>CM075977.1:220636554-220732055 GCA_038087875.1 Malacoraja senta | reverse complement strand
ACTTATTTGTCATAGTGGTGCAGCGGTAGAGTTGCTGCCAGAGACCCGGGTTTGATCCTGACCTCGGATGTAGTCTGTACGGAGTTTGCACGTTCTCCCTGTGACCACATGGATTTTCTCCAGCTGCTCTGGTTTCCTCCCACACTCCAAAGACATACAGGTTTGTAGGTTAATTGGCTTTGGTAAAATCGTAATTTGTCCCTAGTGTGTAGGATAGTACCAGCGTATTGGGATCGCCTGGTTCCATGTTGTATCTCGAAAACCTTACAACACAAGCCTTCCTGACCTGACAATATCCTTGTGAATCTTCTCTGCATGTTTTCCAGCTTACTGACATCCTTCCTACAGCTGGACAACCAGAAATCCCAACAAGAATCCGAGTGCAGTCTTGCCAAACATCCTGCCCAGTTGTAACATGATGCACCAACTCTTGTACATGAAGAAAAGCATACCGAATGCCTTCCTAACCAACCTGTCTACCTGTGTCGCCACCTTCCAGGAACTATGTACTCGTACCACTTGTTTTCTTTGTTCTACAACACTCTCCAGGACTCTGCCATTTATTGTGTAAACCTGGTTTAACTTCGCAAAATACACTTTGCATTGCTCGGAGTTAAATTCAATCTGCCATTCCCTAACACATTTTATCAGTTGTTCAAGATCCTTTTGTAATCTTAGATAACCTTGTTTGCCATCCCCGACACTACCAATTTTGGTGTCATCTGCAAACGTACTAACTTTGCCACCTCCATACTCATCAAAATTGTTGAATAGATGACAAACAAAGAGGACCCAGCACAAATTGCTGTGACACACCACTGGTCACATGCCTCCAATCTGTAAAACAACCCTCCATTACCAGCCTCTAACTCCTGACAAGTCAAATTTGTGTCCAATTGGCTAGCTGACACCAGATTCCCAAGTGATCTAACCTTCCAGCCCAATTGACCACAAGGGACAATAGACAACAGACAATAGGTTCAGGAGTAGGCCATTTGGCCCTTCGAGCCAGCACCGCCATTCAATGTGATCATGGCTGATCATCCCCAATCAGTACCCCGTTCCTGCCTTCTCCCCATATCCCTTGACTCTGCTATTTTTAAGAGCCCTATCTAGTTCTCTCTTGAAAGCATCCAGAGAACCTGCCTCCACCGCCCTCTGAGGCAGAGAATTCCACAGACTCACTACTCTCTGTGAGAAAAAGTGTTTCCTCGTCTCCGTTCTAAATGGCTTACTGTGGCCCCTGGTTCTGGACTCCCCCAACATCAGGAACATGTTTCCTGCCTCTAGCGTGTCCAAGCCCTTAACAATCTTATATGTTTCAATGAGATTCCCTCTCATCCTTCTAAACTCCAGAGTGTACAAGCCCAGCTGCTCCATTCTCTCAGCATATGACAGTCCCGCCATCCCGGGAATTAACCTTGTAAACCTATGCTGCACTCCCTCAATAGCAAGAATGTCCTTCCTCAAATTAGGGGACCAAAACTGCACACAATACTCCAGGTGTGGTCTCACTAGGGACTCTGTCAAAGGCCTTGCTAAAGCCAACATAGACAACATATACCACCTTGGCCTCATCAAGCCTCTTGATCACTTCTTCAAAACACTTATCAATTTCATGATACGCGATTTCCCACACACAAAGCCATGCTGAGCGATTATCCTTGATCAGTCGTAGACAAGTGCTGGAGAAACTGAGCGGGTGCGGCAGCATTTATGGAGCGAAGGAAATAGGCAACGTTTCGGGCCAAAACCCTTCTTCAGACCTTTCGGCCCGAAACTTTGCCTATTTCCTTCGCTCCATAGATGCTGCCGCACCTGCTGAGTTTCTCCAGCACTATTGTCTACCTTCGATTTTCCAGCATCTGCAGTTCCTTCTTAAACATCCTTGATCAGTCCGTGCCTTTCCAAAATGCAGGTAGAACTGTCTTGCAGAATTGTAGCAGATTTTTTGAATATTTTTCAGTGAATAGGGAGGAACTTTTGGTATTACTAGATTACTACCCTCCTCCTGATTGGATTTCCTTTAAAATTCATATTCCCTATGGGAGAGATCTTCACCTCTGTCTTTGCTTAAAATTCATTCAATCTCAGGAGCAGAACCAGAACTGTTGACCCATTATAGCAATGGACTGATACTCTCTTTCCTCATTATTCCAGCATCTGCAGTTCCTTGTGTCTCACGATTCCAACATTTTCTTGTCTCAAAATTCCAACATCTGTAGTTCCTTGTGTCTTAAGATTCCAGCATCACCAGTTTCTTGTGTTCCAGGATACCAGCATCTGCAGTTTATCTTCTCCCCTGGTACCAGGACTGCATTGTGTAAACGGCAAACAAAAAAATCAAACAGGAAAGTTGGCAGCATTTTGTATCCAGGAGTATTTTGGCAAGAAAACCGTTGACCTTAGTTGCAACAGCACAATCAGGCTTGTGTTTCATGATGATTGTTATTCAAAACACATTCCAATTAAAGAACTTGTTCGGCAGCTCACAGGGCGAATGTTCTCAAATAGCTGCTGAGATACCTGCCTGCCTGTGAGAAAGAAGCAACTGAAGAGAATCATTGTTGTCATGCAATAAAGGCCACTGGATGCTCCCGAGGAGCTCAGTAACTTTAGATGAGCCTTTGAGCAAGTATGAATGAAAGACAGTTGGAATGCTTGCAAGATCTGCCTGTCTTTGATGTAACAAGGTCATTCCATTACAAAACGGCTTAACTGCTGAGAACTCCAAGTTTCCAAAAGGTTACGTCTTTTTAAAACAAAAAAGTTCATTCAACAAAAAGTTTCAATTACGACCCGAGTCCTTCCTTAACAATTAAAGGAAAATGTCTTTTGGTGTTTGCCAATATTTTGGTAGTGAAGCTTTTTCCCACAGTAGATATCTAGAATTAGTGTCAATCATTGATGGTCACTGCTTAAAGGAAGTATTTTTCATAGAACCAGTTCCAACAAAACCCAGGGGTAACTGACAGTACCAATATTCTGCTCCTAAGCAAACGCCCATGGAATTTTTACTGACCATTCAAGAGAAGCTGGACAGTGTGCGTCTGTGCTCTTTGCAGTTAGAAAAATGAGGAGTGTCCTTATCTAATCATATAGATCCTAAGGGATAACCAAAGAACTGCAGATGATGGAATCTTGCATGGACCATAAAGTGCTGAAGTAACTCATTGAATCAGGCAGCATCTCTGGAGCACATGGATAGGCGACGTTTTGTGTTGGGATCCTTTAGACTTTGGACTTTAAAGATACAGTGCGGAAACAGGCCCTTTGGCCCACCGGGTCCATGCCGACCAGCGATCAACTTGTACATTAGCACTATCCTACATACTAGGGACAATTTACAATTTTTACCAAAGCCAATTAACCTACAAACCTGCACGTCTTTTGGTGTGTGGGAGGAACCCGGAGAAATTCACAAGTTCACAGTGAGAATATACAAACTCCGTACAGACAGCACCCGTAGTCAGGATCGACCCTGGGTCTCCAGTGCTGTAAGGCTGCAACTCTACCGCTGCACCACTGTGTCGCCCTTTCTTCTGACCACAGATCCCTAAGGGGCTTGACAGGGTAAACAGTGAAATGATTTCACTTGTGGGAGAGTCACAAAGAAAGGGTCATAGCTACAAGCTGATGGGTTGGTCAATTAAAACCTGTTGCGCAGAAATGTCTTCTGTCACAGGGTAGTAACTCTCTGGAATCTCAGGAAGAAGGTATTGGAGTCTGAAAACTGTAATGTTTCAGGAACAGCTTCTTCCCAACATCCGTCAGGCTTTTCAACATTTTGAACTTCAACAAAAGTTGATAAGTTATAGTAGCAGAATTTGGCAATCCGGTCCATCAAGTCTACTCCCGCCATTCAATCATGGCTGATTATCTTTCCCACTCAACTCTATTCTCCTGCCTTCTCCCCATAACCCTTGACACACTTAGTAATCAAGAATCTGTCAATCTCTGCCTTATAAAATATGCAATGACTTGGCCTCCACAGGATGGAGTGCAATGAATTCCACAGATTCACCACCCTCTGACTGAAGGAAATTACTCCTCATCTCCTTTCTAAAGGCATGTCATTTTATTACGAAGCTATGGCCCTTTCGTCCTAGACTTTCCCACTAGTGGAAACATCCTCTCCACATCTACTCTATCCAGGCCTTTCACCTAAACTCTGAAATACGCACTGCCTGAGTATACTAGGGAATTAGTTTTGTTTTTGCACTATATTGGGTTTTTTATTTATCGTGCCGTACATGAGTGCAACACATAATGGGTGGTGTGCATATGGAACGAGCTGCTGGAGGAGGTAGTTGAGGCAGATACTATAACAGTATTTAAAAGACACTTGGACAGGTACAAGGATAGGAAAGGTTTAGAGGGATATGGGCTAAATGCAGCCAAATGAAACTAGCTTAGATGGGGAATCTTGCTTGGCATGGACGAGTTGGGCTGAAGGGCCTGTTTCTGTGCTCTATGACTATAGCAATGATGAGTGCCTGGACCGCACTTCCAAGGGGGTGGTGGAAACAGGTATGGTAGTGACTCTTAAGAGGTTTTTAGATAGGCACGTGGATATGCAGGGAATAGAGGGATATGGATCACGTGCAGGCAGACGGGATTAGTTTAACTTGGAATCATGTTCGGCATGGACATCGTGGCCCTTGATAAGTTTCAACTTTTTACTCTCTGGACTCAGTCTAACGGAAGGGAGAGTGACTTAGATCACAGGCAGCAGGGGAGGAATTGGGGACCTGGTGGGAGAATGTGAGAATAATGCGAAGCAGAATAAAGCGGTGTATTTGGTCATTTGAGTAACCAATTAAGCCTGATTCCAAATGTTGTCAGAAATTCACATCATATCGGTATACATTCCAAATTTAAAAAAAACTTGCAGATTTATGGTATAAATCATAAGCTAGAAACTAGCAAACAAAAGGTGAGATGATGGAATGGCGGGGTGTAAAAGGTTGATACAAGTAACTGCAGATGCTAGAATCTTCAGCAGAACACAAAGTGCAGGACTAACAGTGAGTCAAGGCAGCATCCGTGGAGGGAATGGATAGGTGACATTGTGTTGGGACCCTTCTTCAGACCCAGATTTGGCTGCAAATTATGATCCTATTGCAAGCTTTGATATCAATGATAATGATCCAGATCCTCAACCAAGATACAACTATAATGACGATAATCGAAGAATCATTGAATCATTCTGAAGAAAGCCCCAATCCGAAGTGCAGTTTGTCCATTCTCTCCACAGATGCTGCCTGACCTGCTGAGTTACTCCAGCACTTTGTGTTGTGCTCCTTGATTATGTTGGCTGCTTTCTCGAGGCTGTGTAGTCTCCATTTAACTCACTCTGCAGCCCCAGTTTATTTTTTAGTTCTCAACTTCAGAGAGAACTGTTGCTACTGTAAATTTATATTACAAATTCTCTGTGAAGTGAGTTAAATGATGTGAAAAGCACATTTCCTCCTCAGAGACCTGAGATGAATATTGCCCAAATTGTCAATAATTTGGTTCTTACTGGGAAATGCAAAGATAATCTTTTGTGCAACTGGTCTCCTGTCTGTGAGAAAGCCTTTTGTCGACTGGTTGCTAAGGAGCCAGTACATCTGTAGCCTGCAGTTCAAGTGTTTCAACATTTTATATTGGAAGCATAGAAGAATTACACCCAGAGGAGGTCAAGTAACCTATTATGCCTATTGAAAAAGAGTTACCCAGTTTAACTCCATCATCCCAGACCAAACCGTGTCGTACTTCCTTAAGACATACAAGGAGGCCTTTTCGGTGTGTCAAGTCTATGCTGGCCCAAAGGGCAATCCCATTTCCCACAAATTTTCCCTGTAATCTATTCTCCCCACATTCCCATAAACTTCCAGGCCATCAATATAGCTTCCTTCCTTGGAGACACAAGGAGCTGGAATTTTGCATAGAACACAAAGCGTTGGAGTAGCTCAGCGGATCAGGTAACATCTCTTGAAGGGTCCTGACTCGAAAAGTCACGTATCTATGTCCCCTAAAGATGCTGCTGCCTGACCCTCTGAATTACTCCAGCACTTTGTGTTCTACTGCTTCCTTCCTTTTCTTGCTATAATTCTCTTTCTCTCTCCCTTTCTCCCTCTCTCTGTTTCTCTCTCTCCCTCCTCATTTCTGTTCTCTTCCTTCCTTGCTCTCTTCCTCTTTTCTTGTTCTGAGTCAGAGTGTCAGACACCACAGAAGCAGGCCCTTCGGCCCATCATCCAGCCATCCATTTTTACGCTCTAATCTCATTTTATTCTCCTCACATTCCCCTCAATACCCCCCGGATTCTCCCACTCACCCTCTCACAGCGGCCTATTAGCCTACCAACTCTTTCATCTTTGGGATGTGGAAGAACACCGGAGCATGTGGGAGAGCGTGCAAACTCCATACAGTCAGTGGCAGAGGTCGGGATTGTACCCGGGTCTCTGGAGGCCGTGATGCAGCAGCTCCACTCGCTGCGCCACTGTGACCTATAGTCCACAGCTCTTTGAGTAAGAATTTCATTGTTCCTTTTTGGGATATACGACAATAAAACACTCTGGACTCTTGAAATGCACCTGCAGGAACAGTTTCAGTGTAATGATGTCTGCTGCCTCTTAAGTCCCTCTGGCATTTGTTATCCTTAGAAACGTTCACAGAACTATTTAGATGTACATGAGAACACCAGGCCCATCGTATCCCGGTGAGATTTCTTAAGGGACAGCTGATTATCACAGACAGGGTCCGTGGAGAATTATTCATTTTGAACATCTGCAGTGTAATGGAGATGACATGTGCCCTCCTGTTTTATTAGGTCACGTTGTTTCAATTATGGGGCGCAAGAGAGCGTTCCTTCTCATCAACTCACAAGACTACAGTGCCCGAAATCAAGCAGAGAGACAGGCCGTCAACTTTGTAGTTCAAGGTAAGAAGAATAAATTCTGCTCGGTCTAGCAGTCTGCCTGGATTAGATGGTATAAGCCATAAGGAGAGGTTAAACAAACTTTGATTGTTTTCTCTGCTCGTCAGAGGCTGAGGGGAGCCCTGATAAAAGTATATATCATTATGAGAGGCACAGAAAGGGGAGATTGTCAGAACCTTTATTCCCCAGGGTGGAAATGTCAAGGTAGGTCCAAGGAAGGAACTCCAGTATTTTGTGTCTTTTTTTTGGAATGGGCACAGGAGCGCATTGCTTTTAAGGTGAGAATGGCAAAGTGTAAAGGAGATGTGCAGGGCAAGTTTTTTTTTACACAGAGAGTGGTGGGTCCCTGGAACGCACTGCCAGTGGTGGAGGCAGATATGACAGTGGTGCTTAAGAGCTTTTAGATAGGCACATGGAAGTACAGGCAATGGAAGGAAATGGATCATGTGCAGGCTGATGAGATTAGTTTAACACGGCATCAGTCAGTCAGTCAAGTTTATTCGTCACATACACATACAAGATGTGCAGTGAAATGAAAAGTGGCAATGCTCACGGATTGTGCAAAAAACAAACAAACAAACAAACTACAAACAGAATGGAACAGAATCACAGAATCACATATTCACATATTACATAATTGTGGGAGGAAAGAAAAAGGAAAAAAACAGCAATTTAAAAAAACAGTAAAATGGCACAGCAGAGTTAAGGGCCTGTCCCACTTGCATGCGATTGCATGCGTTTGGCGCGACCAAACGGAAGTGGAGTTCACGCGAAGTTCGCGCTAAGTACGCGCTAAGTTCGCGCGTGACGTCATTTGCGTCATACTTACCAATCAGCTGGGCAGGAGGCGGGCCGACTGAATTTGGGCGTTGGGCTGTGACGTCATCACGCAACGCCACGCTGGGCGGTGACATCATCGCGCAACGCCACGCACTAGGCGTACGCCGTCAAGACGCTGCGTACGCCGTCAAGACGCTGCGTACGACCGCAATGTGCCTGCGTGCCGACATGCCATTGGCACGCAAAGATTTTGGACAATGTCATTTTATCGGAGCCCCGTGCAATGTCGGGACCAGCCCCGCACAACTCCGCGCTTCTAAGTGGGAACGGCCCCGCGCGGCCATACGGTGCCCGTACGCCTCAAGCGACCACGTTTGGTCGTGCCAAACGCATGCAATCACATGCAAGTGGGACAGGCCCTTTAGTGCCTGGTGAGATAGGAGTTTACAGTCCTAATGGCCTCTGGGAAGAAACTCCTTCTCATCCTCTCCGTTCTCACAGCATGGCAACGGAGGCATTTGCCTGACCGTAGCAGCTGGAACAGTCCGTTGCTGGGGTGGAAGGGGTCTCCCATGATCTTGTTGGCTCTGGAGTTGCACCTTCTGATGTATAGTTCCTGCAGGGGGGGCGAGTGTAGTTCCCATAGTGCGTTCGGCCGAACGCACTACTCTCTGCAGAGCCTTCTTGTCCTGGGCAGAGCAGTTCCCAAACCAAATCATGATATTTCCGGACAAGATGCTTTCCACAGCCGCTGAGTAGAAGCACTGGAGGATCCTCAGAGACACTCTGAATTTCCTCAATTGCCTGAGGTGGTAAAGGCGCTGCCTTGCCTTACTCACGAGTGCTGCATCGTGTGATGTCCATGTAAATCCTCAGAGATGCTTAATGCTTAATGCTGATAAATGTGAGGTACTACATCTCGGCAGGACAAATCAAAATAGGACGTACATGGTAAATGGTAGAGAATTGAGAAATGCAGTTGAACAGAGGGATCTAGGAATAACTGTGCATAGTTCCCTGAAGGTGAAATCTCATGTAGATAGGGTGGTAAAGAAAGCTTTTGGGGTGCTGGCCTTTATAAATCAGAGCATTGAATATAGAAGTTGGGATGTAATGTTAAAATTGTACAAGGCATTGGTGAGGCCAATTCTGGAGTATGGAGTACAATTTTGGTCGCCTAATTATAGGAAGGATGTCAACAAAATAGAGAGAGTACAGAGGAGATTTACTAGAATGTTGCCTGGGTTTCAGCAACTAAGTTACAGAGAAAGGTTGAACAAGTTAGGTCTTTATTCTTTGGAGCGCAGAAGGTTAAGAGGGGACTTGATAGAGGTCTTTAAAATTATGAGCGGGTTAGACAGAGTTGACGTGGATAAGCTTTTTCCATTGAGAGTAGGGAAGATTCAAACAAGGGGACATGACTTGAGAATTAAGGGGCAGAAGTTTAGGGGTAACATTAGGGGGAACTTCTTTACTCAGAGAGTGGTAGCTGTGTGGAATGAGCTTCCAGTGGAAGTGGTGGAGGCTGGTTCGATTTTATCCTTTAAAAATAGATTGGATGGGTATATGGACGGGAAAGGAATGGAGGGTTATGGTCTGAGTGCAGGTAGATGGGACTAGGGGGAAGTATTTATTAAAAAAAATAATAATAATAAAAAATAAAAAAACACATGTTCGGCACAGACTTAGACTTGAAGGGCCGAGATGGCCTGTTTCCGTGCTGTAATGGTTATATGGTTATATGGAGATGTGGACTCCCAGGTATTTAAAACAGCTCACCCTATCCACAGTATCCCCATTTATCTTCAATGGTGTGTACGTCCTCGGATGATGTGCCCTCCTAAAGTCCACGATCAGCTCCTAATTTTTTTTGATATTCAAGAGGAGACATCGTGTTCGGCACAGACATCGTGGGCCAAAGGGCCTGTTCCTGTGCTGAAGTTTTCTATATTCCGTGTTCTATCTTGAGCTGTAATCATATAAGAAACCTTACAGCCTGGAAGTGTTGAGTAGTTTGTCCAACAGTCATAGATTCACAGTCATAGAGTTATACAGCATATGAACCAGCAACCAGTCCCTTCAGCCCAACCCGTTCATACCATCCAAGAGGCACCATCTAAGCTAGTCCCATTTACCTGGATTGGCCCATATCCCTCCATACCTTTCCCAACTATGTACCTGTCCAAATATCTTTTAAATGTTGTTATCGGCTCAATCACTACCTCTGGCAGCTTGTTCCATAAATCCATGTAAGATAGACACAAAATGCTGGAGTAATGGGCCTGTCCCACTTAGGCTATATTTTAGGTGACTATAGGCGACTTGGCTGTCACCACATGTTCGCCGGTGGTCGCCTGTATGGTCGTGAGTAGTCTCCTCAGTCGCGCAAAGAATTGTAGCGTCTTTCTGGACGCTGCAAAATTTTCAACATGTTGAAACATTTTCGGCGACAGTGGGTTTGGCGCATATGAGCGTATCTTGACTTCTCCTGACGTTAGTGCTATGGTAGGTTGTCGCCAGGATGACGTAGGTTGTCGCCGGTGCTGACTTCGGTGAATTCCATTGGCGACTACCTACGTCAACCTATGTCAACCGCCGTCAGGTACCGGCGACTGAATTGTCTTACCTTGTCATAGCTTATCACGGGCAGACGTAGGTTGTCGTAGGTGTGGTCATAGGTGGACGTCCGAATGGTCGACAGTTGTCGGTAGCTTGCCGTAGCTTGATGTTGACTAGGAGGCAGGTTGTTGTAGACATTGATGTAGACATTGTCGTAGGTGGGGTTCCAGTCGATGGTTTTTCGGCGACCTGCTACGACTATGACAGTCGCCGGCAGTCGCCGAAAAAATCGCCTAAGTGGGACAGGCCCATAACTCAATAGGT
Source organism: Malacoraja senta (assembly GCA_038087875.1). Taxonomy (NCBI): domain Eukaryota; kingdom Metazoa; phylum Chordata; class Chondrichthyes; order Rajiformes; family Rajidae; genus Malacoraja; species Malacoraja senta. The sequence goes on along the minus strand of CM075977.1, from coordinate 220,721,470 downwards.
CGGGCAGCACCTCTGGAGAAAATGGATTGGTGACATTTCGAGTTTGGACTTTTCTTCACTCTGAAGTGGATATGGGGAGAAGGCAGGAACGGGATACTGATTGGGGATGATCAGCCATGATCACATTGAATGGCGGTGCTGGCTCGAAGGGCCGAATGGCCTACTCCTGCACCTATTGTCTATTGTCTATTGAAGAAGGGTCCCAAACTGAAACATTACCTATATATTTTCTCCAAAGATGCTGCCTGACCCACTGTGTTATTCCAGTATGTTGTGTCTATATTTGGTATAAACCAGCATCTGCAGTTCATTTTTATTACCATCTGTGTGTAAATGTTGCCCTCAGGTTCCTATTAAAAATTTTCACTCTCACCTTAAACCCATACCCTCTAGTTCTTGAATCCCCCACCCTGGGAAAAATACTAGGGGCAGTTGTGATTTGAACCTGTAATTCTGAAGTAGTGGCAATAACCTAGGACAGTATGATTGGCTGTGTGGCTGTTGATTTGTGCACTAATATTGTTTTCCATGTGTGTTGCTTGTGCAGGTTCTGCAGCTGATATTTGTAAGATGGCAATGATTAAGATTTTCATGAGCATTGCTTCCTCCTCCACTCTCACAGCAAGGTAGGGATCAACTACAAAGAACAACTAGAGACATAAAGTACTGGAGTAACTCAGCAAATGAGGCAGTTACTCTGCAAGACATGGATAGGCAATGTTTCGGGTCGGGATCTTTCTTCAGAGTGTCCTGATCCGAAACGTCGCCTATCCATGTCTTCCAGAAATGCTGCCTGACCCGCTGATGTTACTCCAACACTCTGTATCTTTGTTTGTTAACCAGCATCTGCAGTTCCTTGTGTCTACACAGAACAACTGGGCTGTATCTGTGTATCTGCTTTATTCCCACTGTTGTAATGAAATTCAAAACATTGAAATTGGTTCATTATTGTTACATGTATCGAAATACAGTAAAAAAAACCTACTCAAACGTGAGTCCAATTAAACCATACACAATGTAACAGGTAGTGCAAAGAGAGCAGGGTTATAGTGTTCGAGCATTACATTTACAGCAAAAGCGCAGATAAAATAAAGTGCAGGGTCTGCAATGAGGTAGGTTGGGAGATCGGCATTATATCCTTAGATAGACACAAATGCTGGAGTAATTCAGTGGGACAGACAGAGAAGGAATGGGTGACGTTTTGGGTCGAGACCCTTCTTCAGACATCCTTGCTGATAACAGCAGGGAATAATCTTTTCCTGAATCGCATTTCTGACAATCCTCCCCCTATTACAATGTTATGATGTGCTACTTCATCCTTGAATATCACTAACTTCTCAACTAACTACCAAACACCTGATTATTATGTAATTGTTGTATATAACCACAGGAGCTTGCTGCGTCCAAATTAGATCCGCATTTTCCACCATAATGAGTGCACTTTGGAAATACGTCATTGGCTGTTAAAACCCCGATCTCATGAAGCTGTAGAAATGCAAGTCTGATTTCTTTCTTTGAAAGGGAAAACCGCAGTGCGATTGCAGTAGGTTGCTCCATTTTTAATCCAAACAAAGCATTCGGGGAGTTGTAATTTAATTCCATCCCTGTTGTTGGCACCATCACTTGGTGTAAGACAGATGAAATTGTGCATCTAACAACCAGACTCAGCACTAACAGCAGAGTCAGTGAGAACGCTTTGAAATTTGTGCCTAATGCCAGATAATCCCCTCTCCTCGCCACTGTGCAGAGAGGGTGATGCCAGGTTGATCTGAAGCACCTCCAGCAGTGAGCTGGCTGGGTGTGACCCAGAGATCTTGTCCGTGTGGTCACACTGTGCACTTGTGCGGGCTGCCAGCTCCGGGCAGGGTCAGCCAAGTGAAGATGTGATGTCCGCACAACCTGCTGGAAGAAGGCAGTGGGAGTAGGTGGGAGATATATTCCCAAGGATGGCTCACCACAGGACCTGCACTAAAGGCTTCTGGTGATTTACAATCTGTCTCAAACGCACCAAGCCAGTGAAAGAAAAACACAACCTCAGCCAGTATGAACTTATCAAGGCAGAGAATGGGCATTAAAGAGCTTTCTTTTTTAATTGTGTAAGGAGAAAAATGAGATGATGCTGCCAATGTTTGCATTACATTGTTTTTTTAAATCCTTATCTTCCAACTTTCCTTTCCCCATTTTCCTTTTTATCTCCCCCTCTTTCCCCTCCCAACTGTCCCCTTCCTCTCATAACCCTGTCTCCACTCTTCTACTTCTCTCTTTATGTGGCCACCCATTTGTCTCCTTTTCACCACCAGCCTTTGTCATTTAGTCTACCCATCTGCTAATCATCCCCCTCACCTGTATCCACCTATAACTTGCCAGGGTTTGTCCTGCCCCCACTTCACTGTTCCAAGCTTCTCCCCCCGACGACTCTCAGTCTGAAGAAGACCCAAAAATCGTCTATCTGTTCCCTCCACAGATGCTGCCTGACCCGCTGAGCTTTCATCCAGCAGTTTGAGTTTTGCCCCTCATAGAACAGTACAGTATTGTACAGTACAGCACAGGAACAGACACATAAATTATATTGGGTACTGTAAAATAAACAGTGGGCAAGCAACAGCCACTGGCTCAGCTAATGTGCTGTGCAAAGGAAAACGGCAAGAATAGACAAAGTATAACATGTACACATCTCATTTTATGGGCAGCAAAGATCACGATGCTGCTCCACTCCCATCTGAGCTGACAGCTTTGCTCTGCAGCGGCACTGTATTTGGCTGAGGGGAAGATATTCACACTTGGAGAAGGGAGTGCAGGCGGAATCTCAGAGGCATTACAAGTCGTCTCGCAATCCACTGCATTCTCTCTGCTCTCATCCCTTCACACTACCAGAGAATTTGGTTGTACTGACCAAGATGGCACTGACATGCCATGCCAGGCGTTGGTGCCTCGGGTAGCAGCACTGAAGTACACCTCCACGTGTGGCCACCCCAACAGGCTCAAAGGGATATCAACGGCAGCATTACCCAGTCAAAATCATCAGTAAAAAAGACAACATATGATGAGCGTTTGACGGCACTGGGCATTTACTCACTAAAGTTTAGAAGGATGAGGGAAGTTCCTCATTGAATCTTATAGAATGGTGAAAGGCTTGGAGAGAGTGGATGTGGAGAGGATGTTTCCATTAGTGGGAGAGTCTATGACCGGAGGTCATGGCCTCAGAATAAAAGGACATCCCTTTAGGAAGGAGATGAGGAGGAAGTTCTTTAGTCAGAAAGTGGTGAATCTGTGAAATTCTTTGCCACAGTCGACCGTGAATGCCAAGTCAATGGATATTTTTAAGGCAGAGAGATAGATTCTTGATTAGCATGGATGTCAGGGGTTATGGAGAGAAGGCTGGAGAATGGGGGTGGGGGTTGGGTGGCACGGTGGTGCAGCAGTAGAGTTGTTGCTTTACAGTGCTTACAGCGCCAGAAACCCGGGTTCGATCTGTACGGTGCTGTCTGTACGGAATTTGTAAGTTCTGCCCATGTCCGCGTGGGTTTTCGCCGAGATCTTTGGTTTCCTCCCGCACTACAAAGACATACTGGTTTGTAGGTTAATTGGCTTGGTATAAATGTAAAATTGTCCCAAGTATGTGTAGGATAGTGTTAATGTGCAGGGATCGCTGGTCGGTGCGGACCCGGTGAACTGAAGAGCCTGTTTCTGCGCTGTATCTCTAAAACTAAAACTAAAACAAAATGGAGTTGAGAGAGAAACATAGGTCAGCCTTGATTGAATGGCAGAGTAAACCTGATGGGCCGAATGGCCAATTCTCATCCTGTCACTTATGAACTTATGAATTTATGACAAGAAGTGCTGGAGTAACTCAGTGGGAGGATACTGGACAGTAGCGCAGCTGGTAGAGCTGCTGACTCACGGCGCCAGAGACCCAGATTCCATCTTGACCTCGTGTGGGGTTTTCACATTTCTCCCTGTGACTGTGTGGGTTTCCTCTGGGTGCTCTGGTTTCCTCCCACATCCCAAAGACATGCGGGTTTGTAGGTTAGGTGGAGGAGGAGAGGTGTACCAGAGCAGTTGGATTGAGGCAGCAGGGAGCCTGGACAAGGTGGGAGCAGGCCATGGACCGGAAAGTCACATGGACTGAGCTCTGGCAGGCTGAACCACAGCGCATCAAGTTCCTGGTCCAGGCTGTGTATGTTGTCCTGCCCAGCCCATCAAACCTCTTCATCTGGGGCAAAGCGGAATCTCCAGATTGCCCGCAATGCTCAGGCAAGGGGACGTTGGAACACATCCTGAGCTGCTGCCCAAAGGCTCTTGGGCAGGGCCGGTACACCTGGCATCACAACCAGGTTCTTAAACCCTTTGCAGAAGCCATCATCTCATCTCATCAAACTGGAGGATGAGACAGATGTTCGGCAGCTGTTGCGGAGCCTGAATGCAATCACCTCCTACAAGGTGAAATCAGAAGGCAGTTCGAATGTCGGCGAAACATCACTCCCTGATGAGCTCAATGCGTTTTACGCACGCTTTGATAGGGATGTGCCTTCCCGAGCTCCCATTCGCTGTGATGGTATTTCAGTCTCAGTCACAGAGGCCGACGTCAGGAAATCCTTCAGAGGGGTGAACCCTCGAAAAGCGCCTGGACCTGATGGTATACCTGGTCGTATTCTAAAAACCTGTGCAGCCCAACTGGCTGGAGTTTTTACGGACATTTTCAACCTCTCACTTCTGAGGTCTGAGGTTCCCACCTGCTTCAAAAGGGCATCAATCATACCAGTGCCCAAGAAGAGCAAGGTAACGTGCCTCAATGACTATCGACCTGTTGCACTGTGGTGATGAAGTGCTTTGAGAGGTTGATCATGGTGCAAATCAACTCCTACCTTGACAAAAACCTGGACCCACTGCAGTTCATTTACTGCCACAACAGATCATATAACCATATAATCATATAACCATTACAGCACGGAAACAGGCCATCTCGGCCCTTCAAGTCCGTGCCGAACATTTTTTTTTTCCAATGGTGGAAGCGATCTGGCTGGCCCTCCACTCCGCTCTGGACCACTTGGACAACAAAAACTCATATGTCAGGCTGTTATTCATCGATTACAGCTCGGCATTTAATACAATCATCCCCTTCAAGCTGGTTACCAAACTCACAGAACTGGGTATCTGCGCATCCCTCTGCAATTGGATCCTCGACTTACTCATTCTCAGACCACAGTCTGTTCGTATTGGTGGAAATGTGTCAGACACGATAACAATCAGCATGGGAGCACCTCATGACTGCGTGCTCAGCCCTCTGCTGTACTCACTCTATACTCATGACTGCGTAGCCGGTCATAGTGCGAACTCCATCATCAAGTTCGCTGACTACACCACTGTTGTGGGACGTATCACTGATGAGGATGAGTCAGAGTACAGAAGAGAGATCGAGCAACTGTCCATATGGTGCCAGCACAATAACCTGGCCCTCAACACCAACAAAACCAAAAGTTAATCCTAAAATACTGGAAAAACGCTCCAATACCAACTATAAACATGTGGATTTCAAATATGTTCGAAACATTACACCTAGAAGAGATAAGACTCCTCCTGGCAGGTAAACCAGATCACTTCCATCTGACGTGGTCTGCATTTATAGAATTATTACAAATATAGGGTGCAAAGGTACCTTAAAAAAAAAAACAGGTCAGGTAAAGGGTGATAATAGTTGGAAAGTTGGTATGTCCCATTTGCGTAATGCTCATAAAAACTATTTGTTTTTCTCTTTCTCCTCTTTCTCTTTCTCCTTCTTTTCTAGGGTCTATTTCTTAACTCTTTTTCTTTTGTTTTTAATTTTGTTCTTATAGGGTCTTCGTTCTGTCTTGTTGTCACATTTTCTACACTCTCACTTTTTCCTTCACTTTCTTCTTTCTTTCAATCTTATCCTTTCCTTTTACTAGTGTAAAAAACAAACGGAGTACATTAATTGTAAGAAGATATAAGTGACGAGCACTAATGTACGTGGTTGTAATGTAATATACTTCTAATAAATAAAAAAATAATAATAATAATTTAAAAAAAAATAATAATAATAAACCAAGGAACTGATTGTGGACTTTGGAAGGAGTAGGATGGGGACCCACAGTCCCATTTATATCAATGGGTCGATGGTTGAAAGGGTCAAGAGCTTTAAATTCCTGGGCGTGCACATCTCTGAAGATCTTTCCTGGTCCGAGAACACTGATGCTACTATTAAGAAAGCACATCAACGCCTCTACTTCCTGAGAAGATTACGGTGAGTCGGTTGTCAAGGAGGACTCTCTCTAACTTCTACAGGTGCACAGTAGAGAGCATGCTGACCGGTTGCATCGTGGCTTGGTTCGGCAACTTGAGCGCCCTGGAGAGGAAAAGACTACAAAGAGTAGTAAACACTGCCCAGTCCATCATCGGCTCTGACCTCCCTTCCATCGAGGGGATCTATCGCAGTCGCTGCGTCAAAAAGGCTGGGAGTATCATCAAGGACCCACACCATCCTGGCCACACACTCATCTCCCTGCTACCTTCAGGTAGAAGGTACAGGAGCCTGAAGACTGCAATGACCAGGTTCAGGAATAGCTACTTCCCCACAGCCATCAGGCTATTAAACTTGGCTCGGACAAAACTATGAACATTAATAGCCCATTATCTGTTATTTGCACTTTATCAGTTTATTTATTCATGTGTGTATATATTTATATAATGATATATGGACACACTGATCTGTTTTGTAGTCAATGCCTTCTATGTTCTGTTGTGCTGAAGCAAAGCAAGAATTTCATTGTCCTATCAGGGACACATGACAATAAACTCACTTGAACTTGAACTTGAACTTGAATCAGCAGCTGCAGACGAGCACGCCCCACCACCCAGATGATCACCTTCGTGAAGGCCGGAGTGCAGCTGCCAAGAACCACAGCAGCCAGGAATCCATCAGGTATCCTGGCGACTGCGCAGGACTGGCAGCTTTCTGTAGACCTGGTGAAACAGCTGAAGTTCCCACAGCACATTGCCATGACCACCCTGAGGCCAGATATCCTCCTGGTCTCAGTGGCGACCAAAAACATTGTCTTGTTGGAACTGACAGTGCCATGGGAGGACCGTCTGGAGGAGGCCCACGAGAGGAAGATGACCAAGTATGAAGAGCTGGTCATAGACTGCTGTAAGCAGGGCTGGAAGGCAAGGTGTATGACCATCGAGGTTGGCTGCAGAGATTTTGCAGGGCAATCGCTCCACAAAGCCTTGAGTGCACTGGGCATCAACGGAATGGCGAGGAGAAGAGCCATCAAGAACACCACAGAGGCAGCGGAGAAGGCCTCGAGATGGCTCTGGATCAGGAGAGAAGGTCCATGTGAAGGAGCGAATGCCACCTGAACACAAGTCGTGGTCTGATCAACCACGGCTGGGTCGCCTGGGCGAGGGTGTCTGATGTTGCATGATGCCAATTTAAGCTAATTTCCTCTGCCTCCATATCCCTCCATTCCATGCATATCCATGTGCCTATCTGAAAAGCTCCTTAAAAAGCCACTATCGTATCTGTGTCCACCACCACTCCTGGCAGGATGTTCAAGGCACCCACCAGTTTCTGTGTAAAAAACTCGCCCTGTATATCCCCTTTAAAGTTTGCCCATCTCACCTTAAAGCTGTGCCCCCTAGTCTTTCACATTTCTACCCTGGGAAAAAGGTGCTAACTATCTATCTAGCCTCCACAGTCTTCCTGTAATGGGATGACCAGAAATGCACACAATATTCACTTAATTCTGATTTTGTACCTGCAAACAAATTTACTTGTGTAAAAAAAATCCAGCCCTACCAAAGTTGTATAAACTGCAATTAGCTCTTGGTACCCATTTTTACTGAATATATATATATTTCCCCGTCTCCCTTCTTTTCTATTCCTACCATTTGTTTAAAAAAAACAAACGAGTTCCTAACGTCTCTACTATGGGAAAAGGGTTCTTCCTGTTCACCCACTCGGCATCTTTATGTGGGTTAGTGGGAGGTTTGCAAAGAGTTGAGGTTTAGCATTTAATTTAAGGCAAAACGCACTGATTGTAGGAGTGGATTGGCAGCTAAAATGATGTTAATGCTCACTCCACCTTGCACAAAGGATTGATGATCTGGGCAGGTCTATATGAGCTGCTTCTATTTACAAAAGGTTGCTTTCCACACTTTGCTCAGGTGTCCAGGAAGCTGCAGGAGAGGGCGAGGGAGATGTGCAATGGAGCACAAAGCAGATTGTGTGCCCTGGATGATGACAGGGACACAGCCTGCCTCTGGGTGCACTGCCAAACCTGTCACAGCTTCAGCCCTGCTTCTCATTATAAAGTCATAAGTGATAGGCGTAGAAATAGGCCATTCGGCCCATCGTCTACTCTGCCATTCAATCATGGCTGATCTATTTATCCCTCCTAACCCCATTCTCCTGCCTTCTCCCCATAACCTCTGACATCTGTACTATTCAATAATCTATCTATCTCTTCCGGAAAATATCCTCTGACTTGGCCTCCATAGACGTCTATGGCAAAGAATTCCACAGATTGACCACCCTCTTTGCAAAAGCTCAGTGCGCTCATCTGTCTGCGGAGATGGATGCTGAGTTATTGTGTAGTCCCTATCCAACAACCAACCAGGGGAAAAGCTATACATGATTGCAATCAAGCTATCACAGTGTACAGACACAGGATAAAGGGTATAATATTTAGTGCAAGATAAAGCCAGTAAAGTCCGATAAAAGATAGTCTGAGGGTCTCCTATGAGGTAGATGGTAGCTCAGGATTGCTCTCTATTTGGTGATAGGATGGTTCAATTGCCCGATAACAGCTGGGAAGAAACTGGAGGTGTGGAGGTGTGAGTTTTCACACTTTTGTACCTCTTGCCTGATGGGAGAGGGGAGAAGAGGGGGTGACCAGGATGCGCAGTGGACGATAAGTGTTCTCCTCAACAGACATGTCCACACTCCATGAACAAACAAATATTAAAGGTTCACACAGCTTTACATCCAATTCGTGCTCCAAGTTAGTATCGGTATTGTCACGTCTACCAACACACAGTGATAAGCTTTGTTTGCATGCTTCCAGGCAAATCATACTATACATGAGTACAATCAAACACAGGGACAGAAGGCAGTGAAAAGAGAAAAAATACCAGAGTGCAGAATGTAGTGTTTCAACATTATAGCATTACAGATACAGAGAAAGTGTAGATCAAAAAAATGTGCAAGTTCCACATTGGGAGAGGTTGGGAGATCGGAACGACAAACTTAGCTTATGAGAGGACCATTCAATACCATTCTGATAAAGCTGTTCCTGAATCTGGTGGTATGTGCTTTCAAACTTTTGTATCTTTTGCCGGATGGGAGTGGGGAGAAGAGGGAATGACCAGGGTGTGAGTGGTCTTTGATTTTACTTCGGAGTCACGTGAGTGACTACGTGAAGAAGCCCGCCAGCCCGCATGCGCATCAATACGTCTAACGCATTGCGTCGCTCCTCCAGCGGTAAGTTTCAAACCCTGCAGGACAGTTTTTGAACTTATTATCAGGTTGTGTTTTTGCTTGCAGGAATCTCTTTTACAGAGTTTCCTGCTGGATATGCAAACACGGGGCGAAATCCGGCTACGGACCGCGGGGAAACCGGTTACGGACCGCGGGGAAACCGGCTACGGACCGTGGGGAAATCCGGCTACGGACCGCGGGGAAATCCGGCTACGGACCGCGGGGAAACCGGCTACGGACCGTGGGGAAATCCGGCTACGGACCGCGGGGAAATCTGTCTACGGACCGCGGGGAAACCGGCTACGGACCGCGGGGAATTCCGGCTACGGACCGAGGGGACACCGGCTACAGACCGTGAGGAAACCTGCTACGGACCGCGGGGAAACCAGCTACGGACTGCGAGGAAACCGGCTACGAACCGCGGAAGTGCGGGTAGCAGGCAGCCATCGGGTTCGCTACCCGAGTCGCTGACAGTGCGGTCAGCGACTTCCGACTTCGGCAGCCCCAAGAAAGGTGTGCAGCCAAACGGAGTCAGAGAGGCCTGGGCTGGGACGAGTCAGGCCAGGAGGGTTCCCCTCCGACATACATGGGGTACGTCCTCGGGCGTTTAACCCAGATGGAGCATGGATAGCGTCCTCGGGCGTTCATCCCACAAAGGTGATGCTCCATCCTGATATGGTCCATGTAATGGGACCATATCAGCGCAGGTCTCCTCGGGGGCCTGCGGCAGCGCCTGTTTCAGGGCTGCTTACAAATCTCCCTCTCTGTGGAGAGGAGTGCGAGGGGTCAGTGTGTAACTGACTCCAAACTTGGAAGTATGTCCGTGGAACATACTGGAAAACATGCGTGAGGTTCAAGAATTGTCTGTCATGGCATCAAGGGTTGCGATATCCTCACAAATGAAGGAGCCGCTGCAGGAAGAGTTGGCTTCCAGCCATTGGCAGAAAATCCGGGGGGGCCAGAGTTTCCCCTCACGTTACAAGCCTTGTAAGCATCAGCTACCTCACGTCACATCATTACAGGAACAGGTGAGGGAAAATACCATACACCTGTAAATTGAGCATTCCTGAAAGTGCCGGCAGTGAACAGCGCTATTTGGGGAGACTATGGAGTCCAAATTTGCAGGCGTATGTCAGGCCAGCAATGTCCAGCCGCCGAATCTTCTCTTCGGGGGAGACCTATCCAATCAGGTAAAGGACCGGGATGAGGAAGCATAAGCTGTCGGACTAATCAAGGTACCAACGACGAGCAAAACTTCACCGTTTCGGCAACAATCACCCCTACGCTTCCATCGGCAGTAAGCGGTCCACTGAAGCTGGTGGCAGCTTGAAAGCTGATTTTATGGGTGGAGGTCTTCAGGCCTAGGCCCAAGCCAGCCCTCAGGGAAAATGTGCAATCCACGCACCCCAGCAGTCCTACCCTCCAAATCAAGGACGGGAATAGAACCCACATCAGGGGCCTTTGGGCTTACCGTAAGACCACCGGTAACCATGCAGGTACATGGGTCTGGTTCTTTCCGAAACATGGGTTGTGTGGACTTGTTACAAGTTGGTGAGGTTACACTTGTTTTTGAATGAAAGGCGTTGGATAACATCAGATTTGTTTATACTGCACAGTACACAAGGGTTCCAAATTGAATTCAATTCATTGCCACCCACACAGCATACGCCAAACCGGACATTGTCCATTCACAACAGGAAGGTTTGGATGTACAAGATGAAATTCAAAAGTTATATACAAAAGCCGTAATTGAGAAGTCGAGTCATGAACCTCACCCATTTGTTTCTAATATATTTACAAGACAAAAGAAAGATGAGGATGCCGAATCATCCTTGATTTGACTCGACTCAACTCCTTTGTGCAGTATAGACATTTCAAAATGGAAAACTTTGTTACTGCCAAACAACTGGTTTCCAAAGGATGTTATATGGCATGCATCGATCTCAAAGATGCATACTATTCGGTACCCATTCACTGGGATCACCGGAGATAATTGAAATTTAGCTGGATGTGGCACTGTGGCAGTTTAAAGCGTTGCCTAATGGGTTAACTTCAGCCCAGATTATTTACCAAATTATTGAAGCCAGTACTTGGGCTACTTCGAGCTCATAATTATATTGTTATGGCATACTTGGATGATATCCTAATCATAAGGAAAACCATGGAGTTGGCTAAATTAGCTGTTTCAGCCACTAAACTCATGTTTGAGAGATTTGGGGTTCTCATCCATCCAGTTAAATAGTAAGATTAAATGAGAATTTACCAGTTTGAAGTTTGATCTTTATTTTATGAGGAGTTACGATGAGCGATTACGTGAAGAAGGCCGTCAGCCCGCATGCACGTCAATCTTCAAAGCAGCGGTGTGAAATCACAGATAACAGTTGTTGAACTGAACATAGTAAGATTAGAGAGGACTAGAACTACCAGATGACCTTTATGATACGAGGGTTGGGAGCGGAGGGCACGTAATCGCTCATCGTAACTGCTCATAAAATAAAGATCAAACTTCAAATTGATAAGTTCTCAACTGAAGCACAACTGCATCAGTTGACCACAGATAAGGGAAACATTCATAATGCATACAGACATGAGATAGATTTAAAACATGCTGATGCTTTTTAATGAACAAATAATAATAATAGTAACCCCTCTCATCCGGGAGGAAACTATAAAATAGAACCTAAAATAGAGTTGGCAAATACCCCTGGTCTGGCAATGGGTTATTATAAAGTGTTTGGAAAACTCGTTCATTAGACCATCCTGCAGTTGCTAGGATGTGGTCCAGCGGACCATACATAACCCTTGCTGCTGATGTTGTAGCAGCCCTGGTGGAGTGAGATTAGAAAATATTAGTATCTACTCCGGCATAAGCCCAAACCCCGTTTGAACCACCTGGAGATGGTCTGAACTGATACCTTCTTATGAGGTTTTTTGTAACTAACAAACATTGCTAGTATCTGAGCCTCTAAGGCTCTAGGTGACCTTGACGTATTGTTGTAAATGTGTGACCACACATAACCGAAAGTCCATGGGGTATGCCATGAGAACTAGTTTGAGACCTGACGCCCCTGGCCTGCTCTGAATCATAAACATAAAATATTATATTATTTGCAGGTGTAACCATCCTGTCCAGTCGCAATTTATGTAATGACTGGACCCATTGTGCTGAGACCAGCGCCATGAGGATAACTACCTTAAGAGAGCCGGGCCAAAGATAAGGATGTAGCTGGAGCCCCCTGGTGAGGTAGTGTTAACACAATGTCAATATCCCATACTTCCGGGTACTTGGGCCTGGGAGAACTTGTGTTAAAGATATCCTTTATAAACTGGATATCAGAGGGTGAGACCCGAGAGAGCGGGTCCCGCTCGCTGCAGCAAATATGATGAGAAGGCACGTTGTGCACAGTTATTGGCACTGTAACTTAATTTATTGTCAAGGACCCATTTGAAAATGAACTCCAAGACGTCAGAATCCGTGCCGTATTATATGTAACATAGCATTTAAACAAAACGCTTCCCATCTCCTAAAGAGGAAATGTACTGCTTTTTTGGTGCTATCCCTGCACTCTGCAGTGAGCACATACATGGATCGGTCTGACAACCCGAGCCGCAGGAGCAGTCTTCTCAGAGTCTGCAAGTCAATGAATTGATTTAATCATGCATAGGCTGGTTTCCCGAGTCACAGGCTGAACCATCAAAGTTTTATGTTTAGAATACCCATATAAGGTTTTATTATTATTCCCAACATAAGCGGGAACCATGGCTGCATTGGCCAGTCAAACAGTACGAAAAAACCCGAAGCGGGATGTTGCTGAATTTATTGCAAGACCCGACTGATGAGGCAAAATGGAGAAAAGACATAAAAGAACATTCCTCCCCCATGTAGCGAGAATGTATCTCTCGCCACTGTGATGCCACATGTTTTTGCAACCGGTGAATGAGCCTGGATGCAAACATATCGATATTCGGTGTTCCATCGAGCCATAATGTCATAAAATACTTTGTGATCCAACATCCATTCTGTGTTGTCATTGATTTTACGTGATGATACACCAGCGCCAAATGAGGTTAGGTAAATTATGACAGGATACTTTGACTTGATTGCACCCATGTGACTAACATATGCCTCCACCACAGTGTATCAACTTGGAATTGAGCATGCAGATTATGCATATTCGCACAATAACCCTTTAACCCATAGAATGCACCTAGTTAGTTGTTACCAATAACTGAAGAATTGGTAACTCATGCATATCCCATCTGCCTCCGTAACTAGAGATGGCATTCGTAATTTTCCATCTTTGAGCACTAGCATCAGTTTGTAATATAACTGAAGATTTACTGACCAAAAACTACTGGAGCAATGCTGAATACAGTTTGTCCACCATTGTGACTTTGGTAGCTTCAGCTGGTAACAGCTTCAGTCTGTTACCAATGACCTACATGGCACTTGAGAGGTTACTACTTTGCACGTTGTAAGTTCTGATAATGCAAAAGCCCAATTTGCACAGCTGAAACACAGCTACTATATTGCCAATTACACTTGATGAATAGAAGGCTGCTTCATAACAACAAGGTTGTTACAGGCTTCTATTAATTCCAATCTCTTGCCCCAGGGCGGAGTCACAGACAAATTAATAGTTAAAGGTAAATCCAAATAATTAATAACTCTAGTTGGTATTAACTTAAATTTAACTGGATGGATGAGGAACCTCAATTTCTCAAATATAGTTTGTGGCTGAAACAGTTGATTTTAGCAAAATACAGTGTTTAGAATATCATCCAGTTAAGCCATAACAAGTGTTTTTGAGCTCTGAGCAGTCCAAGCACCGGTTTAGTAATTTGGTAGATGACCTGGGAGCTGAAGTTAGTCCATTTTGCAACGCTTTAACTGTTATCATTGCCCCATCCAGATAAATTTCAAAAGTCTCCGGTGATCCCTGTGAATGGGACCTGAATAGTATGCAGCTTTGAGATCGATGCATGCCATAAATATCCTATGGAAATCAGTTGTTAGACAGTAACGAAGTTCCATATTCTGAAAAGTCTATATTGCACATGCGAGTTAAATCAAGGATGAACCGACATCTTCCATCTTTCACAATGAACAGGCCACGCCTGCCATAATTCCATGCCTGCCTCGAACGACAACTCTGGCCAGATTCCCGAGCTGTCTCGAAAGGTAATCCTGGCCATAATACTGAGCCTGCCTCGAAAGACAACTCTGGCCATAATTCTGAGCCTGCCTCGAAAGACAACTCTGGCCTTATTTCCGAGCCTGTCTTGAAAGGCATTCCTGGCCATAATACTCGGTCTGCCTTGAAAGACAACTCTGGCCATAATTCTGAGCCTGCCTCGAAAGACAACTCTGGCCATATTTCCGAGCTTGTCTCGGAAGGCAATCCTGGCCGTAATACTGAGCCTGACTCGAAAGACAACTCTGGCCCCAATTCCAAGCCATGCTTGGAACCCTTGTATACTGTGCAGAATAAACCAATCACATGTTATCATTTTAGTTTATAAACGGATCTGAATCTCATGTTATCATTGTCATTTCATGTTATCATTCACATGTTATCATTTTAGTTTATAAACGGATCTGAATCTCATGTTATCATTGTCATTGTCATAAAAAAAAAAATAATAATAAAAAAAATAATAAAAAAAATAAAAAGTGTTCGGCACGGACTTGAAGGGCCGAGATGGCCTGTTTCCGTGCTGTTATGGTTTTATGGTTATATGGTTATATTTGTACAAAAACAAGTGTAAATATTACCAACTTTTAAATGGTCCACATACCTCATGTTTCGGAAGAACCAGACCCACCTACCTCCATGGTTACCGGTGGTCTTATGGTAAGCCCAAAGGCCCCTGATGCGGGTTCTATTTCCGTCCTTGATTGGAAAGTAGGACTGGTAGGGTGCGTGGATTCCATATTTTTCCTGAGACCGGCTTGGACCTTGGCCTGAAAGACCTCTGCCCAGCTTTCAAGCTGCCACCAGCTTCAGTGAACTGCTTACTGCCAATGAGGCGTGGGGTGTGTCGTCGCCGAAACGATGAAGCTTTGCTCGTCGTCAGTACCTTGATTAGTCTGACAGCTTTTGCTTCCTCATCCAGGTATTACCTGTTGGATAAATCTTATCTGAAGAGACGATTCGGCGGCTGGTTTCATTTCCTGGATTTCACGTTACTCCGAAGTAAAACCAAAGTTGATACCATCTAGAGTTATTGAGTGTTTGGGATTTACCATTAACTCTATTCACATCTGTGATTCTGTCTTGGGGCAAGAGATTAGAATCAATAGAAGCCTGTAACAATCTCGTTGTTATGGAGCAACCTTCTATTCGACAAATAGCCAGTGTAATTGGCAAATTAGTGGCTGCTTTCCAGCTGCACAGTTTGGGCCTTTGCATTATCAGAATTTACAACGTGCAAAGGAGCAAGCACTCAAATACCATGCAGGTCACTTTAATCAGACCTATGCGCTTGCCAGCTGAAGCCATTTCTGAGTTACAATGGTGGATGACCAATATTCAGCATTGCTACAGTAACATTTTGGTCAGCAATCCTTCAGTTAATTTACAATCTGATGCTAGTGCTCAAGGTTGGGCTGCTACCAATACCATCTCAAGCTGCAGTGGCAGATGGAATGTGCATGAGTCATCAAGCCTTCAGTTACATGGTATCAACTATTTAGAGGTGCTGGGAGCACTCTATGGGTTGAAGGCTTATGGTGGGAATATGCATCATCTGCATGTTCAACTAAAGATTGACAACACTACAGCGGTGGCATATATTAATCACATGGGTGGAATCATGTCAGTATCTTGGGATAAACTGGCTAACCTTATTTGGCACTGGTGTATTGCAAGAAACATTTGGGTTTCAGCTACCTGGAAGTATGGAAGAGAGAGCAGCCGCTGCTCTCTCTTCCATACTGTGTTTTTGAATTTTGTGTTCGGATTGAATTCTGTTTTTAATTTGTGTACCTGTGATGTCTTTACTATTTATCTCATTCCGCTTACATGTTTCTACTGTAAAATCTTCTTAGGTGTCCTTGAGATTTGAAAGGCGCCCATAAATAAAATTTATTATTATTATTATTACCTACTTACCAGGTAGGTTTAACATGGTGGCAGACACCAGGTCACGGAAATTTAATGACAACACAGAATGGATGTTGGTTCATAAAGTGTTTAATGACATTGTCGCTCGGTATGGAACACCAGATATCGATTTGTTCGCAGCTCGACTCAGTCACCAGTTACCCAAGTATGTTGCATGGGAACCAGACCCAGGGGCAGTAGCAGTAGATGCATTCTCGCTACACTGGGGAGGAAGGTTCTTTTATACCTTCCCTCCATTTTGCCTCATCAGTCGGTGCTTGCTAAAGATCCAGCAAGACTTCGCCGCAGGCATTTTGGTAGTGCCTGACTGGCCTACACAGCCATGGTTCCCACTCATATTGGAAATGATAACAGATCCTTTTATGGCTGTTCCCAAACGCAGAAATCTGCTGGTTCCCCCGTGACTGGGGAGGACCATCCACTGCATGATCGAATAAATTTGTTGATTGCAGACTCTGAGAAGACCTTACCTGGGGCTTGGACTGTCTGATCGTACGGTGGACGTGATCATTGCGGCCTGGAGAGATAGTACCAAGAAGCAGTACATCTCCTATATCAAGAAGTGGGAAGTGTTGTGTTTACAGTCCAACATAACGTATGACACGGCACGTATAACAGATGTTTTGGAATTCCTCTCTAAACTATTTTTGACGAGTGATAGAGTTATAGGGCCATAAATCGTGCCAGAAGTGCCTTGTCGTCATACTTGTTGCTCGGATCGGGACATCACTCTGTCGGGTCTCACCCACTGATAGCCAGAGTATCTTCAACTCAAATCCTCCCAGGCCCAGGTACTCAGAGATATGGGATGTTAGCATTGTGCTGACGCCGCTTCGCCGATGGGCTCCAGCTACATCCCTGTTCTTGGTCAAACTCACTTACAAAGTGGTTATGCTATGGTGCTGGTTTCAGCGCAACGGGTCCAGTCGTTATATAAGCTGCGACTGGACAGGGTGGTTACATCTGCAGGCAAAATAACATTTATGTTTATGACTTAGTCAAGCAGAGTAAACCAGGGGCATCAGGTCTCAAATTAGATTTTTGGCATACCCCATGGACCTTCGGTTGTGTGTGGTCACACATCTACAACAGTATGTTAAGGTCACTAAGAGCCTTTGCGGCTCTGAACTAGCAATGTACAGTGGCTTGCAAAAGTTTTCATACCCCTTGAACTTTTCCACATTTTGTCACGTTACAACCACAAACGTAAATGTATTTTATTGGGATTTTATGTGATAGACCAACACAAAGTGGTGCATAATTGTGAAGTGGAAGGAAAATGATACATGGTTTTCAAATTTTTTTACAAATAAAAAGCTGAAAAGTGTCGCGTGCAAAAGTATTCAGCCCCCCTGAGTCAATACTTTGTAGAACCACCTTTCACTGCAATTACAGCTTCAAGTCTTTTGGGGTATGTCTCTACCAGCTTTGCACATCTGGAGACTGAAATTTTTGCCCATTCTTCTTTGCAAAATAGCTCAAGCTCAGTCAGATTGGATGGAGAGCGTCTGTGAACAGCAATTTTCAAGTCTTGCCAGAGATTCTCAATTGGATTTAGGTCTGGACTTTGACTGGGCCATTCTAACACGTGAATATGCTTTGATCTAAACCATTCCATTGTAGCTCTGGCTGTATGTTTAGGGTCGTTGTCCTGCGGGAAGGTGAATCTCCGCCCCAGTCTCAAGTCTTTTGCAGACTCTAACAGGTTTTCTTCCAAGATTGCCCTGTATTTGGCTCCATCCATCTTCCCATCAACTCTGACCAGCTTCCCTGTCCCTGCTGAAGAAAAGCATCCCCACAGCATGATGCTGCCACCACCATGTTTCACAGTGGGGATGGTGTGTTCAGGGTGATGTGCAGTGTTAGGTTTCCGCCACACATAGCGTTTTGCATTTAGGCCAAAAACTTCAATTTTGGTCTCATCTGACCACAACACCTTCCTCCACATGTTTGCTGTGTCCCCCACATGGCTTGTGGCAAACTGCAAACGGGACTTCTTATGGCTTTTTTTCAACAATGGCTTTCTTCTTGCCACTCTTCCATAAAGGCCCGATTTGTGGAGTGCACGACTAATAGTTGTCCTGTGGACAGATTCTCCCACCTGAGCTGTGGATCTCTGCAGCTCCTCCAGAGTTACCATGGGCCTCTTGGCTGCTTCTCTGATCAATGCTCTCCTTGCCCGGCCTGTCAGTTTAGGTGGACGGTCATGTCTTGGTAGGTTTGCAGTTGTGCCATACTCTTTCCATTTTCGGATGATGGATTGAACAGTGCTCCGTGAGATGTTCAAAGCTTGGGATATTTGTTTATAACCTAACCCTGCTTTAAACTTCTCCACAACTTTATCCCTGACCTGTCTGGTGTGTTCCTTGGGCTTCATGATGCTGTTTGTTCACTAATGTTCTCTAACAAACCTCTGAGGCCTTCACAGAACAGCTGTATTTATACTGAGATTAGATTACACACATGTGGACTCTATTTACTAATTAGGTGACTTCTGAAGGCAATTGGTTGCACTGGATTTTATTTAGGGGTATCAGAGTAAAGGGGGCTGAATACTTTTGCACGCGACACTTTTCAGTTTTTTATTTGTAAAAAAATTTGAAAACCATGTATCATTTTCCTTCCACTTCACAATTATGCGCCACTTTGTGTTGGTCTATCACATAAAATCCCAATAAAATACATTTATGTTTGTGGTTGTAATGTGACAAAATGTGGAAAAGTTCAATGGGGTATGAATACTTTTGCAAGCCACTGTATGTTAGTTACATAAAACCTCATAAGAAGGTATCAGTATAGACCATCTCCAGGTGGATAAAACGGGTTCTGGCTTGTGCAGGAGTGAATACTGACATTTTCAAATCTCACTCCACCAGGGCTGCAACAACATCAGTAGCAAGGGTTATGGACGTTCCGCTGGACCACATCCTAGCGGCTGCAGGATGGTCAAATGAACGAACCTTTCCAAACATTTTATAACAAACCCATTGCCAGACCGGGGGTATTTACCAACTTTATTGTAGGTACTGTTTTATAGTTTCCTCCCGGATGAGAGGGGTTACTATTATTATTATTATTTGTTCATTAAAAAGCATCAGCATGTTTTAAATCTATGTCATGTCTGAATGCATTATGAATGTTCACTCATCTATGGTCAACTGATGCAGTTGTGTCGTGTTCACGGCATGAAATCACAGAGCTTTGTAATCTTCACGTAGTCACTCTCGTGACTCCGAAGTAAAATAGTAAGATTAAACGAGAACTTACCAAGTTTGAAGTTTGATCTTTATTTTCTGAGGAGTTACGATGAGGGATTACGTGCCCTCCGCTCCCAACCCTCTCTCATAAAGGTCATCTGGTAGTTCTAGTTCTCTCGAATCTTACTATATTCAGTTCAACAACTGTTATCTGTGATTTCACACCGCTGCTTTAAAGGTTGACGCGCATGTGGGCTGGCGGGCTTCTTCACGTAATCCCTCATCGTAACTCCTCATAAAATGAAGATCAAACTTCAAACTTGGTAAGTTCTCGTTTAATCTTACTATTATGTCAGCTTCTTATGTAATTATTCAGTGCCTGCCTTCCACTGATTGTTCCTTATCACATTCTTAAACGTCTTTAGCATTAACTGAGTCTTGGCGACCCTGTATCATATTCAAAACTGGATAAACATCGAGTGAAGTTAAATAAATGACCATTCATCTCGATCTCTTCCCAGACTCTCATATTAGCTTCTCGACAAATGTAATTTCCTTTCAGAGGGCAAATTTATTTTTTCTTGAGTTCTAGCCAGTAGCAAAGATGTGATGTACTCTGATTTAATACAATTTGTTTATGGGACCAAAGGTGAACATATGAATGACTGAATGTTAATATTCCTGCAGGTAAGCTGGTATATTTTGAGCTGGAAATGTGACGATAATCACTTTAAGAAGCTCCTATTGTCACAATTCAAAAACTCATCCTTATGTTTGTAGCTGGCTCTGGAAACAGCTCTCCCAGTCTTGTAGCATCCTTCAACCCAATCTCTGCCTGACTAAGATATCATACGTTAATGGACATATATCATTTTTTATCCAGAGACATGAATTCAAATCTCACCACTGACTGTAACAAGGACCTGCAGATGCTGGTTTAGGCCAAAGGTTGACACAAAATGCTGGAGTAACCCAGCGGAACAGGCAGCATCTCTGGAGAAAAGGAATAGGTGACGTTTCAGGTCAAAACCCTTCTTCAGACTGAGAGTCTGGGGAGACGGAAACTCGAGAAATGAAAAGGTTCCGAACAAATCATAGCCGGCACTGATGGTCAATGAGCCCACAGTGGTCCATTGTTGACAGTGGAGGAGGTGATAACAAAGGGAAACTGGCAGGATGACTAGGGTTGGGGAGTATTTTGCTCCAAATATTCCAGCATTTTGTGTCTATCTCACCACTGACTATTGGGAGAATTTAAACAAAACCCATAAAACAAATCTGGGATCAAAACAAAAGCTAGCTTCAGTTAACTGTTGTAAATCCAATCTGGATCAGGGAAGGACACTCCATGCTTACCTGCACGGAACTGGCATCTTGGCATCTTGGTCGGCATGGACATGTTGGGCTGTACGACTTTCTACAAACTGTAGCCATGGATGTGTAGCAAACTCAGTTATGATGCACACCAGCATGTACAAGATGGGTAGAATGGCCTGCGCCAGGTTTGCAGTCAGAGTCATTCATGTTGGAGATAATTGCAGTGGAAGGATCCCGGGTGTCATAGTGGTCAGGCAGTGCCAACAGGTAGCACCTGTTGCAGCACTGACAGACAGTGGCGACATGCTGCAACAATAGCTTCACCAACAGTCAGCACTGACAGGCAGTGCTAATAGGCAGTGCTAATAGCTGTACCAGCAAGTACCATGGTCAGGTAGTGGCAACAGGCAGCACCAATAGTTGAACCTACAGTCAGCATAAACAGGCAGTGCCATCAGGCAGGACTATGGGGAGAAGGCAGGAAAGAGGGAGAGACAGATCAGCCATAATTGAATAGCGGAGTAGACTTGATGTGCAAAATGGCCTAATTCTACTCCTATTCCTTATGACCTTATGACCAAAAGCTGTACCAAGTACCAAAGATACTAGAGGAGCCAAGTACTATGGTCAGGCAGTGTCAACAGGCAGCACCTGTGGCAACACTGACAGGCAGTGGCAACAGGCTGTGCTAATATCTGTACCAACAGGCAGAACCTATGGCTGTAGTGATAGGCACTGCCAACAGGAAGCATCAATAGTTGTATATACAGGCAGCACTGACTGGCAGTACCAACAGGCGGACAGACGTGCTGAAAGGTGGCACCGAGAGAAGGTAATATAGAGGGGAAATGCCGTCATCAGCGGCCAGAGGGAGTGCTGAGAGATGTCCCGGACAGGTGCACCTTTGGAGATGGTAGTTCGCCCTGCTCTCTCTGGCACCACCTCCTTCATGGATGCTGCTCGAGGCTCACCCAGAGACAGAGCAGTGGCCAGGATCTTTGTGGCTCCATTGAGGGGTATTGCTTTATTGTTGTCACACATACCGAGATACAATGGAAAAAATGTTTGTGTGCTATCCAGTCAAATCATACCGTGCATGAGTAGAATCATTAATACACAAGCACAATAGGTAGTACAAAGAGAAAAATACCAGAGTGCAGAATAGAGTTTAGATTAGAGATACACAGGCCCTTAGACCCACCAGGTCCACGTCAGCCACCAGGTCCACGTCGGCCATCGATCACCTGTTCACACTAGTTCTATGTTATCACACTTTCTCATCCACTCCCTACATACTAGGGACAATTTTACAGAGGCCAATTAATCTACAAACCCGCACGTCATTGGGGAACGGGAGGAAACTGGAGCACCCAGAGAAACCCAGCAGGTCACAGGAAGACCCGAGTCTCTGGCATTGTGAGGCAGCGGTTCTACCCGCTGGGTTTCTCTGCTGCCCTCAGGTGTTACAGTGTTTTAATATTACAGTTGCAGAAAGAGTGCAGATAAGGGGCCAATGATGTAGTTTGGGAGATCAGGACTACACCCTTAGCTTGTGAGAAGCCTTTTCAGTAATCTGATAACATAGGGGAAGAAGCTGGTCCTGAATCTGGTGGTATTTGCTTTCAAGCTTCTGTATGGGAGAGGGGAGAACAGGGAATGACTGGGGTGTAAGTGGTCCTTGATTATGTTGGCTGCTCTTCCTGAGGCAGCGTGAAATGCAAATGGAGTCAATCGAGTGAGGGGAGGTGGGAGGGAGAGAATAGTTAATGTGATGGACTGGGAGCAGAGAGAAGCTTTAAGAATGGGCAACAAACAGCGGCAAACCAGGTCAGAGGTTCATCGGACATTCCGCGCCTGCAATCACACCAGCCTGAGCCTGGAGCGGAGAGAGATGGGGCCGGAGACAGAGAGCATGGACACAGCCCTACAGGCAGGCAGCTGGCACCGGCTCTGAGAGCGCTTGACAGCCACTGCAAGTGAGCTGGCCAGTTCGTGTCGCTCCAGCAGCTTGAGTCGGTTGGTGCACAGACAGGTCCGTTGCTTCACTGAGGCTCACCCACACCGGACCTGGATACCGCGGCACTCCCAGCTCCTCCTCCCAATGGCCCACCTGGGCTTCATTGCAAAAGGTTACCACCCCTCGCTGTGTGCAAGGGAAAAGTCATCCTGCATCTGTTGTTTCCAGACTCTCACAGACGATTCAGTGACTGGTTGCTTTATTATTGTCACGTGTATTGAGGTACAGTGAAAAGCTTTGTTTGAATGCCATCCAGTCAAATCAGATAATACTACAGGCACTCCTTGACTTACATCATGGGAGACCTACGTAAACTAGCACTTAAGTAATTCTTTAAACCCAGTGATGTCCACATGGTTTCCGTGTCGGAGTGCCCTCCATGTCTCCACTTCAGCGCTCCCATGTGGTCTCCACCTCAGAGCTCCCACGTGGTCTCCACCTCAGAGCTCCCACATAGCTCCGTGTCGGTGCTCCCCCCGTGATTCTGCGTCGGAGCTCTGCCGTGGTCTCCACCTCGGACCTCCCCTGTGGTCTGGGTTAGAACCACATTTGGCCCCACAGTGGGGAGTGTATATGGAATATAGTGGGGGACTGAGAACGCATCCTTGCAGGGCACTGGTGTTGAGAATTATTGTGGAGAATGTGTAGTCTGTACCGGTGCACGTGACAATAATAAATCAATATCAATACAAAAATGTGTCAGTATCACTGATATAATGAGCTGCTCATCCTCACAGTTTTCTTGTTAGATCTTGCTGTGCACAATGTAATTCTAAATTGTAGTAGTGGCTGTTAAGTGCTTTGGATCACCCTGGGTGCTACAGAAATGCATGTCTTTGTAAAAGTGCCATCATTCCCTGACCCTTGTTGAGATTGTCCAAGTGTGCCTGCTCGCTTTATGATGCCCAGGTTTTTATGAAGACGTTTCTCCTTACCCCTCCTTCAGCACTGAAGCAGTGCCTAATGCATAGATATTGACGAGGCACATCCATCTGAATGCTGCCTGCCTTAGAGGGTAGTAGCAATAAAGCGAGATTGGACAAACATGGATTGTTTTCTCTGGCGTGTTGGAGGTAGAGGAGTGACCTGATAGCAGCGTATACAATTAGGAGGAGTAACATTTCCCCCAGGGTGGAGATTTTAAAGACTAGAAGGCACAGCTTTGAGGGGCAAAGTTTAAAGAAGATGTGCAGTGGCGGTCCTATTTCACAGAGGGTGGTGAGTGCCTGGAACGTGCTGCCAGGGGTTGTGTGTGAGGCAGATACAATGGTGGCATTTAAGAGGCTTTTAGAAAGGAACATAGAAAGCTTATAGAAAGGAATATGCAGGAATCAACGATTACATTAATACCTAAGAAAAATAAAGATTTAGAAGAACCTGGCTCATATAGAGCTATAGCATTGTTAAACACAGATCAAAAAATATTAGCGAAAACATTAACTAGAAGATTAAGTAAATACATTAGTAAATTAATAAACCCAGATCAGACAGGGTTTATTCCTAAGAGATACTCTTCTAATAATATGAGACGTCTACTCAACATAATGCACTCACACAAATCTGAAGATCAAGAATTATCAATTATTTCGCTGGATGCTGAAAAAGCATTTGATCAAGTAGAATGGAATTATATGGATAAAGTATTACAAAAATTTCAACTGGGAGAGAATTTTATTTTATGGATTAAGTTACTATATAACAAACCTACAGCTAGAATACTTACTAATAACATATTATCCTCGAAATTTCAACTATCAAGGGGAAATAGACAAGGATGCTCATTATCACCACAGCTGTTTGCTCTCATTATTGAACCGCTAGCAGAAAAAATTAGAATACACCCTGATATTCATGGATATAATACTAAAGACTCATATAATAAAATATCTTTATACGCGGAT
The DNA here is from genome assembly GCA_038087875.1 of Malacoraja senta. Lineage (NCBI taxonomy): Eukaryota > Metazoa > Chordata > Chondrichthyes > Rajiformes > Rajidae > Malacoraja > Malacoraja senta. The sequence continues at coordinate 220,696,415 of CM075977.1, read as the reverse complement.
GATATATTATTGTATATTACAAAACCTCAAATCACTATACCAAATATATTAAATTTAATTGAAGACTTCGGATCTTTTTCTGGATATAGAATAAATTGGAATAAAAGTGAAATTATGTCAATAAAACCGAAAGATTCAACACATCTTTTAAAATTCCCTTTTAAAATAGCTACAGAAAAATTTAAATATTTGGGAATCGAAATTACCGGAACATATCAAGGTATGTTCGGGGCAAATTTTGACCCCCTACTTAATAAACTGAATACATTAATTAAATTCTGGAAAACGCTCCCGATGTCTTTAATAGGCCGAATAAACGCAATAAAAATGATCTTTTTACCACAAATTTTATACCTATTTCAATCAATTCCTATATACTTACCTAAGAAGTTTTTTAAAAAACTCCTCAGATATCACTAATTTTATATGGGACTATAAATCACATAGAATACAAAAAACCCATCTGAATAAACCTAAAGTATTGGGGGGTCTAGCACTACCTAATTTTATGTATTATTATTGGTCAGTAAATATTAAAAACATGATTCAACTGATGGATAACTCCGCCCAGCAAGTAGACTGGATTGTAATGGAGAAAGAGGATTGCTCCTCTAGAAACATTGGAGCGATCCTCCTCTCTCCAATGAAATTGAATAACATAAACTATAATAAGAACCCAATTATTCATAGTACAATCCGTATTTGGAAACAAATAAAACAAAATTTAAAATTAAGAAACTTATCACTTTTATTACCTATAGTCAATAACCCTTCGTTTAGTCCTTCTATTATAGATAAAGCTTATACACAATGGGATAGACTAGGAATTAAAACGCTTGGTGACTTGTATGAAACTGGAAAATTACTTTCATTTCAACAATTACAAATAAAATATAAACTCGGAAATAATCAATATTTTAAATACTTTCAAATATGCGACTATTTGAAAAAAATATACAAAAGATCATCATAATAACCCAGCAGATGTACTGGACGAGGCAATGCAGATAAAAGCGGAATCAGCAAACTTAATATCATATTTGTATAATATTATCTTAAATGCACAAATACCATCTACGGAGGGTATCAGAAGAGACTGGGAACAAGAGTTAGCTATTAAAATTTCAAAGGAAAGTTGGAATGAATACTTATTAAACGTGCATAAATGCTCGATTAATGTAAGACACACTTTAATACAATTTAAAATTTTACATAGATTATATTATTCGAAAACTAAAATTCATAAAATTTTCCCAAACGTATCATCTATTTGTGATAAATGTCAATCCCAAGAAGCAACTATAGCGCACTCATTTGTCTTCTGTACAAAAATTCAAAAATTTTGGAATGAAATTTTTGAAATCTTTACAAAGTTATTTAAAACAAGACTGATACCCAAAGCAGAATGGATTATCTTCGGAATAACGGAAGATGATCCAGAACTAAATGTGTTTCAAAAGAAATTAATGGACTATGGGTTAATAACTGGAAAAAAGCTAATTCTAAAATTTTGGAAGAAGGCTCTAATACCAACTATAAATATGTGGATTTCAAATATGTTTGAAACATTACACCTAGAAGAGATAAGACTCCTCCTAGCAGGTAAACCAGATCACTTCCACCTGACGTGGTCTGCATTTATAGAATTATTACAAACATAGGGTGCAAAAGTACTTTAAAAAAAATAAAAAAATTGAGGTCAGGTAAGGGGGGATGATAGTTGAAGAGTTGGTATGTCCTATTTACGTGATGCTCAAAAAAAAAAAAACATTTGTTTCTTTTTTTTTTTTTTCTCTTTCTCTTTTCTTTTCTTAGGGCCTATTTCTTAACTCTTTTTCTTTTTGTTTTTAATTTCGCTCTTATAGGGTCTTCGTCCTCTTTTGTTGTTACATTTTCTACACTTTTCTACACGTGCACTTTTTCCTTCACTTTCTTCTCTCTTTCAATCTTTTCTTTTTCTAGTGTAAAAAAATAAATAAAGGGAGTACATTAATTGTAAGAAGATATAAATGACGAGTATTAATGTATGTGGTTGTAATGTAATGTACTTCTAATAAATAAAAATGAAAAAAAAAAAAAAAAAAAAGAAAGGAATATGCAGGGAAACATAGAACGTAGGTGCAGGAGTATGCCATTCGGCCCTTCGAGCCAACACCGCCATTCAATATGATCATGGTTGATCTTCCAAAATCAGTACCACATTCCAGCTTTCTCCCATATCCCTTGATTCCGTTAGCCCTAAGAGCTAAATCTAACTATCTCTTGGAGGACACGGATTATGTGCAGGCTGAAGAGATTAGTTACTTTGGTAACATGTTTCCTTTTCCTGTGCTGTACTGTTCTATGTAGTATATTCATCTGTACAGCATTGTAACTGTTTCTGCTAAACTCTGTTCCAGATTGGTTGCCCAGATTCACGACGAGCTGCTGTTTGAAGTGGAGGATGCTCAGATTCACGAAACGGCAGGTTTGTGCGTTTCAGAACTGTGGTACCATGTTTTGTGAAGTACAGACTCATTTTCCCCACGGACCCCTGACTGGCATTCATTGTGTATGAGTTTACTGTCACTCTACACCTCTATCCCCCGGTCGAGGAAGACCGCAGAACCAGCCAATTTCCGTCTCCCAATACTTTCCTCCGCCGAGCAGAGTTGGTCCTTACCCTCAACAACTTCTCCTTTGACTCCTCCAACTTCCTCCAAATACAAGCCGTAGCTATGGGCACTCACATGGGCCCTAGCTATGCCTGCCTCTTAGTAGGGTATGTCGAACAATCCCTGTTCCAGGCGTACATTGGCCCTACACTGAATTTTACCTCCGCTACATTGACGACTACATCGGTGCTGCCTCGTGCATCCGTGCGGAACTCATTGACTTCATCAACTTCACCACCAATTTCCATCCTGCACTCAAATTCACTTGGACCATCTCCGACATCTCCCTACCGTTTCTAGATCTCACCGTCTCCATCACAGGAGATAGACTATTGACAGACATTTACTACAAACCTACTGACTCCCACAGCTATCCAAACTACACTCCTTCTCACCTGCTTCCTGTAAAGACTCTATCCCCTACTCCCAATTCCTCCATTTACACCACATCTGCGCCCAGGATGAGGTTTTCCATACTAGGGCATCGGAGATGTCCTCATTCTTTGGGAAACGGGGGTTCCCCTCTTCCATTATAGATGAGGCTCTCACTAGGGTCTCCTCGATATCCCACAGCTCCGCTCTTGCTCCCCCTCCTCCCATTCATAACAAGGACAGAGTCCCCCTTGTCCTCACCTTCCACCCCATCAGCCCTCGCATGCAGCATATAATCCTCAAACATTTTCGCCACCTCCAATGTGATCCTACTCACTGCTGGCCACATCTTCCCATCTCCACCCCTTTTGCTTTCCGCAGAGACCATTCTCTCTGCAACTCGCTCTTTAACTCGTCCCTTCCCACCCAAACCACTCAGGTAGTTTCCCATGCAACCGCAGGAGATGCAACACCTGTCCCTTTACCTCCCCCCTCGACTCCATCCAATGACCCAAACAGTCTTTCCAGGTGAGGCAGAGGTTCACTTGCACCTCCTCCAACCTCATCTACTGTATCCTCTGTTCCAGGTGTCAACTTCTTAACATCGGTGAGACCAAGCGCAGGCTCGGCGATCGTTTCGCTGACCACCTCCGCTCAGTCTGTCTTAACCTACCTGATCTCCCGGTGACTCAGCACTTCAACTCCCCCTCCCATTTCCAATCTGACCTTTCTGTCCTGGGCCTCCTCCATTGTCAGAGTGAGGCCCAATGCAAATTGGAGGAACAGCACCTCATATTTTGCTTGGGTAGCTTACACCCCAGCAGTATGAACATTGACTTCTCTAACTTCAAATAGCCCTTCTTTCCCCTCCCCCTTCCCAGTTCTCCCACCAGTCTTACTGACTCCGTCTACAATCTATCTTTGTCCCGCCCCCTCCCCTGACATCGGTCTGAAGAAGGGTCTTGACCCGAAACGTCACCCATTCCTTCTCTCCAGAGATGCTGCCTATCCCACGGAGTTACTCCAACATTTTGTGTATACCTTTGAACTTAAACAACCCCCGGGTTCTTGAACTGACCAGTGCCACAGCGGTAGACCTGCTGCCTTACAGTGTCAAAGACCCGTGGTCGATCCTTACGATGGGTGCTGTCGGTACAGAGTTTCTACATTCTCCCCATGACCGTATTTGCTTCCTACAGGTGCTCCAGTTTCCCCCCACACTCCAAAGATGGACAGATTTGTAGGTTAATTGGCTTCGGTAAAAATTGTAAATTGTCCCTAATGTGTAGGATAGTGCTAGTGTACAGGGGTCTCTGATCAGAGCAGACTTGGTGGGCTGATAGGCCTGTTTCCTCGCTGTATCTCTAAACTAAACTAAATTAAATTCCAATCCTACCTTGCACCACTATGTGTTTTTTATTTGTGTTCTGCACTAATGTCTTGTTTTTACAGTCTTTTATCTTTTAGTTTAGTTTAAATTGATTGTTGCAGTGAAAAGCTTTTTCTGTTGCGTGTTATCCAGTCAACGAAAAGACAATACATGAATACAATCAAGCCGTCCACTGTGACCAGACACTGGATAAAGGGTACAACATTTAGTGCAAGATAAAGTCTGATTAAAGATAGTTCAACTGGTCTCCAATGAGGTAGTTTGTTAATAGGATGATTCAGTTGCCTGATAACAGCTGGGATGAAACTGTTCCTGAATCTGGAGGTGTGTGTTGTCATACTTCTGTACCTCATGCCTGATAGGGGAGGGGAGGGGAGAGACCGGGTAAGACTGGTCCTTGATTATGCTGGTGGACTTGCTGAGGCAGCATGAAGTGTCGATGGAGTCAGTAGGAGGATGTTTCGCGTAATACTCTGGGCTGCGTCCACAACTTTCTGCAATTTCTTCCAATTTCTTTTCTTTTCAGTCCTGTGGAATTTGTGTAATTTATGTATAATAGTAAGATTAAACGAGAACTTACCTAAGTTTGAAGTTTGATCTTTATTTTATGAGGAGTTACGTAGGTGATTACGTGAAGAACCCCGCCAGTGCGCCTGCGCGTCAATCTTCAAAGCAGCGGTGTGAAATCACAAAAAACAACAACCGAAGTAATATAGTCTCATAATAAAATGAGTAATACAAGAACTTCCATCTGACCTTTATGATAGAGGGTAAGGTCGTGGCGGGCACGTAATCACCTACGTAACTCCTCATAAAATAAAGATCAAACTTCAAACTTAGGTAAGTTCTCGTTTAATCTTACTATTTTACTTCGGAGTCACGTGAGTGACTACGTGAAGATTTTAAAGCTTTGTGATTTCATGCCGTGGATCAATCCCGGCTTCTCACTGCATTGATTGACTCGGAACGAGAAATAATCAATCATGCATTCGTAATAACATTTGTACCACAAATGCAGTAATTCATTTCAATAATGAAATTAATCAGATCCCCTTTAAACCAGAGGAATTTACACAGAACTTAAAATAGTTTCTGCAAACAATCCCGCATTAACAATAGGCCGATGGTAAAAATGTTGAAACATCAACTCATTGGACCACCCGGCGGCTGCGAGGATATGGTCGACGGGGACGTCTTTTGCCCTGTCCGCCGACGTTTCTGCTGCCCTAGTCGAGTGAGACGTAAAAACATAAGTGTTAATACCAGCAGCTGTTAAGACTTCTTTTATCCATCTGGAAATAGTCTGTATTGAAACTCTCTTGTGTGGTTTCTTGTGTGTGATCAACAACCCAGTTTCCGTATTTCTCAAATTCTTTGCGACCTCAATGTATTGTAACAAATATGTCTTAATACAGAGACAAGGATCATTTGGATATACTGCTAGTATAATTTTAAATCCTGTCACACCTGACCTAATTTGCTTTAGTAGGTGATAGATATAGAATGTAACCTTATCTTCAGTTACTTCCATACTGTCTATTTATAATTTTCCAAGTGGACGATACAAAAATGGGAGGAAAAGTAGGGGATGAGGAGGATAGGAAGAGTCTGCAAAAGGATATAGATAAGCTAGGTGAGTGGGCAACAACTTGGCAGATGAAATTTAATACTAATAAATGTGAAGTCATTCACTTTGGGAAAAAAAATGATAGGGCAAGTTATTTTCTAAATGAGGTGGAGCTGCGTTGTAATGCAACGCAAAGGGATCTAGGGGTAGTAGTACATGAATCACTAAAAGTTAGTATGCAGGTGCAGCAAGCAATCAGGAAGGCCAATGGAGTTTTGGCCTTTATTGCTAGGGGGATTGAGTATAAAAACACGGAGGTCTTGCTGCAGCTGTACACAGTATTAGTGAGACCACATTTGGAATACTGTGTACAGTTCTGGGGTCCATACTTAAGAAAGGATGTACTGGCCCTGGAGGCAGTGCAGCGAAGGTTTACAAGATTAATTCCTGCAATGAGGGGATTGACATATGAGGAAAGGTTAAGTAGGCTGGAACTCTACTCTTTGGAGTTTAGAAGAATGAGAGGCGATCTCATTGAAACATATAAGATCGTGAGGGGCCTTGATCGGGTGGATGCACCGAGGATGTTCCCAATGATCGGGGAAACTAGAACTAGGGGACATAGTTGTAGAATAAGGGGGGGCTCTTTTAAAACTGAGATGAGGAAGAACTTCTTCACCCAGAGGGTGGTTAATTTATGGAATTCACTGCCCCAGGGAGCAGTGGAAGCAGAAACATTAAATATATTTAAGTCTAAAATAGATGGTTTTTTAGCTGCCAAGGGGATAAGGGGCTACGGGGAGAGGGCAGGGATATGGACCTAGGTATGGTTAGTATAGTAAGACCTGAGTGATCTCCTGGACAAGTGTCGATCGCCTGGATTGGGGTCGGAGAGGAATTTCCCGGATTTTTTTCCCGAATTGGACCTGGGTTTTTATCCGTTTTTTTGCCTCCCCCAGGAGATCACGCGGTTCTTGGGGTGGAGAGGGGTGATAGCGGTATAAAGGGGAGGGTAGTGTCTTGTGTTCTGTGTCTTGTGTCTACTGTTTGTGGGTAAGGGTGTCTGTTTAGTGTTCAGCCATGAGCGAATGGCGGTGCGGGCTCGATGGGCCTGGTGGTCTACTCTCGCACCTACTTTCTATGTTTCTATGTTTCTATGTTTGCACTCGTTGTGCTGTCACTCATGCCATAAGCATTAATACTTTCATACTGAGCTTAGCCAAAGGTAAAGACACACTTGATGACCATTCACAAAGTAGTTTCAGTACCACACTTACATCCCAGATTGTCATGTACCTAGGTTTCGGTGGTTTGGAATTAAAGATTCCTTTCATTAGTCTGGAAACAATTGGGTGTGACCCAATTGGGTTTCTTTCTGACTCCAGAACCAAATATGAGGACAATGCACTTCTGGCTGAATTAATTGCACTACAACTCAGACCTTCATCATAATAAAGTTTTGACAGAAATTCTAAACATTTGAAATATCTGCAGTACTTTGTTGCACATTCTTTTGTACACAGAACTCTTCCCATTTCTTAATATAAGACAGGTACTGTTTTTGAGTGCTCTTCCTCCAGGCTGCCGTAAGCATGTCCACAGTACGCTCAGACAGTCCTCGTCCCAGAAAAGGCATTCTTAAAACCTGCAAATCAACAAATCCAAACAATCATATAATGGATGTTGTTACCCTGTTACAGGGTGCAGCAATAACTTACTCTTTTTTGGGACTTTCATCAACATTTGTGTTGTTAATTCTAATATCAACGGATACCATGGCTGTGTAGGCCAATCTGGTACTACCAATACCCTTGAAGCAGCATCTTGCCTGATTTTAAGTAAACATTGGCTTATGAGGAAGAAAGGTGGAAATATATATGAAAACATACCACCCCAATGTAGCGAGAAAGCATCAATCGCCACTGCTCCTGAATCTGGTTTCCATGAGACATATCTCGATAGCTGATGATTCAAGTCGATGTCGGGCATTCCAAATCTGATTACTATATCATTGAATACCTCTTGATTCAACATCCATTCTTTATTATCATGGAACTTTCGTGACCTGGTGTCTGCTATCGTGTTCATTCTACCTGGTAGATAGATAGCTGAAATCCAAATGTTCTGTTCAATACACCAAGACCAAAGTTGATTTAACTATTTTCTCACATGACACCGACTTAATTCCACCCATATCATTAATATAGGCAACTGCTGTTGTGTTTATTAATTTTAACTTGAACCTTCCTTTTAGTTGTGTTAGAACCACAAGCTTGGAGTCCATAGAAAACCTCCTAAAAGCTCCAAATAGGTAATTCCCCATGTCTGCAGTAACAATAACTCTTCCTGATTCCATCTGCCTCCGCAGCTAGATGTTAAGTCAGTTGCACCCCATCCTAGTGCACTGGCATCAGTTTGTAATATCATGGAAGGTTGTTCAATCAGCACTTTGCCTGAACGGCTTGAGACATGTAGAATCCACCACTGCAGATTAGAAACATCATTTGTTGTTACTTGCATGGTTCTATCAAAATGAGCAGCATTTATTCTCAGTGCCTGTTCTTCTCTGCAGCTGTTGATAATATAATGGTTCATACTGGACTGCTGGGAATCTACTAATTTTCCCAGTACTCGAGCCACCTGTCTGATTAGAGGTTTTTGCTTGTTTAACAGATTACTGCAATCTTTAATCAACTCCACCCTTTTTTCACTGGGCAAAGTAATTTGCATTTGGGCTGAATCAATTGTGAACCCCAAATAATCAATTAAGGTACATGTTTTTAACCTTGATTTCTTTGGATGAATTTACAAACCCCCAAACTTTCAAAAGTTTGATTTCATAACTGCAACTGATGCTTCTGTTGACTGTTTTGTCCTTCCTATAATCAGGACATCATCCAGGTATGCCATTAGTACATGCACCTGGCTCTCAGCAACCCCAGAATTGATTTTAACAATGTTATGAATATTCTGGGAGCCATTAGGCAGAGCTTTGAACTGCCCTAATTGGTTCATCCATTTAAATTTTAAGATACTTCATATCTTGCAAGTGAACAGGCACTGAACAAAAGGATTCAGACTTGTCAAGTCTATAATCCTCCTACTTCCTCCATCCTTTTTTGATCGAGGGAATATATTTGACCCAAATTGGTGAATTTGGTAGACTGATTCTTCAAAAACACCTTTTATATGTAGAGCTTTGAAGCGCAGCTTGAACCTCCATTCCTTCGCAAAGTGGAGAGTTCTGCTAGGAACATGCTGGACAGGCAAATGATAATTTGGATTGAATTCAATTCGATATCCTTGTATATTATTCAGAATTACCACATCTGAAGTAATCTTCTTCCAATGTTTATAGAAGAGACGTAATCTGCCTCCAACGTTTGGACTTAATCCAGTTAGTATGTTCCCATGAGAACCTGGTCCACCTACCTCTTGAGTCATTTGAGTATTCTGAGATCCCTGGATTCTCCCGGAAGCACCACCACTCCCGCTGCAGGCCGCCAGCTACGTCCCTGCGTTGATGAGCGACTTGGTCCTGGTCTAGGATCCGTATGACGTCTGAAAGGATACTTCCTCTTTACAGACTTTGTAACCATTGATGTTTTTATCAATCCTGTTTTCGCTTCATCTTCCAACTCTTTAATACGTCTCCCGAGATCCTCTCCAAAGAGTAAGTTGGGTAATTGTATATTACTTGGTTTGCAGAGTGCTGCGAATTTCGGATTCATAGTAGGCCGTATAGCACCTTCCTCAGATAATTGATCTCGAAGTGGGTGCTGCATAGCAACCCCAGTGCTTCCTGATGCAACTTCGTCATCTCTTGGCTTTTATCTGCTATTCTGGTAAAAACAGTTATTCCAGAACCCAGCAGCTTTAATATTCTCTGCAAATGATTCCAGATAATTTGGTTCACTGCTTCTGCTTTCAGCAACCCACAGTTACTTGGGGTCTCCTGCTTTCTTGCAGTCTCATCCATCTCCTGCTGTTCCAGCTGATGGTAAACCAAGTAATTTATTAAGGAGGCCAGTTCTTCTCGTAATGGCTCTCCTGACCCTGACGGGGCAGCGAATCCTACTGCCAGGGGTGGAACATCTGGCAGCTGCCGTTCATCGCCTTGTACAGCCTCACCGTCAGAGTCGGGGTCTGAAATCTCATGACCCGTAGCACGCTCCTCATCCCTGAGGGTGCATTCCATCAGCCCTGAGCCAGGTGCTGTTAAGCTGCTTCCAGCAGCTTGGATTTCAGTACACTCCTTCCTGAGTGAACTTTGCTCCAACAGCCTATGTAAAAGGCTTTCTATTTGGGCAATACGCTCGAAAGCAGTATCTAGCCCTGTACCAGGAGCTGTTTGAGCTGCTTCCAGCAGCTTGGATTTCAGTACACTCCTCCCTGAGTGAACTTTGCTCCTACAGCCTATGTAAAAGGCTTTCTATTTGGGCAATACGCTCGAAAGCAGTATCTAGCCCTGGAGCTACTTCCATTGCCTGGGACTCCCTCCGTGGGCCGTTGGGATTTAAACTTTGTCTTTTGCCCGACAGGTGCTGACTGTGTTTTCACCAGCCCCAGGTCCACAGTCGCTATGCTCACCGCTGGCGACTGTACCGGGGTTTAGAGGCGGTTGGTCTCTAACCGCAGACTCCCGACTTTCTGTCGGCTGTGTCGCTCGCCTCTTCCCCCTGTCCGTTTTTTCCCATGGCGTCTGTGGAAAAAATCCCCATAGACCCACAGTAAACGGACCTGGAAAATATGAAAAAAATGTTTACTTACCTTGTAGTTGAAAAATTACAAACCACTGGAGGAGCTCTGCTCCTCACGTCCGTTTGCGTCAAGGCGTCTGACGTAATGACGCGCAGGCACACTGGCGAGGTTCTTCACGTAGTCACTCACGTGACTCCGAAGTAAAATTGATATTTTTGGTATCTAAGTCTATTGTGTTTTTTTTTAATTCATTCAAGGGATGTGGGTTTGTCATGTTGGGACAGTCTTTAATTGCCCATCTTAAACTCCATACCCCTTAAGTTCTTGAACCCATCTATACAACTTTAATCCTTCCTCGGCAGTTCGCATTGACATACCATCTCTTGCACCACCATGGACCTGTCTTCTAATTGTGTTTTGCACTAATATCTTGGGGTTTTTTTTCACCATCTTGTAGAATTTATGTATAATTTACATTTTTGATTGTTTGTCTCAGTCTATGCGCCTGTGATGTTGCTGCAAACAAAATTTGTAATTGTAGGCATACTTCATCGTACTTGTGCATCTGGCAATCAACTCGACGACTTGATTAACCAGTACTTGCACAGGGCTAAAATGATCTGCAATGGCAAAGATGTGAAGAGAAAAAAAAGTGTTATAACCCAAGGATCATTCTCGTAAACCTCCACTGAACCCTCGCTGATGCCAGCATATCCTTCCTCTGATATGAGGCCCAAAACTGCTCATAATATTCCGTGGGGTGGTGGGCCTGTTTCCATACTGTGTCGTTCAATCGGATGGCGTTCTATAAACGTTGCCTATTTCCTTCGCTCCATAGATGCTGCTGCACCCGCTGAGTTTCTCCAGCACTTTTGTCTACCATGGTGTTCTATAAAAGTTAGATGGTGTAATATAAATGTTAGTACAATTGGTATATCAGGTTACAATGCATTGAACAACAAATAATGTGGAAAGTGTTGCAGAAAACATGAGACGCATCCAACATGCATAAATCACTTTAGACTTTACTTTAGACTTTAGAGATACATAGATACATAGAAAATAGGTGCAGGAATAGGCCATTTGACCCTTGTGATTGAGCCCTCCAATGTGATCATGGCTGATCATCCAAAATCAGTATCCCATTCTGCCATCTCCCCATATCCCTTGATTCTGGTAGCCCTAAGAGCTTTATCTAACCCTTTTGAATGCATCCAGTGAATCGGCCTCTACTGCCTTCTGAGGCAGAGTTTTCCACAAATTTACAGCTCTCTGGGTGAAAAGGTTTTTCCTCATCTCAGTTCTAAATGGCTTACTCCTTATTCTTAAACTGTGACCCCTGGTTCTGGACTCCACCAACATCAGGAACAAGTTTCCTGCATCTAACATGTCCAATCCCTTAATCATTTTATGTTTCTATAAGATCCCCTCTCATTCTTCTAAATTCCAGTGAATACAAGCCCAGTCATTCCATTCTTTCATCATATGACAGTCCTGCCATCCCGGGAATTAACCTTGTGAACCTACGCTGCACTCCCTCAATATCAAGAATGTCCTTCCTCAAATTAGGAGACCAAAACTGCACACGATACTCCAGGTGTGGTCTCACCAGGGCCCTGTACAACTGCAGAAGGACCTCTTTGCTCCTATACTCAAATCCTCTCGTTATGAAGGCCAACATGCCATTAGCTTTCTTCACTGCCTGCAGTAACTGCATGCTTACTTTCAGTGACTGATGTACAAGGACACCTAGGTCTCGTTGCACTTTCCCTTTTCCTAATCTGACACCATTCAGATAATAACCTGCCTTCTTGTTCTTGTCACCAAAGTGGATGACCTCACATTTATCCACTTTATACTGCATTTGCCATGCATCTGCATACTCACCCAACCTATCCAAGTCACCATGCATCCTCATAGCATCCTCTTCACAGTTCACACTGCCACCCAGCTTTGTGTCATCTGCAAATTTGCTAATGTTACTTTTAATTCCTTCATCTAAATCATTTATATTGTAAATAACTGTGGTCCCAGCACCGACCCTTGCGGCAACCACTAGTCACTACATGCCATTCTGAAAGGGACCTGTTAATTCCTACTCTTTGTTTACTGTCTGCCAACCAATTCTCTATCCATCAATACCCTACCCCCAATACCATGTGCTCTAATTTTGCCCACTAATCTCCTGTGTGGGACCTTAGCAAAGGCTTTCTGAAAATCGAGATACACTACATCCACTGGCTCTCCCTTATCCTTTTATCATTTTACTTATTACATCCTCAAAAAATTCCAGAAAATTACCCTTCGTAAATCCATGCTGACTTGGACTGATCCTGTTACTGCTATCCAAATGCGCCGCTATTACATCTTTAATAATTGACTGCAGCATCTTCCCCACCACTGATGTTGGGCTAACTGGTCCATAATTCCCTACTTTCACTCTCCCTCCTTTCTTAAAAAGTGGGATAACATTAGCTACCCTCCAATCCACAGGAACTGATCCAGTATCTATGGAACATTGGAAAATGAATGAATGAATGAATGAATAAGTTTATTGGCCAAGTATTCACATACAAGGGATTTGCCTTGGTGCTCCACCCGCAAGTGACAACATGACATACAGTGACAGTTAGGACTGACACATAAAACATTAAACATTAATAATAAAACATTATTGATTAAACATGTGAACTAAATAAAATACCAGAGCAAAAGGAGGCTACAGATGTTTGGTTATTGAGTAGAGCTACTACTCGTGGAAAAAAACTTTTTATGTCTGGCTGTGGCAGCTTTGACAGTCCGGAGTCGCCTTCCAGAGGGAAGTGATTCAAAGAGTTTGTGGCCAGGGTGAGAGGGGTCAGAGATGATCTTACCCGCTCGCTTCCTGGCCCTTGCAGTGTACAGTTCGTCAATGGAGGGAAGATTGCAGCCAATAACCTTCTCAGCTGATCGGGCGATTCGTTGCAGCCTCCGGATGTCATGTTTGGTGGCTGAGCCAAACCAGACCATAGGAATAGGAATACTTTATTGTCACATGTGGCTAAGCACAGTGAGATTCTTTGCTTGCGTACACAATGTGTACAACTAGCAGCCACCTGCGGCATGATGGAGAAGGTGAGGACAGACTCCACGATGTCCGTATAGAATTGGACCATCATTGCCTGTGGCAGATTGTGCTTCCTCAGCTGCCGCAGGAAGTACATCCTCTGTTGTGCCTGATCACCAATGCATCCACGATTTCTAGAGCCACCTCCTTGAGTACCATGGGATGCAGATCATCAGGCCCTGGGGATTTATCAGCCTTCAGTCCTATCAGTCTACCCAACACCATTTCCTGACTAATGTGAATTTCCTTCAGTTCCTCCATCACCCTCCATCTGTCCCCTAGTATATCTGGGCGATTGTTTGTCTTCCTTAGTGAAGACAGAACCAAAGTACCTATTTAACTCGTCTGCCATTTCCTTGTTCCCCATAATAATTTCACCCGTTTCTGTCTTCAAAGGACCCACATTTGTCTTCACTAATCTTTTCCTTTTCACATACCTTTTACTATCCTCCTTTATATTCTTGGCTAGATACAGTGTGGAAACAGGTCCCTCGGCCTACCGAGACCGTGCTGACCAGCGATCATCCTGTATACTGACACTATCAATCAATTAATGCATTGTGGGAAGTAAGGGATGCTGGAGGAGAAGCTCAACTTAATTGTCCTGATTAATACACGATATTTATTCCTGCGCTCTGGCATTGACCTGGATCCTCCCTGCTCTTCGCTGACCTGGGCTGCATTCCCTGGCAGTCTGCAGCTTTCTTGAGGCACTCAGACCTCCTTCCTGTTCCATAGCTACTCCACCCTCAAGCCACAGCCCTTTACTGAGTGAAGCGCTGCCCACCTGCCACCTACAGGTCTGCCGCTAATTTTCCGTCACCTTTGGTTCTCGAGCCTTGCCGTATTATCCGTTTTGCACGACCACCGGAGGTCATGTCCTCGGGGGGTGGGGGCATGATACCGACCTGCAGATCTGCCGGCTCCGACCAGGCCAGAGTTCCAGAGCCCCGGCCACTGGCGGAAAATTCGACCCGACAATCGGCATGGTAGTCCCGATGAGGATGAGATCGGCCAACTCACCCGATCTAAGCACCACATTTTTAGGGGAGACTTCCGGTGGGATTCAAAAGCGGTCTCGTAATTTTGTCCGGATTAAAGGAGATGCTAGACCACCAGTTGCCGGAAAATCGGCTGTGAACCTGTCTCAGCAAAATGTACCTAGACGGAGAGAAGCCCTTGTCGGACATCCGACAGGTTCACATTTAGGAATGCCGAGCAAAACACAAAGTGCTGCAAGAACTCTGCGGGTCAGGCAGCATCTGTGGAGGGCATGGACAGATGACAATTCAGGTTGGTCCCCTTCTTCAGACTCCTTGCTCTAACGGGAGTTCTGTGAAACCCTCGCCCCCTCTTTGATATTGTGACCCAGTCACTCTCCAGCATCTACAACTGCTTGTGTCTTCATTTTAGTTTAGTTTAGAGATACAGCAAGGAAACAGGCCATTTGGCCCATCGATCACCCATTCACACTGGCTCTGTGTTATCCCACGTTCACATCCACTCCCTACACACGGGGCAATTTACAGAGGGCCAATTAACCTATAAACCCGCACGTTTTGGGGATATTGGAGGAAACCGTTGCACCTGGAGAATGTGCAAGCTTCACACAGACAGCACCCGAGGACAGGATCGAACCTGGGTCTCAGGTGCTGTGAGGCAGCTGCTTTACCAACTGCACCACTCTGTCCTTCTTCAACTGTTTGACTTCTGAGAGCAGGTTACATCTGTCTATCTCAGTGGAGACACTGAGATAGATTATTCTCATTGGAGACACTCAGACTATCTTTGTTCAGATTTTACTGGCTTTATCTTGCACTAAATGTTAGTCCCTGATCATGTATCTGTACACTTTGAATGGCTCGATTGTAATAATGTATTGTCTTTCCGCTGACTGGTTAGCACGCAACCAAAGCTATTCACTGTGCCCGGGTCACATGACAATAAACGAAATGAAACTAAACTGAACTATCCCTCCCCCATTCAGACCCTCAGTCTGAAGAAGGGTCTCGACCCGAAATGTCGCCCATTCCTACTCTCCAGAGATGCTGCCTCACCCGCTGAGTTACTCCAGCAATTTGTGTCTACCTCCCCCATTCACGATCTACTCCACTCTGTTTCACAGGGGGGGGGGGGGGGAAAGAACTCTTTACATGTCATCATGCACTGTAACCTCTGCGTAATGCAATGGACTACTCGCTACATTTCAACTTGTCTGATAACTCACCTTGCTTTCTCCATCTGCAGAGCTTGTAAAAAGCACCATGGAATCACAGCAGTCCATGGAAGCTGTTGGGGTGCATCTGAAGGTAAGAAGTACAAGGACTTAAGCCCATTTCAGCCACAGGTTGCCATGGTGTGGAGGCCAAGTCAATGGATATTTTTAAGGCAGAGATGGATAGCTTCTTGATTAGTACGGGTGTCAGAGGTTATGGGGAGAAGGCAGGAGAATGAGAGAGAGATAGATCAGCCATGATTGAATGGCGGAGAAGACTTGATGGGCCGAATGGCCTAATTCTGCTCCTATCACATGACCTTATGACCATGCTTTGCAAAAGCACTATGTAACGATTATCAATGAAAGGGTTTGACTATTTTAACAGGGCTAAAAACCGGAGAATTACTTTGTAGGAATATCAGGGAATGCCGGATAAAACAAGTGCAAGGGGCGAACTTGGGGTTGGATGAGGTAACAGCATAGAATCAAACTGGGTCAAAGAAACTGGACAGGTAGGATAGTGTACAGGATAATGTTTTGCTGTGGGTCAAAGGGCCGGTTTCTGTGATGTACTGCTCTACAAAGATAGGTTAGATGGTATTTTTCTGAAGAAGGGTCTCAACCCATTCCTTCTCTCCAGAGATGCTGCCTGTCCTGCTGAGTTACTCCAGCATTTTGTGTCTATCTTCAGTGTAAACCAGCATCTGCAGTTCCTTCCTATATACTAGAGGGTTTAGTTTAGTTTAGAGATACAGCATGGAAATGGGCTATTTGTCCCACCGAGTCCACGCCAACCATTGATCACCCATTCACACGCTAGTTCTACACATTCCCTGCATACCAGGGGTAATTCACAGGGGTAATTAACCTACAAACCCGCACGTCTTTGGGAGGAATCCAGAGCACCCGGAGGAAACCCACACGATCACAGTGAGAACGTGCAGACCCCACACAGATGGATCGAACTCGGGTCTCTGGCACTGTGAGGCGGCAGCTCTACCAGCTGTGCCACTGGACCACTCATTAAGCTGAGTGGGGCAAATTTAAAGGAGATTTACAAGGTAAATTCTTTACACAGAGTGGTGGATGCCTGGTAATGCTGCCAGTGGTGAAAGCACATACAAAAGCAACATTTAAGAGGCTTTTAGAGAGACACTTGAACAGTCAAAGGCATGGAGGGATACAGGCCATGTGCAGTCAGGGACAGTTAGTTTGGATTGGCATCAGGCAATAGGAAGAAAGATTCTAACGGGAGTAGGAGGCAACCATGGCTGACAAGAGAAGTTAGGGATAGAATAAAACTAAAAGAAAACATGTATAACACAGCAAAGAGTAGCCGGAAGCCAGAGGATTGGGAAACTTTCATAGGACAACAGAAGGAAACAAAATGGGCATTACGGGCTGAAAAGATGAAGTACGAAGGGAAGCTGGCCAGGAATATAAAGAAGGACAATAAATGCTTCTTTAGATATGTTAAGGGAAAAAGAATAGCAAAGTCAAATGTGGGTCCCTTGAAGGCAGACACGGGTGAAATTATTATGGGCAACAAAGACATGGCAGAAGAGTTGAATAGGTACTTCGGATCTGTCTTCACTAAGGAAGACACAAACAATCTCCCAGATGTACTGGAGGACAGAGGATCTAAGGGGGTAGAGGAACTGAAAGAAATTTTCATTAGGTGAGAAATTATATTGGGTAGGCTAATGGGACTGAAGGATGATAAATCCCCTGGGCCTGATGGTCTGCATCCCAGAGTCCTCAGGGAGGTGGCTCTAGAAATAGTGGACGCATTAGTGATCATTTTCCAATGTTCAATAGATTCAGGATCAGTTCCTGTGGATTGGAGGATAGCTAATGTTATCCCACTTTTCAAGAAAGGAGCGAGAGAGAAAACGGGGAATTACAGACCAGTTAGCCTCACTTCGGTGGTGGGAAAGATGCTGGAGTCAATTGTTAAAGAGGTAATAATGGGGCATTTGGATAGCAGTAAAAGGATTAGTCCAAGTCAACATGGATTTATGAAAGGGAAATCATGCTTGACTAATCTTCTGGAATTTTTTGAGGATGTGACAAGTAAAATGGATGAAGGGGTGCCAGTGGATGTAGTGTATCTAGACTTTCAGAAAGCCTTTGATAAGGTCCCGCACGGGAGACTGGTGACTAAAATTAGAGCACATGGTATTGGGGGTAGGGTGTTGACATGGATAGAAAATTGGTTGGCAGACCGGAAGCAAAGAGTAGGAGTGAATGGGTCCTTTTCAGAATGGCAGGCAGTGGCGAGTGGAGTGCCGCAAGGCTCGGTGTTGGCCCGCAACTGTTTACCATATATATTAATGATTTGGAAGAGGGAATTAGGAGCAACACCAGCAAGTTTGCGGATGACATAAAGCTGGGTGGCAGTGTGAACTGTGAAGAGGATATTAGGAGGTTGCAGGGTGACCTGGACAGGTTGAGTGAGTGGGCAGATGCGTGGCAGATGAGGTATAATATAGATAAATGTGAAGTTATCCACTTTGGTGGCTAAAACAAGGGGGCAGATTATTATCTCAATGCAGTTAGGTTAGGTAAGGGGGAGGTGCAGCGAGACCTGGGCGTCCTTGTACACCGGTCACTGAAAGTTGGCTTACAGGTACAGCAGGCAGTGAAGAAAGCTAATGGAATGTTGGCCTTCATAACAAGAGGATTTCAGTATAGAAGTAAAGAGGTTCTTCTGCAGTTGTATAGGGCTCTGGTGAGACCACATCTGGAGTATTGTGTACAGTTTTGGTCTCCTAATTTGAGGAAGGACATCCTTGTGATTGTAGGTTCATGAGATTGAATGTAGAATTGTAGGTTCATGAGATTGATCCCTGGGATGGTGGGACTGTCATATGAGGAAAGATTGAAAAGACTAGGCTTGTATTCACTGGAGTTTAGAAGGATGAGGGAGGATCTTATAGAAACATATAAAATTATAAAAGGACTGGACAAGCTAGATGTAGGAAAAATGTTCCCAATGTGGGGCGAGTCCAGAACCAGTCTTAGAATAAAGGGGAGGTCATTTGAGACTGAGGAGAGAAATAACTTTTTCACCCAGAGAGTTGTGAATTTATGGAATTCCCTGCCACAGAGGGCAGTGGAGGCCAAGTCACTGGATGGATTTAAGAGAGAGTTAGATAGAGCTCTAGGGGCTAGTGGAGTTAAGGGATATGGGGATAAGGCAGGCACGGGTTATTGATAGGGGATGATCAGCAATGATCACAATGAATGGCGGTGCTGGCTCGAAGGGTCGAATGGCCTCCTCCTGCACCTATTTTCTATGTTTCTATGTTTCTATGTTCGGCACAGCCATCTATGGCCAAAGGACCTGTTCCTGTGCTGTATTGTTCGATATTCTAGGGCATGAAAGTATAAGTTTACATTGAGTATGATGGGGGAGAAATAATTTAGGGCTGAATTTGGTTGGGTTGGTAAAGAAAAGATTAAGGTGAGAGGAATGAGAGTGGGTAGCATGGGATAATGTATGGTTGGCTGGCTGGCTGGCTACTGTCATATAAAAGCTAGATGGTATATAAATGTTAGTACATTTGGTTATCAGTTTACAGTGCGTTGAACAACAAATAAATTGGAAAGTGTTGCATAAAACATGTGACGCTGCCAACATGTTTAAATTACTTTAGGCTTTATCTTGGACTTTGGAGATACAGCGCGGAAACAGGCCCATCGGCCCACCGAGTCTGCTCTGACCAGCGATCACCCCATATACTAACACTATCCTACACATTAGGGACAATTTACAATTTTAACAAAGCCAATTAACCCACAAACCTGTACGTCCTTGAAGTGTGGGAGGAAACCGGAGTACCCGAAGAAAACCCACGTGGTCACGGGGAGAACGTGCTAACTCCGTACCGACAGCACCCGTAGTCATGATCAAACCCGGGTGTCCGGCACTGTAAGGCAACTCTACTGCTGTGCCACTGTGCCACCTGTACACTGTACCGCTAGGTTGGTATTTTTAGACTTATTTTCTGTTCTCTGCAGGTCCCTTTAAAAGTGTCACTCCGCACTGGGAAGTCGTGGGGCTCGATGAAGGAGCTGTAAGAGGTGGAGAGTTGCCACACGCCAGTTACACGATGCTTTGGCAAGCTGTCGACTCCCCTTGTTTTCCCCCGATGCTGCCTCTCAAGTAACTTTCCTCTCGTTGCCTTTGACGCTCGGGGCAATACTAAGAGCACCAAGCTGGTTTTTACTGGATTATATGATTGACATAATTAGCAAGATGTTTCTAAGTAAGTTATGTTGAGCTGCAGGTTTTAGTATCCTGTTTCCGTCTACCTTGTTGGAAAACAATGTTTATCGCTGTTTCTGGATAATAATTTACTCTTGTTTGCTGTTATATAATGCAGTCGTTTGACGTGCTTGTTGAGACACAGAAGGTGGCCATTTGACCCATTGCATCCATGCTGGTCACTGACAAAGCAACCCCATTCCCTTTGACATTCATCTCTAACCAATTCCCTCTCGTATGTTTGATCATTCCTCAGTTTAAACCTCCTTCACCCACTTTATAGGCAAGGGCCACCATAACACAGCCAGCCATGCAAAGATGTGCCCAACTCTCCAGTTGGAGATCTGTGGCCAAACAAAAAAGTCAATGGACAATGGACAAGTCACCAAGAAATCAGCTAGTACAAGCCTCTCGCTGGCTGTGTGATCTCTGCAATCTCCCTCACACTCAATGTATTGGTACCCCAGTGACCTTTGTATGTGGAGTGCACAGGGATTCAGTGCAGGTGACCAATGCACAATATCCTTGCTTCACCAAGGCAAGAGGATGGAATGGTTACACAGCGAAGAAAGTGTTACACTTAAAAAAAAAAAAATAGAATCCACATTATACTGATGATTATAAAAATATAAGAAATGGCTGGTAGAGTCAGGTGGGATAGTGGGATCGAGTCGAGGTTACTGAGACAGGTGCAAACGGCTTACTGACTCCTGTTTGTAAGTCATAGGAGCAGCATTAGGCCATTCGGCCTATCGAGTCTGCTCCGGCATTCAATCATGGCTGATCCATCTCTCCCTCTCGACCCTGTTCTCCTGCCTCCCCCCGTTTCTGCACTTGTTTGGGAACAAGCTGCAGTTCTCAGTCCTCCAGCTTGCAGAAAGTGGCTCTCCATGCCTGATCTGCCATTGCCTCTCGAGTGTCGCCTGAGTTAACATCTCCTGTCCTAGATGTGGCCCTTCAACCGACTGAGTTCCCAGTGAACTAATCCCAGTGGTCCAATCTGCAGGGCTAAAGCTGAGGCATTTGTTTTCTAGCTGTTTGGCTCTCATGCTATTGTGTATTTGGCTCTTTGTTTATTGTGTATTTCAGAAGTTCCCTTAATTAAATATGTTCAGCGGTTAATTTGCACATTGTGATTTCTTGGTCTCCCACTGCTGACGTCTGCACTCTTGGGATTTAGACTTGAGTAGAACAGTGAACATGGGCAGCACAAGGAAAACATCGTCCGTGTGAAATTCTACAAATCCCAAGCCACCTGAAGCCGTAACAGCAAACAAAAACCCTGACGGGAAGGTTCCAAGCATAGAACCACTGTTTCACCGAACACTTGCGCTCGGTCCGCCAAGGCCTGCTGGATCCCCCAGTTGCTAAGCATTTTAACTTTCCTTCCCATGCCCATACTGACCTTTCTGTCCTGGGCCTCCTCCATTGCCAAGATGAGGCCACATGCAAACTGGAGAAACAGCATCTTATATTCCCGCTTGGCTAGCTTACAACCCTACCATGTGAACATTGAATTATCTAACTTCAAGTAAAGCTCCCATCCCCCTTTCTCATCCCCCCCCCCTGTCTCCACTGGGTGCCCACACCTCCCACCACCTTGTTCTTGTCCCACCTTCCACTCATTTCCCACCCTCTCATGTCCCCCATTTCCCTTTATCCCTCCTCTTTCTCCACCCCATCCATACCCATATCCCACCCTCTGGCTTTACACTTCATTCCACCTCTTCTCTCCTTTTCTCATCTTTTGTCTCCTTTTCACATCTAATCTCTGTCACCAATGTGCCAATCAACTCACCTCCCCCATCATTCATGTCCACCTATTACTTGCCAGACTTTGTCCCATCCCGCAACTCTGTTCCAGCTTTCACCCCCCTATAATAATAATAGAACTGAAGGGTCGCAATCCAAAAAATTGTCAGTCCATTTCCTCCACAGGTGCTGCCTGAGCCAGTGAGTTCCTCCAGCACTTTGGCTTTTGCTTAAAGTTCCAACATTTGCAGTTTCTTATGTTTCCAGGATTCCTCTATGCTTCAGTCTAGATCCTACAGTACCTTGGCATTACAGACCAATAGCAGCATGGCATTGTGTCTGTTTTCACACAGTGTTATCGTCTTGTGTCTGACAGTGGTTGAAACCTTTGCCTATAATCTCGGCTCCATGTGTCCCATCCTCAGTGTAATTCATAAACTTTGCTCGTGGTTCTATTTGACACTGAGGGAGACCATGGGGAGTGTTTATTGCCCCTGAGTCTCAATTCTCGGAGACAGTCTGTGAGGCAGAATCTCCTGTATGCCTCCCTAAGGCATCTTGCAACCATTATTCCATGGAATCAGAAATTTATTATAATTCAATTTTTTGCAATTTCTTCACTTGAACAATTCCTCTGCTGTTATGTTTAACTGGGGAAACCAGACAGCTTGCTTGGCAGAAACCAACTCAGCCGCTGTTCCAATTATACAGTTCCATTGAATCCACTTGCTACGCAACCTCGCTGCCTCTGCCAACCATCAAGGCGATCAAGACAATGCTCCCGTCCTTGGTCTTTTTCACAAACGGCCAGATTTCAGGCCACTGATTCAAATCTGGTCTGGATTTGCATTAATACTGCAACCACTGAGATAGAACATTAGGAAGAGTTGCCAACAGGGCACCATATCTGCGGAAGGATGTGCTGGCTCTGGAGAGGGTCCAGAGGAGGTTTACAAGAATGATCCCAGGAATGAGTGGGTTAACATATGATGAGCGTTTGACGGCACTGGGCCTGAACTCGCTGGAGTTTAGAAGGATGAGGGGGGACCTCAATGAATCTTACCGAATAGTGAAAGGCTTGGAGAGAGTGGATGTGGAGAGGATGTTTCCACTCGTGGGAGAGTCTATGACTAGAAGTCATAGCCTCAGAATTAAAGGAAGTTCCTTTAGGAAGGAGATGCGGAGGAATTTCTTCAGTCAGAGGGTGGTGAATCTGTGGAATTCTTTTCCACAGAAGGCTCTGGAGGCCAAGTCAATCGATATTTTTTAAGGCAGAGATAGATAGATTCTTGATTAGTATGGGTGTCAAGGGTTAAGGGGAGAAGGCAGAGGAGTGGGGTTAGGAGAGATAGATCAACCATGATTAAATGGCGAAGTAGACTTGATGAGCCAAATGGCCTAATTCCGCTCCTATCACTTATGACCTTATGACCAGCACAAATCTACCCAGAATCATAGAACATAGTTGCTTTGTGAATTGAGAGCACACAGAAGCCCATCAATGAATGACTGAAAGAACAGAACACCTTACAAACCACCCACCCAGCCTGACAGACACTTCCTGCCCCAGGTCTGGAGTCTTGGCCTCACTAGTCATCTCACAATGAGAATGGAAATAGAGCAGAGCAGTGGTACAGTTAGTAGAGCCGTTGCCTCACAGGCCGAGACCCAGTTTCCACGCTGACCTAGCGTGCAGTCCGTGTGGAGTTTGCACGTTCTTCCTGTGACCATGTGGAATCCCTCCGGGTGCTTCGGTTTCCTCCCACATCCCAAAGATGTGCGGGTTTGTAAGTTGATTGTCCTCTGTAAATTGCCCCTCGTGTGGGAAAAAGACAAAGTGTTGGAGTAACTCAGCTGATCAGGCAGCATCTGTGGAGGGAATGGATGGGTGTTGATTCAGGCCAGGACCCTCCTTCAGACCCACGACCTGAAACCTCACCTATCCATTCACTTCACAGATGGTCTAATCCACTGAGTTCCACTTGTGTTTTACTGAAGTTCCTCAGTTCCTTGTTGGTAATGGTGTGTGGTGTTCGGTAAAATCTTGGTGGAGTTGATGAAAATGTGAGGAGAATTAAAAAAAAAATTGGATTAATGTAGGATTGGACAGGTACCTAGATAGGAAGAGATTAGAGGGATATGGACCAAATGCAGGCAAATGGGACTAGCCCAGTCTGCTAATTTAGTCAGCATGGACAATATGGGCCGAGGCGCCTGTTTCCGTGCTGTCCGTGTTACACTTTCATTTCACTGCACATCTTGTATGTGTATGTGACAAATAAAGTTGACTTGACTTACAGGCCTATGACTTGGTGACGCTCTGATATTGATGGCTTTGGATTACATTCTTCTTCATGGGGCAAGATTTTCTCGGCAGCCGTGCTATCATTATCGATAATTAGATCAAACCCACAGGAGAAACTCAAGCCTGACCATCCATTCCTGAATCTGATGCCCACCAATCTGCCATCGTCCTCGTAAACCTTTCCACACCGTCCCTGGTGCCTCCACATCCTTTCCAAAATACGCTCCTGCCTACAAGCTATCATTGAAATCAAAATGAATGAGTCATAGTCATACAGCACGGAAACAGGCCCTTCGGCCCAACACATCCATGCCAAGATACCCCAGCTGAGATAGTCCCATTTGCCCTAATTTGGCCCATATACCTCTAAACCTTATCTACCCATGTACCTGTACAAAGGATATTTTAAATGCTGTTATAGTATCTGCCTCAACTACCTCCTCTGGCAGCTCATGCCATACACCCACCACTCTCAGAGTGAAAGTATTGCCTCTCAGGATCAAGTTAAATCTTTCCCTTCTCACCTAAATCTACAGTATGTCTTTTGGTTTTTGATTCCCTAAAGGGCCTGTTCCACTTTCCTGAGTTACTCACGAATTCTCCCGAGTTATCCCCTTGATTCAAACTCGGAGAATTATGGTAATAGCCAGCCGTAGGTACTCGGGGCTATTTTTTTTACTCGTGGACATTTTCTAACATGCTGATAAAACGTCCTGACTTACCTGATGCCCTGAGTACCTACGGCTGGCATTACAAGCCGCTACGAAATATCTACGGACTCCTGCGGCCTCCTACGGACTCCTACAGACTCGCTACGGATATTCTCCGAGTTTGAATCTAGGGGAAAACTCGGGAGAATTTGTGAGTAACTTGGGAAAGTGGCCCTTAACACTGCATAAAAACCTCTTTGCATCTACCCTATATATTTCCCTCATGATTTTATGCATCTCTATACGATCACCCCTCAGCCTCTTGCACTCCAAGGAATTAAGTCCATTCCTGCCCAACCTCTCCCTATAGCTCAGGCCCTCAGACCCTGGCAATATCCTTGTAAATCTTCTCTGCACCCTTTCCAGCTTAAAGAATTTTAAGATTGACGAATGGATCTTAAGTTGTTAGTAGGGCATTGAGGGTGGGAGGTTAGTGTTCAGGCAACCGGGAGCCTATTAGCAAGCGACAGTTTTTCCACGAGATATGATGCTTGCATGTGCTCATTGAGGTGAAGGACGATAATTAGATTAGACAACTGGTTCCAGTCAAATTATCAGGATGACCTGCCAACCCCGGCCAGCTTGCGATGCTTTCTGTTCCACGTTGCCAGCCGGATCTGTCTTTCATACCCTTGCTCTGCCCCCTGTGTTGCTCTCGCCAGGGGTGACTCCGCGGGGCAGGGAAGGTAACACCGTGGAGCCGCAGCCTCCCAGACAGATGGCCAAGTGCTCGGGTTGCCAAGGCTGCCCATTGCTCAGCCCCATCTGCTGCTGTCGGCCGTGAGGCTCCCCGCAGGCTTGCTGCATCCCTCAATATCCTGCCCTGCGCTGGTAATTAAATACCGCAGCGGTCGGATGTAAGTGTGGAAGCAACTGCAGAGGATATGCCTCTTTGAACATCGGATAGAGCACCACAGGAACAGGCCCTTCGGCACTCAATGTCTGTAATTCTACGTTAAACTAATCTCTGTCTGCACGTGATTCCCATCACTCTATTCCCTGCATATCTAAAAGCCTGTTAAACATCACTATCATATCTACCTCCACCACCAGCCCAGGCAGTGTGTACCAGGCACCCACCACTCTCTGCATAAAAAAACTTGCCCTGCATATCTCCTTTAAACTTTGCCCCTCTCACCTTAAAGCTATGCTTTCTAGTCTTCGACATTTCCACCCTGGGAAAAAGGTTCTAACTGTCTACCCTATTTATGCCTCTCATAATTTTATATATTTCTATCATGTCCCCTCAACCCCTGGCCTGGATAGAAAGCTTGGTGTGGAAATGGGAGTTAAGAAGGTTAGCAACTGGGAGATCCAGCAGGCCATAACAGGCTCCATAAATTTGAGGTCATGGTCTCAACTCCAGGCTCAAGACGATGACATGATATTTTCCATGCTCCTCGACCGTTTATAATAATTTGACCTGAAGTGAGTTTTTTGTTTAGTTTAGTTTAGAGGTCCAGCGCGGAAACAGGCCCTTCGGCCCATGCCAACCAGCGATCCCCACACATTAACCCTATCCTACACACACTGGGGACATTTTTTACATTTACCAAGCCAATTAATCTACATACATGCACAACTTTGGAGTGTGGGAGTAAACCGAAGATGTCTGAGAAAACCCACACAGGTCACGGGGAGAACATACAAACTCCGTAC
Source organism: Malacoraja senta (assembly GCA_038087875.1). Taxonomy (NCBI): domain Eukaryota; kingdom Metazoa; phylum Chordata; class Chondrichthyes; order Rajiformes; family Rajidae; genus Malacoraja; species Malacoraja senta. The sequence goes on along the minus strand of CM075977.1, from coordinate 220,669,711 downwards.
AGACAGCACCTGTAGTTGGGATCGAACCCAGAGGCTGTAAGGCAGCAACTCTACCACTGTGCCACCGCGCCGCCCGTCTAGTTAAGACGAGGGGAGCTAGAGTCTGCAGTTAGTACGGCCACTGTCATGGACTGAGCAGCTACATGGTTAATAGTGACTCATCGCTAGGAGCGGCAGGAATTGGAAGATATATTCTGCTGACTATGATTCTTGTTGGGACATTGACAGAACATATTCTTGGGAGTATGCTGCAGAATACTAAGTGGAGAAAGACTGCTTTATATGAAATCTAAAAGCAAAAAAACTGCAGATGCTGGAAATCGAAAATTAAAATAGGTGTATGGAGATACTCTGCAAGTCATGCAGCATCTATGTTGAGAGATGGAGAGAGAGTGATCTTTCTCTCTCCACACATGCTGCTTGATCTGCTTCTCCAGCATTTTCTGTTATAATTTCTGTTTCAGTGAAAGCTGTTTCAGAGTCTTACATGGAAACAAGCCCTTTGGCGCGTAACGGCCAAGACATCCCATCAAAGCTACCGGTAATCACATTTGCCTGCAGTTGGCCTATATCCCTCTAAACGCTTCCTATCCACATACCTGTCCAAATGTCTATCAGAGCTTGGAGTCACAAGGAATTGCAGGTGCAGAAATCGCGAGCAAAGTGCAATGTGTTGGAGGAATTCAGCAGGTCAGACAGCATCTGTGGAGGATAATGGATGGCCGATGGTTTATGTCAGGATCATTCTTGTTCTTCTTCTGCTTCAGTCTGTAGAAGGGTCCCGGCACGAAATGTCATCTGTCCATTCCCTTCACGGATGCTGCTTGACCCGCTGAATTATTCCAGCACTTTGTTTTTGTCAATCAGAGCTTGAAAGCTGAGTATTTCTAGGTCGGCCACATCAGGGAAGGATGGGAATTTATGCTCTTGATTTGAAAAATAACTCCAATAGAATAAAGAAATTGGAAGACATATTTCATTGGGGAGTTTATAACCACAAACATTGAATTTCAACACTGCCTGGGTTCATAAATCATAAATACCAGGAACTCAGTTTGACATTAAATGTGTATATTTGCAAAGATAAAGGAGAAACCTATGCAAACTGAGGTGTAAGATGTTTAAAAATGCTCCTCCACCACCGATGAACAAACAGCATCTCTAACATGAGGGCTGTTCCTTAACAAGACCTGAAGGAAATGGCTGCTACCAGGGGCAATGCAAATGGCGACTGGTAATAATGTGTAGGAAAGAACTCCAGATGCTGGTTTAAATCGAAGGTAAATCTGAAGAAGGGTCTCGACCCGAAATGTCACCCATTCCTTCTCTCCAGAGATGCTGCCTGTCCCGCTGAGTTACTCCCGCATTTTGTGACTGGTAATAATGTCACGTACATACAACAGAGGCATCTACAAAGCAGTCATTTGGGAGATGGAAGCTTTGAAACACCTTTTAATATGGTCTGGGATTCATAAGTGCTGAGATTAGCTAATAATTTAATATTGAACCAGGTACATTCAAAAAGTGGTGAACAGAATAGCTTAATTAGTCTGATGAAGGGTCCCAACCCAAAATGTCACTTGTCCATTCCCTCCACAGATGCTGCTTGATGCTGAGTTACTTCTGCACTATGTGCTTAGCTTAATTCAATTAATTGATTGGTTGATTGAAAGATATATCATGGAGCAGACTCTTCAGCCCAAGAATCCACGCCGACCATCGATCACCTGTTCACAATAGTTCCATTTTATCCCACTTTCTCATCCACTCCCTACACACTAGGGGCAATTTTATAGCGGCCAGTTAATCTACAAACGCACATGTCTTTGGGATGTGGGAGGAAACCGGAGCACCCAGAGGAAACCCAAGCGGTCACAGGGAGAATGTGCAAACACCACACAGACAACGCCCAAGGTCCCCTGGTGCTGTGAGGCAGCAGCTCTACCAGCTGCGCCACTGTGCTGCTCTTTACCTACCCTTCATACGCAGCACAATTGCATTTGTCTGGAACCTTAATTCTTCACAAGGTGTCGTGCAAAATTTGTTGCATTGACTTCAGTTTCAGAGACACCCTACAGAGCACTGACCCTTAACTACATTGCATGTCTCAGCTGTATGTTATATTTTCTCATATTTCCTTGCCACAGAGACCATTTGGCCCATCATTTCAATGCCAGTACACAGGGCATCTCAACACTTAGTTTCTAGTGATCGACACGCTGTTACGTGCTAGTTGTTCCCTGCCGAGTCTCCCATCACTCAGCTACCTCGGCATTAATTAATACCCCTGCCGGCGTCTTCAGGATGGAGGGCTACAAATTAAGGATAAAATCCGTGGGCTTTATCCTGATCGCAGGGACTGATTTAAACTGCAGAGTCTAACAGTTATTCATAGTCATACAGCACGGAAACTGGCCCTTCAACTCAACTCATCCATGCCGACCAAATTGCCTACCCAAGCTAATTTTAAGGGGGATTAAGAAAGATAAATGAACCATAAGGAATGGAGGGATATAGACCATGCATAGGCAGATGGAAGTAACATACACTGGCATCATAATTACAACAGATATTGTCTTCTTTGTTCTAATCCCATTTGCCTACATTTGGCCCATATCCCTCTAAACCCTATCCTATCCATGTACCTGTCCTGATGACTTTTAAATGTTGTAATTGTACGTGCCTCAACTACTTCCTTTGGCAGCTTGTTCCGTATACCCACCACCCTCTGTATGAAAAACTTTGCCTCGGATCCCAGGTTATAGCTTTCCCCTCTCACCTTAAACCTGTCCCTTTAGTTTTAGACTTCCCTCCACTGGGAAAAAAGACTGACCACTTGGCAATCTATGCCTCTTGTACAGTAACTTTATAAACCTCTGTAAGGGTCACCACTCGGCCACATTCGCTCCAGGAAAGGCAGGCCCAGTCTATCCAGCCATAATCTGCTGCAGCACTGAGTATTGTATAGGTGGTGTGCTCAGGTAGACAACAGACCAAACACAAAGTACTCAGGACGAACTCAGCAGGTCAGGCAGCATTTATGGAGGGAATGGACAGATGACATTTTGAATCAGGACACTTCTTTAGACAACCTGAAATGACCCACCCCTGACGGTTTTACACCTAACCTGAACATCATACAGGACAGCAAAATGGTGTCGGGCAGCAATGTTCAAGGACTCGGCAACGGACCTGAACGAATACGCCACAGTCGTTACAGACTTCATTAAGAAGTGTGTGGAGGACTGCATCCCCACCAAAACCTTCCGAGCGTTTCCCAATCAGAAACCTTGGATGAACTTTGAGATCCGCACTCTTTACACCGGGCATTCATGTCTGATGATACAGTGGCCTACAAGAAGTCCAGATACGACCTTGGTAAGGCCATCAAAAAGGCCAAAAGGGACTTCTGCTCCAAACTGGAGGAAGAGACAGATGTTCGGCGGCTGTGGCAGGGCCTGAATGCAATCACCTCTTACAAGGCGAAATCAGGAGGCAGCTCGAATGTCGGCGAAACATCACTCCCTGATGAGCTCAATGCGTTTTACGCACACTTTGATAGGGAGAACACCGATGTGCCTTGCCGAGCCCCCATTCGCTGTGATGGTATTTCAGTCTGTCACAGAGGCGGACGTCAGGAAATCCTTCAGAGGGGTGAACCCTCGAAAAGCGCCTGGACCTGATAGTATACCTGGTCGTGTTCTAAAAACCTGTGCGGACCAACTGGCTGGAGTTTTTACGGACATTTTCAACCTCTCACTTCTGAGGTCTGAGGTTCCCACCTGGTTCAAAAGGGCATCAATCATACCAGTGCCCAAGAAGAGTAAGGTGACGTGCCTCAATGACTATCGACCTGTGGCACTAACGCCTGTGGTGATGAAGTGCTTTGAGAGGTTGATCATGACGCAGATCAACTCCTACCTCGACAAAAACCTGGACCCACTGCAGTTCGCTTACCGCCACAACAGATCAATGGTGGATGCGATCTCGCTGGCCCTCCACTCCGCTCTGGACCACTTGGACAACAAAAACTCATATGTCAGGCTGTTATTCATCGATTACAGCTCGGCATTTAACACAATCATCCCCTCCAAGCTGGTTACCAAACTCGCCGAACTGGGTCTCTGCGCATCCCTCTACAATTGGATCCTCGACTTCCTCACTCTCAGACCACAGTCTGTTCGTGTTGGTGGAAATGTGTCAGACTCGATAACAATTAGCACGGGAGCACCTCAAGGCTGCGTGCTCAACCCCCTGCTGTACTCACTCTATACTCATGACTGCGTAGCCGGACATAGTGCGAACTCCATCATCAAGTTCGCTGACGACACCACTGTTGTGGGACGTATCACTGATGGGGATGAGTCAGAGTATAGAAGAGAGATCGAGCAACTGTCCATACGGTGCCAGCACAATAACCTGGCCCTCAACACCAGCAAAACCAAGGAACTGATTGTGGACTTTGGAAGGAGTAGGATGGGGACCCACAGTCCCGTTTATATCAACGGGTCGATGGTTGAAAGGATCAAGAGCTTCAAATTCCTGGGCGTGCACATCTCTGAAGATCTTTCCTGGTCCGAGAACACTGATGCCATTATTAAGAAAGCACATCAGCGCCTCTACTTCCTGAGAAGATTACGGAGAGTCGGTTTGTCAAGGAGGACTCTCTCTAACTTCTACAGGTGAACAGTAGAGAGCATGCTGACCGGTTGCATCGTGGCTTGGTTCGGCAGCTTGAACGCCCTGGAGAGGAAAAGACTACAAAAAGTAGTAAACACTGCCCAGTCCATCATCGGCTCTGACCTCCCTTCCAGCGTGGGGATCTATCACAGTCGCTGCCTCAAAAAGGCTGGCAGTATCATCAAGGACCCACACCATCCTGGCCACACACTCATCTCCCTACTACCTTCAGGTAGAAGGTACAGGAGCCTGAAGACTGCAACAACCAGGTTCAGGAACGGCTACTTCCCCACAGCCATCAGGCTATTAAACCTGGCTCGGACATAACACTGAACTTTATTAGCCAATACGGTTATTTGCACTTTATCAGTATATTGATTCATGTGTGTATATATTTATAGGATGCCTTGTAGTCAATGCCTACTATGTTCTGTTGTGCTGAACCAAAGCAAGAATTTCATTGTCCTATCAGGGACACATGACAATAAACTCACTTGACTTGATCTGCTAGAGCTGCTACCTCATAGAGATAGAGACCCACGTACAATGCTGACCACCGGTTGCTGGATGTGTGGAGTTTGCATGTTCTCCTTATGACTGCGTGGGTCTCCTCCAGATGCTCCGCTTTTCTCCCACATCCCAAAGACATGCAGGGTTTGTAGGTTAATTGTCCCTCTGTAAATTGTCCCTGTGTGTGAGTGAGTGGATGAGAAAGTGGGCTAACATAGAATGAGTGTAAAAGGTTGGCATGGACTCAGTGGGCTGAAGGGCCTGTTTCCATGCTGCATCTCTAACAGCAAAACCTCTGTTAAAACTGGGCACTGGTCAATCAGCAGGACTGCATTTTAGAAGAACAGAATGATACAGGTCTGTCGTACTACGCCATTGCTTCGAAAACAAAACAAAAAATCCAATTATCCCCATTACACGATCGCTTTGCCAGGCATTCTCACTCTATCCTGCTTGACTGATCCCCTTTTGAAAGTGAAAATCGCATCTGCTTCCAGCTCCCTCACAGAATGAGGTTGTTGGTGATGCAAGCCCTACCCACACGCTCATGTGCTCTCAGATTCCCCTGTAGTTTCTATTGAACAGGGAATACTTCATAGCAAGTTGGTGGAATCAGAGATCGCTGCCCTAGTTTTGTCTGTAAGATGATCTCCCAGGTGTGTCTGAAATCAAAAACAGTAAGTGATCCAGGGCGCTTCAGGGCAGTCAGCATCTGAAAGAGAAAAACAGATTCATATTTTGCGTAGAACCAAGGAACTGCAGATGGTGGTTTACAGAGGAAGACAGCATCTCAGGAGAACATGGGTAGGCGGTGTTTTGGGTCAGGACCCTTGTTCAGACTGGAGATTGGAGCCTGAAGAAGGGTGCTGACCCCAAACGTCACTTATCCATGTTCTCCTGAGACACTGTCTGACCCCTGAGCTACTCCAGCACTCTATGTCATATGTCATCTTCTCTAATATTTTGAGTGTGGCTGATGTAAAATTACCAGCCTTAAGCATTTTGCTTGTACGTTGTGGATATTTGAAATATTGATTGATGAGTGAAAGATTGCAACAGTATAGTATATCAGAGTGTGCAAGATTATTGTATACTGGTGAGTTTGCAATAGCACATTGAAGCACTGCTAAAAACAGCAGGATGGATATCTGCAATATCAGACTGACTGAATTGCAAAGTCATAAATTACCGGTCAAAGGATCACGGGAAGGCTACACGTAAGGAGGGATAGGGTGAATGCAGTCTTTTACCCAGTTTAGGGGAATCAAAAACCAGAAGATATAGTTTTAAAGTGAGATAGGCAAGATTTAGTAGGAACCTGAGGGGCAACCTTTTCACTCGTAGGGAGGTGGGTATATGGAACGAGGTGCCAGAGAAGATAGTTGAGGCAAATATTGTAAGCAATTTAAAAGACACTTGGAGAGGTACATGGATAGGAAATGTTTAAAGGGAGGCCAAAAGCGAGATGGGGCATCTTGGTCGCCATGGACGAGTTGGACTGAAGGGCCTGTTTTTGTACTGTATGTCTCTTAAGGAGGACATTTGGCCCATCGTGTCCATCCCAGCACTTTACAGGAGACTAGATAGATCCTATCCTTCACACTTCAGGGTCAAGAGCTCTGAATATTTTGCTTTCCTTTCCAGCTCCCCTTTTTGGATGCCTCAATTAAACCCGGCCTCCACCACCCAACCCTGGCAATGCTCTCCAGTTCTGGACCACTCCCTGGGTGGAAACATCTTTTATCACATCACCGTCATTATTTTGCCGATCAGTCTAAATCCCCTTGTTCCAGATCCCGCAGTCAATTGGAACAGTGTCTCTCTATCTACACTGCCTAAACCCATCATCATTTTTACAGTAGGCCTATCAGATCCCCTCTTAACCTACTGTGTTCCTATGGACCAATCCCACATCCTCCAGTCCATCTCACATAATTGGAGTCCCTCATTCCCGAAATTTCACCCATCCATGTTCTCCAGAGTTTCTGCCTGATCCGCTGAGTTAGTCCAGCATTTTGTGTCCATCGTTTTCTTAAATCTCCTCTGAACCCTCTTTGAAGATGTTGCATCTTTCTTCAGGTGAGCCGGACTCAGTACTCCAGTAGTGGTTGGAACAGAGTTCAAGAAAAATGCATTAGGATTTTGTTGTTCTTGTTCTCTGTGGCTCTATTTATAAAACCCAGATCCCCATATGCTTTTTCAACTTGTAAGCTCAAACTGTCTTGCCGCTTTCAACTATAATTTTTTCACACATGTACAGCCAGATCTTGCTGTTCCTGCACATCCTGTTCTTCTTCACAGACTGTGTCGTGCACTTTACATTGTTTACTTTTGCAATACTATGCATTTTCATTCTCTTCCAACTCCACCAGCCTGCCCATGATCTCCTGAGGTCTGTTACCATCGACCCCACGGTTCTGTGTCATCTGGCATTAGTGCTCTGCGCATCCAGCTGCAAGTGTTGATAAACCGAGAAAAACAGTCATCCCAGTACCAAGTCCTGGGGATGTCCGTGTAAATTTCCCTCCAGTCTTACGAATAAATGTGCATGACTATTCTTTGTTGCAGTCACTTAGGCAATTTCCCATCAATGCTGCCCCTTCCCCATCTTTATCAAACACCCAATCGACCACATTTCCCTCTTGACCTGCTCCCTTACTCCATCATGAAACCCCGCTGTTGGACACATTTGCCTTTATCAAATCCACGTTGGCTTTCCCTAATCAATCCACAATTGAGTTTGCTTGGGTTTTCCCCACCGCTTCAGATTGAGACAATATACCATGTGTAGGAAATAACTGCAGATGCTGGTTTACACAAACGATAGACACAACGTGCTGGAGTAACTTAACGGGACAGGAGCATCTCTGGAGAGAGGAATGGGAGACATTTTGGGTCGTGACCCTTCTTCTGTCTGAAGACCCTTCTCTCCAGAAATGCTGTCTGTCCCACTGAATATTTTGCATCCAGCATTTTGTGTCTATCTTTGATACAATATACCAATTGTAACAACAATGTCCATGGAAGCTGTCCATAAAACATTTTAAACAAGATCAGAGTGTTTGCAGTTTGCAGTCCAGCAATTTGTGTCTATTTTTGTAAAGCAACATCTGCAGCTCCTAGTTCCTAGGTTTACTAGGATGCTGCCTGGATTAGAGGATATTGGCTATGGAAAGAGGTTGAATAATCAGATATTAAGAGATCTGAGAGAAATATATAAAATTACAGAGGGAGAGGTTGGGCAGTCATAACCTTTTCCCCAGGGTGGAAATGCCATGAACTAGAGGACATAGCTTTATGGTGAAAGTTCAAAGGAGATGTGCAAAGTAAGTTTTTGTTGTTACACAGGGGGTACGTATGTTACAAAACTTCCCTGCAGCAGCGCTGCAGTTCTGTCACTGGCCGTGTGCGCGACTTTGGCGCATTTGAGGGGGGATTAAAATGCCGTTTTCTCCTGCCTGTCCGAGATATATTTTCTCGGGCTACTACCTGATGCTGAATACTCGTTCCGACTGCCGTTCTCGGAAATTTTTTTTTTAAACTGTGGGACAATTTAAGCGCTGGTGTAAAATAAAAATCTACTTCTAACGCCGTCAATGCCAACAACGGGACGGATCTCACGTACGGGACAAAACATAAGGTAAGTCGTGTATTTTACATATAAACTTGTTTCTTAGGATTACTTTAATCAAAATTTCATCATCGAAAATGTGATTATGTAAATATACGAACCGGCAGTGTTTTTTCTGACGATATGGGGTTTAAATTCACCGCAAACCGCAACATTCCGATCGCGTTCCACAAAATCTCACTCGCAAGATGATTAAAATGGCCATTAATTTACGGGAATTAAACACTAAATTCCTTCCATTTTGCCTATAAATTCATGACAATGAGATTTAAAAATCATGTTATATTGTGAATTCTTGTGTGAATGTTATTTGGACACTTAGGCTATTTAAAAATGTTAACCTTTTCTTAAGAAATGGATAGATGTTTAGATCTAGTAATTGAATTTTGTAATTAGCTACAATTAGGTAACTAACTAATTATATGCTTTAATTTCAGGTCATCCAAGTAAAATTGTTTCATATTTGTTTCAGAATGCTTCAATCAATAATAACTGAACATTTCATTCAGTTCTCTTAATTTTTAAGAAAGTTATGGGCTTCTGACTGTCCTCGATCACAGCTTTTGAGTTAAGTCAATGGAAAAGCAATAGGGAACAAGATGCTAGTTTCAGAGTATGAAAATGGCCATAATTTCTTTAATACTGAAGATATGAAAGTGAGGTGTCAAATTAAACTTCTTTTTATGCTTTATCTGATGGGATAAATTGCAGACTTGATTTTTAAATTTTGTAACATTGCTACAGAGGGTGGTGGGTGCCTGGAATGTGCTGTCGGGGGTGATGGTGGAGGCAGATATAATAGTTGCCTTGAGATAGACACATGGATATGCAGGGAATGGAGGGATATGGATCATGTGCAGGCAGAGATTAGTTTAACAACATCATGTTCAGCACAGATGTTGTGGGCTGAAGGGCCTGTACTGAGCCATGCTGTTCTATCTGAAATATTAATCATTCCTTTCTCCACCGACACACATGACCTGCTGAATGTTTATAGTTTTTTATGTTTTATTCCAGATTTCCAGCTGTTTATTTTCTTTAGAACCTCTAATTTAGATACATATCCCGAAATACTGTTCTGTAAAGGATCACGTTAACTACTGCATATAAATCACAAAATCATTTGCAGAACCTTCAAGTTGCTTTTATTGATACAATATTTACACAGCATTGCTTTCATATTACAAGTGATCATCTTTATAGCTTCCATTATTAACAAGAAGAACCACACATCATGGCACGTAAGTCAGGGGTCACCCTACAGTCACAATGACAACTTACTGTTCAGATAAAGTGTCTGCAAACCATCAGTCTCAAAGATCAATGCAGGTTAAAACATCATACAACAGAACAGAAATCATTGATTCAACGGGCAGGTGAGTACCTACAAAGTGCAGCCAACTTCATCGCATTTCTGAGCTCTTTTGCGGCAATATAAAATGAGACTCAAAATGGTTTATGCTGTAAATCCTTGCCATTCCCCAGCAAAACTAAATACATTGAGTCCTGCTCAATTCATCAGGCAGCAGTCGTACTAGTGGGGATTGCAGATTGAAGCCCAGTTTTGATGAAGCTGGTTGAATTTCCCTTTTGGCATGAGGCAGTAATCAGATATGCTCGACATAAACAGGGTGCAATGTCAGAATATGTCTCCGACTACCAGTGGATTGAAGCCTCTCACCCCCCCCACCACCACCACAACCACACGCACTCCTCTTCCTTGTCCCCCCCTTCCTCCATCCCTATCTGGTAGGGAGCATGGTCCACTGAGAGGACGCCACCTCCTAGGAACTAATGGGTTCAGCGAAGGGAGTCAGACTACATCCAGAAACTGCCCACCTTACCGCCGGCCTTTGCATCAGAGATGGGGCACGTTATTGAACCTCAGCCCAGTCACTGATTTCCGCACTACTGGACAGTGACTCTGGGCTCCAATATTCCCTCCCTCTGGATTCCAGTGGTTCAGTGGTGTCACTGGGAGCCAACCTCTTCCAATGGGTTTATGTCATCAACATCCTCTGAAGCACCTGATGTTGACTTGGACCTTATGAATGCTACTGAACAGTAAATGTCTCTTGTGCCTGTGTCAGCTCAGAGTTGATACTTTCAACATTGCACGGATCTTGGGACTTTGAACGGTACATCTGACCAGCAGCATGGAACAGCTAACTAATAGGGGTTGAAAGTGTCTTTGACACAGTCCTTCCACTGAGGGAACTCTCCCCAAACGGTTGCAATCTGTACAATTGTGCATTTCGCTGGAAGGCTGCAGTACATTCATTGACGAGACAGAACAAATGTTGGCGTTGCACACAGTCCTAAACAAGTACAACTGAGCGCTTTGTTCCAATGTATAAAAAGTCAGTTCAAATGAAGCATTTCCGTGGATGGGTCCTCTTCCCCCTCTCTCCCCAACCACCCCTCCCACCCCTCACTCCCATCACGTCACTCCCAGCAGCACAGATCTCTTTGAGAGCAATGCACCACAGCTCCTGGCCCCAGCAGTAGTTGCAATGACTTTCTGGAGGAGGTACATACATCTCGGAGTGACCAGCGCTGGCCACCGCCTGGGGCCAGTGAGCCGGCAGGAGGGACATCCAGGCCGGGGAGGGTGAGGAAATTCCAATGGGAACATACACTGTAAAACCAACAAAGTTAAATGCCAGCGTTGCACTGCCCCGTCACACGCTGAGGTCTGATATAAAAACTGGAACACCATTTAGTTTCATCAACATTGTTTCTCTGTGCTGGTGGACATTGAGAGGCCAAATGGTGGGCAGCTTCTTGCAGGGGACAGGGGACAGGGGCCACACAGTCACAATGTGGAGCCATCTCCGCCCTGTTTCAGACCTCTCTGCTCCACACCTGCCTCTCGCTGTAGCAGGGGCGTTGAGAGTGTTGGGTGTGTGCGCACCACATACAACCGTCTGGCCGAGCATACAGGAGGATAGATACTCCCTGTAGTGACAGTGGGGCAGTGCAAAACTGTTGGGAGACGTTGACAATCAGCTCAGTCAAGCAAGGCAGGCGACATTTCTCACAAATGTGCAGCAAACGGAAGCAATTACAGCGGCAGGTTTAATAACATGCTAACAGCAATAATGTGCTGACAATACTTCATTGTGTGTACATCCCAAATGTTCTCGTGACACGGAGGCTGTCCATTAAATCGTCCTTCCCCCAATTATCTATTGCATCCACTCGCCACGGCTGAGGGATTTCCAAATTAAACTGAGCGAATTTAATAATTGCATCAAACATTTTCTGAATGGAACCTTCAGTTCTTCCATGGCCGTTGGACTCTGGTGAAATTCCCAAAGTCTGCTTCTCGGTTAAAGGAATATCCAATTGAAAGCACTTGTTTTAAGGAACGGTGAGATTGGTCCCAGGAGGGTGAAACAAAAAAGGAAAGGTGCAGGGACTAATCCCATGACCATCGCAAGTTTGAAGGGGGTCTACGTGGAATTAAACAAGGCCTTTGACATGTGGACATGATTCAATGAATCCACTGCAGATGCTGGTTTAAATCGAAGATAGACACAAAAGGCTGGAGTAACTCAGCGGGTCAGACAGCATCTCTGCAGAAAAGGAATAGGTGACATTTCGGGTCGAGACCCTTCTTCAGACTCAACGATACTTTATTGTCACATGTACCGAGGTACAGTGAAATTCTCTGTTTTTGCAGACAATCTGGTAAAATCATACAGATCCAAGGGGGAGGGGCAAATTGGATCTGAGTGGTACACGAGCAAAGGGCAATCTCGATCTGTGTTCCTATGACAAGAAGTGGTTACCAGTGGGGTTCCACGGGACTTGGTATTTACTTTATTTATTCATTTTTTGGGAACTATATGCCACTGCATTTATTCCCCATCCTTATTGTTACAGTGAGACAAATACAGCACGGAAACAGACCTTTCAACCCAACTCTTAGTCCAAGCAGACCAAGATACTTGTCTAAGCTATTCCCTTTTACATCTCTAAACCATTCCTATCTATGTACCTGTCCAAATGTCATTTAAATACTGTTCTAGTCCCTGCCACAACTACCTCCTCTGCCAGCTTGTTCTATGTACCCACCGCCCTCTGGGTGAAGCCTGCCTCTCAGACACCTCTTTTAAATGTTTCCCCTCTCAGCTTAAAGCTATGACCTCTAGTTTTTGATTCCCTACCTTCGGAAAGAGACTCTGTACATTCACCCCATGTGTGAGGACTCTTGCACTCCAAGGGGTGAAGTCCCAGCTTGCACAACCTCTCCCTGGAGCTCAGGCCCTCGACTCCTGGAAACGTTCTTGTAAATCCTCTCTGCACTTTTTCCACCATAATGACATATTTCCTGCGGCAGGGCCCTGTCCTTGAGAAGGTCGCACTGCAGTCCTTCTGGTGAAGGAGCTGCCATGGTGTGCTTGGAGAGGGAGAGCTGCATTGCCAGCCTAGCCCAGCCACTAGCTCTACTCTGCCATGTCCCTCTCCCCTACCAACTGCTGGCACCCCGTGCAGAGATAGGGTCAGGTTGGAACTTTGACCAAACTGGCTACACATTAAATTTCACACCATTGTGCAGAACACTAAGCAATGAATCATAAAACCAGACACTCAACCTTGAAGTTACCCCCAACGAACCCCATTTGAAAGAGTTATTCTCCAAATCCATGATCAAACTCCTCAAATGTGTTAGAGCCAATACGGGTACAAGGGTGTAGAAATTCTGAATACACAAGGAACTGCAGATGCCGGAATCTTGCATAGGACACTGTGCCGGAGTAACTCAGTAGGTTAGGCAGCATCTCTGGAGAACATGGGTAGGTGATGCTTCAAGGACTGGACCTGAAATCATGCTCCAGTTACCGAGGGCCTTGGTGAGATCTCACCAAGACTATCGTGTGCAGGTCTGGCCCTCTTATCCAACGAAGGATATACTTGCGACAGAGGGATGTTTATCAAATTGATTCTTGGTCAGATAAGTATACTTGGCCAATACCTGCAATGGGATATGTTGAGTTTAGAACAATGAGAGGTGATCTCATTGAAACACATGCAATTTTTAAGGGGTTCCATGGAGTAAGACAAGAGGCTGATGATTCCCCTGGCTGGGGTGGAGGGAATCAGGGGTCTCAAACTAAGGACAGAGTTTGATTGATTGATTGAGAGATACAGTATGAAATAAGGCCCTTCGGCTCACTGAGTCCACGCCGACCATCGATCACCCATTCACACTAATTCTACGTTGTCCCACTTTCGTATCCACTCCCTACATTTACAGAGGCCAATTAACCTTCAAACCCACACGCCTTTGTGATGTGGGAGGAAACTGGAGCACCCAGAGGAAACCCATGTGGTCACAAGGAGAACGTGCAAACTCCACACAGACAGCACATGAGGTCAGGATTGAACCTGGGTTTCTGGCGCTATAAGGCAGCGGCTCCAATACTAACTTCCGTTCTACCTTGCCTAGCTGGGAAGAGGGTAGTGAATTTTTGGAATTAATTACTTAAGATGGTTATGCGTTTATTCAGGAAAGGGATCGATGGGGTTTTCAGATGTAGAAGGAATTGAGTGATGCATGACTTAAGATAACAGCCACAATTTCTACCTGCAGATCAGGCACGTGGCCGATTGACCTGCCCTCCTATTTTGAACGTCTGTGCGTTGTGCAGCACAGGGTTCCATTGGAGAAACTCAGCAGGGTCCTGACCCACAACTCATCGGTCCATTCCCTTCACAGACGCATGACCTGCTGTGTTCCTCCAGCACTTAGTGTTTTCCAGCATCTGCAGTCTCTTGTGTCTCCATTCCTGCGTCAGGGACAAAAAAAAACACAGCAAATCTCAGCAGATACACCACTGCGCTACACTGTCTGAGGTGCCACCCCGCACATGCAACATTAAACTGAGGCCCCGTCCTTGGATGGACATTAGCACTCATGATGTTACTTTAAATACAGGACAGTTGTGGTCATTGCTCTGGGCAAAATTATTCCTCAATCAGCACTGCTTTATAAACATAAATCAATGATCACATTGCTCTCTGTTGCTCTGCATAAATTAGAACATAGAACAGTACAGCACAGGAAGAACCCTTCATCCACAGTGTCTGTACTGAACATGATGCCGTTAATATTAATCTCTGCCTGAAAATTGTCTGCCACATTTCCCACAACTGTGACAGCACTTCAAAAGTACTTGATTGTCTGTGAAAGACCTTGAGGTGCTGCAACAGTTCATGCACGTCGCCTGTTTATCATCCTAACTACCTTGTCAGCCGGGGGATAAGATGATCACTGGAGCAAGACTAGGATCTGAGCCCCAACTGGGCCTTAATTGGGCAAGGTAACTTTGGGCAAGGAACTATCAGCCCAGCTGAGATCCCTGAATTATCAGCACAGGTTGAAATGCCCCAATTGTCAAGTTAGAAAGTCATACCCCTTTGAAGTCGGTATGCTGTTTTGTGAAGGAGAATATTTGCATGTACACTCTGTTCAAAGCCAGAAATGATCAATGCTCAATGCAAAGCAGTTTTACTTGAAAGATGCTCAAGTTTCATCGCTGAATTGCCATCAGTCTCTGACACACTCTTGAACTCAATTACCAAAGTACTTATTACTGAAAGATATTCACCACTGGCTGTAGTATGGTTCTTGTACCACCCGACATCAGTTATTGCTGAACAGGATGGTTAAGGCTAAAAGGGCCAACACAGCATAATTTAAATAGCAACAGGGGAAATGGGAGTCACATTGTGGGCTTTCGGAATGTGGTATCTGAGCATATAAACACTCAACGCATATAAACACACAGCACGTCTGAACAAGATCCCCTCGTCCGCTAACTCACTCACTGACTCGCGGTTGTAAGGTTCTTTTACAAACTGATCTAAGTGGTCAGCATTTACCACTGCAAGCAAGAGATATATAACAGGTTTCCTTTTTACTTTCATAATATCAACCTGCTTTCTCTCTCACTGGCCCGCTGGGTGGTTACAGCTTCTTGATGTCAATAGTTTTCACACATCCGATCGACTAGCAGCTCAGGAGGAATGGCGGAAGAGTGGACTGTGTTCTCGTGCTTTTGTATAATTTTGTTGTTGTTTTAAAGGTTACTTTCCCACCTTTGCCTTCACAGTAATGCATTTAGAGCACAGTTTAAGGGCTGTTTAGCACTTTCCAAAAAAATATTTTGTTTAACATATCAACCCTGGCCCTTCTCGCTTCCTTCCTGACCATTCTTCAATGAGGACAAACTCTTCAGCTCCCCGCCATCAGGTCAACAGACTTGGAAATCTGCCGGAGTGGATGAAGTACTCAGGAATGAGAATGATACTATTAGTTTGCCTCCAGAGAAAGTTTCTAGATGATCAAGAGCAGATTAGACAAGAAGGATCAATTCACTACATTAATTCACTGAACTTGTAGCGTGGAGGACATTTGTATCTGCGCTCTTTCAATCAATAATGGTTGATCGGGACGCAATACAAATTGTGTATTGGTGACATCTACATCTCCCCCATCCCTTCCCATCCAATAGGGGTGCTGTATACCCTTAATCCACCCCACTTCCCCCCACTACAACTGATGTCTATCCTTGAGTTATCCATACAGATGATATCTACACTTACCACCCCACTTCCAGCCAATACTGCTAATGTCTACATTTCCCTTCCATGAAGGGGCGATGTCTACCCTTCCCTCGCCCCAGCTCTATCCCAGCTATTTCTGCCCAACACTGGTCATTCCTCCTGCCCCCCCTCCCCCCACACCTCTGTCTAATGCCGGTGATCTCCACCCTCTCCCCCATCGCCCTCCCACCGATCCAAGACATCTCGCCTCCTCTGCCCTATTTCTGCCCAAATCTAGTCCCTCTCCTTGTTCCTTCCTTCATCTAAGCTGCCCAATACTGGTCATCCTTCCTCACCCAACCACCACTGCTTGGATATCTCTCTCCAACCCCCAACCCCGGCCTTTTTCAATTCTAGCCATCACTACCCTCGCCTCTTCCATCTCTGCCCTACACCAGTTCACCTCTTGCCCTCTCCCCCCACCACTTCTCCCCTTCACAAACCAATCCCACCTCTGCCCAAGGTCCATTGGCCCTTAGATATTCCACTGAAATAGTCATAGATCTATGCAGCATGGAACCAGGCCCTTCGGCTCAACCCGTCCATGACAGCCTAGTTGCCAATGGACCTTGTCCCATATACCTCTAAACCTTTCCAATCCATAAACCTGTAAATGTCTTTTAAAAACTGTTGTTCTACTGGCTCTGCCACTTTCTCTGGCAGATGAGCTTGGAGCCTTCACACACTTCATCCTCTGCACCAGAGTGGGTGAAATCCAGTAACCTTGACCGTAGTCACATAGGTGGGGGACTACCCAGCAGCTTCATCAGTATTACAGTCTTATTAAACTAATGGAAGGGAAGCCTCTCCTCTACAAGCCAAGGACAGCATCTCAATGGACTTTGGGCATCTGTCTCATATGTGAAAGTGTCCCCAACCCAATGTGATTTGTACATGGAAACATAGAAATAAATGCATTACAGTCCTTCAAAACATTATTTTCATTCCAATTGACAATCTGCATTTTTACATACATATATCTTCTTATTACAGACAGAAATGTCCTGCATTTTCACAGCTAGTGAACCTATCTGGAGTCCAGACTATTCTGTTTCACTCAACCCTTCATTCTCACACACAGTGGGGACAGATCAAGACCAGAGACCATAGAGGGAGCACAGAGCAGGGAGCCAAAGCTTATTGCTGCCAGGGTGAGGGAGAGTCTTATAATGGGGGGACAAGCAGGAAAAACAGGGAATGGTTTCCTTTCACAAAAAAAAGCTCAGTTTGGAGAGCTGTGGGGAGAGGTGTGAATTCTAACGGCAAGAGTCCAGTGACCAGGGGACTTCAAGCTTTTTAAATTTGATTTTTCTGCTAATGTGACTTTCAGCCCACGAGCACTCAAACTAATTACACTAAAGTCGAGGGTTCACTTTGGCCAATGGAGCAGAACGTTCTAAATCACCTCGTACTTCAGGATGTGTGTAACGAGTCCATGGAGCACTGCATCCTGACAACCGATGTGACCCCGGGAGAGAGAAGCCTCCTTGATGCCTTTAGAATTCATCCGTGAATCATACCCAGCCCCAATAGGGTACTTTGGGGAATTCTACAAACCAAGGTGCTGCAAATGCAATGTCATCTATTCTTGATTTCAAGTTAGTTTACTTTTACATGAATACATATATATTGCAAAAGCTATTAACAAAGCCCTCGGGAAATCAAAGCTGCCTCCATCCTTAGCATACAACACTGATGTTGCAGTAAGTTCCAAGGAAGAGATCTCTCTCACAGGAGGCTTGAGGAACATTGGAACAATGTGGCGCAGGAACAAGCCCTTTGGCCCAGTGTCTGTGCCAAACATGATATCAAGGTAATGTTCTCTGCCTACACGTGATCCATATACCTCCACTCCTTGCATGCCCGTGAGCCGATCTAAAACCCTCAATCCTACCTGCTTCCACCACCACCCCTGGCACCCACCACACTTGCCCTGCACACTTGTCTCCTTTAAACCCTGCCTCTCTTGTGTTAAATAGGTTTCGATTATGTGTCACCCTTGGTGAGATTTAATTATTTTAATTTTAATTTACACAGCTGCAGTGGTGGGATTTGAACTCGTGTCTCTGGATGTGTCTCGACCTCCGGTCACTAATCCAGTAACTTAACCATCACGCCATCGTGCCTCAATAATTGCAGGCCAGTGATTTGGAAATGCAGGGGAGAGAAACAGAATACTCCACGGTTACAAAAATGAACCCAAAAGATAAAATTCATCAAGATGATATGGACTAACATTCTCAGGCGTTGAATGTGAATGGGCACTGGGGCCGCTGGAAACCAGCACTGAGCTGGTTTACAAACCAAGCCCAGGTTCTCCAGTGAGGTGAAACCATCGACAGAAAACACCTCAAATTTGGACTGATGTGAGAGGTTAGAACTTTTAATTTTCCGCAGCTTAACTGTACATTAAAAGCTTAAGAAATATTCATCGCCAATAAGTTCTGAATCTTAAAAAACAAAACCGACTTGTGCCAACTGGTTTTTGATATTTCTCTGAACATACCAATGTAACAAAAATAAACAAAGCAATCCAATCTTTGTCCTTTAAACAGGAATGACTTTGTGAAAAAGTATCGTATTTTATACACATCACACTTCGTTTCTATTAGAAAATACAGAAGCAAACATCTTCCTTTACAAATCATCAAGGCTTGCATCTCTTGAAGTGCATTGCCAGAGCATTTTTTTTGTTCAATATATAATATATATATAATATTTACACATTTCCATTGTTGAAACTAAAATTCAGCTACCCCCTTTTCTGTTGATTTTCTGAATTCAAGACCAGACATTCGGCATGCAAAAAAAAAGGTTTTCATTAAAATATACACTTCTTTATTCATGAGTAAGGAGTTATATCCTTTGTCTCAATATTCAGGCAGGCACTGTACACATACACGAGGTACAGACACATGCCAATTGCATTGCTTCTGCATTCTACCAATCACAAGTTTGATGTCATTAAAGCGACTACCATAGCAACACTAAGCAAGGCTGCAGAAACCAATCACAACTATTACTAGTAATTAATAAGATTTTTTTTTTTGCTTATGTTGTTTGAGTTGTAATAGCATGTGGATTTTTTTTTCCTTTTTTTTGCAAGAGTCGTTTTTCCTCTCTCTCCTACTTGCTATTTTTGGACTCTGCCTTTATCGTTGATGGTAGTGGTGGGGAGGGTGTGAGCGTCGGTGGAGAGAGGACATGGATTTCCATAGAAACCACAGCCTCCATCTGCTCAAATGACATCACTCAGCGCAAGCAGTAGTAAGACGGTTCAAGGAGAGACAAAGAAATTAAACTCAAAAGCAGCATAGATATTCCAGAGCACATGCAAAGGGTTCAACCTGTGTACAGTGGGAGGGAAAGGGGACGAGGGTGGAATGGGGGAGAAGGCAGGAGGAAGGCAAATGAAATGTTTAGTTTACAATATGCTACATGAGGTCGGCAACTGATTGAATCTTGCTTGCTTGTCAAGACAATGGAAATAAGAGTCAGTGGTTTTTGGATGCATCTGATTTCCCTCTCTCCCTCTCTCTCTCTCTCTCTCTTTTCTCTCTCTCTTCTCTCTCTCTCTCTCTCTCTCTCTCTCTCTCTCTCTCTCTCTCTCTCTCTCTCTCTCTCTCTCTCTCTCTCTCTCTCTCTCTCTCTCTCTATCTCTCTCTCTCTCTCTCTCCCAGATTGTGGTACATCCAAGCAGTTATCTTCTTTTTGAAGCTTTGTCCATTCAGATCCCATGGACACGTTCCTAAGGCCAGGAGTGGCCTTGCTTAGGTCACTGGCTTTGTCCCTGCACACCTCAAGAAGCAGGGACGAGCCAGGCAGGTATTACTTGTTTTGTTTCTTTGCCCCGAACAATAATTTGATCGACCAAGAATCTAACGTTAACAACAGTGCTGACCATGAAGGCGGTTAAATTAAGCAGGGTGCTGGGTTGGGGGGGGGGGGGGGGGGCAATGGAAGGGAGCAGGGCTGACAAATACACAAGGAAGGATCTATTCCCAATTGGGTCAATTAAAAAGTGGGTTTATGGAAAGAAAAGGGTTTAGAAGGATGTATGGTCAGAGAGGGGCTGGAGGGATATATGGATAGGGAAAGGTTTAGAGGGATAAATGGATAGGGTTTGTGAAGGATATAGGGATGGAAAGGTTTATAGGGATATATGATTAGGAAGGGTTTTAGAGTGATAAATGGAATAGAAAGGGATATGAGCCAAATAGAAGGGATATGGGCCAAATCCAAGCAAATGAGACTAGCCCAACATACCAACTAGGTCGGCATGGACAAGGTGAGCCTTAGGGCCCAGTTACCATGCTGTACAGCTCGATGGTTCTAATTCCCAACCCTCCTCCCACACACACAGGAGACACCCCTGCAGTACTAGTTACCACTTCCACATCCGCCGCGGGCGGGCTCGGGGTTAGAGGTGCGCTACACTTGGGAATCCCCGCGTTCTGTCTGCGACGGTTTTGTATTTGGCAGGAAGGTGGGGCTCGGGTTGCCTGGATGGCACAAAATGGCGGCTCCCTGGGCCCGGTCACCATGGGTAGGGACCACCGACCGACCGTCTGTGTGTGTGTGTGTGTGTGTGGGGATAAGGATAGCGAACGCTCATGTTAGTAAAAAGACTGGAAACGGGGAGGAGGGTGGAGAGGGGATGGGAGACAAGGAGAAAAGAAAACCACGAAGGGAAGGAAACCAAGGAATTGGTACGCTGGTGCAAGGTTGAGGGGGTGTTTGAAGGTCGAGGGCGAATCACTCCTCGCGTAAGTGCAGCCGGTAACGATGATAACGCACTTGGAAGAAGACCTTCTCCAGCGCGGAGAGTGTCATCCCCGGCAGCACGTAGTGGTCGGTGACGCCCACCTGCCTGAAGCCCAGCGACTCGTACAGCTGTGGGCGGCATCTTGACGGCCGTGGTGCCCAGCACCACCGCCGAGTAGTTGTTGAGCACGGCGAACTCCAGCACCTTGCGGCCCAGCGCCTTGGCGATGCCCTTCCCCCGCTGGTCAAAGTCCACCGACATGCGGCACAGTTCCACCGTGTTGTCCTCCTCGTTGCCCCTGGCCGCCACGATGCCCACCACGTTCCCGTCCAGGACCGCCACCCAGAAGCAGGAGCCTGCGGAGAGATTAAGGGAGGGTGGAGCTCAGTCTTTCTTCCCTTTACCTTGGTGACATATTTTAAATAATACCTGTTGTGCTGCTGAAAGTAAGATTCTATTTGTTCCCTTTCAGGACACTTGTCAATAAAACACTCTTGAATCTTGCTTCAAAGGAATATTGTTTTATTTATTACCCCGTGTACCGAGGTACAGTGAAAAGCTTTTAGTTGCGTACCATCCAGTTAGTAGAGAGACTACACATGATATCAATCAAGCCACCCACAGTGTGCAGGTTCAGGATAAAGGGAATAATGTTAGTGCAAGATAGTCCAACTAAAGATAGTCCGAGGGTCTCCAATGAGGTAACAGAAACATAGAAAATAGGTGCAGGAGGAGGCCATTTGGCCCTTCGAGCCAGCACCGCCATTCATTGCGATCATGGCTGATCGTCCCCAATCAATAACCCGTGCCTGCCTTCTCCCCATATCCCTTGATTCCACTAGCCCCTAGAGCTCTATCTAACTCTCTCTTAAATCCATCCAGTGATTTGGGCCTTCCACTGCCATCTGTGGCAGGGAATTCCCACAAATTCACAACTCTGAAAAAGTTTTTTCTCTCCTCAGTCTTAAATGGCCTCCCCTTTATTCTAAGACTGTGGCCCCTGGTTCTGGACTCGCCCAACATTGGGAACATTTTTCCTGCATCTAGCTTGTCCAGTCCTTTTATAGTTTTATATGTTTCTTCTAAACCTCATCCTTCTAAACTACAGTTAATACAAGCCTAGTCTTTTCAATCTTTCCTCATATGACAGCCCCACCATCCCAGGGATCAATCTCGTGAACCTACGCTGCACTGCCTCAATCACAAGGATGTCCTTCCTCAAATTAGGAGGTCGATGGCAGCTCAGGACCACCCTCCAGTTGGAGATAGGGTACCTGGGAACAGCTGGGAAGAAATTGTCCCAGAATCTGGAGGCATACGTTGTTCTGTACCCCTTGCTTGATGGGAGAGGAGAGAAGAGGGAGTGACCGGGGTGAGACTCGTAATTATTGTACTGTGGGCTTCCTTTGCCTTCCTGTAGTCTTCCTTCCCTTACCCCCATATAACCATATAACCATATAACCATAACAGCACGGAAACAGGCCATCTCGGCCCTTCAAGTCCGTGCCGAACATTTAAATTTTTTTTTTTTTTTTTTTTTTTTTTTTTTTTTTTAAATTAAAAATAAAATACTTCCCCCTAGTCCCATCTACCTGCACTCAGACCATAACCCTCCATTCCTTTCCCGTCCATATACCCATCCAATCTATTTTTAAAGGATAACATCGAACCTGCCTCCACCACTTCCACTGGAAGCTCATTCCACACAGCTACCACTCTCTGAGTAAAGAAGTTCCCCTAATGTTCCTCCTAAACTTCTGTCCCTTAATTCTCAAGTCATGTCCCCTTGTTTGAATCTTCCCTACTCTCAATGGGAAAAGCTTATCCACGACCACTCTGTCTAACCCGCTCATAATTTTAAAGACCTCTATCAAGTCCCCTCTTAACCTTCTGCGCTCCAAAGAATAAAGACCTAACTTGTTCAACCTTTCTCTGTAACTTAGTTGCTGACACCCAGGCAACATTCTAGTAAATCTCCTCTGTACTCTCTCTATTTTGTTGACATCCTTCCTATAATTAGGCGACCAAAATTGTACTCCATACTCCAGAATTGGCCTCACCAATGCCTTGTACAATTTTAACATTACATCCCAACTTCTATATTCAATGCTCTGATTTATAAAGGCCAGCACACCAAAAGCTTTCTTTACCACCCTATCTACATGAGATTCCACCTTCAGGGAACTATGCACAGTTATTCCTAGATCCCTCTGTTCAACTGCATTCCTCAATTCGCTACCATTTACCGTGTACGTCCTATTTTGATTTGTCCTGCCGAGATGTAGCACCTCACATTTGTCAGCATTAAACTCCATCTGCCATCTTTCAGCCCACTCTTCCAAATGCCTAAATCTCTCTGTAGACTTTGAAAATCTACTTCATTATCCACAACACCACCTATCTTAGTATCATCTGCATACTTACTAATCCAATTTTCCACACCTTCATCCAGATCATTGATGTACATGACAAACAACAGTGGACCCAACACAGACCCCTGAGGCACCCCACTAGTCACCGGCCTCCAACCTGACAAACAGCCATCCACCATTACTCTCTGGCATCTCCCATTCAGCCACTGTTGAATCCATCTTGCTACTCCACCATTAATACCGAACAATTGAATCTTCTTAACCAACCTTCATGAGGAACCTTGTCAAAGGCCTTACTGAAGTCCATATAGACAACATCCACTGCTTTACCCTCATCTATTTCCCTAGTAACCTCTTCGAAAAATTCAAGAAGATTAGTCAAGCATGACCTTCCAGCACAAATCCATGTTGACTGTTCCTAATCAGACCCTGCTTATCCAGATGCTTATATATATTATCTTTAAGTATCCTTTCCATTAATTTGCCCACCACTGACATCAAACTAACAGGTCTATAATTGCTAGGTTTACTCCTTCGAACCCTTTTTAAACAACGGAACAACATGGCGCAGTACGCCAATCCTCCGGCACTATTCCCGTTTCTAATTGACATTTGAAATATTTCTGTCATAGCCCCTGCTATTTCTACACTAACTTCCCTCAATGTCCAAGGGAATATCCTGTCAGGACCTGGAGACTTATCCGTTTTCATATTTTTCAAAAGTGTCCGCACCTCCTCTTCTTTGAATCTCACAGTTTCCATTGCTACTCTGCTCGTTTCCCTTACCTCACATAATTCCATATCCTTCTCTTCGTGAATACCGAAGAAAAGAAATTGTTCAATATCTCCCCCATCTCTTTTGGCTCTGCAGATAGCTGTCCACTCTGACTCTCTAATGGACCGATTTTATTCCTTGTTATCCTTTTGCTATTAATATAGCTGTAGAAACCCCGGTGTCTAATATTTTGATTAATACCCGTTGTGCTACTGCTGCAAGTAAGAATTTCATTGTTCCCTTTTGGAACAACTGACAGTAAAATGCTCTTGTTTCAAAGGACTTTTATTCCTTGAAGTGCAGGAGGCTGAGGGGTGATCTTATAGATGTGTATAAAATCACGGGGGGAATATAAAGGGTGAATACTAATAATAATAATAATAATAAGATTTTATTTATGGGCGCCTTTCACAAAGTCTCAAGGACACCTTACAAAGTTTAACAAATAGTGTAGAAACATATAAGCGGAATGAAATAAATAGCAAAGACATCACCAGAACACAAATTAAAGATAGAATGTACAGTCTTTTACCCAGGGTAAACTTTCAAAACCAGAGGACAGGGGTTCAAGGTGAGAGTGGAAAGATTTAATAGGAACCTGACATAAAATGTTTTCAGTCAGAAGGTGGTGGCTGTAAGGAATGAGCTGCCAAAGGAGGAAGTAGACATATGTACAGGCACATGGGTGGACGGTTTAGCGGGGCATGGGCCCCAAACATGGGCAAATGGACCAGTTGGATAGGGCATATTGGTCAGTATAGGTAAGTTGGGCAGAAGGATCTGTGTCCAAGCTGTATTGTTCTATACTTCATGGGTTTCTCCCTCAACAGTCTACAAACTAGGTGTATCAAGGATATGTTGGAGCTGCTGTCAGATACGTTAGTTAACGTCAGAGTTGCAGTATAGCTCAATATGCCCAGTACATCGACTTGGTTGGCATGGACAAGATGGGCCGAAGGGCTTGTTTCTGTGCTGGCCAGCTCTATAAGGAGCAGGCATAGTGGCACAGTAGTAGAGTTGCCGCCTTACAGTGCCAGAAACCCGGGTTCGATCCTGACTACAGGTTCATGTTCATGTGATAGAAGCAGAATTAGGCCATTCGGCCCATCGTTTACTACGCCATTCAATCATGGCTGATCTATCTCTCCCTCTCAAACCCAGTCTCCTGCCTTCACCCCATAACCTCTGACACCATTACTCATCAAGAATCTATCTCTGCCTTAAAAATATCCATTGACTTGACCGCCACAGCCATCTTTGGCAATGAATTCCACAGATTCACCATCCTCTAACTAAAGAAATCCTTCTCATCTCCTTCCTGAAGGAACGCCCTTTTATTCTGAAGCTATGACCTCTGGTCCTAAACTTTCCCACTTGTGGAAACATCCTCTCCACATCCATTCAATCCAAGCGTTTCACTATTCAGTACGTTTCAATTAGGGGTCCCCTCATCCTTCTAAACTCCAGCAAATAGAGGCCCAGCGCCATAAAACTCTCATCATATGTTAACCCATTCATTCTTGGAATCATTCTCGTAAATCCCTGGACCCACTCCAGCGCCAGCACATCCTTCCTCAGATGTGGGGCCCTAGATTGCTCACAATACTCCAAATGTGTCTGACCAGTGCCTTATATAGCCGCAGCATTACATCCCTGTTTTGGTATTCTAGTCCTCTTGATTAAGTTGCGTTTGGCTTCCTTACTGCCGATTTGACTTGCAAATTAACTTTTCGGGAATCTAGCACCAGCACTCCAAAGTCCTTTTGCACCTCCGATTTCTGAATTCTCCCCCCAGTTAAAAAAGTCTAATCTTTATTCCTCCGACCAAAATGCATGACTTGCTACTCTGTATTCCATCTGCCCCCGCTTCGTAGCCCATTCTCCCAACCTGTCCAAGTCATTCTGCAGAGTCCCTGCCTACTCTACACTACCTGCTCCTCCACCTATCTTAGTATCATCCACAAACTTGGCCACAAACCCTTCGATCCCCTCATCCAAAATCATTGATATACAATGTGAAGAGCAGCGGCCCCGGACCCGACCCATGCGGCACTCCGCTAGTCACTGGCAGCCACCCAGAAAAGGTCCCTTAATTGCCACTCTTAGTTTTCTGCCATCCAGCCAACCTGCTGTTCACGCTAGTATCTGACCTTGGATACCATGGGCTCTCATCTTCTTTAGCAGTCTCACGTGTGGCACCTTAGTAAAGGCTTTCTGAAAATCTAGATAAACAACATTCACTGACTCTCCTTTGTCTATCTTGCTATTTATTTCCTCAAGAATTTCAACAGATTCGTCAGGCAAGATCTCCCCTTCACAAAATCATGCTGACTTTGGCCTATTTTATCATGAACTTCTAAGTACTCAGAAACCTCATCCTTTATAATGGACTCTAAAATCTTACCAACCACTGAAGTCAGGCTAACTGGCCTATAGTTTCCACCTCTTCTGCTTTGCTCCCTTCTTGTGCAGCGGGGTAATATTGCAATTTTCCAATCGTCCAGAACAACTCCTGACTCTAGTGATTCTTGAAAGATCACTACTAATGCCTCCACAATCTCTAAAGTTACCTCCTTCAGACCCTGGGGTGCAGTCCATCCAGTCCAGGCGACCTATCCACCTTCAAACCTTCCAGGTTCCCGAGCACCTTCTCCTTAGTAATAGCTACCCCAGTAACTTCCACCCCCTGTCTGTTGAATTTCAGGCACGTTGCTGGTGTCTTCTACCATTTGCCATTTCTTTATTTCCCATCAAGTAAGGGAGCTCTATGCACGGAGTTTGTATGTTTTCCCCATGACCACGTGGGTTTCCCCCAGGTGCTTCGGCTTCCTCCCACACTCTAAAGACGTGCAGGTTAATTGACCAGTAAAAATAATAAATTGTTGCTGGCGTGTAGGATAGTGGTAGTGTACGGGGATCACTGGTCAGTGCAGACACGGTGGGACAAAGAGCCTGTATCTCTAAACTGAACTAAAGTGGGCTATTCATCCATTTGACCTGCTCCCACAATTCAATATGGTTTATTAGTATCACATGTACCGAGATACAGTGAGAAATTTAGCTTGTGTACTATCCAATTAAATCATACTATACATGATAGACACAAAATGCTGGAGTAACTCAGCGGGACAGGCAGCATCTCTGGAGAGAAGGATCTCCAGCATATTGTGTCCATCTTCGATTTAAACCAGCATCTGCAGTTCCTTCCTACACATACTATGCATGAGTACAATCAAGCCATACATAAGCAAGGTAATGCAAAGAGAAAAATACTAGTGTAGAATATAATGTTACAACATTACAGATATAGGAAAAATGCCTGAGGCATGCAATGAGCTTGGTTGGAAGATTGCTGCCCCCACTTTTATCATTAGTCTGATAACTAGGGAAGAAGTTGTAAAAATCTAATATCAAGATACTGTAGACAGACACAAAATGCAGGAGTAACTTAGCAGGTCAGGAAACATTTCTGGAGGAAAGGAATAGATAACGTTTCGGGTTGAGACCCTTCTTCTGTCTGATCCGCTGAGTTACTCTGACATATTGGGACCTTCTTTGGGGGGGAAAAGCTGTTCTTGAATCGGGTGGTAGGTGTTTTCAAGCGTTTGTATCTTCTGCCTGACAGGAGAGGGGAGAAGAGGGAATGACTACGGTATGAATGCTCCTTGATTATGTTGGCTGCTTTTCTGAGGCAGTGTGAAATATAGATGGAGTCAAACGGTGGGGAGGCAGGTGTGTCTGATGGACTGGGCTGTGTCCTCAACTCTCTGCAATTTCTTCTTGTCTTGGGCAGAGCAATTGCTATATCAAGCTGTAATATAGTTGGACAGGATGCTTTCTATGTTGCATTCAATTTGTTACATGTTGATGCGACCAAATTCACCCATCTGAGCTGTGACTGTCACCAGCTAGGCCTGTACCTATAGCCCATCCTAAAAAGTCCTTGTTTCCAATGGTTTTCTAGCCATTTTTGTGACCATTTGTTTAGGTTTAGGTTTATTATTTTCACGTGTGCTGAGGTAGAGTGAAAAGCTTTGTTTTGCATGCTATCCAAATAGATCAGATATACTATACATAAATACAATCAAATCAAAGTCAAATATAATAGGTAGAGCAAAGGAGCAGATACAGGTTGCAAACTATAGTTCTCAGCATTGTCGCGCATCAGTTCCATAGGCAAAATCCAATATCTACAATGAGGTGAATCGCACAGTACCCTAGTTTATAGAAGGACTTCAGAAGCCTCATAACAGAGGGGAAGAAGCTGTTCTTCTGCAGTTGTATAGGGCTTTCTTCTGCAGTTGTATTGGGCTCTGGTGAGACCACATCTGGAGTATTGTGTACAGTTTTGGTCTCCTAATTTGAGGAAGGACATCCTTGTGATTGAGGCAGTGCAGCGTAGGTTCACGAGATTGATCCCTGGGATGGCGGGGACTGTCATATGAGGAAAGATTGAAAAGACTAGATACATAGATACATAGAAAATAGGTGCAGGAGTAGGCCATTCGGCCTTCGAGCCTGCACCGCCATTCAATACGATCATGGCTGATCATCCAACTCAGTATCCCGTACCTGCCTTCTCTCCATACCCCCTGATCCCTTTAGCCACAAGGGCCACATCTAATTCCCTCTTAAATATAGCCAATGAACTGGCCTCAACTACCCTCTGTGGCAGAGAGTTCCAGAGATTCACCACTCTCTGTGTGAAAAGTTTTTCCTCATCTCGGTCTTAAAGGATTTCCCCCTTATCCTTAAGCTGTGACCCTTGTCCTGGACTTCCCCAACATCGGGAACAATCTTCCTGCATCTAGCCTGTCCAACCCCATAAGAATTTTGTACGTTTCTAGGCTTGTATTCACTGGAGTTTAGAAGGATGAGGGGGCATCTTATAGAAACATATAAAATTATAAAAGGATTGGACAAGCTAGATGCAGGAAAAATGTTCCCAATGTTGGGCGAGTCCAGAACCAGGGGCCGCAGTCTTAGAATAAAGGGGAGGTCATTGAAGACTGAGGTGAGAAAAAACTTTTCACCCAGAAAGTTGTGAATTTATGGAATTCCCTGCCACAGATGGCAGTGGAGGCCAAATCACTGGATGGATTTAAGAGAGAGTTAGATAGAGCTCTAGGGGCTAGTGGAGTCAAGGGATATGGGGAGAAGGCAGGCACGGGTTATTGATAGGGGACGATCAGCCATGATCACAATGAATGGCGGTGCTGGCTCGAAGGGCCGAATGGCCTCCTCCTGCACCTATTTTCTATGTTTCTATGTTTCTATGTTCCTCAGTCAGCTGGAAGAGTTGTTTGTTATCTGAAGAGTGAGGAGATAAACACAACGCTGTTCTCATCCATAGAGCTGCTGTAGTGATTGTTAACAGCTTCAAGTTCTGAGGCATCCATTATCACCTAATCTGGTCCCTTCACAAGAAAGCGCATCAGTGTATTTACTTTTTTTTTAATGCATCTGAGAAGATTTGGCACACCCATGATGTGGGATAGTTGAAAAATGCACTTCCGCCAGATATGGCAACTGCTCTGCTCTTGATCGCCTGAACCTGCAGAGAGTAGTGAACGCAGCCTAGTCCATCACAGGCTCGTCACTTTCTTCCATCCAGTCCATATTCGTGGCGCGGTGCATCAGGGAGGCTAGAGGCATCATCAAGGATGACAGCCACACCTGGACATTCCCTCTTCTGCACTTCTACCTCCTGGGAGAAGATACAGGAGCTTCAAAGCTCAGATGTCTAGACTTAAAAACTGCTTCTTCCCCACTGCTATCAGTCTCCTGAACCAATCACCTCTTTCACACTCCATTCCTGGAGGTGCTGCTACAAACTTGCACTCTAAACTCTACTTCGTTCTGTTATTGGACTTTTTAAAAAAAAGTGCACTACTTCAGATTGCACTACAATCTTGCACCATTCTGTTTTTTTGCACTCATTGTATTTATTATTATATAATACTGTTTACTCTGCGGCTTCATGTGAACAAGGTCATCATTGGTCCCTGGTGTATAGGACAATAAACCAATCTGAATTGGAATTAGATTGCTGGGCTTGGAGTGAATAGGCTAGGCTAAAGAAGGCAACGGATTTCTATCTGAAGGACATGAGAAAACTGAATGGGTTCTTATAATAGTCCAGTGGTTAAGTTCAATTTACTTTATTGTCACATGTACCGAGGTAACTTGAAAAGCTTTTGTTGCGCTTAACCGGTCAGTGGAAAGACAATACGAGATTGCATCGAGCCATTTACAGTGTACAGATACATGATAGGGAAAAAACGTTTAGTGCAAGGTAAAGCCAGTAAAGTCGCTCAAAGATAGTCCGAGGGTTACCAAAGAGGTTTAGTGATCATCGGTATTTGTGACTACCGGTGAGATTTTTTATGACAGATTATAAACAATTTAAATTCCACAGCTACTGTGGTAGAATTTGAACCCATGCCTAGAAGATGACTGACTTTGGTGCCTTCCCTCACAGTGGGAAACTTTGGATTCTGCTGTGTGGGGATTTTTATGTTGAACTCTATCGTGCGTTGTGTTCTTTATTTTATTGTATGGCTGTATGGTGATCATATTTTCACTGTGCCAACTGGCACATATGACAAATAAATGTATCTTGTATCTTGAACTCATGGCTGTGCAGTTAGTAACAAGGAACCACACTTGGCAGAAAAGATGGAACAGATGGACTTGAGTGGACAAAAAAACCCCCAGAGATATGGATTGGGCCGCAGGGGGGGGGGGGGGGGGAAAGAAGAAGGAAGAGGAGGAGCCAGAGTGCTGAGGGAGAGCTGGGAAGGGAAGGAGACAGCAAGGGCTCACGGAAATTGGAGAAGTCAATGTTCAAGCCGCTGGGGTGCAGACTGCCCAAGCGGAATATGAGGTGCTGCTCCTCCAATTTCCAGTGGTGCTCACTCTGGCCTGGAGGAGGCCCAGGACAGAAAGGTCGGAGTTGGAATGGGAGGGGGAGTTGAAGTGCTGAGCCACAGCAGGGATCAGGTTGGTTAATGCGACCGAGCGGAGGTGTTCGTCGAAACGATCGCCAAGCCTACGCTTGGTCTCACTGATGTAGATTAGTTGACTACAGCTGAGCAGGGATGCAATAGATGAGGTTGGAGAAGGTGCAGGTGAACCTCTGTCGCACCTGGAACGACTGCTTGGGTCTTGAATGGAGTCGATGGGGAGGTAAACAACAAGTGTAGCATCTCCTGAGGTTGCAAGGAAAGTGCCCAGGGAGGGGGTTGGAAGGGTGGAAAGGGAAGAATTGCCAGGGAGTTACGGAGGGAGCGGTCTTTGCGGAAATCAGACAGGGGGGAGATGGGAAGATGTGGCGATTGGTGGGGTCACGTTGGAGGTGGCGAAAATGACGGAGGACTATTTGTTGTATGTGACGGCTAGTGGGGTGGAAGGTGAGGACTGGGGGGATGGGGAGAGAGAGGTGTTGCGGGGTATTGAAGACACCCTGGTGAGAGCCTCATCTATAGTAGGGGAGGGGAACCTCCATTCCTGAAGAATGAGGACATTTCAGATGCCTGGTGTGAAACACCTCATCCTGGGTGCAGATGCGGCGTAGACGGAGGAATTGGGAGTAGGGGATGGAGTTCTTACAGGAAGCAGGGTGGGAAGAAGTGTAGTCTAGATAGCCATGGGAGTCAGTGGGTTTATAGTGGATGTCGGTCAGAAGTCTATCACCTGCGATGGAGATAGTGAGGTCAAGAATGGTAGGGAAGTGTCGGAAATGGTCCAGGTGTATTTGAGTGCCGGATGGAAGTTAGTGGTGAAGCGGATGAAGTCAGTGAGTTGTGTGCGGGGGCAGAGGTAGCACCAAAGAAATCGTTGATGTGGTAGCACCAATGCAATCATCGATGTTGTCTACCTTCATACATTTCTGCTCACTCTCACAGCGACATCTCTTTGCATTGAGACCATTACTGTTCCTTTACACACTCAGTGGATTCTCTGACACACCACTGATGACTAATAATCAGGCTACTTTCAGGTGAGAAGGGGTTTCACTACATTGTAATTCCCTTCTATTTGGCTGATGGCAGAAAAGGGGACAATATTAATTTAGTCTTTCAGTTCAAGTAACTGCGTGCTTACCAGTCTCCACTCCAAACTGAGGCATTTCTGGTCTCCACCTCATACTAACGGGAGGACAGTTTAAATCTTAAACTGAATCAACAACAAAGACCCTTTCTCCCACAATGAGAACATCTTCTCAATGCCCGCCCTGTGAAGACTACTCAAGATCTTTTATGTTTCAATGAAGCCACCTTTTAAGTTTCTGCTTTTCTTCTAAGACTGGGCGGCCACTGTGGCGCAGCGGTAGAGTTGCTGCATTACGCGCTTGCAGCACCAGCGACCCGGGTTCGATCCCGACTACGGGTGCTGTCTGTACGGAGTTTGTATGTTCTTACCATGACCGCGTGGGTTTTCTAAAAGATCTTCGGTTCCTCCCCACTCCAAAGACGTACAGGTATGCAGGGTTAATTGGCTTGGTGTATGCGTAAATTTGTCCCTACTGTGTGTAGGATAGTATTAATATGTGGGGATTGCTGGTCGGTGCAGACTCAGTGGGCCGAAAGGCCTGTTTCCGACACTATCTCTAAACTAAACACAATACATCCATTCCAGGATAGACACAAAGTTCTTTCAGACTGAAGAAGGGTCTCGACCCAAAATGTTAGTCTGCAGAAGGGGTCTCGACCCAAAATGTTAGTC
Organism: Malacoraja senta; assembly: GCA_038087875.1. Taxonomy (NCBI): domain Eukaryota; kingdom Metazoa; phylum Chordata; class Chondrichthyes; order Rajiformes; family Rajidae; genus Malacoraja; species Malacoraja senta. The sequence goes on along the minus strand of CM075977.1, from coordinate 220,636,637 downwards.
TGCAGAAGGGTCTCGACCCAAAATGTTGGGGTACCTATTGCTTTTTCTCCAGAGATGCTGTCTGACCCGCTGAGTTTACTCCA
>CM075977.1:220540271-220636354 GCA_038087875.1 Malacoraja senta | reverse complement strand
CCATTGCAGGTGGGAGTTGTCCCGGGAAGAATCCTTTTAGGTGGGGAGAGATGCTCGGGGCATTCCGCTCCTGTGCACTCCAACCTCTCAATTTCCACCCATCAGTTTTAAAGGACAGAGAACAGGGCTGCAAGCACAGAATCACAAAACCTTTGTCAGATGGTTCCTATCAGCATGAAATTGGCTCAGCTTTCACCAACTTCACTTTTCGAGCGCAAGAAATATACAGATCGCCTGTTCATTTTTGTGCTGCGGGAGCAAGCTGTGCTCAGACTGGCAGCTGCCTGCCCCATTGCTATAGCGATGTAGTGCAGGAGTGGGGTACGGGAGGTGTCCATCCACACAACTCACTTGCCTGCCTTTCTACACAAGAAAATAGGAGCAGGAGTAGGCCACTCGGCCCATGAAACCTGTCCTGTCACTTGATATGATCGTGGCTGATCGCTGCTGGCCTCAACAATCTTCTAATTCCCCGATCCTTCAAACATTCCATCTGCTCTTTAACGACCTCCAATTATCCAACCTCTACAACCTACCCAGTTAGACAAATTCAACCTTTTCTCCTTTGTATTGTAGAACATAAAAGAACGCAGAACAGTACTGCACAGGAACGGACCCTGGAGACAGATGTCCTTTAAACTGCCCCCTTTCACCTTAAAGCCGTGCCCCCTAGTTTTTGACATTTCCGCCTTGGGGTAAAAAGAATTCTGACTGTCTACCCTAACTCTGCATCTTATAATTTTATATTCTTCTGTCAGGCTTCCCCACAGGCTCGATGCTGCATAGAAAACAATCCAGGTTTGTTCAATACACAAAGCGCTGGAGTAACTCAGCGGGTCAGGCAGCATCTATGGAGGACGTGGATAGCCGATGTTTCGTGTCAAGACTCCCTTTTCAGACTCAAGAAGTCTTCAGAGTCTGAGGGGTCCCGACCCGAAACCTTGCTCTCCACAGATGCTGCCTGACTTGCTGAGTTAATCCAGCACTTTGTGTTTAGCTCAAGATTCCAGCATCTGCTGTTCCTTGTATCTCCAAGTTTGCTCAACCTCCCAATATTGATAACACCCTCTAATCCAGGCAGCATTCTGGTAAAAACATCGATAGGAATCATTTGTACCCCTTTCCTCCGTTGCCTCTTACTTGGATTCTCTAAGAGTGATGCCATGGGCACGGTTAACACATTCCAGTTGCTTGCTGAAATCACATGTTAATGTAAGTCATTGGAAAGGCAGGGGGAGCTTCAGATATCTGTGAAGCAGTTCACAAGCACAGCCACAGAACATGGGCCACCACCACTAAACTGTTAGCAGGTCACCAGGGAGCTATTAGCCAGGTCTATTTGTGGTTTGTTGAGAGTGAAATGCTATTTGAGTGCAGTGTCAGGGGGGTTGGGAAAATACATGGATGTAGAAATAGGAATGGATCCCCTTGACCTTCAAGAATGTCCCACTGTTTATTTCAACTCAGTTTGGGCTTCCATAATCCCCATCGAGAGAGGGGAAGGGCATTTGGTTGTCCAGGTCCATTTCACAGGGACCCTGCCTCGTGACTGTTGCCAACACTGCATGTTAATGCCTGTTTGAATGTATAGAAATATGAGCTGCCATAGGGTATAAATGGGGCTTGAGAAGACAGAATGTACAACAGTACAGCACAGGAACAGTCCTTCGGCCAACAATGTCCGTGTCGTACATGATGCCAAGTGAAGCTAAACTCTGCCTGCACGTGATTGACCATTTAGGACATTACTCAGTCTCACCACCCCACCCCCTCATCTCTGCTTCCCACTCTGTCCCACTGACTCTCCAAAGCTTTATAACGAGAGAGTAGTGGTACTAGGAAGCCTGGATAGAGTGGACATGGAGAGAATGTTTCCACTAGTGGGAGAGACTAGGATCAGAGGTCACAGCCTCAGAATAAAATAAGTTCCTTTAGGAAGGATATGAGGAGGAAGCTCTTTAATCAGAGGGTGGTGAATCTATGGAATCCATTGCCACAGCAGGCTGTGGAGGCCAATTCAATGGATACTTTTAAGGTAGAGATAGAGAGATTCTTGATTAGTACGGGTGTCAGAGATTATGGGGAGAAGGCAGGAGAATGGGGTTGAAAGATAGATCAGCCATGATTGAATGGCGTAATAGACCTGATGGGCCCAATGGCCGAATTCTGCTTCTATAATTTATGAATTAAGAAGAGAAGGTTTATGAATTTATGAAGAGACAACTTGGCTCTGCATTCCTCGGAGATTACACGAATAAGGGATGCTCTTACTAGATACATACAAGATCCTGAAGGGAATTTGCAGATATTGAGATAGTTTCACTCGTGGGAGAGACATTTAAAACGAAGGCATGTAAAAATCTCTTCCCTCAGAGGGTAGTGGATCAGTGGGAGGAGGTCAGATCATTTGATATATTTAGGGTGGAGATAGATAAATAGTTGAAAGATTGAGGAATTGATGGTGAAAGGGAACGGGCACAAAAGAGGAGATGAGGTCTGGGACACAAAATGCTGGAGTAACAGCGGGACAGGCAGCATCTCTGGAGAGAAGGAATGGGTGACGTTTCGGGTCGAGGCCCTTCTTCAGAAGAGGAGATGAGGTCTGGGGCAGATCAGCCACAATCACATTAAATGGCAGGCCAGGCTTGAGGGGCCGAATGGCCTCCTCCTGGTATTTTCTTGAGTGCAGTAGGTGAAGTGCTCAATGTGGGTTGGGTGGGGGGGGGGGGGGTTATGAGGAGGTTTGTTGCAATGGGGTTCACTGAGAGAGGGATGTACCCAAGAGTGGTGTGCACAGGGATGTGTGTGTACACAGGGATGGGATGTGTACGCAGGGATGGGATGTGTACACAGGGATGGGAGTGTACACAGGGATGGGATGTGCAGGGAGGTGAGTGTACCTGCATCTCGGGTGTACCCAAGACAGGGAGAAACCCGGGGTGGAGGGAACGCAGATTTGAGGGTGTGCTGGAGGTGAGTGTACCGGGTCAGAATGTGGGGGTGGGGAGGGGGAATAGAGGGGTTTAAGAAGAGATTTACACAGCGCTGTGCCTCAGCAGCTAAAGACACAATGCTGGGATTTTGAGAAAAACAAAAAGTGCTGGAGGAACTCAGTGGGTCAGGCAGCATCTGTGGAGGGAAATGGATAGACAACGTTTCGATGGGGAACCTGATAACTCCTGCTGCAACCCTCATCTCTGCAAATGCCTCTTCCAACGCTTACCCAGGTTTCTCCTGTTGACGCTGCTCCCCCTTCTCCTTCCCGTTACAACAAACAGGCTGCCAGGCATTTGTTTTGCTCATCAGCTGCTTGCTGAAGAGGTTGGGTATCGATGGCATGCTCTAGGCTGGCTGTTAACCCTCACCCACAGCCTGTGACTGTAGCCCTGCAGTTTGTCACACTGGATAAGACAGGAACACTCAACACAACTGTGGTGTCCGTGAGTCCACTTGAGGTTCTGTTGTTTATGTGCACAACTTTTGACCTTCAAGTACAATTGTGGACAGCCAGAGTGAAGCAATGTAAACAGCTTTCAGCACTAAGGCTGTCCTGTGACTACCCGCACTGATGAAACACCTCGAGTCAGAGAGATACAGCATGGAACAGGCCCTTCAGCCCTTCAAATCCATACCAGCTTTCAACCTCACATTTACATCTGTACCATTTCGTTCTACCCACATTCCCATTAACTCCCCTCAAATTCTATCCTCACCTACAGTTTAGGGGCAATTTTCACGGGCTAAAATCGGGTCTCTGGCACTGCATGATGGCAGCTATACTAGCTGCACCACTGTCATAGGGTCATGTGGCAAGTAATATTTATACCAAACATTTGTCCAGACTGGCTACTCAACCATGAGCCATAGAGATATACAGCTTGGAAACAGGCCCTTCGGCCCAATTAATCCATGTTGACCAATACGCCTTCCTGAGCCAGTCCCGCAAATCCCTCTAAACTGTTCCTCAAATGTACCCATCCAAACATTTTCTAAACATTGTAATTGTACCTGTCCACACCACATTGTTTGGCAACTCATTCCATATACCCATCACCCTCTGTAACCTCTAATCCACGATCCTTATTGAGAGGAGAGGCTGCCAACTGCATGTTTTATGGTGGGTCCGCAGACTCACCTGAGTTTGTCATTGTGGCCATTTCTTATGTTACAGTCTGTACAATGTTACAGACTCCATCATTACACAGACTGCAAGAATGTTCCACAGATTGTAGACATTACACAACTGTTCAACCTTACCAACCAAAGTTTAATCTTAACTGCCCCATTATTTTACGCTTTGAGAGAAGTTCTTTGTTCTGCCCATTGTCTGCCTCACCTTCCCCGCTATCGAGACCAACTTATTTCCCCCTTTCTTCATTCTGGTGAAGGGTACTGGGTCTGCAATGATGGCTGCTTCTCTTTCCACAGACTCTGTCTGACCTGCTGAGTTTTCCCAGAATTTTCTACTTTTAATTCACACTTCATCTTCCTCCTTCGATCACAAGTTCCCAATCCATTCCTGTTCTATACCCCCAGTTTACAGCAAGATTAGAACAATCTATTGCTTCTAATATTAGATGTACTCAATGGCAGAGGCACTTGGGAGCTGTTGAGGGGAGGAGATGGGGGGCTGCTGGGATAGAGGGGGATGATATGGATGAATATCTCTTTATTCAGAGATGACGGCACGGTGGCACAGCAGTATAGTTGCTGCCTTACAGCACCAGAGACCCGGGTTCGATCCTAACCACGGGTGCTGTCTGTAAGCAGTTGTAGGTTCCCGTGACCTGCATTGGTTTTCTCCGGGATCTCCAGTTTCCTCGCACACTCCAAAGACTTACAGGTTTGTAGGTTAATTGGATTGGTCTAATGGTAAATTGTCCCCAGTGTGTGTAGGATAGAGTTAATGTGTGGGGATCGCGGATCGGTGGGCCGAAGGGCTTTTTTCTGTCGCTATACTAAACTAATGGCGTGAATGGTTGGTGACGGTAAACAAGACATATGAAAATCGGAGCAGCCGTTCAATGTGATCACTATTTAACGTGACCCTGACTAATCTGCTTCAGGCCTTATCTCCTCTACTGCGCCAGTTCCATCTTCCCCCAATTGTCATGTCTTTCAAAAATGTGTCTACCTCCTTTCTTGGTATCCCTATCAATCCAGCCTCCACAACCCTCCGAGGTAGAGAATTCCAGCGATTCACCACCCTCTGCGAGAGGATGTTCAGTTTAAAATGATTGGCCCTGATCTCGTAACTATGTTCCCATATTTGAGGTTCTCAGTCATACAGTGAAGAGTCATCCAGCATGGAAACAGGCCATTCGGCCCACCACATTCATGCTGACCAGTGGGCTCCAATCCCATCTCCCAGCAACAGGCCTAATCCCAAGCAATTCAAATGCTCATGTACACATTTCGTAAGCACTATAAGTGACTCTGCTTCCACCACTCTCTCCAACATTGTGTGCAGGTACTCACCGCTATCAGGGTGAAGAAAGTCCCGCTCAGATCCACACTACTCACCCTAAAAATCTATGTCCTCTGGTTTTATTTACCTTCAAAGGAGAAAGGTTTCCTGCAATACTCCTCATAATTTTACAGACCTCAATCACATCCCGTTTTATCCTCCTCTGCTCTTGGGAAAACAGACCTGGATCCTCCAGTCTCTCCTCATACTGAAGCGCTCCATCCCAGGCAACAACCTGGTGAAGATAGACACAAAGTACTGGAGTAACTCAGCAAATCAGGCAGCATCTCTGTGTCTATCTTTGGAATAAAGCAGCATTTGCAGTTCCTTCTTATAACAACTCAGTGAATCTCCTCTGCACCCTCTCCAATAGCTTCTCCCACCAGTGGAGACATCTTAACACCTGCCCTGTCAGGCCCCCTGGCGAAATATGTTTCAATAAAATCACCCTTCATTCTTCTAAACTCCAAAAATAATTCCTTAGGTGCTCATAACTGGACAATGCTCTCAACTGAGGAGTGAGCTGAGTCCACATACGCTCGACACACAAGGATGTTTACAAAGTATTTTATGGAGTCTCCTGCAGCAAAGAGATCAAATCAGTAAAAGCTGAAGCGAACCAGAGTGAGTGATAAAATTGGATTCAAAATTGGCTTGGTTGCAGGAAGCACTAGCTCACAGATGATTTTGTTACCAGTTCAGCGTGGTTTATTGTCACGTGTACCAAGGTACAGTGGAAAGCCTTTGTTGCGTGCTAACCAGTCAGCAGAAAGACAAAACATGATTACAATCAAGCCATTTACAGTGCATGGGAAACATGATAAGGGAATAATGTTTCGTGCAAGGTAAAGCCAGCAAAGTCCGATCAAGGATAGTCCGATGGTCACCAATGAGGTAGATAGTAGTTCACTGGTCTCTGGTTGTGGTAGGATGATTCAGTTGCCTGATAACAGCTGGGAAGAAAGGCATGGGTCAAGGCACGTAGTTCCTTTGCTTTTTATGCTGTAAAAATGATTTAGAGTTAAATGTAGGATCCACGGTTCAGAAGCTGGATAATGATACCATGGCCAGCGGTTAATGATGAGGAACAATGTTCTGGGCTGGAGTGCACAGGTTAGGTTTACCTTATGGAGGTGTACAAGATCATGAGGAGCATGGATAAAGTGAACGCTCAGAGTCTTTTTCCCGGGGTGGAGGACTCTAAGACTAGAAGGCATTGCCGTCAGGCGCAAAGGGAGAGATTCAAGAAGGACATCAGGGGCAGTTTTTCTACTCAGGGAGTAGTCCGTATCTGGAACGAGTGCCAGAAGAAGCCGTAGAAGCGGTTACAATTACAACTTTTAAAAAACAGATATATGGATGAGAAGGGTTTAGAGGGATATGGGCCAAATGCAGGCAAATGGGACTAGCTCAAAATGCCAAGTTGGTTGGCATGGACAAGGTGAGCCGAAGGATCTGTTTCTGTGCTGCACAGCTCTCAGACTAGGCGGCGTGTAAAGCTAGAACATTGAATTAAGTCCAGAGATGTGTGAGGCAATGCATTAGGGAGGAACATCAAAGCAGGGGCTCAATGATAAATGGTAGGCAAAAGAATAAATCAGGGAAGGTAGTGCATCCGTGGATAACAAGGGAAATCAGGGATGGTATCAAAGCGAAGGATGATGCGTACAAATTAGCCAGATAAAGCAGCACTGGGAGAAATTCAGAGACCAGCAGAGGAGGACAAAGGGCTTAATTAGGAAAGGAAAAATAGATTATGAAAGAAAACTGGCAGGGAACATAAAAACTGACTGCAAAAGTTTTTATAGATATGTGAAAAGAAAGAGATTAGTTAAAACAAATGTAGGTCCCTTGCAGTCAGAAACAGGTGAGTTGATCATGGGGAACAAGGATATGGCGGACCAATTGAATAACTACTTTGGTTCCGTCTTCATTAAGGAAGACATAAATAATCTGCCGGAAATAGCAGGGGACCGCGGGTCAAAGGAGTTGGAGGAATTGAGTGAAATCCAGGTTAGTCGGGAAGTGGTGTTGGGTAAATTGAATGGATTAAAGGCCGATAAATCCCCAGGGCTAGATAGGCTGCATCCCAGAGTACTTAAGGAAGTAGCTCCAGAAATAGTGGATGCATTAGTAATAATCTTTCAAAACTCTTTAGATTCTGGAGTAGTTCCTGAGGATTGGAGGGTAGCAAACTTAACCCCACTTTTTAAGAAGGGAGGGAGAGAGAAAACGGGGAATTACAGACCAGTTAGTCTAACATCGGTAGTGGGGAAACTGCTAGAGTCAGTTATTAAAGATGGGATAGCAGCACATTTGGAAAGTGGTGAAATCATTGGACAAAGTCAGCATGGATTTACGAAAGGTAAATCATGTCTGACGAATCTTATAGAATTTTTCGAGGATGTAACTAGTAGCGTGGATAGGGGAGAACCAGTGGATGTGGTGTATCTGGACTTCCAGAAGGCTTTCGACAAGGTCCCACATAAGAGATTAGTATACAAACTTAAAGCACATGGCATTGGGGGTTCAGTATTGATGTGGATAGAGAACTGGCTGGCAAACAGGAAGCAAAGAGTAGGAGTAAACGGGTCATTTTCACAATGGCAGGCAGTGACTAGTGGGGTACCGCAAGGCTCAGTGCTGGGACCCCAGCTATTTACAATATATATTAATGAACTGGATGAGGGAATTGAAGGCAATATCTCCAAGTTTGCGGATGACACTAAGCTGGGGGGCAGTGTTAGCTGTGAGGAGGATGCTAGGAGGCTGCAAGGTGACTTGGATAGGCTGGGTGAGTGGGCAAATGTTTGGCAGATGCAGTATAATGTGGATAAATGGGAGGTTATCCATTTTGGTGGCAAAAACAGGAAAGCAGTCTATTATCTAAATGGTGGCCGACTAGGAAAAGGGGAGATGCAGCGAGACCTGGGTGTCATGGTACACCAGTCATTGAAAGTAGGCATGCAGGTGCAGCAGGCAGTGAAGAAAGCGAATGGTATGTTAGCTTTCATAGCAAAAGGATTTGAGTATAGGAGCAGGGAGGTTCTACTGCAGTTGTACAGGGTCTTGGTGAGACCACACCTGGAGTATTGCGTACAGGTTTGGTCTCCAAATCTGAGGAAGGACATTATAGCCATAGAGGGAGTGCAGAGAATGTTCACCAGACTGATTCCTGGGATGTCAGGACTGTCTTATGAAGAAAGACTGGATAGACTTGGTTTATACTCTCTAGAATTTAGGAGATTGAGAGGGGATCTTATAAAAACTTACAAAATTCTTAAGGGGTTGGACAGGCTAGATGCAGGAAGATTGCTCCCGATGTTGGGGAAGTCCAGGACAAGGGGTCACAGCTTAAGGATAAGGGGGAAATCCTTTAAAACCGAGATGAGAAGAACTTTTTTCACACAGAGAGTGGTGAATCTCTGGAACTCTCTGCCACAGAGGGTAGTCGAGGCCAGTTCATTGGCTATATTTAAGAGGGAGTTAGATGTGGCCCTTGTGGCTAAAGGGGTCAGAGGGTATGGAGAGAAGGCAGGTACGGGATACTGAGTTGGATGATCAGCCATGACCATATTGAATGGCGGTGCAGGCTCGAAGGGCCGAATGGCCTACTCCTGCACCTAATTTCTATGTTTCTATGTTTCTATGTTTCTAAAAGTAGAGGAGCAGAGGGATCAAGGTCTACAAATCCCCAAGGCAGAATGGATGGTAGACAAGGTGGAAAGGAAGGTGTGTGGTCTTATGGCTGAGGTATAAAACTTAAAATACTGGAAAGTCAGTTCCGGCCCAACTGACTTTGCAACATTCTCGTCCCAAACATCTGGGGACTGGGGTCTAAAATGGGAGAATGTCCTGCAGATTAGTCAAATAGCAGCCTGACAAGTCATACGCACAGAATCATTCCTGACAGAAGCACAATCCCTGGATATGTTCTGTCCCTACAGTAGAACAACCTCACCAGAGGGGTGGGGATGGGTGGGGGGGGGGGGGGGGGGGAACGGATATTGCGGGACACAGGAGGAATTGAGTAAAGTCCTCAACCTTGACTTAACCCTTGAAGTCCTCAACCTGACTTCCACGAATCCCAAGATGGGGAGGGAAACCTCTGTCTGATCACCCCCTACCATCCTCCATCAGTGCTGCTCCAAGATGCACAACGTTTGGAAGATGGAAACACAAGAGACTGCATATGTTGGAATCTTGAGCAACACACAAAGTGCTGGGGGAACTCAGCAGGTCAGGCAGCATCTGTGGGGACAAATGAACAGACAAGGTTTCTGGTCGGGACCTTTCACCATTCTGAAGAATGGTCGCAACCCAAAACGTTGGCTGCCCAATCGCTCCACAGATGCTGCCTGACCTACTGATTTACTCTTAACATATGGAAGATGCTCTTAACGTATTAGCAATGTACTCTAGATGCTGTCTTTAATGCCCATCACCATGAGTGTCCTGGTCGCAACTCTACTGCTCAAGTCTGGTGAACCAGGATATCCAAGCTGGTTCTGAGGCACGTGGTGAGTGAACCAACACCAGAGATAACCCTCACCAACTCTCATCCTCACCAATCTACCTGTGGATCATGCTTCTGATCATTGGTAGAGGTGACCAACACACAGTCCATGTGGAGGCAAAGTGCCACAGCAGCGACTCTTTGCTTGCTGGTCCCAGAAGTGGATCTGCTATCATTGATTATAATCACTCCACTCTTTTAAATCTTTATTTTAACAGCAACATTTCTTAGACCTTCGAACTACATTTAATCAGACTTTACTGGAGTTTATCTTGCTCTGACGACTATACCCTTAATCCTGTATCTGTACACTGTGGACAGCTTGATTGTAATCATGTGTATTCTTTTTGCTGACTGGATATCATGCGACAAAAGGATTTTCACTGTACCTCAGTACACGTGACAATAATGATAGACTAAACTAAACATTAATCCTTCACCTGGACACACTCTATCGTATTAACTTGCAGTAGACTGTGAAAACTCAGAGCAGATGCAGCAGATGCAGCAGCTGAGCATCCTCGAGGCAGCGGCAGTAAGGCACACCACCATGGGTAAACTCATGAACCTCACAAGAATGTCTTTAAGATGGAAAGGGTGCGGAAGAGATTCACCAAGATGTTACCTGGACAGATACAAAATGCTGGAGGACGTCAGCGGGACAGGCAGCGAATCTGGAGAGAAGGAATGGGTGACGTTTCGGGTCAAGACCCTTCTTCAGACGTCTCGACCGAAATGTCACCCATTTCTTCTCTCCAGAGATGCTGCCTGTCCCGATGAGTTACTCCAGCATTTTGTGTCTATCTTCGATTTAAACCAGCATCTGCAGTTCCTTCCTACACATGTTACCTGGACATGCAGGCTTGAGTTATAGGGGAGAGTTTGGAAAGGTGCCTAAGAAGATGAGATATGCCCTTATTGAGGTGTACAAGATCACCGGGACATGGATAGAGTGAACGCTCACAGTGTTTTTCCCAGGGTAGAGGATTCTAAAACTAGAGGGCGTATACATAGGATGAGATCAGAGAGATTTAAGAGGAACCCCAGCCGCAGCTTTTCAATCAGAGGGTAGTCAGTATCTGTAATGAGCTGCCGGTGGAAGCAAATGAAGTGGATATTATTATAACCATATAACCATAACAGCACGGAAACAGGCCATCTCGGCCCTTCAAGTCCGTGCCAAACATTTTTTTTAAATTATTATATATTTTTTAAATTACTTCCCCCTAGTCCCATCTACCTGCACTCAGACCATAACCCTCCATTGCTTTCCCGTCCATATACCCATCCAATCTATTTTTAAAGGATAACATCAAACCTGCCTCCACCACTTCCACTGGAAGCTCATTCCACACAGCTACCACTCTCTGAGTAAAGAAGTTCCCCCTAATGTTACCCCTAAACTTCTGTCCCTTAATTCTCAAGTCATGTCCCCTTGTTTGCATCTTCTCTACTCTCAATGGGAAAAGCTTATCCACGTCCACTCTGTCTAACCCGCTCATAATTTTAAAGACCTCTATCAAGTCCCCTCTTAACCTTCTGCGCTCCAAAGAATAAAGACCTAACTTGTTCAACCTTTCTCTGTAACTTAGTTGCTGAAACCCAGGCAACATTCTAGTAAATCTCCTCTGTACTCTCTCTATTTTGTTGACATCCTTCCTATAATTAATTAGGCGACCAAAATAGTACTCCATACTCCAGAATTGGCCTCACCAATGCCTTGTACAATTTTAACATTACATCCCAACTTCTATATTCAATGCTCTGATTTATAAAGGCCAGCACACCAAAAGCTTTCTTTACCACCCTATCTACATGAGATTCCACCTTCAGGGAACTATGCACAGTTATTCCTAGATCCCTCTGTTCAACTGCATTCCTCAATTCGCTACCATTTACCATGTACGTCCTATTTTGATTTGTCCTGCCGAGATGTAGCACCTCACATTTGTCAGCATTAAACTCCATCTGCCATCTTTCAGCCCACTCTTCCAAATGGCCTAAATCTCTCTGTAGACTTTGAAAATCTACTTCATTATCCACAACACCACCTATGTTAGTATCATCTGCATACTTACTAATCCAATTTTCCACACCATCATCCAGATCATTGATGTACATGACAAACAACAGTGGACCCAACACAGACCCCTGAGGCACCCCACTAGTCACCGGCCTCCAACCTGACAAACAGCCATCCACCATTACTCTCTGGCATCTCCCATTCAGCCACTGTTGAATCCATCTTGCTACTCCACCATTAATACCCAACAATTGAATCTTCTTAACATGACATGAAAAAGACATATAAATGATTCGATGACTCCATAATTACTGTCAAACCAGGCGATTGAGTCTGTCTCAGTGATGAGTGCATGGGGAATGTCTGGAGCAGCACCAATCACACCTAAAACGGAGGAACAAGGAGCTGCACATCTTGGTTTATACCAAAGACAGACACAAAGTGCTGGAGTAACTCAGTGGATCGGGCAGCATCTTTGGAGAAAAAGGATAGGTGACGTTTCGGGTCAGAATCCGCCTTCTTAGTTTAGCTTAGTGTATTGTCACGTTTACCGAGGTAGAGTGAAAAGCTTTTTTGTTGCATACTCTCCAGTCAGCGGAAAGACTATACTCGACTACAATCAAGCCGTCCGCAGTGTACAGATACAGGATAAAGAGAATAATGTTTACTGCAAGATAAAGTCAAGTAAATACTTGTAGACTGTAAAGTTCGGACTCATCCCCTGTCCATTCCCTCAACAGATGCTGGCTGACCCGCTCAGTTGTTTTGCTCAAGATTTCAACGTCTTGCGTCTCCAGACACAAATAGTCGTTCTGTTCCAACATTCCAGCCCAACTTTAGCTGGTACTCCCAACTTGTAATTATCTCCTGAACCAACAAGTCATTTTAGTCTGGATCTTGAACCCTATACTTTGAGGGTCTCAGATCTATAACTCTGGTGCCAGTCACACCAAGCAAACCTTCCTGTTGGATTCAAAATAAGCAGGTAATGAATTGTATGAAGTACTTAATTGAGCTTTTCGCGTCGGCACACCTGTGATCATGGGCCGTGTTTGGAAGTGCAGAAATCTGAAATATTTGAAGATAAAAATAATGGAATGCAGCCAAAAACCAGAATCATATTACCCAAGGAAAATTTTACAAAGCCTTTTGATCATTCCCCTCACACGGGATAAAAGGGGGACTTAAATATTGACCGGAAATACTTTTGAATCCTAAGGACCTGATCCTTCATCCTTCAAGCCTGACAGTCGCTGCACTCTGTGCTGTTACTGCTTTGAGTTGAGATGTTGGGGATTAGTAGCCTGAAACAATACTACAGACAACAAAGGCAGTGGCTCAGAGACACAGAGAAAAGCAGAAACATCAATCTGTCTGATGAGCAGGATGAAGACAAGATAGAACTAATATGCCCACAGTCAGTGTGTGGCAACTCCTGAGGCAGCTTTGACTGATAAAAAGGATCAGGAAAACGAAAGTGAAGTTGAGCTTAAACCCATGCAGAAACCCCGTCTTACAAATTCTAAAAAATGCAACATTTTTGGCTTCCTGTCGCTATAAAAATGGATTTTAATCAATGTAACAGAATGATGTAACCATACTGGATTATAAGACCATAAAACAGGCCCTTCGGCCCACCTTGTCCATGCCCCATTTGTTACATAGCCCCTTCCCATCCATATATCTGTCCAAATATCTTTCCAAAAATGTAATTATATCCGCTTCTACAGCTTCCTCTGCAGCTCGTTCCAGTTATAGCCTGCCCTCTGTCAAAAAATATGCCCCTGAGTTCCCTCCTAAATCTCTCCCCCTAACCTTAAGCCTACACCTTCTGGTTTTAGAATCTTCTACTCTGGGAAAACAGACTATTAACATTGACTTTATCCATGCCCCTCATGACCTTGTATATCTCAATAAGGTCACCTCTCAGCCTCACGCTTCCAAGAAAAAAGTCCCAGCCTATCCAAACTCTCCCTGTAACTCAAGCCAGCAAGCCGAGGCAACATCTGAGGGAGAAACGGGTACTGATTGTGGATGATCAGCCACGATCATATTGAATGGCGGTGCTGGCTTGAAGGGCCGAATGGCCTACACCTGCATCTATTTTCTATGTTTCTATGTCTAAGATTAACGACCCTCTCCGTGTTCTCCAGAGATGGTGCTTGACCTGCTGGGTTATTCCAGAAATTGTGTCCTTTTGAACATACTGGTGAATCTCTTCTGCACCCTTTCCAACTTAATGAGATCCTTCCTGTAGCTGTGGAACCAGAACTGTGCACAGTACTTCAAGCATGGGTGGAAATCCCGGGGGGGGGGGGGGGGCACGTCCCCCCTTGCTTGGAGAGGTGGGGGACAATCCCCCCCATGTTTTGTAATCCGAACTTTATCAGACGCTTTCTAATCGGCCCGTTCGCGGGGCCTTTCAGTGCCCGGCGCGGCTTAAAATCAAACTGCTGCATCGAGGCGATCGAGGCTCCTGATGTTGAAGCCCCCGCCGGCCGATGAAAGGCCCTGCGAATGGGTCGATTCAAGATTCGGGGCGGACGAAGCTGCTGTTGCTGGAGTTCGGAGTCGGTCACCAACCAGGTCAGCTTCCGATGTTACCGTCCACAGGGCCCATGACCAAAGCCTCGTGTGTGTGTGTGTGTGTGTGTGTGTGTGTGTGTGTGTGTGTGTGTGTGTGTGTGTGTGCGTGTGTGTGTGTGTGTGTGTGTGTGTGTGTGTGTGTGTGTGTGTGTGTGTGTGTGTGTGTGTGCGCATGCGCGCGCGTGGTCGGCAAGAAATTGTGTCCCCCCATGTTTTGATAGCGATTTTCGTGCCTGACTTCAAGTGTGGTCCCTTGGAGAGACTGCGTCATGATGTCCCAGTTTTTGTGCTTCTCTATTATCCATTACCTTGAATAATTACCAAAAAAGATAAAATAGACAGAAAGGTGAATCGAATGCAGGCCTTAAAATCCAGCAGAGCAACTATGAGAGGGTGGGAGGTACGTTACTGTGACACAAGGCCCAGGTTACACCACATCGTTACACCTTCATGGCTACAGTGGGACACCAACAAATGGTGCCTGAGATGATACCTAGACTGCAAGGGTTAAATCACCAGGAGAGACTCCACAAACTCAGTCGGTATTTGCTGGAAGACTGAGGGATTTTGGGGAGAGACAGACAAACACATTTCAGTCTCAGAGGTGCTATGGGCCCAGGACATTGTCTGTCCATTTCCCTTCACAGATGCTGCCTGACCCGCCGAGTTACCCCAGTACTCAGGATTCTAATGTTTGCAGTTCCTTGTGTTTCCAGATATTATTTCTATTTCTTCGGGATTGTCAAAAAGAAATTATAGCCACGATTACAAAACAATATTAGGTCAGACTCTGGGAAATTTGGAACTCTATCAAAAATGGCAATTGTCACTGGCTCAGTAATTTATCTTAAATCCAATACTGATATGATTCTGTTCACCAAACATATGAAGGGATATGGTACTGTATGCCCATCGTCCCTCCCTTATCCGGCTCCACTGATCACCTTCCTAACATGAGATATCAGCATCTGCAGTCTCTTGTGCCTCCACCTAACACCTTCAGCCTCCTCCTCTACCCTCCCTTATCCCGCCAAGCTCCATCAGTCCCTTTTTTTGCCTCTTTCTCTTTATCTGTCTTTGCCATTTTTTCTACCAGCCACCATCTCGCATCTCTGCCCCCCCCCCTTCATCTCAGCCCTCCCCCCCATCATCTCACCTGGTTCCACCTCTCACCTGCCTCACCCGTTCCCTTCTCCTCTTTATACCAGCTATCACCCCTCTAACACACTCTGACCTCATGTGGGGTCACAACCCAAAATGCAACCACCCATTTGCCTCCACACCTGCTGAGGCTCCTCCAGCAGTTTGTTTTCAGCCTGCAGTAACTGCAGTCACCTGTGTGTCTCCTGGTGAACCTCCTCCCCACTCTCTGCAGCATAATCATATCCTTCTTCTAGTGTGGTACATAATGCCCCTGGTGCAGCCCAACCAGCATTTTGTAAAGTTGCAAGATAACCTTCCAACACACATAAGAAGTTTTTTTTTACATCTGTGAGTTTATGGTCACCATGTTGTGAGAACCACCATTTTGATCAACCACCATTTTGCAAGCCACAAGAGTAGGCAAGTCTCAGGGGCAGAGAAAGATTGGAAACCCATCCAGGATATAAGAATTACTCTATTATGTTATGGCCACAACATAGACCCTTACATAGAACAGTACAACACAGGAACAGAGCTTCAGCCCACAAGGTCCTTGTCAACCAGGATGGCAATTTAAACTAATCCCACCTGCCTGCCCATGGTTGGTGCCTCTCCAGTCCCTACTTTTTGAAGAAGCTGTTTTAAAATCCGTTATCATATTTGCATCCACCAGCTTCCTTCTCTGTGCTGTATGAACACATCTCCTTCTCCTTAACACCTTAAAGCTATACTTTCTAGTCTTTGACATTTCCACCCTGGGAGAAAGGTACTTACTGCCTATCGTATCTGTGTCTCTTCTAATTTTATAAACATTTTAAGTCGCCCCTCTGCCTCCAATGCTCCAGAGAAAATAATCCAACTTTGTCCAACCTCTCCTTAGCTAATACTGTCCAATTCAGGCAGCATTCAGAATAAACCTCTCCCGCTCCCTCTCCAAAGCCTCTGCATCCTTCTGTAATGAGGTGACTAGAATTGTACACCATACTTCCAATTCACCCTATCCAAAGATCTATAACCTTACACCACCAGTTGATCAGAATTTCCTTTCACACTCCTGCCATTCAGCCAATATCCTTACCCTGATCGATAAATCACCATTCATTCTAAACACTCCCATCAGTTATTAACTGTCTCTGATGACGCTCTTTATTAAATTTCTCCAAGAAATCCATTTAAACTAATCCCACCTGTGGGAGAGCTGCGAAGGGGAGGGGAAGGAAGGAGAAAGCAAGGACTACCTGAAATTGGAGGTCAATGTTCATACCGCTGGAGGTGTAAACTACCCAAACGAAATTTCAGGTAGTCCTTGCTTTCTCCTTCCTTCCCCTCCCCTCCCCAGCTCTCCCACAGCCTACTGTCTCCGCATCTTCCTTTATTTTTCCCGCCTCCCCCGACATCAATCTGAAGAAGGGTCTCAACCCGAAACGTCGCCTATTCCTTTGCTCCATAGATGCTGCCTCACCCGCTGAGTTTCTCCAGCTTTTTTGTCTACATTCAAGATATGTAGTCACTTTCTTTAAATCCTAACATATGATGAGCGTTTGACAGCACTGGGCCTTTACTCGCTGGAGTTTAGAAGGATGAAGGGACCCCTCATTGAAATTTACCGAATAGTGAAAAGCTTGGATATAGTGGATGTGGAGAGATGTGGAAGATCTAGGACTAGAGAGCAGAGTCTCAGAATTAAAGGACATTCTTTTAAGGAGATGAGATGGAATTTCTTTAATCAGGCGGTGGTGAATCTGTGGAATTCTTTGCCACAGAAGGCTGTAGAGGCCAAATCAATGGATATTTTTAAGGCAGAGAGATAGATTCTTGATTAGAATGAGTCAGGGGTTATGGGCAGAAGGCAGGAGAATGGGGTTAGGTGGGAGAGATAGATCAGCCATGATTGAATGGCAGACTTGAAGGGCCGAATGGCCTAATTCTGCTCCTATCACTTATGACCATGCTTTGCCAAAGGACTATGTAACGATAATCAATGAACGGGTTCAACAATTTTAGCGGGGCTAATTTATACTTTGACAAATTTATACGCCCCCCCCGACTTCTGACTTTGTAGGAAGAATGCCGGATAAGACAAGTGTAAAGGACTAACTTGAGGTTGGATGAGGTAACAGCATAGAATCAAACTGGGTTGGAGAAACTGCACAAGCAGGATAGTGTACAGGGGGAGATAGATCAGCCATGATTGAATGGCGGGGTAGAGTTGCTGGGCCGAATTCTGCTCCTATCACTAATGACCTATGACCTTTAATTTTTGAATCTTGTAACCTACGAACTTGTCTAAACATCACGCTTCTGTATTTTCATGATTTCTACACCTGCAGATGATGCAAAACCTGTTAGAATTGTGAAGAACGAAGAGGATTGTAATAAATCGGAGACAAGCTGGTGGAATGGGCAGACACATGGCAGGTGAGGTTTCATGTGGAGAAATGTGAGGCCATGCATTTTGGTGACTGAGGAGAGGCATTATATAGAATTAAGGATACAGTTCTACAAGGGGTGCAGGAGCAGAAGGACCTGGGGGTATGGGCACACGATTCATTGAAAGCGGCAGGGCAGTATTAGAGAGCAGTTAATAAGGCATACACAGAATTTGACATTAATGTTTTGTATTAAAGCCCCACACAGTTTGCAATCACACATATCACGGCAAGGAATCTGAGTCATAGAACCAGTCACAAAGCCAGAAATAGGCCCTTCAGCCATTATATCCATGTTAACCGTTGTATAGCAAATCTGCCTTCTGAAGATTAATGTTTCAGGTTATTGTGATCAATCTAAATGAAATCCAAAGGAAAGATAAAGAGACATTTGGATCATCAAACCACTTCAGCCTTACACTAAAGGGATTACATAATGATAGATTTCTCATCTCCCATGCAGCACAGGTAAATGGTAAGGAGAAGGCGGCTTTTGGCAAGCTGGCCTTCATCAGTCTGGAAATTGAGTATAAAAGCTGGGATGATATATTACAATTGTATCAGAAATTGGCCACATTTGGAGTATTGTGAAGATAGACACAGAAAGCTGGAGTAACTCAGCGGGTCAGACAGCATCTCTGAAGAAAAGGAACAGGAACAGGTGACATTTTGGGCCGAGATCCTTCTTCGGGTTGTTCAGACGTGAAGAAGGGTCTCGACCCAAAACATCACACATTCCTTTTCTCCAGAGATGGTACCTGACCCACTGAGTTACTCCAGCTTTCTGTGTCAATCTTTGGTTTAAACCAGCATCTGCAGTTCCTTCCTACACATTTGGAGTATTGTGTTAAGTTTTGGACAGTAAGCTGAAAAGTGTGTAGAGACAGATGTTGCCAGGACTCAGGGCTGAGCTGTAAGGAGAGGCTGGGCAGGCGTCTTGTGGCGCAGGAGGCTGAGGGATGACCGTACACTATTGCATAACGTCAAGAGAACAATAGAAAGGGTGAATGCACAGAGTGTTTTCCCCAAGGTAGGGGAATGAAGAACAAACAACATGGGTTTAAGGTGAGAGGGGAGAGATGTAATAGAACCTAAAGGGCAGCTATTTCACACAGAGGATGGCGGGTATATGGAACGAGCTGTCAGAGGAAGTAGTTGAGGCAGGTACAGGCAGGTACCTGGATAGGAGAGGTTTAGAGGGATATAGGACGGTAGCAGGCAAATGGGGTTGCTTAGATGGGGCATCTATGTTGGCATGGATGAGCCAGGTGGAAGGGCCTGTTTCTGTGCTGACACTGCAAAAGTACCCAGACTGGTTGCATCATGGCAGGGTATGCCAATTCCAATGCATGGAATCACAAGAGGCTGCAGAGAGTGGTGGATCCATCACAGATGCAGTCCTCCACACCATCTAAAAAGAATCTACATAAGGAGCTGCCTCAAGAAGGTGGCATTTATCATCATGGAACCCCACCACCTGGGCCGTGCCCTCTTCTCACTGCTCCCATGGGGCAGGAGGTACAGAAGCCTGAAGTCCCACTCCACCAGGTTCAGGAACAGCTACTTTCCTGCAACCATCAGGTTATTGAATCAACCCGCACAAACAACCCTAATCGTACCTCGGCAATGGACCACTACACACCATCTCTTGCAATACCATGGATTCGTCTTTTCCTAAATGTGTTTTGCACTAATGCCTTGCTTTATTTCAGTCTTTCTGTTTTAATGTCTTGTGGAATTAATGGTTTGTGTGTTATCTGAGTCTGTGTCCCTGTACTACTGCTACAAGCAAGGTTTTTATTGTACCTGTGCATATGGCAATAAACGCTACTTGGCTCTCCTGCCAATATTTATTTATACTTTCACCTACACCTTCAAGGTGAACTGTCGTGTAGGTTTCTCACTGCTGTTTGTGGAGTTGTGCACAGATTGCCTACTGCTTCACATTGTGCCACTGTGTGTACTTGATATGTCCTGCATTGCTTGTAAAGTACTTCAGTGCGTTCCCAAGGATGTTAAATGCACTGCGGAAATATAAGTCTACCCAGCCCATTTTGACTCAAGTATGTGAAATTAGTTAACAGTCCTGGACTGCATTCTCCAAAGTTATCTCCAAATGTTCATCGAACAGCCCATGACCAAATGTCATTGATCTGACATCAAAAGGCCCAGCCAGACCAACACCAGACTGTGTGTATGAGAAGGACAACATAGAAGGATCTTTGCTATCTGCCTTAATAGGTTGGAGCTCCCAAATTAGACATATACAGTACCAATATCTACCTCACATACTTAAGACTCATAGTATCAAACAGCACAGGAACAGACACTTCTGCCCAATTTGTCCATGCCGTCCAAGATAATCTATCTGGGCTAATCCCACTTGCCTGCTTTTGCCCCATATCACTTTAAACCATTCTTATCCATGTCCTTCTTTTCAATGCTATTATTGCGCCTGCCTCAAATGCCTCCTCTGGTAGCTTGTTCCATATACACCCCTTCTGAAAAAGTTGCCCCTCAGGTTCCTATAACATTTTTTCCCCTCTCATCTTAAAGCTATGCCCTTTAGTTCTTGATTCCTCTTCCCTGGGAGAAGGACATTGTGTATTCAATATACCCTATCAATTCGAAGGGCCGAATGGCCTACTCCTGCACCTATTGTCTATTGTCTATAATTCACCTCATGATCTTATACACATCTATAAGATCACCCCTCAGGCTCCTGTGCCCTAGGGAATATAGTCTTCGCCTGCCCAACCTCTCCCTACAGCTTGGGCACCCAGTCCTAGCAACATCCTCGTAAACCTTACGCGGTTACGATTACTGTTTCCATTAGTCTACAGAACAAGCGTTCTAATTGCCCCGGTGCCTTGAAAGCCCAATGTGTAACAATCAAGAACCAAATGTTGGGGCAATTAAGAAACTCTGATTGTGTTCCAAAATTGCACCAGATTCACAACTGTATATTAGGGGAGGAAGACTAATCTCCCACGTATTGCTCCAGGCTCAGACAAGCATGACAGAAACTGTGGCACAACAAATAGAGCCGCTGCCTCACATCCTCAGAGACCCGGGTTTGATTCCGATCTCCAATGCTGTTTGTGTGGAGTTTGCACGTTCTTCCTGTGACTACATGTTTTGTTTCTCCGCTTTCCTGCCACATCGCAAAGACGAACGGGTTGGTAGGTTAATTGCTCTCTGTAAATTACCCATAGTGTGCGTGTGAAAGGCAGAATCTAGGAAGAGTGAGGAGAATAAGATGGGAGTGGTGTAAGTGGGTGCTCGATTTGTCAGCATAATTCAGTGGAGCAAGGGGGGTGTTTCCCTGATGCGTGGGTCTATGATTCCATGGTAGATTAATCCAGGGCCAATACCATCAGGCACTGTCAGAGTGCGGGCAGTACAGGATAGAAGGATCTTTGCTGATCATCGTAACACAGCCACAGCCCACAATGTCCATGCCAAACATGATGCCTAGTTAGGGTCGACCCGAAACATCACCTATCCATGTTCTCCAGAGATGCTGCCTGCTCAGTTGCACTAGCACTTTATGTCCTTTTGTAATCTAATCTCCTCTACCTGCAAGTGATCCATATTCTTCCATTCCCATCTCAAAGCCCCATATTCCTCCATTCCCATCGCTAAGCCCCTGGCTGCACATTCCAGGCACCCACCAACCTGTGCAAAAATCTTCTACACTTATCCCTTTGTTCCCCTTTACAGTAATGCCCAGAATAAACTATCCAAGTCATAAGTTCACAGGTGATAGGAGTAACCCTTAGAGATGGGAATAACCCACTCATTCCTGGGATCATTCTTGTAAACCTCCTCTGGACCCTCTCCAGAACCAGCTTGACCCTCTCCAGTGGCATATCTGACAGCCAGCTCAGATATGGGGCCTACCTCTCCTTATAACTAATACCCTCCAATCCAAGCAGCATTCCGGTAAACACCCACAGTTCCGTCTGTGTAGGAATGGAAGGAAAATTAAAGTGTTCAGCAACCAGGAGATCAGGTTGGTTCAGGTGGGCTGAGCCAGGGTCTAGAGTGTGGGCTTGAAACATAGAAGGTGAATTTTACCAGGATCTGATTCCCTTTACAGAGACCCAATTCCCATTCCATTTACATAGAAACATAGAAAATAGGTGCAGGATTAGGCCATTTGGCCCTTCGAGCCTGCACCGCCATTCAATATGATCATGGCTGATCATCCAACTCAGTATCCTGTACCTGCCATCTCTCCATACCCCCTGATCCCTTTAGCCACAAGGGCCACATCTAACTCCCTCTTAAATATAGCCAATGAACTGGCCTCAACTACCTTCTGTGGCAGAGAATTCCAGAGATTCACCACTCTCTGTGTGAAAAATGTTTTTCTCATCTCGGTCCTAAAAGATTTCCCCTTTATCCTTAAACTGTGACCCTTTGTCCTGGACTTCCCCAACATCGGGAACAATCTTCCTGCATCTAGCCTGTCCAACCCCATAAGAATTTTGTAAGTTTCTATAAGATCCCCCCTCAATCTTCTAGATTCTAGCGAGTACAAGCCGAGTCTATCCAGTCTTTCTTCATATGAAAGTCCTGACATCCCAGGAATCAGTCTGGTGAACCTTCTCTGTACTCCCTCTATGGCAAGAATGTCTTTCCTCAGATTTGGAGACCAAAACTGTATGCAATACTCCAGGTGTGGTCTCACCAAGACCCTGTACAACTGCAGTAGAACCTCCCTGCTCCTATACTCAAATCCTTTTGCTATGAATGCTAACATACCATTCGCTTTCTTCACCACCTGCTGCACCTGCATGCCTACTTTCAATGACTGGTGTACCATGACACCTAGGTCTCGCTGCATCTCGCCTTTTCCTA
Organism: Malacoraja senta; assembly: GCA_038087875.1. Taxonomy (NCBI): domain Eukaryota; kingdom Metazoa; phylum Chordata; class Chondrichthyes; order Rajiformes; family Rajidae; genus Malacoraja; species Malacoraja senta. Next base: position 220,613,324 of record CM075977.1, on the reverse strand, counting down.
ATCGGCCACCATTCAGATAATAGCTTACTTTCCTGTTTTTGCCACCAAAGTGGATAACCTCACATTTATCCACATTATACTGCATCTGCCATGCATTGGCCCACTCACCCAGCCTATCCAAGTCACCTTGCAGCTTCCTAGCATCCTCATCACAGTTAACACTGCCCCCCAGCTTCGTGTCATTCGCAAACTTTGAGATGTTTGCATTCAATTCCCTCATCCAAATCATTAATATATATTGTAAATAGCTGGGGTCTCAGCGCTTGAGCCTTGCGGTACCCCACTAGTCACTGCTTGCCATTCTGAAAAGGACCCGTTTACTCCTACACTTTGCTTCCTGTTTGTCAGCCAGTTCTCTATCCCCATCAATACTGAACCCCCAATACCGTGTGCTTTAAGTTTGTATACTAATCTCTTATGTGGGACCTTGTCGAAAGCCTTTTGAAAGTCCAGATATAACACTTCCACTGGTTCTCCCCTATCCACTCTACTAGTTACATCCTCGAAAAATTCTATAAGATTCGTCAGACATGATTTACCTTTCGTAAATCCATGCTGACTTTGTCCAATGATTTCACCACTTTCCAAATGTGCTGCTATCCCATCTTTAATAACTGACTCTAGCAGTTTCCCCACTACCGATGTTAGACTAACTGGTCTATAATTCCCCGTTTTCTCTCTCCCTCCCTTTTTAAAAAGTGGGGTTACATTAGCTACCCTTCAATCCTCAGGAACTACTCCAGAATCTAAGGAGTTTTGAAAAATTATCACTAATGCATCCACTATTTCTGCGGCTACTTCCTTAAGTACTCTGGGATGCAGCCTATCTGGCCCTGGGGATTTATCGGCCTTTAATCCATTCAATTTACCTAACACCACTTCCCGGCTAACCTGGATTTCACTCAGTTCCTCCATCTCATTTGACCTGCGGTCCCCTGCTATTTCCGGCAGATTATTTATGTCTTCCTTAGTGAAGACAGAACCAAAGTAGTTATTCAATTGGTCTGCCATGTCCTTGTTCCTCATGATCAATTCACCTGTTTCTGACTGCAAGGGACCTACATTTCTTTTAACTAATCTTTTTCTCTTCACCTATCTATAAAAACGTTTGCAGTCAGTTTTTATGTTCCCTGCCAGTTTTCTTTCATAATCTATTTTCTCTTTCGTAATTAAGCCATTTGTCTTCCTCTGCTGGACTCTGAATTTCTCCCAGTCCTCTGGTAGGCTGCTTTTTCTGGCTAATTTGTACGCTTCATCTTTTGTTTTGTTTAAACTCCCATAACCTCCCATTTTCTTTAAACTCACCACACTCAGTTTCTGGCTCCCGTTAAACTCACTGGCAAACTGGCATTGGTTTATTACTGTCCCGTGTATCGAGATGCAATGAAAAGCTTTTGTTTGCTTGCTATCCAGTCAAATCATACTGCACATGAGTCCAATCACGCCATTACGCAAGCACAATAGTTGGTGCAAAGAGAAATAGACAAAATAGACCGGTGCAGAATATAGTTTTATAGTATTATAGCGTTAGAGTTACAGAGACAGTGCAAATAAAAAAAAGCACAAGGGCCTCAAATTGAGATAGGTTGGAAGATCGGCACCTTTGCTTATGGAAGGACTGTTCAATATTCTGAAAATGTGGGGGGGAGCTGTTCCCGAATCTGGTTCCTGAATATACTTTCAAAAAATATATGATACAATTGCATTATGTAGAAAAAAGTGATATAAAAGTTTGTTGGAGTAATACATACAATAGTCCAGAAGCACCAATATCTTGACTGATAGATTTATTAGATGTCATGAAACCAACTTTGGATGTATAAAAGTCTCCTGTTGCTCATTAAGATTATGACTAAGGTATTGCATCATGTTTGGCATGGACTATTGTGGGACAAAGGGCCTGTTCCTGTGCTGTACCATTCTATGTTCTATCTAACTGAATGATCTGCCCAGATTCGATATTGGACGAGCCCCTTAATGATAAATACATAAAAAGCAACCAAAATGTCTTCCCTCTGCACATTAAAAGCATTATATTTCTTCCATCTGCACATTAAAATTTAGAAAAACTGCAGATGCTGGAAAACTGAAATAAAAGCAGAATATTTTGGAAGTACCCAGCGGATTAGGCTGCATCAATGGGAAGGGAAATAGACAATGTTTCAGGTCGAAGATCCTTGGGTCAGAACTGTCACCACTTCCCTCCCATCATCATGGGACCCAAACAGGTCAACCATTGATTCACTTACAATCTAGTGTAGAGCATTCTATTTTCACAGTGTGATCTCCTCTACAATGGAGAAAGCAAACGCAGATTGGATGACCGCTTTGCGGAGTATCTGTTGAAGTCCACACGGGTGATCCTGAGCTCCCCATTGCTGCCATTTTAAAACTCCATCCCACTCACTCCCTAACTTATCCATCTATGCCCCCCCTGTACAGTTATAATGAGCAATAGTCATATAGCATGGAAACAGGCCCTACGGCCAGACACATCCGTGCTGACCCGTGATGTCTCATCTTAGCTAGTCCCATTTGTCTGCATCAGGCCCATATCTCTCCAAACTTTTCCTATCCATGTACCAGTCCAAATATCTTTTAAATGTTGTTATTGTACCTGCCTCAACTACCTCCTCTGGCAGCTCACTTCATATACCCACCACCTTCTGAAAAACTTGCTCCTCAGGTTCCTATTAAATCTTTCCCCTCTCACCTTAAACCTGTGCACTCCAGTTCTTGACTTCCCCGACCCTGGGAAAAATTCACCCAGCAATTCTCTTCATGATTTCAATGAGGCCCAACACACACTTGGGGAACTCTTTGTAACTTGATTTCTAGTCTGATTTAGTGATCCATCTGTAATGTTAGCTTAGCTTGCTTGTTTTATTTTCATATTTTACTTTATTTCCCTCCGGGATTGGAGGACCTGCTCATCTTGACCAGCTAGACCAAAACACATAGGGGCAGAATTAGGCCATTTGGTCCATCAAGTCTTCCTCCGCCATCTGAACATGGCTGATCTATTATTCCCTCTCAACCCCATTCCCCTGCCTTATCCCCGTAATCCTTGGCAGCCTTACTAATCAAGAAAGTATCAATCTCCGTTTTTAAACTACCCAATGACTTGGCCTCCGCAGCTGTCTGTGGCGATGAATTCCACAGTTTCACCTCCCTCTGGCTAAGGAAATTCCTCCTCATCCCCATTCTCCTGCTGTTCATCTTCCTCGGCATTGCACAACTCTCATACTTTTTTGTCCATGTTCTCACTCTCGAACCGCTCCTATAACCCTGCATATAAATGTTCCCCTTGTTAACCTCATTTTTACCCTAAACCTCCTTCCCCACCCTTAATAACCATCTTTTGTTCCCTTCCCTGTTCCGACCTGAAACGTGAACTCTGTTTCTCTTCCCACAGATGCAGCCTGCCCTGTTGAGTATTTCCAAAAATTTTTGTTTTTAGTTTAACCCGCCACTTGTACACAACATAATTTTCCTGACAAACATCAGTTTTAAATTTTGAATTCCTCCTCCAGCCTCACCAGCTGTATTGAGCGAGGGGGCTAATCTTCCTATCCCCTGCAAGATGTTCCCTGAATCAGTCCTGGGTAGCCAGCTGTACTTTTCTGTATAAGTCGCAAATAGAAACAGAAACTGCTGGGAACACTCAGTGGGTCGGGCAGCGTCTCTGGAGAGAGAAATAAATAATATTTCAAGTGCCACCCTTCCTTGGAGCAGCATAGCTGATAGAGCCACTGCCTCACAGCGCCAGGGACCATGGTGCATTCCTGATCTCGGGTGCTGTCAGTGTGGAATTTGCACGTTCTCCCCATGACTCTGGGTTTCCTCAGAGTGCTCTGGTTTCCTCCCACATCCCAAAGACGTGTGGGTTTGTAGGTTAAATGGCCTCTGTAAAATTGCCCCTAATGTGTAGGGAGAGGATGAGAAAAGCACAGAACACCTGTGAACAGGTGACTGATGGTTGGCGCAGACTTGGTGGGCCGAAGGGCCTGGTTCCATTCTGTATCTAAACTAAACTGGGAAATGATGGGGGCGAGTTAATGGGGGAGGGACGGATAGGATGAAAGGAATATCACTGATATGGTGAGGCTGGGGTCAGAGTGGGGATAAGTCGTAGAGGCAATCCGGTCATGAAGTCAGTTAGATCGAGAAAAAGATGAACAAAAGTTAAGAAATAAGGGAAATTAGAGAAAGAGAATATTTAAAAAATGGAACATAGCAGGTCGTGAGATGTTGGGTTCAGCGAAACATTGAGCAGATCAGGCTGTGCTAAAAGAGAGGGGGAAAACTAAGCCAATATCAATGATGAATGACTGACATCAGAAATGGCCAGTCCTGATACAGACTGAGAAAGCAACATTACGCCCTTTTGCACTGGATTCCACCCCCTGGGGGAAGCACATCAACGATCCCCACCATCCCGCCCATGCCCTCTTCTCGCTGCTACCGTTGGGCAGTAGACACAGAAGCCTGAAGTCCCACATCACTACTTCCCTGTAACCTGCAGGTTCTTGAACTGACCACCTCTTGGATTGCATTTTATTTCCTAATTGTGTTGTGCACTAATATCTTGGGGGTTTTTTGTACTGTCACCAACGCTTGATTCTTTTCAGTCTTGGCCTTATTTAAAGCAAGAAAGAAATTAATTGGAAGCAGCTCAGAGAAGGTTTACTCAACTAATACCTGGAATGGCAATTGGATGAGCATGTGCTTGTCTAAATGCCTCTTAAATGTTGCTGCACTGCGGAGCAGTGTGGTCTACCAAGGATATTCACTGGAATTTAGAAGGATGAGAGGGTATCTTATTGAAACATACAACTCTTAAGGGATTGGACAGGCTAGGTGCAGGAAAAATGTTCCCGATGTTAGGGGAGACCAGAACCAGGGGTCACAGTTTAAGAATAAGGGGTAGGTCATTTAGGACTGAGATGAGGACAAACTTTTTCAGCCAGGGAGTTGTGAATCTGTGGAATTCTCTGCCACAGAAGGCAGTGGAGGCCAATTCACTGGATGTTTTCAAGAGAGAGTTAGACTTAGCTCTTAGGGCTAACGGAATCAAGGGATAAGGGGAAAAAGCAGGAACGGGGTACTGATTTTGAATGATCAGCCATGATCATATTGAATGGCAGTGCTGGCTCGAAGGGCCGAATGGCCTACACCTGCCCCTATTCTCTATATTTCTCTGGTACATGAAAAGCTATCTATCAGTAGAAAGATTAAAGAAGTTTTCCAGAGAGACCTGGTCAATATTCACTCCAAAATTCAACATCAGTAAAAGTAAAGTTTATCTGCTCACATTATTGCAATGCCAAGCACAAAATGCTGGAGGATTTGAGCAGGTCAAGCAGTATCTGTGGAGGGAATTTCAGGTCAAGACCCTTCTTTGGACACTAAACATCATCTCTATGTTCCCTCCACGGATGCTGCCTGACCTGCTGTGTTCCGCCATTACTTTGTGTGTTACTCAAGATTCCAGCATCCGCAGTCTCGTGTGCCTCCACATTCTTGGAATGATGTTTTTGGGAATTCCGTTGCAACAGTGACTAGACTTTGTATAATTTCCTGATTAAAAATAAGCCATTTGGTCCTTTCAAACGCATTCTCTCACCTATTTCCCTACAACCGTACAACCATCGCAACTTGGTTTGGGAACAGCTCCATCCAAGACAAGAATTTGCAGAGAATTGTGGACGCAGCCCAGACAATCACACAAACCATCCTCCCTGTGTCAATGGAGTCATCCTACATTGACTCCATGGACACATCACGCTGCCTCGGCAAATCAAGGACGAGTCGCACCTGGCCACTCCTTCTTTTCCCCTCTCCCATTGGGCAAAGGGTATAGAAGTGTGAAAATGCACACCTCCAGATCCAGGGACAGTTTCTTCACAGCTGTTATCAGGCAAGTGGACCAGTTGCACACCACCACAGAGCAGTCCTGAACTACTATCGACCTCAATGTAAACCCTCGAACCGTCTTTGATCGGACTTTACTGGCTTTATCTTGCACTAAATGTTATTCACAGTATTCTCTTGATCATGTATCTGTGCACCGTAGATGGCTCGATTGTAATCATGTATTGTCTTTCCGCTGACTGGTTAGCACACAACAAAAGCTTTTCACATGTGACAATAACTACATGTGACAAAAACGAAACTAAATCTCAACCCATGCTCTCCCACACACACTGATTAATGTACCAGCCACCGGCACAAGGGGCAATTTACAGCCAATTCAGATATCAACTGGCATATGTTGGATATAGGAGGATACCAGAGCACCCAGGGAAGGTCCACGAGGTCAAAGAACATAGAACAGCACAGGAACAGGCTTTTCACCCCACTATAGCTGTGCGGAACATGGCGCCAAGTTAAACCGATCTCTGCCTGCACGTGGTCCATATCCTGCCATTCCCTGAATATCCATGCACCTGTCGAAAAGCTTCTTAAACATCACTATCGTAGCTGCCTCCACCGCCACCCTCAGCAGCACTTTCCAGGCACCAACCACGCACGCTGTGTGTAAAAACCTTGCTCTGCACATTCTTTAAACCTTTCCCCTCGCTCCTTACCACTGTAGCTTCTCGTATAACATTTCCTACCCATGATAAAGATTCCATGCCTCTCATAATTTTATAAACATCTATCAGATCCAACATACCAGAGAAAACAATGCACATTTGTCCAACCTCTCCTTATAGGTCATATCCTCTGATTTTAGCAGCATTCTGATAAACCTCTTCTGCATCCTCTCCAAAACCTCATAGCCTTCCTGTAAGTATTCCATTTAGTCCACAATGGTCCCCCTTTGTTCTTGGTGGACCCACTACGCCGGGACCCTCTTTGTTCTCACAACAGGAAAGAATTGGGAGAAAATATATGTTAGAAGGCAGATTAGTAGTGATGCAACCACAGAATCATACAGGCCAGGTAGAGAATCATGCAACCACAGAATCATGGAGCCCTCTATGCCCATGCTGAATATTTGAAATGCATCCAATGAGTTACACTCCACAGAATCAAAGAATCATTCAGCCCATCTTGTCGATGCCAACGTGATGCGTGTCTATGCTAATCCCAGTACACTTGTTTTTTTAATCAGAAAATTGACTGTAAATCAGCTTCCAGTTTTATAAAACTTTGGTAAGGCCACATTTGGAGGTTCGAGTGCAGTTCTGGTCACCCCAATACAGCTAGGATGTGGAGGCTTCAGAGGGCACCCTGCAGACGTTTATCAGGATGTTGCCTGGATTAGAGGACAAACCTGCATTGTTTTCTCTGGAATGTCAGAAATTGAGCAGCAACCTGATAGATATATTATTGCATTGTAAAATTATAAGAGTCATAGATAGATAGTCAGATAGATTGACAAGAGTTTTTCTCCCAGGGTGGAAATAAAACATCTGGAATAGGGCATAGGTTTAAGGTGAGAGTGGGAATATATAAATGCGATTTATAAGGTGTTTATTTTTACACAAAGTGGTGGGTTTGTGCAATGGTTTGCCAGGGGATTGTTGAAAGCATATACAACAGCAATGTTTAAGTGGAATTTGGACAGCCATATGAACACAGATATAGTGGAGAGATATAGTACAAATTGAGATCATGGTCACCATATACAGTGTGGGCTGAAGGGCCTGATCCTGTGCTGCCCTGTTCTATGTTCTATGTATGTGTAGATAATGCCGATGCTAATTAACATTATTGGATTATGCCGTTTCAGTCTATTAATGAACTGGTGCAATATTCCTTCAACTTTCACAGGAATTAATGGCTTCATTATGAACGGGTTGTGAGATGCCTCAGTGCAATTCTTTATTTGTCAAGGACAGGGAAAGATCAATGGGCTCACAGAATTAATTGCCGTCATTGGCCCCACTGTCTCATTGCTGTGATCTGGATGACATTAATCACCGAACTTCCTTTGTCCCTGCATCTGTCTGATTCGTTACAGCACGAGCAGCCATGTGCCCCTGGTCTCGTGGCCAGTGTTATTGAAACCTCTTGCTACCCAGAGGGCACAGGTTTAGGGTAAAGGGAGTAAGAGGTCACAGTGGCTCAAAGGAGGAGATTGTTCCCGCAGAGGGTAGTTGGAATCTGGAACACACCGCCTGAGGAGGTGGTGGAGGCAGAGACTCTCAGACCGTTTAAGAGCCATGTAGACTGGCCTTGAATTACCAAGGGATAGAAGGCCGTGGACAGAGTGTTGGCAAAAGAGATATGATGCATTGAACAGGCTGTTCTGGGCTGTGTGATTGCCCTCTACCTACTGCACCGTAGAAATAATTTTATCGGGATGCATCACAGCCTGGTTTGGGAATAGCTCCATCTAAGACCGCAAGAAATTGCAGCGAATTGTGGACGCAGCCCAGACCATCACACAAACCAACCTCCCTTCCATTGACACCATTTATATCTCACTCTGCCTCGGCAAGGCCAGCAGCATAATCAAGGACGAGTCGCACCCTGGCCACTCCCTCGTCTCCCTTCTCCCATCAGGCAAAGGGTATAGAAGTGTGAAAACACGCACTTCCAGATTCAGGGAGAGTTTCCTCCCAGCTGCTATCAGGCAACTGAACCATCCTACCACAACCAGAGAGCAATCCTGAACTACTATCTACCTCATTGGTGACGTTCAGACTATCTTTGATCAGACTTTACTGGCTTTATCTTGTTATAGGGGAGGAACTAAACGTTACTCCCTTATCATGTATCTGCGCACTGTGAATTGCTCAATTATAATCATGTATTGATTGCCTATCCGCTGACTGTATATACACGCAGCAAAAGTTTTCCACTATACCTCGGTACATGTGACAATAAACTAAACTGAACTACTGTCAAACATCCTTCTGTTCCTTTCTCCAACATGTCAGACCTTCTGTTTCCTCCCTCCATCTGACCACCCTCAATAGTGACAAGTTCCACACTACATACATTAAAATAGAACAGTGCTGTTTTTTGGACCACAATGTCCGTGCCAAACATAATGCCAAGACACACAATCTCCTCTGCCTGCACATTAACTACTGTATATCCCTCCATTCCATCTTGATTTATGTGACAAACTAAAATCCTCTTAAATGCCACCACATTTCGCTCACCTTTGGATTAAAAATGATTGCAGCCATCTCATGACTACTTTTCTTTATAATAATCTATAAATATCACATGAAACTTTTGCAAATAATTAAAATCTATTTATCGCAATCAAGCTTGTCTTTTCTGGGTGTGAGAGCCCTGGTCTGATCAGCCATGCTTATATTCATTGAAGAGGTGTAATGGTTCCCTGACAAAGCCAAGTAGTACCCATCTCCCATTGTCTCTCACTCACTGGCATCGTTGGTCATTTCAGAGACCAGCAACCAGTCACTATTTAGCTGGTCTTTAGAGACACACTGAGACCAAACCAGGTAAGGAAGTAGACTGGAGACACAAGAAGCTGCAAATGTTGGAATCTGGAGCAACAAGCAACCTACTGGAGGAACTGAGCAGATCAAGCAGATTTGTGGATGAAAGGAAAGATCTACATTTTAGGTCAGAAACCTTGTATCTGGATAGTAGATGTCCTTCCCCAAGGAATATCCTCCATTATCAGGCTTCTGAACAGTCCTTCCATAAGTAGGGTACTGTTCCATTCCCCGAAGAGCACATTGGTCTTTGTCTCTGGAACTGATACATTACGATGCTGAGAACTATATTCTACACTCTGTACCTTCCCCTTTGCTCTACATATTGTACTTGAGTTTAAACTGATTGTATCTATGTCTGGTATATCTGATATGTTTGGATAGCATGTAAAACAAAGTTTTTCACTGTAACTCAGTACACGCCACAATAATCAGAATCGGGGCCTTCGGCTTACCGAGTCCACACCGACCAGCAATCCCCTGTACACTAACACCATCCCACACACTAGGGACACTTTACAATCTTTACCCAAGTCAATTAACTTACAAAACTGTACATCTTTGGAGTGTGGAAGGAAACCAGAGCACCCGGAGTAAACCCACACAGTCACGGGGAGAATGTACAAACTCCGTACAGATAGCATCTGTAGTCAGGATCAAACCCGGGTCACTGGTGCTGTAAGGCAGCAAATCTGCCGCCAACATGCCACCCAATACCTATTAGAACATTTGTCAATTTCGATATCATTCTTGTGAATTATTGACTCACACCAACGTCTCTATAAGATTATTATTTAGAGTCCAGGACAGTGTAACTCCAGAGATACTCTAACCAAGCGCTCATATAAGACCAGCATTGCATCTCTGCCTCAATGATCATCTAACATTAGGTCATAAAGGTCATTCGGCCCATCAAGTCTACTCTGCCATTCAATCATGCCTGATCTATCTCTCCCTCCTAATCCCATTCTCCTGCCTTCCCCCCATAATCCCTGACACCCTCAGCGCATGCCATGCCTCACACCAATGTCCTCCCACAGCTCCTGACCAAGGCTCAGGCACATTACATTCAGATGCCATTGCATAGGACAGCACAGGAACTGGCCCTTCAGCCCACAATGTCCGTGCAGAACATGATGCCAAGTTAAATTCATCTCATCTGCACACATGTGATCCATATCTCTCAATTTCTGCATACCTCCATGTGCCTACCTAAAAGTCTCTTAACTGCCACTATCATACCTGCCTCCACCACTACTCCTGGCACCCACCACTCAATGTAAAAAAACTTGCCACACACATCTGCTTTAAACTTTTCCCCACTCACCCTAAAACTGTGCCCTGTAGTTGTAACATTTTCACCCTGGGTAAAACAGGTTCTGACTGTCTGCCCTATCTGTGCCAAAATACACCAGATATTACACCCAAAAAGATGTATTCAGTCAACAACTTTCACCTGTACAGTAACATGGTTAACCGTTCATGTTTGTCTACCTGCCTTTCACAGGGTGTGATACAACATCCAGTGAGGAAGAGAATTCCAATCATCCAGCTGAACCAACAGAGGATGAATCTCAATTGTGAACCAGCTTAACGCTCCTCACACATAATAATCCTCATGCATAATACTCCTCGCCCCCGATGCTCATCACCCACAACACTTCCTCTACTCTTCCTTCACAAGACTCCACCTCCATGAATCTTCTTTCATGACACATCATCCAACTGCAATATGCTGTCCCTCTCCACCACTCCCTCTCCACCACTCCCTCTCCATCCCTCCCTCTCCACCCCTCACTCTCTGGCCCTCCCTTTCCATCCCTTTCCATCCCTCCCTCTCCATCCCTCCCTCTCCATCCCTCCCTCTCCATCCCTCCTCCACCACTCTCTCTCCATCCCTCCCTCTCTGTTCCTCCCTCTCTGTTCCTCCCTCTCCAACCCCCACTCTCCATCCCTACTTCTCCATTCCTCCCTCTCCATTTCTCCCTCCCCACCACTCCCTCTCTCCCTCTCAGTTTCTCTCCACTGATGCTGCCTGATCTCTTGGGTGTTCTCAGCACTTTCTGTTCACATTGTACACCACCTATACACTTCTCGAATCACTGGCATCAATAATCACTGTCTGGTTGCACCGTGGCCTGGTTCGGCGACTCAAACACCCAGGAATAGAGTAGTTAACAGAGAGTGGTCGACAGTTCCCGGTCCATCACGGTTACTGACCTCCCCACCATCGAAGTGATCTGCATGAGGAGCTGCCGCAAAAAGGCAGTCAGCATCATGAAAAACCTACCCCAGACTGGCCACCCTCTCATTTCACTCTTGCCATCGGGATGATGATATAGAAGCCTGAAAAACATGACCTCCAGGTTCAAGAACAGCCTCGCCCCAGTAACCTCTTGAATACTGTGCCACACTGTCCTCAGCAACTGTGGTCTTCTAAGGACTGTGTCTTTGGTTGCACCTGGGCGATGTTTTTTTGCACTATTATGGTTACCCAGTATTATGGTTCTTAATTTTTTGTACTTCTGATCATTACATGTTATCTATGTGTAATTAGGCTGTCAGGTCTGTTAAGCTGCAGCAAGTTAAGAATTTCATTGTTCCACTGACGGTACCTATGACTATTAAACACTCTTGATTCTTATTCACTGAAATCAATGTTACTGTTAATCTAACATGATACAGCTCATAGTGAACAGGACCACCAAAGGGGTTTCACAGTTGGTCTGTACTCAACATGCCTAAATGGTCTGAAGAACTTTCATGAACAGAGCTTACACCTGCTCCGTAATTTAAAATAGTTCAATCCATAAATAACACAGTACAGATTGGCTGCTGTCATCACAGCAAGTCAGGATGTACTACCTTCCAGTACAGGTGTTGGTAACAATGCATGAGTGAGAAAGTGTGGCACGAAACAAGTGTGAATATCACAGCCGGCAAACAGTGCAGATAGATGATTAACATCCAGAGTTGTTTGCTCCAAATGATCAAATTCCAGAAAAAAACAACAAAGTGTAGACTTTTAGACTATAGAGATACAACGTGGAAACAGGCCCTTTGCCCCAACGGTCCGCACCGACCAGCAATCACCTCATAGCACTATCCTATACACCAGGAATAATTTACAATTATGGTAAATGTACGGTAGAGAACATATTGACTGGTTGCATCATGGCCTGGTTTGGCAACTCGAATGCCCAGGAATGAAGAAGATTGAAGAAGGTGGTCAACATTATGGGTACTGACCTACCTACCTACCATTGAAGGGATCTACAAGAGGCTCTGCCTCAAAAAGGCAGCCAGCATCATCAAAGACACTCACCAGCCTGGCCATACCGTTATTTCACCTCATGCCATCGGGAAGACGGTACAGGAGCCTGAAAACTGTAACGTCCAGGTTCAGGAACAGCTTCTTCCCTACAGCCATCAGGCTGTTGAACACCACAACCTCCAATCAAACTCTGAACTACGAACTGCCTTGATTGCACTGGGGACTTGGGGGCATTGTTTTTTCCGTCTTTGCACTATTGTTTGCTTTTATTTATTGAACTTCTTTTTGTTGTTTACTATGATGTGTGCTGAGTACCATGTTTACATATCATGTTGAGCTGCTGCAAGTAAGATTTTCATTGTTCTGTTTCAGGACATATGACAATAAAACATTATTGACTCTTGAAGATATTCCAATATTCCAAATGCAAAGTCCAGGACGATGGGCCTTTAAAGTCAAGATAACACTCGATATTTTAAAAAAACTTGCTACTTGAAAGGTACAAGATGATGCTGGAAACTCTTTGTGTACTGCCTCAGAAGAAATCCACAAGGCTGTACCTAGATACATGTGACAATTGAACTATTGCACAGTTTTTTGCCAAGGTTGTTTGTTACGTTTAACTTAAATGAGCTGTTAACCTCTCAATGGAGAAGTTACCATGGACGAAGTGGATAAAGTGGTGGGGAAGAGAGATGAGGTGGGGGGGGGGGGGAGAGAAGCATGACTGATGGTGTAGACTACCCCAGCCAAACCTGGCAACTAGAATTCTCCCTCACAGCATTCACTATTGCTCACACTTCAACCAGCCGTTGAAACAATCATTAAACCCGTTTCCCCGAAGATACGATTGAATTAATCTGACAAACAATAGCAAACAAAATATAATGTAACATATCTGATTTTCTTCCGACCTAAATGTTAACCAGGTGAACGATTACACTTGTCCACTTGAGTGGAACGTTGGATTTGGGGGAATATATTAATAGCAGCTGGTTCTTCATAAAATATTCCTAATGTTATCACAGTGAAAGGGACAGAGAGCTTTGTCCTGAAAGTAGGGCAGACTGTTGGCTTATTAAATATTGACAGGTTTGAAAGGTAAAACTTGGTCTCCTTCACCTTCCCCGCCCGATCACAAAATGAGGAGATTCTGCGAAGGATTGTTCACGGGTTTAAAGGGTCAGGGCAAATGGGGAATAATGTGGGGGGAATGTGAGGTTCCAACCTGGCAGGAGCAACATGGAATTTCATTCGAAGAGTTGAACGTTCTAAGAAACACTGGGAGAAGGAATGGTGTTGAGAGGGTAAGTTAGATCAGCCATGATTGAATGGCAGAGTAGGCTCGATGAGTCGAATGGCTTAATTCTGCTCCTACGGCTTATGAATTGGAAGGAGAGCAGGCAGGTGGGTGCAAATTACTAGGAATGCAATGGGAATGTTGGCCTATAAAGCAGGGGCTGGAACACAAAAGCAGGGTCAACCTGTGAAAATGATTCAGGGAATTGTCACCCACACCTGCAGTCCACGTGCGGTTTACAGGTTTGGTTTTCTTACTTGATACCTTGATAATAAAGGGGGCCTTATTGAACCTCAATGAATAGTGCAAGGCCTGGATAGAGTAGATGTGGAGAGGATATTTCCACTATTGGGAGAGTCTAGGACCAGAGGGCACAGAATAAAAGGAGGTACCTTTAGAATGGAGATGAGGAGGATTTCTTTAGCCAGAGGGTGGTGAATCCGTGGAATTCATTGCCACAGACCGCTGTGGAGGCCATGTCATTGGGTATTTTTAAAGTGGTGATTGATAAGTTCTTGATCAGTATGGGCATTGAAGGTTACGGGGAGAAGGCAAGAGAATGGGGTTGAGAGGGAAAAATATATCAGCCACATTCCAATGGCGGAGCAGACTTGATGGGCCGAATGGCCTACTTCTGCTTCTATGTATGATGATCTTATGATCTTATTGAGATAAGGATTCTGAAGAGGTAAATGGTGAGAGGATGTTTTCCCTCACACAGGGCATATGTAGGAGCAGTGGGTGTAGCATCAAAATAAGTGGTTGCCCATGAAAGACTCAAAGAAGGAAAAATGTCTTCTCTTGTGAAGCTTTGGAATGTTTTTAACTAAGAAAGCTGGTACATGTGGAGGCATTAAGAAACCAAAGGATGAGGGTTTTTGTCTGTAGAAGAGTGAAGAATTACGAGGATCTGGCAACAAAGTGGGGTCTGGGATTGGACTGTCAGCTTTGAGAAATGGGCTCAAAGGACTTTACAAATGCTTCCTACTGATATTTCATTTGATTGATTGATTGATTGAAAGATACAGCATGATAACAAACCATTCAGACCACTGAGTCCATGCTGACCATTGATCACCCGTTCACTTTAGTTCTATGTTATCCCACTTTCCCATCCACTCCCTGCACACTAGTGTTGATTTACAGAGGCCAATTAACCTCCAAACCTGCACGTCTTTGGGATGTGGGAGGAAACCAGAGCACCCGGAGGAAACCCACGAGGTCACAGGGAGAACATTAAAACTCCACACACACGGACAGCAGCCGAGGACAGGATTGAAGCCGGGTCTCTGGCGAAGGTGAGGCAGCAACTCTACCAGGTGCTCCACTGTGCTCCCCTTTTTTCTCCCATTTTCTCTATCATTGATCGCACTGACTTGCTGAGGGTGTCTGACGGGATTAATTTCTCGCCCCTGCCATCAGGATATTCAATGAGGAGGGACTGTGTCCAGGGGGGTTGCAAGTTACTGAATGAAAATATTCCTTATTCGGCTCCTTGAGCTGGTCTCGCTATCCAATTCATGACCACCATTGACCTCCCATTCAACCGATCAAAATCTATTGAGCGCACAGTTCAAGTGTCCCCCTCCTCACCCTCCTGTTGAGGGGAATGAATTCCACCACCCTCTGCACAAACAACTTGTACATGGTGAGTCTACAATGCAAAACATCAGTTCATTCCAAACTCCACAGCATCCACCACCCACCCCCCATTCCCCTCCCCACACACCACGGTTTATCACAGAACACAAAGCAACCTGTAATTCGAAGGTCGGAAAAAAGAATCCCGCAAAAATAATTCTGCCTCAATACCCAAAACTCGGGAACTTACCTGCCGGTTTCATGTAATATTGCTCAATATCTGACATGTCGGTTTGCAGTGCGCACTCAAGATAGCTGACGATAACTTTCCTACTGTAGTGGTATCTGGAGCCCAACAGTAAAATGGGCACACAGCAGATCAGCAGCAAGGATTCCGTCAGATAAAAGCACATTACTATGGAGACAAGGGAGAGAAATAAACGATACCTGTCAGAAAAGAGAATGGAGTGTTTATTTCGGAACAACCCCAGAGGTTTATATTACAGACATTTAAATATAAAAATAGAGAAATACATTTATCGTGCATTGTTTTTGTTGTAAAGGTAATAATGCCTATGTATTTATATACTTACATGGTTCGTTTGCCACAACTGCAGAAGGTGTCCGCAAGAGTCCCCAACACAGTAAGTACCGCGTTTTATTAACCTGTTCTATCACCAAAACCGACCACATGGTTTAAACAGCAGTTTCATTCACATCGTTAACACAGGGTCTGCCAGGCCATGTCATTCACAAGTGCACCACCCCGACAACACTCTTCACTGGGAGGCACCCTCACATCAGGCACACCTTACAGGCACACACACACACGCGTATGCACACACACACACACACACACACACACGCACACAAACACACATATGTGTATGCACACATGCATGTTGATGGAATTCTCTGAAATGGAAGTGGCAACAATCTTCAGATGGGTTCACCCTACTATCTGAGCATGAGGTGCAGTAGATACTATATATTCCCATGGAATCTTCCCACTCTCTAAGCATGGGATGTCTCAGCTCTACATATTCCCATGGGATCACTCTATTACATGAAAACGGCCTTCAAGTTCCTGATGTGGTGGACTTTATATATTCCCGAGGCATATTCCCACAATCTAAACTTGGGATGTAGTGGATACCACATATATTCACATGGGATCTTCACACTCTCTGATCATAGGGTGTAGTGGACACTACATAATTTGGGGACATTCCTCCTCTATCTCTTTGGGATGTCCCGGACACTACATTTTCCCATCGAATGTTCCTACTCTCTGTCTCTATAGGGTGTTGGCACCTCTAATATTCCCATGGGATCCTACTCTCTCAGCATGGGATGTAGTGACCACTACATATTCCTTGGAAATTCTTACTCTCTGGCTCTGCGGGATGTAGAGGCCACCACATACTCCTATAGGATATTCCTACTCATTCTCTCTATGCAGTGTAATGGACACTGCATATTCCCATGGGATATAGTACACCATATAGGATATTCCTCATCCCTATCTATGGAATTCAGTCAACACTGTATTATTCCCCTGGGATTTTTCCAATTGGAAATCAAACAGGGATTGCTGAAAGCACTCAGCCAACAGACCCAGAGGGAGATAGACACAAAGTGCTGGACTCTTTGTGTCTACCCTCGCTATAAAAAAGCATCTGCGGTTCTTTGTTTCTACAACCCAAGAGGGAAAACCAGTGTTTAACAATCCAGAGTGATAATTGTTCCGATGGCCATCACCCTGAATCGTTGACTCTGTTTCCTTCTCCATAGATGCTGCCTGCCCTGCTGAGTATTGCCGGTGTTTTCTATTTTAGCTCAGATCTCCAGCGCCAGAGGTATTTCTGCTTTTGCTTCTATCTGCATGAGATGCAGGTTTATACAATGAGTAACATACATTTACGAGAAGTGGATAAAAATATAACTGCAATGTTGAAACGCAAAATAAATGGAACGTTCTTAGCAGAGCAGATCAGTCACACATGAACACATGATGATGATATCCAGGTAAAGGGGATGAGGGTTCAGACAAGGGAGGTTTGGGAGAAGGTGAAGGGAGTTGGGTTAAGATGAAGGTCTGGGTGAAGTATCTGGATTAAGATGAAGGGAATTGGGGGCAATTGCTGGGTTAAGGCAAGGTTCACAAGGTTAGGGTATCCTATTTAGAGAGCAAAACTCAGGGCCTTGACTGATACTCCAAGACATGGGGAGCTGGGCAAGGGAACTAACTACATGTGTGTCCTCTGTAAGGTACCTGGGTAGGGTTAAACTGAGCAGTTGCCATTTTAAGAGTGCCTAGATCGGCAACCCATACTGAAGGTAACAGAAAGATAAACATTTTTAGGGTATTGGTGGAAGGGAAGCTTAGAAAGGTATTTGTGTAGAATAATCCATGTATGAGAACATTAAGGGATCCTCTGGATGCTACCATGTTAAGAATTCCTCAATTAGGAGACCAGTGTAGGATTGGGATGCCATGTTAAAGGGTACCTGGGTTAAAGTAAACTTTTGCATTCTCACTGTGTGTTTCCTGCAAAAGAATTTGCCTCTTCCCACAGCAGGTATTGACTCTCTGTGAAGGATGATGCTTCAGGAACCCCAGTTCTGCATCCCCCCTCCTCCCAACCATCCATCCATTGGCCGATGCACCACCCCCTTCAACAATCTCTACCCGAGCCCAACTGGGTCAGTAAAGATCCAGTCCAGCAGGGACCATGAGAATTCAGTAGAACTCCCCTCCGGTGAGTCCCTGTTGAGTTGCTTTGGTCGGTATGTTTCCAGTCCAGCATCTCACGGCCCATATAGACAAGAGTCTGAAGAAGGGTCTCGACCTGAAATGTCATCTATTATTTTTCTCCAGAGATGCTGCCTAACCCGCTGCGTTACTCCAGCATTTTGTGTCTATCTTCGGTGTAAACCAGCATCTGCAGTTCTTTCCTACACATCTCATAACTGAGGCCCATTGCAGCCCTATAGATTCCATCCAAGCCATTAATCTATTGATTCAATATGGCATCTGTCCAAGCTGTCGCTCTATTGGGTCAGTACAGCTCCAATCCAAGGTAACATCTCACTGGATCAGCATAGATCCAGTCTAGGGTAACATCCCATTAGGTCAGTGCAGATACAATCTAAGCTGACATCCTTTGGGTCTGAAGAAGGGTCTCGACCCAAAACATCACCCAAACATATCCATGTTCTCGAGATCTGCCTGACCTGCTGAGTTGACCTGACCTCCAGAACTCTGTGTCTTTTTGAGGTAACATCTCATTGGGTTGGTATAGATCCATCCAAGGTACAGTATCATCTCATTGGGTCAGTATCAACCCAGTCTCTGGAAAAAAATCTCATTGGGTGAGTATAGATCTAGTCTAAAGTAACATCTCATTGGGTCAGCATAGATCCAGTCAAGATAACATCTCATTGAGTCTGCATAGATCCAGTCAAGATGACATCTCATTGGGTCAGCATAGATCCAGTCAAGATAACATCTCATCGGGTCTGCATAGATCCAGTCAAGATGACATCTCATTGGGTCAGCATAGATCCAGTCAAGATAACATCTCATCGGGTCAGCATATATCCAGTCCATGATAACATCTCATTGGGTGCGTCCAAGCTGAGTTCGCCTGCGTCGGTGTAGCTCCAGTCGGAGAGGGGTCGGGACCACCGGAGTACCTCTCTGCCAGTGTAACTCCCATCCAAACCCAGCTCCACTTACATTCGCAATGCGGTTCGGGGTCATCTGTATTTTTTTTCTCTCATTCTCAAATGATTTCTGACCGAGAACTTTAAAAAAAGATTAAAATGATCCTCACATATAGTGTCTTTTTCTCCTCTAAAATGAAAACATAGTAATTAAAAAATTCAAAATGGCACAATTCCAGATATTTTAACAAAAAAATAATGAGACGTAACGTTTGTGCATCTCGTCCCTCAAGGATTCACAAAGCAATCTGTAACCTTTGACAAATCGGTAATAAAACACATTACGTGTCTCAAACACAGCGGCGTTAAACTGGTAATTTCACATTGCAGGTGTAAATTCCGATTAGATTTCGCTTACCGGTCAAGCTCAAGTAGAGGAGAATGATCCTGGGTTGCTGTTTTAACCCTCTGAAGGCCGTGTTAGGAATTCTCTCCATGATGCCCTCGTAGAAGATCCGTCGTACGCTCTCCCGATCGCTGTGCTCGAATTCCCGAATGAAGACCGCGTCCCTCTTCCGACGCGGGTCTCCTGCGGCCGCGGCTTCCAGCGGCGCCGCGGGCGAGGAGGTGCCGGCGGGCGGCTGAGCGGCCGGCGGCGGCGGCCACATCTGGCTGGAAGAGACGATCGGGTCGCTTTTGGGGCCCGACATCTCCTCGTCGGCCACGATCTTCGTCTGGCAAACCATAGCTGGTGGCAAAATAGGCATAAAATTGGGGACGACTTTCCAAAGCAAGAACACAATGGTAAAATAAATGTATAACGGGGACGGAGAGGGGTGGGGGGGGGGGGCAATGGGTGATAAATAGATGGGTGGGAGAGAGAGAGAGAGAGAGAGAGAGAGAGAGAGAGAGAGAGAGGGAGAGAGAGAGAGAGACCCCCGATATCTACTCCCCCCTGTAGCCGTTCTGTAACACCGGGATTCCGTGCAGCGCTCCCACACATTTATAGCCAGCGAAGAGTCGCCTCTTATTCAGTTGACGAGGCGTCGCCGTCTCGTTGGTTGGCAGATGTTCCCCATGTGATCCTCATGTGATGGACGGGGCTTCTGAAGAGAAGGACTCGTACCACCCCCACCCACCCACCCTCCCCTCTCCGTCCCTATCACAAATGCAATCACATCTCCCCCTCGCTCTCCCACCAAAGAGCGCTGATGTCGACACAAACCTCGGCCATCAATCACACATCAAGGCTAAGATTGTTCCCATCGCTCCTGTGGGGATCAATCCCGGGACTCGATTGATATTTAAGGGTAGAAATAAATTGAGGAGGAGGTGGAGGGGGGGAGTTTCAATCCCCGCTCATCCCCGCCTTGTGCCCCAACCCCGCAGATGGGGATTTCTAACAGCAGAAGCCTCAATGAATATTGATGGTGTGTTCTGTCTGTGGGTGGCTCTGGTTTCACTGACTGCAGTATCTAGGTGTCACGCCGCTCACTCCGACACACCGCCACCCATGGTGTCCGGGCTTCTCTCCAACCCCCACCTACCTCCTCCCCATACACCGGGGTGCGGGGAGACCACACGGGAATTCATATCCCCCCCCTCAAATAACCCGAATAAATCGCCGTCTTGCAATCCGAGCACCTGCTCTCATGGTCAATATTTCTCTTACTCATCTCAATCCCGCAGCCGAGTTCGCGTGTCTCTGTCTTAATAGCCAGATGCGCTGGGTTGAGGGTGTGTGTGTGTGTGTGTGTGGGGGGGGGGGGGGGGGGGGGGGGTCCTAGATTAGGTGGGGAGGGACGTTTCTATCGGGATTTACAAACGAGCCCATGCAAATGTTTGGAGGTGGATTGGTGACCCTTTGATAAACGGTACCAGATTATCTCCTCACCAGCTAACGTGGGCAAGGAATGTCACCATCCCGCCTCTCTCTCTCTCTCTCTCTCTCTCTCTCTCTCTCTCTCTCCCCCTCTCTCTCTCTCTCTCTCTCTCTCTCTCTCTCCTCTCTCTCTCTCTCTCTCTCTCTCTCTCTCTCTCTCGCTCTCTCTCTCTCTGTCTCTCTCTCTCTCTCTCTCTCTCTCTCTCTCTCTCTCTCTCTCTCTCTCTCTCTCTCACGGTTCGGTAAAATGGTGTAAAGTAGGAAGATGTTTTGTGATCGCGCTTTCCGTTCAACCGCCGGCGACGGGAATCCGAACCAACACATCACGGGAGCTCGTTATCCGCGACCCCCCTCTCGGAAAGGCTCCTCTGGTTTAATGTTTTAGTGATTTGGGTGAATCGTCGAGTGTGTCGTTGGAGCAGGAGGGATATAGAGAAAATGTCGGACGTCTGGAAATCTATTTAAAGGGCAATTGAAGATTCCTTTATCTTGCGAATGGATTGTTTTATTTAACGCAACCTCGCTTGGCGCTCCGCCGACATCTCAAAGACACCGCCAGTGAAATTATATATTTAAAAATACAATGGACTTGCGTTCAGTGGACGAAGAGGGGTGGAATGGGGGGTTAATAGGGGGTTCTATGTCTCTAATGTCAGTATATCTCCCACAATCAAAGGTGATTTACAAAATTAAATACCTTTGTGTATGCACCGTTTTATTGAACCGCAGAATCGGTTCTAATGAGGTTTTCTAGAGCTCTTTATTGGATCGGATGTATATTTCGCTCAGATTAATAATGGGACTGCTTTAGAGCCCGACCAGCACACATCAGTTCCGACACGAAATGTCGTCGAGACATATCCCCCCAGTCCAGTCTGAAGAAGGGCCTCGACCCGAAACGTCACCTATTCCTTTTCTCCAGAGATGCTGCCTGGCCCGCTGAGCTACTCCAGTTTTTCGTGCCTCTCTTCGCCATACGCCCCAGAGATCGATTGAATTTGAGGGAGACCTCATTGAAACTTACCGAATCGTGAAAGGCTTGGATGGAGTGGATGTGGAGAGGATGTTTCCACTAGTGGGAGAGTCTAGGACCAGAAACCACAGCCTCAGTTTAAATGACGTACCTTTAGAAAAGAGATGAGAAGGGATTCCTTTAGTCGGAGGGTGGCGAATCTGTGGAATTCATTGCCACAGACGGCTGTGGAGGCCAAGTCAGTGGGTATTTTTAAGGCGGAGATGGATAGGTTCTTGATTTGTACGGGTGTCAGGAGTTATGGGGCGAAGGCAGGAGAATGGGGTTAGGAGGGAGAGATCGATAGATCAGCCATGATTGAATGGCGGAGTAGACGATGGGCCGAATGGTCCTCGCAGAATTTGTGGGCAGGGAAACAGGCCCGGCCCACTTGAGTCCACATCGATCACCCATTGACATTAATTCTATGTTATCCCACTTTCTCATTCACTCCCTACACACGGGGCGTGATTTACAGATACTGCCTGGTCCCTTGAGTTATTCCAGCACTTTGTGTACGACACACTTACACTGATACTGCACCGATCCCAAGTTATATTCCTCACAATCTCAACAACTCACGCACGCACTCTGCGGACAAATAACAGAGGCCAATTAACCTGCAACCCTGCGCGTCTTTGGGGAAGTGGGAGAAAACCAGAGATCAGCCAAAGAAAACCACCTCACTGGGAGAGCGTGCAAACTCCACACACACAGGCAGCGTCTCTGGAACTGCGGGGCAGCGACTCTCATCGCCGTGACCATTATTTATGACCTAGTTTGGGTAACCATTGGAAAAGCTGACGACGATGAAGCCATCCTTCGCCGTGTTCACTCTCCGACTGGGTCATAACCTTGTGCAGAGAGAGAGGAGAGAGAGATAAACATATGTCTTTCTTCCGAGAGACGGCAGCAGAGCGGAGATGGACCGAGTGGCCTCCTGCTCCCCCTCCCCCCTGCTACGAGACTCTCCTGCAGTGCCGCCGGTGGGGTGGAGGTGTGTGTGTTTGGGGGGGGGGGGAATATCCCGGCGCTATATCCACGACACCTATATCCACGATTGATGGCTGTGCGTTCTGTCTCTCCCCCCCACGTCCTCCACTCCACCAACAGAGCTTCTTACAACAGTTCGGCAGCGAGACTGTCACCCCCCCCCCCCACCCCCAAGCCGAAGGACTGCAGTGCGGCTGAAACAGCCCTAGTTGCCGCTGCCACGTCTCCCCCGCCCGGCTGATGGATCCTCCTCCTCCCCCCTTCTCCGCCACCCCCCCCCCCCCACTCTCCGTTGACAGATCTTCCCCCCTCCCCTTCTCAGCCGCGCTCCTCCCTCACTCCTCCTCCCTACTCTCCCCCCTTCTCTCTTCACACTCGTCTCTCTCCTCCCCCCCTCACCCCTTACTCCCTCTCCTCCTCCCCTTCCCCTTCCCTTTCTCCTCCTCTTCATCCCCCTCTCTCCCCACTCGCTCAATCCCCTTCTCTCCCCCCCTCCTCGATTTCCCCTCTCGCTACCCCTCCTTTCCCTCCCTTTCCCCCACCTCTCGTCCTCCGCCACCTCATCCCCCTCCCCAGCACCCCTCCATTCCTCCTCACCCCACCCCTCCCCTCACACCCCCACCCCGCCTCCCACCCCTCCATCTCTGGCCGTGGTATAAGAGGCGGCCACGGTGACGGGACCGGGGTTACACTCTCAGACCGGCTGCGACCTGGCAGAGGCTGACATTTCTGTTGCGCCCGACAGGGCTTCGGGACGTTTTGCTCCACTGGCGGTGACGCACCTTTTCGACACGATGGAGGCGGCCGCAGAGAGAAACAAACTGCTGTGACCGCTTGGGTTTTCCCCGGGCGCCCTGGTTTCCTGCCTCATCCCAAAGACGTGCTTCTGTAAATTGTCCCTAGAATGTAGGATCGAACTGGTGTAAGGGTGATCGCTGGTGGGCGCGGACTCAGTGTGTCGAGGGGCTCGTATCCACACTGTATCTCCAAACTAAAGGGCAATTAAATACTGGCAGGCTACCCATACTTATATTTTTAAGTAAGAGCAGAGTTAACATTTTTCATGTTCTGATACCTATTATCAGAACTAAATTACTGAGAAAACAAGGTAGCTTTAAGTTGCAGAGAGGGTGGGGATGGTTTGCAATGGTCAAGGGTATTTAATTGTAATATGCACTGGACTGGAACAAATACATTCTTATTTGTTGCAGCTTTGTAACAACACAACAAATACATATTCAATAAACAATAAATTATCAGTTATGCTAGGTCACCAGACCATAATAGCACAAGTTGAAGTATGTAATGCAATCTTATACCAAGTGCATAATAGTTTAGCTTAGTTTAGTTTAGAAACACTGCGTGTAAACAGACCTTTGGCCCACCAAGTCAGCCCCGACCAGCGATCACCTGTACACTAGTTCTATCCTACACACCAGGGACAATTTACAGAGGCCAATTAACCAATAAGTCTGCATATATTTGGAATGTGGGAGGAAACCGGAGCACCGGGAGAAATTCCACGTAGTCACAGAGAGAACGTACAAACTCTATACAGACAGCACCCATAGTCAGGTTGGAACCCGGGTCTCTGACGCTGTACACTCTACCTCTGTGCCACTGGGCCACCTTAGTAGTTTGGTGCTGAGGTAGGGTTGTAGTTAGGAGTGCGAAGGTGGTTCACAAACCTGATGAGAAGAAGCTGTTCTTGAACCTGAAGGTTGGGTTCTCAGGCGTGTACCTTCTTCCTGATGGTAACAGCTATGGTGATGTGGGTCCTTGCTGATGTTGGCTACGGTCTTGAAGCACAACCTTCCATAGATCCCTTCAGAATCATTAATGGACTGGGCAAAGTCCACCACTTTTTGTGGCCTCCTTCGTTACTGGGCATTCAAAGGAAATACCTCAGATAGGGTGGGACAATGTTATTCCACTGCTTGTGGAACCCTCTGTTTCAAAGATTAATAAGGGCAATTAGACAGAGAGAGAGAGAGAAAAAAACTAGTGGGCATTTCAAAGTTGTGAAATGTAGGTCTACGCTGTGGCTGAACTGCAAATCAAAAGGAGAGTGCAGGAAATGCCCAGTGGATCAGGCAGCGAATACAGGGATAGATTTGTGTTAATATTACAGGTAATCTACTGCAGAACTGCTTCGGATACAGGCAGAATAAATTAAGTATTTAATTTTTTTTAATTGAATATTAAGTACAGGAGATGAGGTGCTGTGCCATAGAAATATATTGGGCCTCATTGGAGTTGTGCAGGAGGTTACAGAGAGATGGAAGTGGGGTGGAGAATTAAAGTGACAAGGATGCTCAGGTCCCGGCCCGAACTGTCAGTTTAATTCTCTCCACAAATGCTGCCTGTGGAAACTTTGTGTTTTTCTCGCGATTCCAGTATCTGCAGTTTGTTATGAATCCACCGGTGTTTCGCGAAATGTTTGTACAGATTGGGGAACCATTTGCAAAACACAGGTGTTTGTACAGATTGGGGAACCATTTTGCAAAGCACCGGTTCTCCACCATAGAGACCACTGAATGCAATAGACTAGATTACAAAAATACACGTGAATTGTTCTTTTTACCTGAAAGAGCTTTTTGGGCTTCTGGATGATAGGAAGGGATAAGGTCATCGAGGTGTTGCATCTCCTGTGGTTTCATGGGAAAGTAACAAGGGGAGTGCGAAGTGGAGACAGAAAAGCAGGTGAGGGAATTGTCTCTCACCAATTTCAATAGATGCACTGTAGAAAGAATTCTCTTGCGATGCATCGCTGCTTAGTTTGGCAACAGCTCTAACCAAGACCGCAAGAAATTGCAGAGAGTTGTGGATGTAGCCCAGTCCATCACACAGACCAGACTCCCCATCATTGACTCCATCTACACCTCACGCTGTCTCAGGAAAGCAGCCAACATATTCAAGGACCACTCGCACCCCGGCCTGTCGGGCATAAGATACAAAACCTTGAAATCTTCTAACCTACTTCATTGTGGACATTGCATGTGGAATTATTTGCACTTTCTCTGTAACTGTCACCCTGCAGCACTATATTCTGCATTCTGGCTTAGTTTAGTTTTTTTTGTGTTTAGTTTGGAGATACTGTGCGGAAACAGGCCCTTCAGTCCACCGAGTCCACACCGACCAGCGATCCACGCATATTGACACAATCCTACTCACACAGGGGACAATTTACACTTATGCCAAGCCAATTAACCTATAAACCTGTATGTCTTTGGAGGATGGGAGGAAACTGAAGATCTCGGAGAAAGCCCACGCGGTCACGAGGAGAACATACAAACTCCATACAGACAGCACCCATAGTCGGGATCGAACCCGGCGCTGCAAGCGCTGTAAGGCAGCAACTCTACCACTTCACCACCATGCGGCCCTTGGTATTTTTCTCTTTGCACTACCTGTTATACTTGTGATAGTCAAAAAATGCCAGAGTAACTCAGTGGATCAGGTGGCATCTCTGGAGAAAATCAACAGGTGACGTTTTGTGTTGGGACATTTATCCTTCCATATGGCTTGATTGTACTCATGCATTGTATGATTTGACGAGATAGCACACAAGGTTTTTCACCAACATCTGACACTAATAAATCTACACCAATATTAATACAAATACGAATCAAAGCTCTGGAAGGAGTAGTGCCCGATATGTCTGGTGGTGGAATTTCATTGACGGTTATGAAAGGATGATCTACTGAATTGTACTGTTGTTGAGCTGGAAGGTGGAGGTCAGGGAAACCTGTCCTTGGTCTGGCTGAGAGAAGAGGCAGTGAGAAGAAGTGTGTGACACATTCAAGGCCTCTATAGATTAAGTGGGACCCGTTGGGTCCCAGCATCACATGGGAGGGCTGGCCCCCAATGCAATATTCCACCTCTCCACCAATTCCAATACTAGTGGCCAGTTGGGGAGGGGGGCTTTCTGGAGGGGGGCTAGTAGGGGTGTTGTGCACTGAAGGGAGGGGGGCTAGTAGGGGTGTTGTGCACTGAAGGGACTGGGTTCCAGAGGGCTGGTATGGACATTGTGGGCCGAATGGATTCTTGGGCTGGTGGCTCAGTCACTCAAGCCTGTTGTGCTGGCAGCTCACTCACTCACAGCTGGTGGGCTTGCAGTTCACTCACGGCTATTCCTTGAAATTCCATTTCAAGCAGGGTGCAAGGCCACCAAATTTAAGTGCAGTTTCATACCACTTCAAGCAGGGTGCAAGGCTTCCATATTAAAGTGCAGTTTCATACCATTTCAAGCAGGGTGCAAGGTAACTAAAGACAGCGAGTCATGACCTCTCCCTCCCCTATCTTGCAGAGTCTGAGCCACGCCAACACTTCTGGGTTTTATAGTCCCTCCCCCCTCCCACCAGAAGGGGGAATGGCCTACATGGCGTAATTGACAGGACAGAGAATCTCAACATTTTTTAAACACTAATAACTCTTTTAACTTTCATTGATGGGAAAAATCATCGGCACCTAATGGGCGGAAGGGGACTCTGAGTAAGATGGCCAAAAATCACAGCCTTACGTGGTAGCGTTTTTTCTAAAATCAATATGAAGTGCAAACAGGAAGTGGTCAAGATTAGACTTTTAATTATATAGAAGGCAAGGCAACTTTAATTAGGCAAGTCAGCTTTAATTAGGCAAGGCAGCTTTAATTAGGCAAGGCAGCTTTAATTAGGCAAGGCAGCTTTAGCAATTTCAAACCTAAGGCAAGGCAGCTTTAGCACATTCAAACAAAGACGACGCAGCTTTAGCACTTTCAAACCAAAGGCAAGGCAGCTTTAGCACTTTCAAACCAAAGGCAAGGCAGCTTTAGCATTCAAACCAAAGGCAAGGCAGCTTTAGCACTTTCAAACCAAAGGCAAGGCAGCTTTAGCACTTTCAAACCAAAGGCAAGGCAGCTTTAGCACTTTCAAACCAAAGGCAACACAGCGTTAGCACTTTCAAACCAAAGGCAGCGCAGCTTTAGCACTTTCAAACCAAAGACAACGCTGCTTTAGCACATTCAAACCAAAGGCAATGCAGCTTTAACATTGTCAAACCAAAGGCAAGGCAGCCTTAGCAATTTCAAACCAAAGACAATGCAGCTTTAACACCTTCAAACCAAAGACAATGCAGCTTTAGCACTTTCAAACCGAAGACAATGCAGCTTTATCACTTTCAAACCCGAGGCAACGCAGTTTTAGCTCTTCCAAACCAAAGGCAACGCAGCTTCGCACTTTCAAACCAAAGGCAATGCAGCTTTACCACTTTCAAACCAAAGGCATCGCAGCTTTAGCACTTTCAAACCAAAGTCAAGGCATCTTTAGCACTTTCAAACCAAAGACAGGGCAGCTTTAGGATTTTCAAACCAAAGGCAAGGCAGCTTTAGCACTTTCAAACCAAAGGCAAGGCAGCTTTAGAACTTTCAAACCAAAGGCAATGCAGCTTTAGCACTTTCAAACCAAAGGCAACGCAGCTTTACCACTTTCAAACCAAAAGCAACGCAGCTTTAGCAATTTCAAACCAAAGGCAAGGCATCTTTAGCACTTTCAAACCAAAGGCAAGGCAGCTTTAGAATTTTAAAACCAAAGACAACGCAGCTTCGCACTTTCAAACCAAAGGCAACGCAGCTTTAGCACTTTCAAACCAAAGGCAAGGCAGCTTTAGCACATTCAAACAAAGGCGACGCAGCTTTAGCGCTTTCAAACCAAAGGCAAGGCAGCTTTAGCACTTTCAAACCAAAGGCAAGGCAGCTTTAGAACTTTCAAACCAAAGGCAACGCAGCTTTAGCACTTTCAAACCAAAGGCAACGCAGCTTTAGCACATTCAAACCAAAGGGAACGCAGCTTTAGCACTTTCTAACCAAAGGCAAGGCAGCTTTAGCATTTTCAAACCAAAGGCAAGGCAGCTTTAGCACTTTCAAACCAAAGGCATCGCAGCTTTAGCCCTTTCAAACCAAAGGCAACGCAGCTTTAGCTCTTTCAAACCAAAGGCAATGCAGCTTAGCACTTCCAAACAAATGGCAACGCAGCTTTAGCACTTTCAAACCAAAGGCAACGCAGCTTTAGCACTTTCAAACCAAAGGCAGGGCAGCTTTAACGTTGTCAAAGCAAAGGCAAGGCAGCTTTAGTACTTTCAAACCAAAGACAATGCAGCTTTAGCACTTTCAAACCAAAGGCAACGCAGCTTTAGCACTTTCAAACCAAAGGCAATGCAGCTTTAGCACTTTCAAACCAAAGGCACGGCAGCTTTAATGCTTTCAAACCAAAGGCAAGGCAGTTTAGCACTCTCAAACCAAAGACAACGCAGCTATAGCACTTTGAAACCAAAGGCAACGCAGCTATGCACTTTCAAACCAAAGGCAATGCAGCTTTACCACTTTGAAACCAAAGGCAACGCAGCTTTAGCACTTTCAAACCAAAGGCAAGTCATCTTTAGCACTTTCAACCAAAGACAAGGCAGCTTTAGAATTTTAAAACCAAAGGCAATGCAGCTTTAGCACTTTCAAACCAAAGGCAAGGCAGCTTTAGAATTTTAAAACCAAAGACAACGCAGCTTCGCACTTTCAAACCAAAGGCAACGCAGCTTTAGCACTTTCAAACCAAAGGCAAGGCAGCTTTAGCACATTCAAACAAAGGCGACGCAGCTTTAGCGCTTTCAAACCAAAGGCAAGGCAGCTTTAGCACTTTCAAACCAAAGGCAAGGCAGCTTTAGAACTTTCAAACAAAGGCAACGCAGCTTTAGCACTTTCAAACCAAAGGCAACGCAGCTTTAGCACATTCAAACCAAAGGGAACGCAGCTTTAGCACTTTCTAAACCAAAGGCAAGGCAGCTTTAGCATTTTCAAACCAAAGGCAAGGCAGCTTTAGCACTTTCAAACCAAAGGCATCGCAGCTTTAGCCCTTTCAAACCAAAGGCAACGCAGCTTTAGCTCTTTCAAACCAAAGGCAATGCAGCTTAGCACTTCCAAACAAATGGCAACGCAGCTTTAGCACTTTCAAACCAAAGGCAACGCAGCTTTAGCACTTTCAAACCAAAGGCAGGGCAGCTTTAACGTTGTCAAAGCAAAGGCAAGGCAGCTTTAGTACTTTCAAACCAAAGACAATGCAGCTTTAGCACTTTCAAACCAAAGGCAACGCAGCTTTAGCACTTTCAAACCAAAGGCAATGCAGCTTTAGCACTTTCAAACCAAAGGCACGGCAGCTTTAATGCTTTCAAACCAAAGGCAAGGCAGTTTAGCACTCTCAAACCAAAGACAACGCAGCTATAGCACTTTGAAACCAAAGGCAACGCAGCTATGCACTTTCAAACCAAAGGCAATGCAGCTTTACCACTTTGAAACCAAAGGCAACGCAGCTTTAGCACTTTCAAACCAAAGGCAAGTCATCTTTAGCACTTTCAAACCAAAGACAAGGCAGCTTTAGAATTTTAAAACCAAAGGCAATGCAGCTTTAGCACTTTCAAACCAAAGGCAACGCAGCTTAGCACTTTCAAACCAAAGGCAATGCGGCTTTAGCACTTTCAAACCAAAGGCAACGCAGCTTTAGCACTTTCAAACCAAAGGCAACGCAGCTTTAGCTCTTTCAAACCAAAGGCAACGCAGCATCGCACTTTCAAACCAAAGGCAACGCAGGTTTAGCACATTCAAACCAAAGGCAATGCAGCTTTAGCACTTTTAAACCAAAGGCAACGCAGCGTTAGCACTTTCAAACCAAAGGCAGGGCAGCTTTAACGCTGTCAAACCAAAGGCAAGGCAGCTTTAGCACCTTCAAACCAAAGACAATGCAGCTTTAGCACTTTCAAACCAAAGGCACCGCAGCTTTAGCACTTTCAAACCAAAGGCAACGCAACTTTAGCTCTTTTAAACCAAAGGCAGGGCAGCTTTAGCACTTTCAAACCAAAGGCAACGCAGCTTTAGCACTTTCAAACCAAAGGCAATGCAACTTTAGCACTTTCAAACCAAAGGCTACGCAGCTTTACCACTTTCAAACCAAAGGCAACACAGCTTTATCACTTTCAAACCAAAGGCAAGGCATCTTTAGCACTTTCAAACCAAAGTCAAGGCAGCTTTAGAATTTTAAAACCAAAGACAACGCAGCTTCGCACTTTTAAACCAAAGGCAACGCAGCTTTAGCACTTTCAAACCAAAGGCAACGCAGCTTTAGCACTTTGAACCCAAAGTCAAGGCATCTTTAGCACTTTCAAACCAAAGGCAAGGCAGCTTTAGCACTTTTAAACCAAAGGCAATGCAGCTTTAGCACTTTCAAACCAAAGGCAGGGCAGCTTTAACGCTGTCAAACCAAAGGCAAGGCAGCTTTAGCACTTTCAAACGAAAGACAATGCAGCTTTAGCACTTTCAAACCAAAGGCAACGCAGCTTTAGCACTTTCAAACCAAAGGCAACGCAGCTTTAGCACTTTGAACCCAAAGTCAAGGCATCTTTAGCACTTTCAAACCAAAGGCAAGGCAGCTTTAGCACTTTTAAACCAAAGGCAACGCAGCTTTAGAACATTCAAACCAAAGGCAACGCAGCATTAGCGCTTTCAAACCAAAGGCAAGGCAGCTTTATCACTTTCAAACCAAAGGCAACGCAGCTTTAGCACTGTCAAACCAAAGGCAACGCAGCTTTAGCACTTTCAAACCAAAGGCAAGGCAGCTTTAGCACATTCAAACAAAGGCGACGCAGCTTTAGCACTTTCAAACCAAAGGCAAGGCAGCTTTAGCACATTCAAACCTAAGGCAACAAAGCTTTAGCTCTTTCAAACCAAAGGCAACGCAGCTTTAGCACTTTCAAACCAAAGGCAACGCAGCTTTACCACTTTTAAACCAAAGGCAACGCAACTTTAGCACTTAATAATAATAATAATAATATATTTTATTGTCATTGCTCGTCAGTGCAACGAGGTTTAGTATGCAGCTCCACCGATGTACAAGAAAAGTAAAATAAATAAATAAGCAAGCTGAGTGACGTGACCATCCGAGGGAGACTGTCCAGGGGGGGTGGGCGGGGGGGCACTCAGCAGGGCCGGTTCAGAGCCGCTATAGCTCTTGGAATAAAGCTGTTTCTGAGTCTGGAGGTTCGGGCGTAGAAGGCCTTGTAACGTCTGCCGGAGGGAAGTAGTTCAAACAGTCCGTTACAAGGGTGTGATGAGTCCTTATGGATGCTGACGGCCTTCCTGAGGCACCGTGTGTGGTAGATGCCCTCCAAGGGTGGTAGCTCTGTCCCAATGATCCTCTGCGCTCTGTGGACGACGCGCTGAAGAGCTCTCCTCTCCGCCTCCGTGCAGCTGAGATACCACACAGAGATGCCATACATTAATATGCTCTCTGTGGTGCAGCGGTAGAACGTTGTCAGCAGCTGTTGGGGCAGACCAGTCTTTTTTAATGTCCCCAGGAAGAACAGTCGTTGCTGTGCCTTCTTGACCAGCGCAGCGGTGTTGGTGGACCATGTGAGGTCCTCTGAAATGTGAGTGCGCAGAAACTTAAAGCTGGACACTCTCTCCACACTTTCCCCGTCAATGGAGATTGGGGCGTATTCTCCATTATGGGACCTCCTGAAGTCAATAATCAGCTCCTTGGTCTTGGAGGTGTTTAGTGACAAGTTGTTATGAGCGCACCAGTCTGCCAGGTTCTGCACCTCCGCTCTGTATTTTGTTTCATCACCGTTGGTGATCAGTCCAATCACTGTTGTGTCGTCTGCATACTTCACGATGGTGTTGGTGTCGAATGCAGGGACA
Organism: Malacoraja senta; assembly: GCA_038087875.1. Classification (NCBI taxonomy): domain Eukaryota; kingdom Metazoa; phylum Chordata; class Chondrichthyes; order Rajiformes; family Rajidae; genus Malacoraja; species Malacoraja senta. The sequence goes on along the minus strand of CM075977.1, from coordinate 220,580,470 downwards.
CAGTCGTGAGTGCAGAGGGAGTAGAGCATGGGGCTTAGTCCACAGCCCTGTGGTGTGCCGGTGCTCAGGGTGATAGTGGAGGACAGGTGCGGGCCCAGTCTCACTGCCTGCGGTTGCTCCGTCAGAAAGTTCAGGATCCAATCGCATATCAGCGAGCTGAGGCCTAGCTGGTGGAGTTTAGTGGTGAGCTTGGTGGGGATGACCGTATTGAATGCAGAGCTATAGTCAATGAAGAGCATCCTCACATACGTGCCCTGTCTGTCCAGGTGAGTCAGGACAGTGTGAAGAGCCAGAGAGATGGCATCCTCTGTTGATCTATTTGCCCTGTATCCAAATTGATGGGAGTCCAGTGAGGCAGGGATGCTGGAACTTTCAGTGAGGCAGGGATGCAGGGATGCCTTGAGGCAGGGATGCCTTGACTTTCAAACCAAAGTCAAGGCATCTTTAGCACTTTCAAACCAAAGGCAAGGCAGCTTTAGCACTTTCAATCCAAAGGCAAGGCAGCTTTATCACTTTCAAACCAAAGGCATCGCAGCTTTAGCTCTTTCAAACCAAAGGCAACGCAACTTTAGCACTTTCAAACCAAAGGCAACGCAGCTTTAGCTCTTTCAAACCAAAGACAATGTAGCTTCGAACTTTGAAACGAAAGGCAATGCAGTTTAGCACTTTCAGAGGTAACACAGCTTTAGCACATTCAAACCAAAGGCAACACAGTTTTGCACTTTCAAACCAAAGGCAATGCAGCTTTAGCACTTTCAAACCAAAGGCAAGGCAGCTTTAGCACATTCAAACAAAGGCGACGCAGCTTTAGCGCTTTCAAACCAAAGGCAAGGCAGCTTTAGCACATTCAAACCTAAGGCAACAAAGCTTTAGCTCTTTCAAACCAAAGGCAACGCAGCTTTAACACTTTCAAACCGAAGGCAATGCAGCTTTAGCACTTTCAAACCAAAGGGAACGCAGCTTTAGCACTTTCAAACCAAATCCAACGCAGATTCGCACTTTCAAACCAAAGGCAACGCAGCTTTAGCACTTTCAAACCAAAGGCAACGCAGCTTTAGCTCTTTCAAACCAAATGCAACGCAGATTCGCACTTTCAAACCAAAGGCAACGCAGCTTTAGCACTTTCAAACCAATGGCAACGCAGCTTTAGCACTTTCAAACCAAAGGCAATGCAGCTTTAGCACTTTCAAACCAAAGGCAGGGCAGCTTTAACGCTGTCAATCCAAAGGCAAGGCAGCTACGCACTTTCAAACCAAAGGCAATGCAGCTTTAGCACTTTCAAACCAAAGGCAACGCAGCTTTAGCACTTTCAAACCAAAGGCAACGCAGCTTTACCACTTTTAAACCAAAGGCAGTGCAGCGTTAGCACTTTCAAACCAAAGTCAAGGCAGCTTTAGCATTTTCAAACCAAAGGCAAGGCAGCTTTAGCATTTTCAAATCAAAGGCAAGGCAGCTTTATCACTTTCAAACCAAATGCAACGCAGCTTTAGCTCTTTCAAACCAAAGGCAATGCAGCTTAGCACTTTGAAACCAAAGGCAGTGTAGCTTTACCACTTTCAATCCAAAGACAATGCAGCATTAGCAATTTCAAACCAAAGGCAACGCAGCTTTAGCACTTTCAAACCAAAGGCAACGCAGCTTTAGCACTTTCAAACCAAAGGCAGGGCAGCTTTAACGCTTTCAAACCGAAGGCAAAGCACCTTTAGCACTTTCAAACCAAAGGCAAGGCAGCTTTAGCTCTTTCAAACCAAAGGCAATGCAGCTTTAGCACTTTCAAACCAAAGGCAACGCAGCTTTAGCACTTTCAATCCAAAGGCAAGGCAGCTTTAGCTCTTTCAAACCAAAGGCAATGCAGCTTTAGCACTTTCAAACCAAAGGCAACGCAGCTTTACCACTTTCAAACCAAAGGCAACGCACCTTTAGCACTTTCAAACCAAAGGCAAGGCATCTTTAGCACTTTCAAACCAAAGGCAAGGCATCTTTAAGAGACTTTAAGACTTTTGCCTCCATCTTTAAGAGACTTTAAGACTTTAAGACTTTAAGACTTTTGCCTCCATCACAGTTAGGAGGTGCCTGGTGAACTCACTGTGGTGGATGTTAATTTGTGTTTATTGTGTGTTTTGTTATTTATTATTATATGTATGACTGCAGGCAACGAAATTTCGTTCAGACCGAAAGGTCTGAATGACAAATAAAGGAATCTCAAATAAAGGAATCTCAAAATCTTTAGCACTTTCAGCTTTAGCACTGTCAAACCAAAGGCAGGGCAGCTTTAATGCTTTCAAACCAAAGGCAAGGCAGCTTTAGCACTTTCAAACCAAAGGCAATGCAGCTTTAGCACTTTCAAACCATAGGCAACGCAGCTTTACTACTTTCAAACCAAAGGCAACGCAGCTTTAGCACTTTCAAACCAAAGGCAACACAGCTTTAGCACTTTCAAACGAAAGGCAACACAGCTTTAGCACTTTCAAACCAAAGGCAACACAGATTTAGCACTTTCAAACCAAACACTCATTTGCATTTTCAAGCTACATTTTCAAACCACATTAAGGGCACTGACAGGTCAGTAAAACCACTCACAGTTTAGTAGACATGTGTTCTGTGTTATTCACAGATTAGACTGAGAATTGCTACCTCTCGCACCCCCATCTTGCAGAGAACTGAGGCACCGCCACACTTCTGGGTTGTATAGTCCCTCCGGAAGGGGCGTGGCCTTCAGGAGAGAGAATCTCAACTTTTTAAAAACACTAATAACTCTTTTATTTTTCATCGATGGGAAAAAATTCTCTTGTCCTGCGCAGCGGAGGGGGACTCTGAGTAAGATGGCCAAAAGTCACAGCCATAAATGGCAGCGTTTTTTCTAAAATCTATATACAGTGCAACAGGAAGTGGTCAAGATGAGACTTTTAGTAATATAGATGGCAGAAGAGGAAGCCACAGTTAATGAAAGATGACATCACATCTGGGAACAGTTTCGTCATGAGAGCATTTACGACAGGTATGAAGGCTCTGTTTCTGCGCTGCTCTACAATTTTACCTTTCTGAAAGAGGATGACAGTAGAATCAGAATCAGAATCACACTTTATTCGCCAAGTATGTTTTACAACATACGAGGAATTTCATTGGCCAGGTCAGTCATACACAGGAAGTGGCGGCGCCTAACGGCCTAACGGCAGCGGCTCGACTGCAGTCCGTCTGTCTTTTTTTGGTTTTGTCTAGTTAAATGTAGTTGTTTGTGTTTTTTTATATTGTTTTTAATTGTGTATATGTGGGGGGCGGGGGGGGGAGGGGGAAACTTTAAAAAATCTCTTCCCTGCCCGGGAGACCCGACCTTTTCCCTGTTGGGTCTCCGTTGTCGTTGGGGCCTAGCTCCGTGGAGCGGCTTCTGACCGGGATGACCTGGGGGCTCCAGTCGCGGAGCCTGTGGAGCTGCGGACTTACCATCGTGGGGCTGGCTGTCCTCGGAGCATGAGGAGCGGTGGAGGCTCGCTGCTGCGGCCCGACTACGGAGCTCCAGCTGCAGCTGCAGACCCGTGGACTGTGATATCGGGAGCTCGCGGGTCCGGGTGAGAGACCGCTTTCCGAAGCTCCCGCAACGCAACTTCTCCCGCCCGTGTCGCGGGGTTGGAACGACTCGGAGCGGGGCCGCAAATCGCCCGGCGCTGCTTAATGGCCGCGGGACATTCCAGCGCCCGCCGGGGGCTCCAACTTGGTGACTTTTGGGCCCAGAGCGAGGCAGTACACCGCCCGGCGCGGCCTCAACAGCCGTGGGACTTAACATTGCCCGCCTGGAGCTTCAACATCGGGAGAAAAATGGTGCAGGGGAGAGAAAAGACTTTGCCTTCCATCACAGTGAGGAGGAGATTCACTGTGATGGATGTTTTTCTGTAGATTGAATTGTTTGTGTGTCTTGTAGGAATTGTTTTGTTTGTATGGCTGTGGAAATAGAATTTCGTTTGAGCCTCTTTGAGGTTCTAATGACAATAAAATCTAATCAATCAATCAATCAATCAATCAATCAATCAAAAAAGGAACAGATCAGTCAAAAACACATTTTAACATGAACATCCACCACAGTGACTCCTACACATTCCTCACTGTGATGGAAGGCGAAATAAAGTTCAAGTCCTTCCCTCAGTTCTTCCTCGGTCGTGGACCTCGAGCCCCCGTTGACGGGACGATCTTGACTCCAGTAGCTGGCGGCGTTCGGGCCCTCCGCGTCAATGCGATCTGCTCCCACATCGAGGGGATGGCAGTTCCCCCGGGCGGGGTGATCGAACCTCGCGTCGGGGCTGGTGAACCTTCCACGACATTGAAGCTTCCCGATTAGCCTCTCCCGAGACTGCGAGCCCTTGATGTTAAAGTCCACTGTGGTCGCAGTGGGAGCGATCCCAGGCAAGGGATCAGCTCCAAGTCCGCGCCCCGCGGTGGTGCTCACGATAGTCCGAGGAGTCTTCCAGCTCCATCGATCCGAAAATTGATCACATCTCTGGGAAGGTAAGAGCTTGAAAAAAGTTTCCCTCGATCCCCTCCCCCCTCCCCCCACATAAAACAAACCGAAGAACATTAAAAACAAAACTTTTAGCAAACTAAAAAATAACAAAAAGAATGAAAAAACGCCCAGACTGCAGGCAGGGCAGCCATCTCCCCGGCTGAGGGAGGGCATAGTTCCTTGAAAGTGGCAACGTAGGTAGACAATGTGGGGAAGAAGGTGTTTGGCACACTTGTCTTCCCGGTCAGAGAAATGAGTGCAAAAGTTGGGACGCCATGTTACAATTGTACAAGACGTTGGTGAGACCACACTTTGGTTATTGTTTGCTTTTCTGGTGGCCTGGCTAAAGGATAGATATTGTTTAGATGGTGAAGGGTGCTGAAATGATTCACAAGCATAATATCAGGACTGGAGGGCTAAAGTTAAAAGGAGAGGCTGGAGCGAAGGTTAAAGGGTGACCTTGTAGAAGTTTATAAAATTATGAGTGGCATAGTTAAGGTGAATGGTCCGTTTTCCTGAGATAGGGAATCCAAAACTGGAGGGCATTGATTTAAGGTGAGAGGGGAAATATTTAAAGGGGACGTTGGGGGCAAGGTATTGATGTAGAGAATATATGGGATGAGTTTCCAAGGAGACAGTATTGATGGCTACAGTTACAATGTTTAAAAGACATTTTGACAGGTACATGGAAAATCAAGGTTTAGAGGGCCAAAGGCAGGCAGATTTAGACTTACTTTAGAGGTGCAGCATGGAAACAAGCCCTTCGGCCCACCGAGTCTGTGCCAACCAGCGTTCATCCCATACACTCACACTGTCCTACACACTAGGGACAATTTTACAATTTTACTGAAGCCAATTAACCTACAAACCTGCACGTCTTTGGAGTGTGGGAGGAAACCAGAGCACCTGGAGAACACCCACATGGTTATAGCGATAACGTACAAATTCCGCACTGCCAGCACCGTTAGTCAGGATTGAACCCGGGTCTTTGGTGGTGGAAGGCAGCCATTCTACCGCTGTGCCACTGTGCCGCCCATAAATGATGGGGCAAGCTCAAATAGTAATATTGGAGGGTATGGACAAGTTGGGCTGAACGGCCTGTTTCTGTACCGTAGTACTCTATTCTCCTGATGCAGAGCAGCTCAAGTGGTTGTGGAAAAATCTGCATTAGTCAAAGAGCCTTGTTTGCTGTTTGCTCCCTGGTTCTGACATCTGTGGACTGTCTGTGTGCACTGAATCATTTCACAGACACACTGCCTGAGCTGAGGAGATAGCTCCTGAACTCAGCTGCTGCCTTTTGCATGTCCTGCCACTGGTACAGCCCTGGGGGCCGGTCCACATTGCAGATTGAAGTGTTTCCTTGCACTCAGTTCAATCCTGTTTTGTTTTATTGCTGTTGGTTGAAGTTTGAGGTCACAGGTTAATTGAGTGCACAAGTCAGCTGTCGTGCAGTGAATCGGGGGACCTCGGGCAAAATTCTTGACAGTTCACCTGCACAAACCAGTGCGGTTCCCTCAGCGTAACACCATGACTGCTCAATCAAGTTTATGGCTTATAACCTGGAACATTGAGTCATGCATGCAGGACCAGGCCTTTCGGCCCAACTTATTCATGCTGACCCAGATGTCCCATCTAAGCTAGTCCTGCCTGCATTTGACCCATGTCTCTCTAAACCTTGCCTGTCCAAACGTTGACCTTCTGAACATTTCTCTTTCCAAAGATGCTGCCTGACCTGCTGCGTTTATCCAGCTCCCTCTGTTGTTATTTCAGTTTTCCAGCATTGCAGGTTTTTTTCTATTTTCAGCTCGCCATCACGGCAGCTCGACAGCGGGTTTGTTCTATTTTTAGCAGGGTAGCACAGAGTTGCTGCCTTACAGCACCAGAGACCCGGATCTGATCCTGACTTCGGGTGCTGTCAGCATGGAGTTTGCACGTTCTCCTTGTGACCGTTTGGGTTTTCTCCGGGTGCTCTGGTTTCCTCCCACATTCCAAAGGCGTGCAGGTTTGTAGGTTAATTTTCCTTTGTGAATTGTCCCTAGTGTGTAGGATAGAACTAGAGTTAGGGTGATTATTGGTCAGCGCAGACTCAGTGAGCAGAAACTAAAATTAAACTAAACTAAAATAAACTAAACTAAACTAAACTAAACTAAATAGCCAGAAATTTACTCAGATACTGCTTTCTTTCACCACACATTTCCCAGTCTTATACTCTTGATTCCAAATGCTTCGTGGTCACCTTCCCCTAGCTAACAATGATCTATTCTACATTTTCCTTGAACATCATCCCCTTTGATGTCTCATTTTCACATCTTACCCTGTCATATCTCTGTGTCTCCCTCTCCCTTGATTCTCAGTCTGAAGAAAGGTCTCGTCCTGAAACGTCACACATCCATTCCATCCAGAAATGCTGCCTGTCCTGCTGTGTTACTCAAATATTCTGTGTCTATCTTCCAAATCTTTTGACCTATTAACCATGCTGGTTCGGGGTCTGCTGCGAGTGATGTGCCAGCCACAGGTGGATTCCACTGCCAATACCTCCATCTCCTGGTTAGGGGGCTAGGGGGCCGTTGACTGATTGGATGCAATCCTACAATTGAACCATGTGTTCTCCATTGCCCTGCCTGCTCTCACTCTCTTCCTCAATGGAGTCCATTATTACAGTAAGTGTGAATGTAAATCTTGAATAAACGCTGTAAGATTGTTCTGGGAAGGAAAAATGGTTTGGCCAGGTGGACTGGATTGAAACATAAAATGTCTGCTGACCAAAATTGCTGAATATGTAGCTGCAGGGGTCAGGAAGTTGTGGTCAGGAGAAATACACATTGTCCTGCTGTTACTGCATATTCGCGACTATGGTATTAACTGCACCCGTCTGACTGAGATAGCTGGCTCTCAGAAGTCTGAGGAATATACAAACCGCCACTCTCAGAAGTCTGAGGAATGTACCTGTCTTATCTCTAGTATTGTTCCACTAAATAACACCTCCCAATATGCACTTGCCTGTGATCCTGACCATTGCGTTCGTGTCTGTTCCTTTGTTTCAGTAATATGGGAGGCATAAACTGTAGCCTTTAAGTATATAAGGCATTACAAATTAAGGCATTGAGCTTGACTCTTTGCTAGGTTGTTAACCTGTGTGAAGACTCAGTGCTGAATAAACGTACCTTTAAAGAAACCCCGGTGTCCGGTCGATTATTGTCGAAACAACCGATGTGAGAGAAAAACGTGAATCAACATTTGGTGTCAGAAGTGGGATGTCAACCAGCGACTGATCGAGCCGGCGAGTGAATCCACTGGGCGACGGGATCGATGTGAAGGTTGCGCAGCCAAGTGAGTAGATTTAGTTAAATCACCTCTTGGTCCTTCCTCGTATCCCGGCATAGCAGGGTAATTCGCTGGCTTGCGTCAGTCGGTGGGACGACATCCGAACGTTCCCGTTGTGGGCACGGGGATAGGGCTGTCTCGAGGATTGTCCTAGTCTGATCGAGCGGATAAAATACCCCGTAGAGGAGGACCGTAGACGGTATATAAGAGGAATGCACTGGGGATAGGATGGGAATGTGATGATTATTGAATCATCGGATTAACAAGTATTGAGACGTTAACCGAGACCAAGGTACCCCCGTATCTCACAGAAAGTCCGCCTTAAACTGGCGAAGGTCAGGAATTGAAGTGACCGAGTGAGATACGGTGGAACCAAAGACTCACGGTTAACCCTGAAATGTGATGGTTATTGAATCGTCGGATTAACAAGTATTGAGACGTTAACCGAGACCAAGGTACCTCCGTATCTCACAGAAAGTCCGCCTTAGACTGGTTGTTTAGAGAGGAAATCCTCCACGCTAAGGTCAGGAATTGAAGTGACCGAGTGAGATACGGCAGAACCAAGGACTCACGGTTAACCCTGAACTATTGGTGTGTAATAATATAAGTATAAAAAAATGGGTAATGGTATGGACACCAGTTGTCACCCGGACCGGCCATTACATCAGCTATGTTTCTTGCATCCAGAAATGGAGGAGACCTTCAGGCGTATGTCGGGAGGACTCATTCATAAACTGGAGAAGGATGAATGGCCTGAAGGGGGTTCCAAGGATATGGGTGTGTTATCAAGGGCCCAGAGTGTAATATGGAAAAAGGATAAAAAAAGAAATTATAAAAAGGCCATTCAGTTGTGGATCGATCATTGTAACGGAGAAAAGGCACGGTCTTTAACGGCCAGTTGGCAGAGTAATGCCTTGAAACTAGGAATACCCCTGACCGAGGGGGGTCAGGAGAAGTCGGTGACCGTATTAAAACAGGAATGTAGGCATGCTAAGGAAAGTAAGGATCGTCAGGAGAGAGAGAGACAAAATAAGGCCGAGGTAAATAAAGACTTACGTAAGTTGGTGGCTGGCATAGATTTGGGAGGTGACGAGGAGGAGGAGGTAGAGGATTACCATTGGAGAGTCCGTGGAGCACCCCCGCTGAACCAGTCTGCCCCGTTGCCAGTCCCTCTGCCCCCGTTGCCAGTCCCGTGTCCGCTCCTCCAATTCCCGCTACCTGATCCAAGATTAAAACTCTCCCTTCACAGATACCAGTTTCCAAATCTCCCATACCCTCGCTGAACCCCAGAAGACGGTCCCTTTCAGGGGGGACCACAGGGAAGACAGTTGCCACTAGTGCCCCTCCAGCAGACCGACCTCCTCCGTATTCTGCTGCTGCCCTACAATCTACCGACTCCGTGGGAGGCAGAACTAAGCTGAACCCCCGGACCAAAACCAGAAAGAATATGGCACAGCGGCGAACTCAATCCCTCCCCTACAGTATACATGGAATAGATTGCCACAGGGCTTTGTAAACTCGCCGACCCTATTTTCTCGTTGTCTGCAACAGCAATTACAAAACCTGCAGTTACCTGAGGGGTCTGCATTGATCCAGTACATCGATGAACTTTTAGTGGCCAGTGAAACGGAGGAGCAGAATAGGGAAGCTATAATTTTGTTGTTGAACTTTGTAAAGGCATTGGGGTACGTTGTGTCCTCCTCCAAAGTACATGTCGGACAAAAGGAGGTGAAATTCCTCGGAGTCATAATCTCAGCAGATGGCCGTCGGTTGGACGAGAGCCGCACGGACCCCATTTACAGGACACCACCCCCCATGACAGCCAGGGGAATGCGACAGTGGTTGGGAATGATCAACTACTGCCGTCAGTGGATTCCAAATGTGGCCCTGGACATAAAGCACCTGACCCCTTACACCAGCCAGGAAGGTATCTTTGTATTGTCAGATGAAGCCTTGACCGCCTTCAATAATCTACGAGAGGCCCTGCAGAAGGCTCCTGCGCTGGGGCAACCCCTGTATGATAGATCTTTTCAGCTCTATTGTACCCTCCTGGGCGAATGTGCCACTGCGGTTTTGACCCAGCTGCATGGGGATAAGCACCGACCAGTGGCGTATTATTCATCCAAGTTAGACCCTGTGGCACTGGGGTATCCCCATTGTACACAGATTTTGACAGCGGTATACAATAGTCTTCAGTCGGCCGCCAACCTGACTCTCCAGCAGGACATTACTGTATATTCCTCCCACTCCGTGACCACCCTACTGGGACAGCTCCAGACCCAGCATTTGACTTCAGCCAGACAAAATAAGTATGAGATCTACCTGTTGAATAATCCCAAGCTACAGTTCCGGCACTGCACCACTATCAACCCTGCTGTGTTTCTCTGCTCTCCTCCTGATCCCATATTGACTTACGTAAGTTGGTGGCTGGCATAGATTTGGGAGGTGACGAGGAGGAGGAGGTAGAGGATTACCATTGGAGAGTCCGTGGAGCAACCATAATTGCTTGGAGGCTATTCTCGCGGATACCAGTCCGCGCCCTGACCTTAGCGATAAACCTCCAGATTTGATCCTCTATACCGATGGAAGTTCGTCCATCGACGAGAAGGGACGCCGTCTGTCAGGCTTTGCGGTAGTTAAGCAAGATGGAACCTTGCTGGATTGTGGCAGTTTTGACCCACCGATTTCAGCTCAGCAGGCTGAGTTGTTTGCCCTCACCCGAGCCTGTGTCCTCGCCGAGGGGCTCTCCGTCAATATTTACACCGACTCCCGATACGCATTCAGAGTCGTTCACGATTTTGGACAGTTATGGAAAAATAGGGGATTCCTCACCTCGACGGGCCATAAGATTGCCAATCAGATCCTGGTCTCTGACCTGTTGAATGCTATCCTTCGGCCCTCTGCGGTAGCCGTAACCAAATGTGTGGCCCACACGACAGGAGATTCCCCGGTCCAAATCGGTAACAGGTTGGCTGACAAAGCGGCTAAGTGTGCTTCACGTGGTATATCTAAAGTAGTGGGTAGTATGATGAGGCAGGTGAAAAGCCTTTATATGGGCTCGTCTGAATCTGAGAAACCTATGCCAACCATGAATGATGTATTGCACTTACAGGGGGACGCCTCTGTTGATGTTATAATGGAATGGGAGCAGCTGGGATGTCGGAAGGCTGACTCCGGACTGTGGCTCACGCCGGCCGGACAGACCTGTATGACAGACCAGTTAGCGACCTGGGTCGTTGATTGCCTACATCTAGCCACTCACTGTGGGGCCACCTTGCTAGTAGACGCTCTCTTACAGGCATGGTGGCATCCTCGACTTAAGGTTTTGGCAGCCCAAACTAGTGCACGGTGCCTCACCTGTGCCACACACAACCCTGGTGAGGGAGTTGCCTGCCAGACGGGTCGTACTCCATTACCTACTGCTCCGTTTGAAACCTTACAGATAGATTTTATTGATTTGCCTAAGTGTCAGTGTTATAAACATGTGCTTGTTATTGTTGATGTGTTTTCTAGGTGGATTGAAGCCTTTCCAACCACTGATTGCACTGCTTCTACGGTGGTGTCTATTTTATTACGGCAGTTTGTTCCTCGCTTTGGGGTTCCAAACACCATCAGTTCGGATAACGGCCCTCACTTTATTGCCGCTATCAATAAAGAATTGTACCAACAGCTGGGTGTAACCCAGCGGCTACATTGTGCTTATCGCCCACAGGCTGCAGGAATGGTGGAACGCTTGAACCAGACCCTGAAGACCAAGCTTGCCAAGCTGGTGGACCAATCGGGCTCCACCTGGGTTAAAATGTTACCTGTTGCCTTGTTTCAGATCAGAGTCCTTCCAGCAGGGAAGACAAGGTTGTCTCCTGCAGAGATCATCTATGGCTGACCCCTGCGCACCCCCTGGACAGACATTATCCTGGCCACAACAACATTGCATCATATGATGGAGGAGATGGTCTCTTACGTCCTTCCCCTTACAAGGGCCCTGCATGAGATTCATGGGGAGGTCAAGGCCGCTTATGTGGGCGACATAGATTTTCCCGTTGATGGACGGATCACCCCGGGTTCTTATGTGTTGATTAAGAATTGGGTTCGTAAGGACACCCTTTCTCCTCGATGGTTGGGCCCCTTCCAGGTTCTCCTCACCACCCCCACCGTGGTAAAGGTAGAAGGACGATCGGCATGGGTGCATTTGCACCATTGTAAAGTGGTTGGTGACACCAAGCAAAGGGGGGAGGTCGAGGTCAGGGAGGGGGATCCGGTCCACGAAAAGCAGGGTACGAATTAATTTTGTTACGAAATTGCACGTTCTTTTCTTTTTCCCTCCCTTGATTTCGCAGATACAAAATAAATTGATAAGATGAGGGTCTCCGTGGCATTAATATGTGTGGCAACCACAGCAGGGTTAATCGGTTTCGGTTGGAAATGGACAAAGCCTGAATACGGACGGAACAAACGAGGAAAGAGAGGGGAATGAGAAAACTCCAATTTACTCATCCAGGCACACAACGAGCTATTCGGGAAGGGGCAGGTAGTTTGTTATCCACGAATGACATCAGTTACCTCCCTGTTTACCCCATCCCCTGCATGGGGCAGAACTGAACTACTGGTGAAGTGCCAGGACAAAGAAACGGTCCCTGTCAAGCCCATTATCATCAGCTATGATAGGCTTCTCGCTCCACCGGCCAACTGCTTACCGCTCCCTAAGAACAACGACCACTCCTACGACATTTGCTATAATGGATCTAGGACAGCGTCAAGAGCACCAGCTAGGCCATGTAACTTCACCACCAATAATGACAACAGGCAATATGAAAATTGTTTTAGTAACCAAGGACACGGGTGTATAGTCATACATGTTAAAAATAACCTCACTTGCGCTCTGCAAGGACCCGTTCACGGCTCCGCATGTAACCCTACCTATAAAGGAGTCCAATGTAAGGTGTCTAAGGACTGTATCCCTGTAAATGCTGGATTTCAGCTGTTGTGTGGATGGGCTAATGGGACCCATCTGACGGTAGGATCGCATCACCTGCCAATCCCCAGTTATAGCAATGGGATCAGTGAAGCGTGGAGGGACTGGTCTGGAGGGGGAGAAATCATTAATACCCGAAGGGGCTGTAATGGATCATTATATACGGAGGAAGGATATTACTTCTTCTTTAATGGGAAAGGAACCAATGTCCTAAAAACCCCTTTCCCCAAGAACGTGGCAGTTGGAGCATTGGTGCCAACCACGGTACCTTGTCCCGAGCAATGGACTAAACCCATGGCTCGGGTTCATCGAAGGGCGGTGTCGGCCGAGTTTTGCGCGCAATGGAGAAATCCAGGGGTCAGGGGAGCTACCCGCGGACATGCCATCGGATGGGGATTATTAAGCATGCTAACCATGGGAGGAGTGGGTGGAGGTGAAGCAGCCAAAAACCGAAATTACCTTGTTTGCGGCCTGACAATTCTGGGCAATGCAACAACTGGAGCCTTGGAGGCAGTAAAAACCCAGATGACCGAAATGAGGATGTTTTCCCTACAAAATAGATATGCGCTCAATTACTTATTGGCTAGAGAAGGGGGGACCTGTACCGTCATAAAAGGGAAATGTATGATGGGGGTTCAAGACAGGACTAGCAACATCACCCAACGCCAGAAAGAGATTACCACCTTTTTGGATGGAATAAATGAAAACCAGGGATGGGGGAATTGGGGATTTGGGGGATTATACAACTGGATTATCAGCATGGCCATCTATGCTGCTATAGTAGTTACTTGTTTATTTGTGGGGATTGCCATTGTGAAATGTATCATAGCCCGATTAATGGCGGCTTTATCAGGTTTGGGGACCACCCCCGAGGAAACTAAACATTCTGTACAAATGATGATCTTACAGCATGAGCAGGAGAGACTGTTACCATTCCCCAACGACAGCGAAGACGATGAAGTGAGTGAGAAAGGAGAATTGGGGGACAAGGGTCGGACGGTCCAAGAGGCCGTGGCCAGGGAACTAGAAAGTTACAAGATTCGGCAAATGGGACTTTTTAATGGACTATGAGTGTTGCCATAAGAATGGCAAAAGGGGGGAATGTGAATGTAAATCTTGAATAAACACTGTAAGATTGTTCTGGGAAGGTAAAATGGTTTGGCCAGGTGGACTGGATTGAAACATAAAATGTCTGCTGACCAAAATTGCTGAATATGTAGCTGCAGGGGTCAGGAAGTTGTGGTCAGGAGAAATACACATTGTCCTGCTGTTACTGCATATTCGCGACTATGGTATTAACTGCACCCGTCTGACTGAGATAGCTGGCTCTCAGAAGTCTGAGGAATATACAAACCGCCACTCTCAGAAGTCTGAGGAATGTACCTGTCTTATCTCTAGTATTGTTCCACTAAATAACACCTCCCAATATGCACTTGCCTGTGATCCTGACCATTGCGTTCATGTCTGTTCCTTTGTTTCAGTAATATGGGAGGCATAAACTGTAGCCTTTAAGTATATAAGGCATTATGAATTAAGGCATTGAGCTTGACTCTTTGCTAGGTTGTTAACCTGTGTGAAGACTCAGTGCTGAATAAACGTACGTTTAAAGCAACCCCGGTGTCCGGTCGATTATTGTCGAAACAACCGATGTGAGAGAAAAACGTGAATCAACATAAGCAGCCCATTCAGCTCATTGTTGTAACAGCCAAGAAGGTACACCAACACCTCTACTTCCTGAGGGGTCTGAGGAAATGACTTCTGTGATGGTTACAAACTCTTACAAGGGAAAACAAGCTCACCCTAGACAATCTCTCCCTACAATTAAAGTCTGGCAACATCCTGGTGAATCAGTGCACTGGCTGCTTCGCCAACAGTCTGTCTGTCCTTTCTACTGTTTTTTTATTTTTAAAGTATGTTTAAAATTATGTTTTAGTGTTTCTTGGTTTGTCTTATGTGGGAGACGGGGGAAACTTTTTTCAATCTCTTACCTCAACGGTGATGCGAGTTTTCTCTGCATCGTATCTCCGTTCCCACAGCGGCCTAACAACGTGGGGCGGTGCGGCCTTTCCTGAAGACCGGCCCGGTGCTTCAAGCCGCGGGCGGGCGGACTTTAACGTCGTGGAGCTTGCGATCCTTTGAGAGGTTCGACTGAAAAAGCTCCAACTGCAGGGCCTGTGGACGTTAACACCGTGAAGCCTGCAGTTTCCGGTAAGAAAAGGCCGACTCGGGAGCTCCATGTGCGGAGAGTTCCAATCCGTCCCAATGCCGGAGTATCGATCATCCCGACGCGAGGGCTTCGGACATTGGACCGTCGGCAGCAGCGACTGCAGATGGTTCAACAGCCCCGACCACGGGTGATCAAAGAGGAAGATGATTTGACTTAATTACCTTCCATCACAGTGAGGAATGATAAATCCGCTGTGGTGGATGTTTATGTTAACTTTTATTTTATGTGGCTGTGTGTCTTGTTGCTTTTTACTTAGTATGGCTGTATGGTATCTCAAGTTTCACTGTACGTTAATTAGTACATGTGACAATTCAATTGAATCTTGAATCTTGAATCTTGAATCTTGAAATATTAAATCCTTCCCACAGTGCGAATAAATGAATGAATGAATATTTTATTGTTATATGTAACAAGTCACAGTGAAATTCTTTGCTTGCATACCCATGGTATGCAAATAGTCGCCACATTAGGGTGCTGACAAAGTTACAAAGTATACACAATATCCATGCCATGTCCCTTTTTGATCTCCCCTCCCCCTCCCCCCCACCTCACGACAGCCCCCCAAGCCGGGACCCCATTGTCCAGAATCATCAACCTCAAATGTCACATCACATGCTATCTATATAATTAAAAGTCGAAACTTGACCACTTCCCGTTTGTGCTGAATATTGATTTTAGAAAAACGCTACCACATACGGCTATGATTTTTGGCCATCGTACTCAGAGTCCCCCTCCGCTCATCAGATGCAGAGGATTTTTCCCATCTATGAAAAATAAATGAGTTATTAGTGTTTAAAAAATGTTGAGATGCTCTCTCCTGTCAATCACCTCCATGAAGGCCACGCCCCTTTAGGGGTGTGTGGCGAGGAGCTATAAAACCCGGAAGTCTGTACGTGGCTCTGTTGCTGCAAGCTGGTGAGCGAGAGGTCACAACTCTCAGTCTGAGCTGCAAATCTACAGAACACTTAGTGTCTACTGACCTGTGAGTGCTCTTTATGTGTTTTTAAACTGTGCCTTTTGCAACTGGCTATTTAAATATGTAGTTGTTGAAATGTGTGGCTGCTGAAATGTGTGGCTGATGAAATGTGTGGCTGTTGAAATGTGTGGCTGTTGAAATGTGTGGCTGTTGAAATGTGTGGCTGTTGAAATGTGTGGCTATTGAAATGTGTGGCTATTGAAATGTGTGCCTTTTGCAAATGTGCCTTTTGCAACTGTGCCTTTTGCATCTGCCTTTTGCAACTGTATCTTTTGCAACTGTGGCTATTGAAATGTGCAGCTATGGAAATGTGCGGCTATTTGAAATGTGTGGCTATTTGAAATGTGTGCCTATTTGAAATGTGTGGCTATTTGAAATGTGTGGCTATTTGAAATGTGTGGCTATTTGAAATGTGTGGCTATTTGAAATGTGTGGCTATTTGAAATGGGTGGCTATTTGAAATGTGTAGCTATTTGAAATCAGTGGCTACTTGAAATGAGTGGCTATTGAAATGTGTGGCTATTGAAATGCGTGGCTATTGAAATGGGTGGCTATTGAAATGGGTGGCTATTGAAATGCGCGGCTACTGAAATGCGTGGCTATTGAAATGCGTGGCTATTGAAATGCGTAGCTATTGAAATGCGTGGCTATTGAAATGCGTGGCTATTGAAACGCATGGCTATTGAAATGCATGGCTATTGAATTACGTGGCTATTGAATTGTGTGGCTATTGAATTGTGTGGCTATTGAATTGTGTGGCTATTGAATTGTGTGGCTATTGAATTGTGTGGCTATTGAATTGTGTGGCTTTTGAACTGTGTGGCTATTGAAATGTGGCTATTGAAATGTGTGGCTCTTGAAATGTGTGGCTATTGAAATGTGTGGCTATTGAAATGTGTGGCTATTGAAATGTGTGGCTATTGAAATGTGTCGCTATTGAAATGTGTCGCTATTGAAATGTGTGGCTATTGAAATGTGTGGCTATTGAAATGTGTGCCTTTTGCAAATGTGCCTTTTGCAACTGTGCCTTTTGAAACTGTGCCTTTTGCAACCATGCCTTTTGCAACCGTGTTTGGAAGGAATTAACGCTTTATTAGGTCCGACCGTGTTTACTGCAAAAGTCCCGCTCATTTTGTGATTTCTGCTTAGTGGACAGGTCACGTTGATTGCATCATTTCCGGTGAGTGCAGAGGTCATGCTGAATGCGGAAGTGTTGCTGACTGTGGAAGGCCCAGAGTGGAGACGCCGCACTCAGCCATTTGAGTATTCAAAAAAGTTTACTGCCATATGTATGGTGTGTGTGTGTGTGAGTGTGTCTTTGTGTGTGTGTGAGTGTATGTGTGTGTGTCTGTGTGTGTGTGTCTGTCCATGTGTCTCTGTGTGTCTGTGTGTCTGTCTGTGTGTCTGTCTGTGTGTGTCTGTGTGTCTGTCTGTGTGACTGTCTGCCTGTGTCTGTCTGTGTCTGTCTATGTCTGTCTGTGAGTGTGTGTTTGTGTGAGGGTGTATGTGTCGGGCTGTGTGTGCGTCTGTGTGAGTGTGTGTACGTGTTTGTGAGTGTGTGTTTGTGTCTTTGTGTTTGTGTTTATGTGTGTGTGTATGTGTTTGTGTGTGTGTGTCTGTCTGTGTGTGTCTGTGTGTGTGAGTGTCTGTGTGTGTGAGTGTCTGTGTGTGTGTCTGTGTGTGTCTGTGTGTGTCTGTGTTGGTGAGTGTCTGTGTGTGTGAGTGTCTGTGTGTGTGAGTGTCTCTGTGTGTGTGAGTGTATGTGTGTGCACTCTGCTTGAAATGCTGTGAAATTGGATTTGCTGGCCTGCACTCTACTTGGAGTGCTCTGCGGTTGGACTTTCTGCCTGCTCTATGCTTGGAGTACTGTGAGGTTGGACTTGCTGCCTGCACTCCGCTTGGAGTGCTGTGAGGTTGCACTTGCTGCCTGCACTCTGCTTGGAGTGCTGTGAGGTTGCACTTGCTGCCTGCACTCTGCTTGGAGTGCTGTGAGGTTCGACTTGCTGCCTGTACTCTGCTTGGAGTGCTGTGAGGTTGGATTTGCTGCCTGCACTCTGCTTGGAGTGCCGTGAGGTTGGATTTACAGGCCTGCACTGAATGATGACTTTGGAGGTAATTTCTCAGATTTTCTTTGTTAAAATTTGACCGCTCAATCTCTCTATAATAAAATTGTCTTAAAAAAAATATATATCAACAGCAAAGAGCTTTCAAGAGGCAGTGAGCAGCAAAACACAACATGGGACACAACAAGAAATAACTTAATAAATCTCATCTTTAACATTTAAATTGTCGTTATATTTTAAGTCATTCACATTTAAAATTTTAATAAATCCTTTTTCCACTTGCCATAATAGGCAGGAATGGCTGCGCTGTCGGAGAGACACTTAGAGTGCATGGGGGGGAGGTTGATGGGAGATGGACTGAATGCATGGGGGGGAGGGGATTGGCAAGGAGCAGAGTGGGGGGGGGGTGAAGGGAGGCAAGGTGACTGAGTGAACTGCCACCACACCAGCCGTGAGTGACTGGACTGCCAGCGCACCAGCCATGAGTAAGTGAACTGCCAGCCCACCAGCCATGACTTAGTGAACTGCCAGCCCACCAGCCATGACTCACTGAACTGCAAGTCCAAGAATCCATTCAGTCCACAATACCCATACTAGCCCTCTGGAAACTAGTCCCTACAGCGCACAACACCCATACTAGTGCTCCAGAGATTCACGCAAGGATAGACTTTCCTCCTTCATTGCTGTGATCTGCAAATAAAGATGAAAATGTTTTAAATTCTCCCCCTTCTCTCTCACACAGTCTGTCACCTGTTTTCGGCAGAATTTCTAGTAGTTTCTCAGCTGCCAGCCCACCAGGCCTGAGTTAGTGAGCTGCCAGCCTGCCATGCCTGAGTGACTGAGCTGCCATGCCTGAGTGACTGAGCTGCCTGGCCTCAGTGACTGAGCTGCCTGGACTGAGTGACTGAGCTGCCTGGCCAAAGTGACTGAGCTGCCAAGCCTGAGTGACTGAGCTGCCAGCCCAAGAATCAATTCGGCCCACAATGTCCATACTAGCCCTCTGGAAACCAGTCCCTTTGACCCACAACACCCATACTAGCGCCCCAGAGAGCCCCCCCCCACTGGAATTGGTGGAGAGGTGGAATATTGCATTGGGGGACCAGCCCTCCCATGTGAAGCTGGGACGCAACGGGTCCCACTTAGTCTAGTACCGCTTAAAACCCCTGTCTCACGGTGCGAGCTGACCCACGAGGTACCTCGAGCTTAAAACAAATTTAACTCATGGTAATCACGTACGATTAACATAGCGGGAACGTCGGAACTCGTGGACGCAACTTAGCGACTCTTGGCGCTAACGGCAGGTACCCGTGACACTTGTTAACTCTTGGAAAAATTCAAACATGTTTAAACTTTTCCACGAGTAAAATGTACTCTTGAGGTTAAAAATTGAAACATTTAAACACGTTGTAAGAACGTAGTGGCCCGTGCATTTACCTTAGTGACTCGTGAGTCTACCGTGAGAACTCTTTAACTCAGCGGGCAGGCAGCATCTCTGGAGATAAGGAATGGGTGATGGGATGACATTTCCAAATTGGGGGGGGAGTAGGGGGTTGGAGGAGGGAGGGGGGGGTGGAGGAGAGAGGGTGGAGAGTGGAGGGAGAGGAGGGGGAGACAGATGGGGGTGTCTTCATTCACTAGCGGTGGGTGCCGGTCACTGAAACAGGCAGGTGAGATTTCACATCTCCCTCTCACACAAGCTGAGAGACTGCCTCTGTGAGTGTATGTCTCTTTGTCCCCCTCTCCCACACACATTAAGACCGAGGTAAGTCCGTCTGTGTAAGTCCATCTGTGTCTCCCACATACACAGTAAAACTCTGCTTTGTGTGTATATACGTCTCCCCCCATTTCTCTCTTTCTCCCCCCCACCACCTCTCTCTTTCTCCCCCCCCACCTCTCTCTTTCTCCCCCACACACAATAAGACCGATGTATTCTGCTTAGTCTCTCTTCCCTCCCACACACACAGATAGACCATCCTGTGCGCTCTTTCTCTCTCCCCCACAGTCACGCCGAAGTACACCACACTGCCACTGTGCCTCTCTCTCTCTGTCTCTCTCCCCCTCTCTCCTTCATACACAGTCAGAGGTCCACACTGTCTCTGTGTCTCTCTCTCCCCTACACACTCACACAGACTGAGCTACACACTGCCCATTGTGTGTGTGTGTCTGCCTCTGTCTCTCTCTCCCACACACACAGTTAAAGGTACTCCACGCTGCCTGTGTGTGCGTGTGTCTCTCTCTCTCTCTCTGTCCCACCCCCCACACCCACACACAGTCAGTCAGTCAGAGGAACTCCACACTGTGTGTGTGTGTGTGTGTGTGTGTGCGCCTCTGTCTCTCCCTATCACAGTCAGAGTGAGGTACTCCCCCCGCAATCTCCCCGCGGCCTCTCCCCAGGCAGGGTGCATCATAAAGTCACCATAATGGACGAATAGTATTCAGCATTGCTCCATTAACTTTTCATCAATTATCTTCAGTTAATTACAAACTGATGCTATTGCTCAAAGATGGAAAATTACTAATATCAGCTCTAAATTACGGAGACGGATGGGATTTGCATGAGTTACCAAATGTTCAGTTATATGGTATCAACTACTTACAGACAACAGGTGCATTCTGTGGATTAAGGGGTGCATGCTTAAGTCCAAGTTGATTCACTTTGGTGGAGGTATGTGTTGATCACATGGGTATAATCAGTCAAAGTATCCGATGATAAATTACCTAACCTCATCTAGCATATAGTAGTATTGGTAGTATATCATCAATTGTCAATACAGAATTGATGTTGGATCGCTAAGTGTTTAATGACATTGTGGCTCGATGAAACGCTGAAGATCGAAATGTCTGCATCCAGGCTCAATCACCAGTTGCAATATATGTGGCATATCAATGGCGATGGATGTATTCTCGCTACACTGGGGAGGAATGTCTTCCTCCATTTTGCCTCATCAGATGGGTCTTGCTAATTCAGCAAGCTCCCGCTTCAGGTATTTTCATAGTGCCTGCCTGGCTTCTACAGGCATGTTTCCCGCTGATGTGGGGAATGCTGACAGAACCTTATATGGTTAATTCTGGACATAAAATTTGCTGGTTTTACCGTGACCCGGGTAACCATCCTTTGCATGATATAACCTATGCTTTGATTACAGACTCTGCGAAAGACATTCCTGCGGCTCAGGTTGTCAAACCATACCTTGGACGTGCTCACTGCAGATGCAGGGATAGCACCAAACAGTAGTATTTCCTCATAAGGAGATGGGAGGTATTTGTTTTATGTTATATTACATTCAGCTCGGTATGGATGACTGACGGCTTGAAGGTCAGTTTTGTATGGGGTTGACAATTATCAAGTTAAAGTGCTAATTACTGTGCCTAAAGTGCCTTCTCATCATGCTGGCTGCGGGGAACAGAATCCACTCTGTTGGGTCTCACCCTCTGGGATTCAGGTAATGAAGGGTATCTTCAACTCTAAACCTCCCAGGCCTGGGTACGCAAAGATATAGGATGTTAACATGGTGCCACGTTGTTCGTCGGTGGGCTCCAGCTACATCCCTGTCCTTGGTCAAACTTGCCTACAAGTGGTTATGCCCATGGCACTGAGTTTAGCACAACGGCTCCAGACATGGCATTAGCAGTGACTGGACACGATGATAATATCTGCGGGCTAAATAACATTATGTTTATGACTTAGTCAAGCAGAATAGACCAGGGGCATCAGGTCTAACTAGATTGTTCATATATCTCATGGACCTTTGGTTGTGTGTAGTCACACATCTACACCAGAATGTAGGTCACTAGAGCATTAAAGACTCTGAACTAGCAATATTGTTAGTTACATTAGCCTTGTAAGAAGGAATCACTACAGACCATCTCCAGGTGGTTTTAAAGGGGCTGGCTTATACAGGAGTGAACACTAATATTCAAGTCTCACTCCACCAGGGCTGCAACTACCACAGCAGCAGGGTATGGACGTTAGGGGGACCACATCCTAGCGACTGCAGGGTGGTCAAATTAACAATCTTTCCAATCATTTATAACAACCCATTACCAGATTGGGAGTAGTTGCCAACTCTATGCTAGTTCTGTTTCATAGTTCCCTCTCGGTCGAGTGAGGTTACTATTATCATTGTTTGTTTATTAAAAGCATCAACATGTCTATATCTAAGTCATGTCTGAATGCATTATTAATGATCACTCATCAGTAGTCAACTGATGCAGTGTGTGAAGCATGGACTCGTTTCCACGGCATGAAATCACAGATCTTTAAAATCTTCACGTAGTCACTCACGTGACTCCGAAGTAAAATAGTAAGATTAAACGAGAACTTACCAGTTTGAACTTTGATCTTTATTTTATGAGGAGTTACGTCGAGGGATTACGTGCCCTCCACACCCACCCTCTTGTAAAGATCAACTGGTATCCTAGTTCTTCTTATCTTACTATGTTTATTTCATTACTATTACTGTGATTCCACACCGTTGCTTTGAAGAATGTCGCGCATGCGTGCTGGCGGGGTCTTCACGTAATCCCTCGACGTAACTCCTCATAAAATAAAGATCAAACTTCAAACTGGTAAGTTCTCGTTTAATCTTACTATTATGATTATGATTATGATTATGACATGCTGCCTGACCCCCTAAGTTCATCCAGCAGTTCTCTTGTTATTTTTGCTATTAATTTCCAAAGTTAACCATGATTTACAACTTCTTTCCAAATTCTCTTGAAAGTAAGTATGTGTAAGAAGGAACTACAGATGCTTGTTTAAACTGAAGATAGACACAAAAAGCTGGAGTAACATTAGCGGGTCAGGCAGCACTTAAATACCTTTTCTCCAGAGATGCTGCCTGACCCGCTGAGTTACTGGAGCTTCTTGTGTCCCTCTTGAGAATACTACCTCACCTTACTTCTCAACGCCAGAGAACCGTTTGATCCTGACCTCAGGTGCTGTCTGTGTGGAGTTTGTACGTTCTCCCTGTGACCGTGCAGATTTTCTCCAGGTGCTCAGTTTGTTCCCAAATCCCAAGGATGTGCGCGTTTGTAGGTTAATTATCTTAGATAAAATTGTAAACTTATCCTTACTGTGTAGGATAGCGTTAGTGTATGGGGTGATCCCAGGTTGGCGCGAACTCGGTGGGCCAAAGGGCCTGTTTCCACACTTTAAATTGCCCTTAGTGTGTAAGGAGTGGATAAGAAAGAGGAATAACATAAAACTAGTGTAAATGGGTGATCGATGGTCAGCGTGGACTCGGTGAGCCAAAGGGCCTGTTTCCATGCTATATCTCTAAACTAAACTAATACATTTCAAACTACACCACCATTGCACACTTGTTATTTGTATCTAGTAAAGACTGCAATGTCAGGGCTCTATAACTTCAATGAGCGTCAGTTCTACCAACTGCATTACTGAAACTCGACTGTTGGTGGCGCTGCTGAGCAGTGGCAACATTCAGCATAGCTCAGAGGCACCGCCAACAGACCTGTAGTGGTACTGCAGGTCAACTTGATTCCATTGGATGTGAAACACAATACTGAAAATGATCAGCAGCTTCAGGCAGTGTTTGTGGATAAAGACAAATGTCATGTGTAGGAAGGAACCGCAGATGCTGGTTTAATAGACACAAAAAGCTTGAGTAACTCAGCGGGTCAGATAGTATCTCTGGAGAGAAGGACTTGGTGACGCTTTGGGTCGACACCCTTCTTCAGACCCAGTCTGAAGCGTCACCTATTCCTTTCCTGCAGAGATGCTGTCTGTCCCGCTGAGTTACTCCAGAGAATTGTGTCTAAGACAGTCAGATGTCATTATGTCTCAGAACATCCAGCCGGTGAGATCAATTAAAGGCATTTTGACTTGTTCAGAAGCAGCAAGTGATGGACGGGACAGCGGTGGGTGCCGAAGCGCGGACGAGGAGAACAAAGATGGACCCGGCCTGGCTGGGCCACCGAGAACAATGAGGCGCCATTGGGGACTACATTGAACACTTTGTAACTTTGTTGGCACCCTGTACGTGGTGACTCTTTGCATACTTTGTGTATGGTACGCAAAACAAAAAAAATCACCGTGACATGTCACATATGACAATAAAGTATCAATCAATAAATCAATCAAGATTCGTGCATATGGTAAGAATCCTCTCCTGAGACCCGAGTTGTTTGAAGACCATTCTCCGCCTTCTCCCAGATCTGTGAGGAAATTCTGGCACCTAATCTATAATGCATCCTCACCTGAGATAGGAATAAGGCGTAAGCCATTTAGAACGTAGACGAGGAAACACTTTTTCTCACAGAGAGTTGTGAGTCTGTGGAATTATCTGCCTCATAGGGCGGTGGAGGCCGGTTCTCTGGATACTTTCAAGAGAGAGCTAGATAGGGCTCTTAAAGATAGCGGAGTCAGGGGATATGGGGAGAAGGCAGGAACGGGATACTGATTGGGGATGATCAGCCATGATCACATTGAAGGGCCGAATGGCCTACTCCTGCACCTATTGTCTATTGAAAGTGTAGTTTAGTTTAATCTAGTTTATTGTCACATATACCAAGGTACAGTGAAAAGCTTTTTTGTTGCGTGCTATCCAGTCAGCGGAAAGACTATACATGATTACAATCAAGCCGTGCACTGTGTACAGATGCAGGATAAAGGGAATAACGTTTCATGTAAGATAAAGTCCAGGTAGATGGTAGGTCATGATTGCTCTCTAGTTGGTGAAAGGATGGTTCAGTTGCCCGATAACAGCTGGGAAGAAACTGTCCCTGAATCTGGAGGTGTGCGTTTTCACACTTCTGTACCTCTTGCCTGATGGGAGAGGGGAGAAGAAGGAGTGTCTGGGGAGAGGCTGATCCTTGATTATGCCGGTGGCCTTGTGAGTGTGTCTTTGTGTGTGTGTGAGTGTATGTGTGTGTGTCTGTGTGTGTGTGTCTGTCCATGTGTCTCTGTGTGTCTGTGTGTCTGTCTGTGTGTCTGTCTGTGTGTGTCTGTGTGTCTGTCTGTGTGACTGTCTGCCTGTGTCTGTCTGTGTCTGTCTATGTCTGTCTGTGAGTGTGTGTTTGTGTGAGGGTGTATGTGTCGGGCTGTGTGTGCGTCTGTGTGAGTGTGTGTACGTGTTTGTGAGTGTGTGTTTGTGTCTTTGTGTTTGTGTTTATGTGTGTGTGTATGTGTTTGTGTGTGTGTGTCTGTCTGTGTGTGTCTGTGTGTGTGAGTGTCTGTGTGTGTGAGTGTCTGTGTGTGTGTCTGTGTGTGTCTGTGTGTGTCTGTGTTGGTGAGTGTCTGTGTGTGTGAGTGTCTGTGTGTGTGAGTGTCTTTGTGTGTGTGAGTGTATGTGTGTGCACTCTGCTTGAAATGCTGTGAAATTGGATTTGCTGGCCTGCACTCTACTTGGAGTGCTCTGCGGTTGGACTTTCTGCCTGCTCTATGCTTGGAGTACTGTGAGGTTGGACTTGCTGCCTGCACTCCGCTTGGAGTGCTGTGAGGTTGCACTTGCTGCCTGCACTCTGCTTGGAGTGCTGTGAGGTTGCACTTGCTGCCTGCACTCTGCTTGGAGTGCTGTGAGGTTCGACTTGCTGCCTGTACTCTGCTTGGAGTGCTGTGAGGTTGGATTTGCTGCCTGCACTCTGCTTGGAGTGCCGTGAGGTTGGATTTACAGGCCTGCACTGAATGATGACTTTGGAGGTAATTTCTCAGATTTTCTTTGTTAAAATTTGACCGCTCAATCTCTCTATAATAAAATTGTCTTAAAAAAAATATATATCAACAGCAAAGAGCTTTCAAGAGGCAGTGAGCAGCAAAACACAACATGGGACACAACAAGAAATAACTTAATAAATCTCATCTTTAACATTTAAATTGTCGTTATATTTTAAGTCATTCACATTTAAAATTTTAATAAATCCTTTTTCCACTTGCCATAATAGGCAGGAATGGCTGCGCTGTCGGAGAGACACTTAGAGTGCATGGGGGGGAGGTTGATGGGAGATGGACTGAATGCATGGGGGGGAGGGGATTGGCAAGGAGCAGAGTGGGGGGGGGGTGAAGGGAGGCAAGGTGACTGAGTGAACTGCCACCACACCAGCCGTGAGTGACTGGACTGCCAGCGCACCAGCCATGAGTAAGTGAACTGCCAGCCCACCAGCCATGACTTAGTGAACTGCCAGCCCACCAGCCATGACTCACTGAACTGCAAGTCCAAGAATCCATTCAGTCCACAATACCCATACTAGCCCTCTGGAAACTAGTCCCTACAGCGCACAACACCCATACTAGTGCTCCAGAGATTCACGCAAGGATAGACTTTCCTCCTTCATTGCTGTGATCTGCAAATAAAGATGAAAATGTTTTAAATTCTCCCCCTTCTCTCTCACACAGTCTGTCACCTGTTTTCGGCAGAATTTCTAGTAGTTTCTCAGCTGCCAGCCCACCAGGCCTGAGTTAGTGAGCTGCCAGCCTGCCATGCCTGAGTGACTGAGCTGCCATGCCTGAGTGACTGAGCTGCCTGGCCTCAGTGACTGAGCTGCCTGGACTGAGTGACTGAGCTGCCTGGCCAAAGTGACTGAGCTGCCAAGCCTGAGTGACTGAGCTGCCAGCCCAAGAATCAATTCGGCCCACAATGTCCATACTAGCCCTCTGGAAACCAGTCCCTTTGACCCACAACACCCATACTAGCGCCCCAGAGAGCCCCCCCCCACTGGAATTGGTGGAGAGGTGGAATATTGCATTGGGGGACCAGCCCTCCCATGTGAAGCTGGGACGCAACGGGTCCCACTTAGTCTAGTACCGCTTAAAACCCCTGTCTCACGGTGCGAGCTGACCCACGAGGTACCTCGAGCTTAAAACAAATTTAACTCATGGTAATCACGTACGATTAACATAGCGGGAACGTCGGAACTCGTGGACGCAACTTAGCGACTCTTGGCGCTAACGGCAGGTACCCGTGACACTTGTTAACTCTTGGAAAAATTCAAACATGTTTAAACTTTTCCACGAGTAAAATGTACTCTTGAGGTTAAAAATTGAAACATTTAAACACGTTGTAAGAACGTAGTGGCCCGTGCGTTTACCTTAGTGACTCGTGAGTCTACCGTGAGAACTCTTTAACTCAGCGGGCAGGCAGCATCTCTGGAGATAAGGAATGGGTGATGGGATGACATTTCCAAATTGGGGGGGGAGTAGGGGGTTGGAGGAGGGAGGGGGGGGTGGAGGAGAGAGGGTGGAGAGTGGAGGGAGAGGAGGGGGAGACAGATGGGGGTGTCTTCATTCACTAGCGGTGGGTGCCGGTCACTGAAACAGGCAGGTGAGATTTCACATCTCCCTCTCACACAAGCTGAGAGACTCTGCCTCTGTGAGTGTATGTCTCTTTGTCCCCCTCTCCCACACACATTAAGACCGAGGTAAGTCCGTCTGTGTAAGTCCATCTGTGTCTCCCACATACACAGTAAAACTCTGCTTTGTGTGTATATACGTCTCCCCCCATTTCTCTCTTTCTCCCCCCCACCACCTCTCTCTTTCTCCCCCCCCACCTCTCTCTTTCTCCCCCACACACAATAAGACCGATGTATTCTGCTTAGTCTCTCTTCCCTCCCACACACACAGATAGACCATCCTGTGCGCTCTTTCTCTCTCCCCCACAGTCACGCCGAAGTACACCACACTGCCACTGTGCCTCTCTCTCTCTGTCTCTCTCCCCCTCTCTCCTTCATACACAGTCAGAGGTCCACACTGTCTCTGTGTCTCTCTCTCCCCTACACACTCACACAGACTGAGCTACACACTGCCCATTGTGTGTGTGTGTCTGCCTCTGTCTCTCTCTCCCACACACACAGTTAAAGGTACTCCACGCTGCCTGTGTGTGCGTGTGTCTCTCTCTCTCTCTCTGTCCCACCCCCCACACCCACACACAGTCAGTCAGTCAGAGGAACTCCACACTGTGTGTGTGTGTGTGTGTGTGTGCGCCTCTGTCTCTCCCTATCACAGTCAGAGTGAGGTACTCCCCCCGCAATCTCCCCGCGGCCTCTCCCCAGGCAGGGTGCATCTGCCTCCCTCAGGCTGCCCAGGCAGTCAGACACGACTCCGGTGGCAGGCTCCATGCACAGCTCCTGCCGGCTGGCTGGGAGCGGCGACGGAGGACAGGGGGAAGTTGGCCACTAGCGGGGCAGTCTCGGCTCTCCATGCAGTCCGAGTCTCGCTGGATCCTCGTAATCCTCTGCCTCTGTCAAATGGGTGAGTTTAACCTGACCCCCCCCCCCAACCTCCCTCCACCTCAACTCACGCCTGGGCACCAAAGCAGCTCAGGAGGCGAACCCTGAGCTCCGTCTCCCAACAATCTGATGTGCGCATCCGTGCACATCCAAAGATTTAATCTCCAGTCTCCCCGCAGTGTGTAGACCTGGCAGTAAATTCAATTAAAATATAGCAAACCTCCGCCTGCTGGTCTTCTAACTACGTGATGTGTGTTTCAAACAAATCATCAGTATAACTGCTCTGGCACTGGACGGTGCGCATTTTCCCTTTGTAGGTCACATCAATAGATGCAGCTTTCAAAGCTGCAGGATGGAGATGTTGCTTATTAAAACAGACATTCATTGAAGGTTGGCTCAAGAGTAACTCGGGAAAGGAACTTGTTAACTTGGGAGACGAACTTGGAACATCGCAGAAATAACAGTTAACGGCAAACTTGAGTCATACCCGTGGGAACTCGGTTAAACTCTTTTTTTTTTTTTAATAATTTTTTTAATAGAAGTACGGTAGATTACAGTAATGTACAACACGTATATATTAATACATTTTTTGTACCGCTTCACTTTTTTAAACTTTAAGAAAGAAAAAGAAAGAAGTAAGAAAAGTGAAGAAAGTGCGCAAAGGTTGTGAAGTGCAAAAGAGTGTTGGGAAAAGAAAGCCCCTTAGAAAAGAAGTTAGAGAAGGAAGTAAAGTTAGAAAATAGACCCTAGAAAAGAAAGAGAAAGAAAGAAGGAACAATCGCTCTATTATAACTCTTATAACATACTTCATAGAGAAGGAACTACCAACCAAGTCTGTTTTTATTTTACCTCCCATTACCAGGTCCAGATACCTTTTATTTATTTATTTGTTTTTCTAAATTACTATTGCACCTCATGCTTGTAATAGGTCCAAAAACGTAGACCACGTCTTTTGAAATTGGTCTACTTTGCCTACTAGGAGGAATCTCATCTCTTCCAGATGTAATGTTTCCAACATATTTGATGTCCACATTTTTATTGTTGGTGTGGGCGCATTTTTCCAGAATTTAAGTATAAGCTTTTTTCCCATTATTAGCCCATAATTGAGTAAATTCTTCTGATACACGTTTAATTCAGGAATACCTTCCGATATTCCAAAAATAATCCATTCTGGTTTTGGTACCAGTTTTATTTTGATTAATTTGAAAAAAATATCAAATATTTCAAACCAGAATTTTTGGGATTTTGTACAAAAAACAAAAGAATGTGCTATGGTAGCTTCTTGACATATACATTTATCACAGATTGGTGAGACGTTAGGAAAGATTTTATTTAGTTTGGTTTTTGAATAATATAATCTATGTAATGTTTTAAATTGGATAAGCGTATGTCGTACGTTGATCGAGCATTTATGCACCTGTAATAAATGATTATCCCAACTCTCTTTTGAAATTTTTATACCTAGATCTTGTTCCCAATCTCTTCTAATTCCATCTGTTGTGGGTATTTCTATATTTAAGATGATATTATATAAGTATGATATTAAATTAACTGATTCCGCCTTTGTCTTCATTGCTTCATCTAGTAAGTCGGAAGGCATATTATAATAATCTTTTCTGTGTGTTTTCAAAATAGTCACAGATTTGTAGATATTTAAAATATTGATTATTTTTCAAATTATATTTCAGTTGTAGTTGTTGGAATGATAGTAATTTTTCTAATTCATACAGATCTTCGAGCGTTTTGATTCCCATTCTTTCCCATTGTATAAATGATTTATCTATGATTGAAGGTTTAAACGATGGGTTATTTGACTATTGGTATTAAGAGAGATAGGTTTCTTAATTTTAGATTCTGTTTTATTTGCTTCCATGTTCTAATAATGCTATATATAATTGGTTTTTATTATAATTTTTATTATTCAAATTTATTGGAGAGAGAATAATCGCTCCTATATTATTCGGGGAGCAATCCCCTTTTTCCATTATAATCCAGTCCACCTGCTGGGCAGAATTGTCCAGCAGGTGAATCATATTTTTAATATTTACTGCCCAGTTATAATACATAAAGTTAGGGAGCGCTAGACCCCCCAACTCTTTTCGTTTGTTAAGGTGTGTTCTTTGTATTCTGTGGGATTTGTAATCCCATATAAATTTGTAATGTCTGAGTCCAGTTTTTTGAAAAACTTTTTTGGGAGATATATAGGTATTGATTGAAATAGGTAAAGGATTTGTGGTAAGAAAATCATTTTTATAGCATTTATCCTACCTATTAAGGACATCGGAAGTGTTTCCAAAATTTAATCAAATTATTTAATTTCCTTAAGTAGGGGATTATAATTAGCTTTAAACATATCATGGTAATTTCTAGTAATCTCAATTCCTAAATATTTGAATTTTTCCATAGCTATTTTAAAAGGGAATTTCCTGAGATGTGTTGAGTCTTTTGGTTTAATCGACATAATTTCACTTTTGTTCCAATTTATTCTATATCCTGAAAAGGATCCAAAGTCCTCAATTAAGTTTAATATATTTGGTATACTAATTTGTGGTTTTGTGATGTACAGTAGTACATCATCAGCATATAGGGATAGTTTGTTGTTTGAATATTTTGTGTTATAACCGTGAATATTCGAGTGTGTTCTTATTTTTTCAGCAAGGGGTTCATTACCAAAGCAAATAACAGCGGTGATAGTGAACATCCTTGTCTGTTGCCCCTAGATAATTCGAATTTTGAAGATAATATATTATTAGTTAGTATTCTAGCCGTAGGTTTGTTATATAGTAGTTTTATCCATGCAATAAAGTTTTCTCCCAATTGGAATTTTTTGCAATACTTTGATCATATAGTCCCATTCTACTTGATCAAACGCTTTTTCTGCGTCCAGTGAGATGATAGCTAACTCTTTGGTCATAAGATTTATGTGAATGCATTATGTTAAGCAACCGTCCTCAAATTATTAAATGAGTGTCTCTTAGGTATAAATCCTGTTTGATCCTCATGTATTAGTCTACTAACATACTTGCTTAATCTATTGGCTAATGTTTTTGCTATTATTTTCTGATCCGTATTTAACAAAGCAATAGCTCTATATGATCCTGGTTCTTCTATATTTTTTATCTTTTTTAAGTATTAATATGATCGTTGATTCCGCTAGTGTTTCAGGTAGGTTTTGCTCTTTATAAGCATATGTATACATTTTTTGTAATCGTGGAGTAACTATATCATAAAAAGATTTATAAAATTCATTACTGAATCCGTCTGGTCCTGGTGTTTTTCCATTTTTTAGTGTTTTTATGTGTCTTCTATCTCCTTAGAAGTAATTTGTGCTCCAGTTCCTCTTGTTCCCTGCGTTCTAATTGTGGTAGATTACAATTATCTAAAAATTCTGAGATTTTATTATTGTCTATTGACGTTTTAGATGTGTATAGATTCTGGTAAAATTGAGCAAATCTTTTATTAATATCCTTGGGTAGTGTTAATACTTCCCCTCTATCTGATTTAATCTTTAATATTGCATTCTCTTTTTCCCGTTTTTTAAGTTGTCGTGCTAGAAGTTTGTGGGGTTTGTCCCCGAATTCGAAGTGTTCTTGTTTTGTGATTTGAAATAATGTTATAACTTTCTCTGACAGTTAATTTATTTAACTGAAATTTCAGTAGTAGTATTTTATTATGTTTATCCATAGTTGGTCTTTAGCATTATCTATATCTAACTGTTTTATTTGATCTTCTAAGTGTCTTTGTTCATTCTTATTCTTTTTATTTTGATAAGCTTGAAATGAAATAATGACTCCTCTTATAAATGCTTTTGAAGGATTCCCATAATAACGTGGGGGATATCTCTGGTGTATCATTTAACTCAAAAAATAGATCCATCTGTTTTTTTAGATAGATACTCCCTTGAGGGTCTTTTAAAATATGTGAGTTAAACCTCCAGAACGGTTTATTCATAGACATTCCTTCTAGTTTTAGAACAAAAGTTAACGGAGAATGATCTGAGATCGCATTAATATGATATTTAGGATTCAGAGATTGCGAAATTAATTTTGTATCCACAAGAAATAGTCTATCCGTGAATATGTTTTATGCACCATTGAATAAAACGAGTAATCCCCTTCCCGTCGGGTTTGCAATCCTCCATACATCTGTTATATTTGTGTTTTCCATATATGTGTGTAAGAGTTCACTGGTTTTAGATTTCGTCTGACCTTTTTGTTTTTGCATCGATTTATCTAAATAAGGATCTAAAACACAATTAAAATCTCCTCCGATTATAACATTTTGATAATTAGATTCTGCCAATTATATTCAGAATTTTATTAAAAAATTGAGGGTTATCAAAGTTGGGCGCATATATGTTTACCAGCGTAATTGGCATATTATTGATCTCCCCTGCTACTATAAGATATCTCCCTTCCTTATCTAAAATAGTGTTCTTTGATTTAAATGGAATTCCTTTACGAATAATAATTGCAGTACCTCTAGATTTTGGAGGTAAATGAAGAGTGAAAATGTTTGGCCTATCCAGTTCGCCCTCAGTCTTGTCTGATCTTGCTGTTTAAGATGTGTTTCCTGTAGAAACGCAATGTCCGTGTTGTATGATTCAACTGAGCTAGTATCTTGCCCCTTTAATAGGTTCATTAATCCCCCTTATATTCCAACTACATAATGTGATTCCTCCTATTTTCTTTTGATTGTCGTCATGCATTTTTACCAGTTTTAATGACCTTAATTATTGTGGTGCGTTCATACCTCCGGACTCTGGTTATTTTGGGAGTATTTCTATTATAGACTTCCTTGGTAGTTCTCCTGCGCGAACTTGATCATACACTTGGAATCTCGTGCACAACCACGAGTCTTTCGCGGGTCAACTCGCACCGTGAGACAGGGCTTTAAAGGTACGATCACACCACAGGCTAAAATACACTTGGGGCTTTCAACTGACTTATTATTATAGGTTGTATATAGCTGAAGTCTAACATTGATCCTCATAGTGCACCACTAATTATAGTTCATCAAGTTGAAATGTATCTTCACTTTCTCTGTGTTCTGTAGGTCAGCTAATGCTCTATCAATGCTAATGTACATAGTTTTCCACTCCAGATGCAAAGTCCCAAACCAAAATATAATTCGTCTATTTCCTTTCCACCAGGGGCGCCGTCAGCAATGGTAGCCTCGCCAACAGCCTGTCTGTTTTTTTTGTCTTTTTTGTTATTTTTAGTTGGTTTTAAAAATTTGTGTTAATGTTCTCTGGTTTGTTTTATGTGTGGATTTTTTTCAATCTCTTACCTTGCCGGAGATGCGATTGTTTTCCGGATCGTATCTCCGGTCACTCTGCGGCCTAACATCATGGAGCTGGAGGCCTTACTCGAGACTGACTTTGAGCCCCACCGCAGGGACGTGGACTTACCATTGGAGCCGATCCCTTGCCTGGGATCGACGCTCCAACTGTGGCCTGCGGATTTCACCATCGAGGAGCTTGCAGTCTCAGGTAGAGACTGATGTTGAACAGCTCCAAAGTCGCAGAAGGTTTGAACAGCCCCGACCCGGGGTCGATCGCCCAGCGCGGGGAGCTGACATCCCCCCCCGATGCAGGAACTTGATCGTCCTGACGCGGAGGGCCCGGCCGCTGGCTACAGGAGCCAAGGACCGCCGGCTACGTCCTGGCAATGGAAGGCTCGAGGCCCCCGACCGCGGGAGAACAAAGAAGGGAAGAGATTTATTTCACCTTCCATCACAGTGAGGAATGTGGAGGAGTCACTGTGGTGGATGTTTATGTTAAAATGTATTTTGTGTGTCTTGTTGCTTTTTAGTGGTATGACTGTATGGCAAAATCAAATTCCTCGTATTTTGCAAAAACATACTTGGCTAATAAAGTATGATTTACTTCGGAGTCACGTGAGTGACAACGTGAAGACCCCGCCAGCACGCATACGCGACATATCGTCTATCGCATTGCGCAAACGACAGGCTGGGGGGAGCGCTGCTCCACCTGTGGTCCAACCTGAAGGTAAGTTTTTAAACTTATCCTGGTTGTGTTTTGCAGGAATCTCTGTAGCCTTACAGAGGTCCTGCTTTATTTGGGCGAAGTCTGCCGGGCCGCGGGAGATCCTTATGGACCGCGAGGAACCCCAGTTGCTGACCACCGGGTCGGGGAAACCGGTCACGACCTCGGGGAAACCCGCCCACGTATCGCGGGGAAACCCGCTACGGAGGCCACGATGCGGGTAGCGGGCGGCGGTTCAGTTCGCCTTTTTCGAGTTGCTGGCGGTGGAGCCAGCGGCTTTAGACTGGTGGCAACCCACTGGAGGGTAAGCCACTATTTTTTCCAGGGACCGCCACGGGGACATGGACCTCGCGGGGACTCCCTTCTACAATGGACTGTAGAGGGGGTCCCGGCTGTGAGAACCGCGGGGATACCAGGCTCCGTGGAAAAACCCCGACATGGATCTCGCGGGAATCCTTCTACAATGACTGCAGAGGGAACCCCGGCTGCAAGAACCACGGGGATACCAGGCTCAGTGGAAAACCCGACATGTTCTCGCGGGGATCCCTTCTACAAGGACTGTAGAGGGAGTCCCGGCTGCAAGTACCGCGGGGATACCAGGCTCGGTGCAAACCCGACATGGATTCGCGGAAACCCCTTCTACAAGGACTGCAGAGGGAATTCCGGCTGCGAGAACTATGGGGGAAAACCCGACATGGGCTTTGCGGGGAATCCCTTCTACAGGGGCCGCAGAGAACCCGCTACGGAGACCGCAGACTGCGGGTAGCGGGCAGCGGTCGAATCCGCTTTTCCAGATAACAAGACCTGCAGGTAAGTTCTTTACTCTGGGGTCGTATGTTGATCCATTTCTGTGTTACAGGGAAGGAACTATGGACAAGTCGGTAACGAAGTCCAAACGGGCTGCATCCAGACTGGCTGGACCGCGGAAGTACGGGCAGTCAGCAGGGGCCGACTGCATCTGGATCGCAATCTATGCGGTCAGCAGTCTCCGTCCCGGCACCTGTACAGTCTGAATCAACACTACAGACTGGCGGAAAGAACAAGCAGAGGATGGACAGGCCATAGACTCGGACGAGTCGGGCCGAGAAGAATCACCGCCGGCAGGCAGCGACCGAGATCGCATATCCTGTATGGGCGGTTGATGGAGCAGATGCTCCAATGTGACGTGCTCCAGGATATGGAGCCTCCATCATCATGACTGCAGTTTACATCCCACCCCAGGCAGACGTCGGCTGGCAACACTGGAGGAGCTGCACGCCATGGTCAACAAACACCAGACGTCTTACCCCAAGGCGTTCACCACCATAGCCGGGGACTTCAATAAGGCAAACCTAAAGAAATCACTCCCTAACTTCCACCAACATGTCTCCTGCTGCACCAGAGGACCAAACACCCTCGACCACTGCTACACCACCATCAAGAATGCCTATCGCTCTATCCCTCGCCCTCACTTCGGTAAATCCGACCATACCGCGGTGCTGCTTCTTCCTGCCTACAGGCAGCAATTAAAGAGCGCACCCCCAGAGGTAAGGACAGTACAGAGCTAGTTTGGGGGGGGGGGGGGTCAGAGGAACAACTCCAGGACTGTTTGGAGTCTGTAGACTGGGCAATGTTCAAGGACTCGGCAACGGACCTGAACGAATATGCCACAGTCGTTACAGACTTCATTAAGAAGTGTGTGGAGGACTGCATCCCCACCAAAACCTTCCGAGCATTTCCCAATCAGAAACCTTGGATGAACTTTGAGATCCGCACTCTTCTGTCCAGACACCGGGCATTCATGTCTGATGATACAGTGGCCTACAAGAAGTCCAGATACGACCTTGGTAAGGCCATCAAAAAGGCCAAAAGGGACTTCTGCTCAAACTGGAGGAAGAGACAGATGTTCGGCGACTGTGGCGGGGCCTGAATGCAATCACCTCTTACAAGTCGAAATCAGGAGGCAGCTCGAATGTCGGCAAAACATCATTCCCCGATGAGCTCAAATGCGTTTTACGCACGCTTTGATAGGGAGAACACCGATGTGCCTTCCCGAGCCCCCATTCGCTGTGATGGTATTTCAGTCTCAGTCGCAGAGGCCAACGTCAGGAAAATCATTCAGAGGGGTGAACACTCGAAAAGCACCTGGACCTGATGGTATACCTGGTCGTGTTCTAAAAACCTGTGCGGACCAACTGGCTGGAGTTTTACGGACATTTTCAATCTCTCATTTCTGAGGTCTGAGGTTCCCACCTGCTTCAAAAGGGCATCAATTATACCAGTGCCCAAGAAGAGTAAGTTGACGTGCCTCAATGACTATCGACCTGTGGCACTAACGCCTGTGGTGATGAAGTGCTTTGAGAGGTTGATCATGACGCAGATCAACTCCTACCTCGACAAAAACCTGGACCCACTGCAGTTCGCTTACCGCCACAACAGATCAACGGTGGATGCGATCTCGCTGGCCCTCCACTCCGCTCTGGACCACTAGGAACAACAAAAACTCATATGTCAGGCTGTTATTCATCGATTACAGCTCGGCATTTAATACAATCATCCCCTCCAAGCTGGTTACCAAACTCGCCGAACTGGGTCTCTGCGCATCCCTCTGCAATTGGATCCTCGACTTCCTCACTCTCAGACCACAGTCTGTTCGTATTGGTGGAAATGTGTCAGACTCGATAACAATCAGCATGGGAGCACCTCAAGGCTGCATGCTCAGCCCCCTGCTGTACTCACTCTATACTCATGACTGCGTAGCCGGACATAGTGTGAACTCCATCATCAAGTTCGCTGACGACACCACTGTTGTGGGACGTATCACTGATGGGGATGAGTCAGAGTATAGAAGAGAGATCGAGCAACTGTCCATATGGTGCCAGCACAATAACCTGGCCCTCAACACCAGCAAAACCAAGGAACTGATTGTGGACTTTGGAAGGCGTAGGATGGGGACCCACAGTCCCGTTTATATCAACGGGTCGATGGTTGAAAGGGTCAAGAGCTTCAAATTCCTGGGCGTGCACATCTCTGAAGATCTTTCCTGGTCCGAGAACACTGATGCCATTATTAAGAAAGCACATCAGCGCCTCTACTTCCTGAGAAGATTACAGAGAGTCGGTTTTGTCAAGGAGGACTCTCTCTAACTTCTACAGGTGCACAGTAGAGAGCATGCTGACCGGTTCCATCGTGGCTTGGTTCGGCAACTTGAGCGCCCTGGAGAGGAAAAGACTACAAAATGTAGTAAACACTGCCCAGTCCATCATCGGCTCTGTCCTCCCTTCCATCGAGGAGATCTATCACAGTCGCTGCCACAAAAAGGCTGGCAGTATCATCAAGGACCCACACCATCCCTGGCCACACACTCATCTCCCTACTACCTTCAGGTAGTAGGTACAGGAGCCTGAAGACTGCAACGACCAGGTTCAGGAATAGCTACTTCCCCACAGCCATCAGGCTATTAAACCTGGCTCGGACATAACACTGAACTTTATTAGCCAATACTGTTATTTGCACTTTATCAGTATATTGATTCATGTGTGTATATATTTATAGAATGCCTTGTAGTCAACGCCTACTATGTTCTGCTGTGCTGAAGCAAAGCAAGAATTTCATTGTCCTATCAGGGACACATGACAATAAACTCACTTGAACTTGAACTTGAACTTGTCACCATGGGCCTCCTAGGACGGCCATGGCAGCACCTCCTTGAGGGCTGCATAATGCATCTCCCTCGACAGAGGGGAGCATTAGGAGTCACTTCTGGGCTGACTCTGAAGACATGGGATGGGCTGAAGATGCCACAAGTCTACTATGCACCCACCAGCAGACACCGAAGCTGGTGAAAGCCGAAGGCCGTACGATCAGAACAGAGGTCTTTTTTAGACCGCGGCCCAGAACGGCCTTCGTGGAAGATGTGCCAACCCGCAAGCGTATGGAAGGCATGTCAGGCAGCAGCTCCTGGTTCAGGGTTGCAAATTTCCTCCCACTCAAATGAGCCGGAGTGGTAGAGGGTGCTACTGAAGTGCACATATGCCTGAAGCGACACCTGTTTCAGGGTTGCAATTCCTCCCCACTCGATAAAACAGATGGATGCAGATGGTGCTTACCTAAGGCAGCTCCTGACTCAGGTTGCATAAGTCCTACCATTCGGATGTATGAAGGATGAAGCTGATTGAAGGATGAAGCTGGTTGAGGCAGCTCCTGGGCAGGTTGCATAAGTCCTCCCATTTGGAGTATGAAGGAGAAGCTTCCGATTACGGATACTAGTTGGTAATATTTACACTTGGGGTTTACAGATCAGATTAGTTTATACTGCACAACATTCAAGCACCAGAGTTCTCGAAAACATGGTTGGCGTTGCCTTTTTTAGGCAGAATCGCAATTGGGGAGAGGCCTGTTCATTGTTGGAAAATTACTAATATCAGCTCTAAATTACGGAGACGGATGGGATTTGCATGAGTTACCAAATGTTCAGTTATATGGTATCAACTACTTACAGACAACAGGTGCATTCTGTGGATTAAGGGGTGCATGCTTAAGTCCAAGTTGATTCACTTTGGTGGAGGTATGTGTTGATCACATGGGTATAATCAGTCAAAGTATCCGATGATAAAATTACCTAACCTCATCTAGCATATAGTAGTATTGGTAGTATATCATCAATTGTCAATACAGAATTGATGTTGGATCGCTAAGTGTTTAATGACATTGTGGCTCGATGAAACGCTGAAGATCGAAATGTCTGCATCCAGGCTCAATCACCAGTTGCAATATATGTGGCATATCAATGGCGATGGATGTATTCTCGCTACACTGGGGAGGAATGTCTTCCTCCATTTTGCCTCATCAGATGGGTCTTGCCAATTCAGCAAGCTCCCGCTTCAGGTATTTTCATAGTGCCTGCCTGGCTTCTACAGGCATGTTTCCCGCTGATGTGGGGAATGCTGACAGAACCTTATATGGTTAATTCTGGACATAAAATTTGCTGGTTTTACCGTGACCCGGGTAACCATCCTTTGCATGATATAACCTATGCTTTGATTACAGACTCTGCGAAAGACATTCCTGCGGCTCAGGTTGTCAAACCATACCTTGGACGTGCTCACTGCAGATGCAGGGATAGCACCAAACAGTAGTATCTCCTCATAAGGAGATGGGAGGTATTTGTTTTATGTTATATTACATTCAGCTCGGTATGGATGACTGACGGCTTGAAGGTCAGTTTTGTATGGGGTTGACAATTATCAAGTTAAAGTGCTAATTACTGTGCCTAAAGTGCCTTCTCATCATGCTGGCTGCGGGGAACAGAATCCACTCTGTTGGGTCTCACCCTCTGGGATTCAGGTAATGAAGGGTATCTTCAACTCTAAACCTCCCAGGCCTGGGTACGCAAAGATATAGGATGTTAACATGGTGCCACGTTGTTCGTCGGTGGGCTCCAGCTACATCCCTGTCCTTGGTCAAACTTGCCTACAAGTGGTTATGCCCATGGCACTGAGTTTAGCACAACGGCTCCAGACATGGCATTAGCAGTGACTGGACACGATGATAATATCTGCGGGCTAAATAACATTATGTTTATGACTTAGTCAAGCAGAATAGACCAGGGGCATCAGGTCTAACTAGATTGTTCATATATCTCATGGACCTTTGGTTGTGTGTAGTCACACATCTACACCAGAATGTAGGTCACTAGAGCATTAAAGACTCTGAACTAGCAATATTGTTAGTTACATTAGCCTTGTAAGAAGGAATCACTACAGACCATCTCCAGGTGGTTTTTAAGGGGCTGGCTTATACAGGAGTGAACACTAATATTCAAGTCTCACTCCACCAGGGCTGCAACTACCACAGCAGGCAGGGTATGGACGTTTAGGGGGACCACATCCTAGCGACTGCAGGGTGGTCAAATTAACAATCTTTCCAATCATTTATAACAACCCATTACCAGATTGGGAGGTAGTTGCCAACTCTA
>CM075977.1:220444683-220537183 GCA_038087875.1 Malacoraja senta | reverse complement strand
CGGGGCCAGGGGCCAGTTTACCGTCACCACTGGGGCGGGAGACCAGCCCCGAACCGCGTGCGTGCGCGTGGCTCCCGAGGCCAGGCTGGATTACGACTGGGGCCACGGAGGTACAGCCTGTCGCTGGCAGCCGTCGACCTGGGGTTTGACCCCGCCAGCCGCGCCACTGTCCAGGTGGACTCGTGGACACCAACGACGAGCCTCCCGTCCTGACGGCCAGCTCCCTCTCCGATGTGCTGCCAGCGAGAATGGGGATCTCCAAACCACCGTGGCCACCGTCCGGGCCCTGGATCCGGACACCGGCGCGGAGCTGCACTACTTCATCCGGGGAGCGGGGGTGCCTGGGCGAGAAGGGGAGAAGGTTGGGCAGCTCGCTCTGCAAAGACTGGTTCCGGCTGACGGAGC
Organism: Malacoraja senta; assembly: GCA_038087875.1. NCBI lineage: Eukaryota > Metazoa > Chordata > Chondrichthyes > Rajiformes > Rajidae > Malacoraja > Malacoraja senta. Next base: position 220,536,778 of record CM075977.1, on the reverse strand, counting down.
GATCCGGGTCTCTGGTCTACGGTGGCCCCGTGGACCGCGAGCGCGTCCAGGCGGTCTGGCTCCGAGTACAAGTCGTGGACTACAACACTGTGCACTCTTCAAACAGCAGTGAGGAAGGTGAGGCCCCAACCCAACGCTGGTCTCAGAGCCACATAGACCTCTTCCTACAACGTCTCTCATAGCTCCGTGACTCTTCTATTGCCATTTTGATCAGATTCAGATTCAGATTCAGATTCAAACATTATTGTCATTGTGCAGTGTACAAGTACAGGGACAATGAAATGCAGTTGGCATCTCACCCAGAAGTGCGGACATAGAATAACGGAACAGCAAAATATATATATGTACATACAATAGCAGTTGTGCAATTTTTCTGGGGGAAGGAGTTGACAGGCAATCACCAAGGTGCAGAGTTAAGTAGTGTAACAGCCGCAGGGAAGAAGCTGTTCCTGAACCCGCTGGTCCGGCAACGGAGAGACCTGTCGCGCCTCCCGGATGGGCGGAGGGTAAACAGTGCGGGTGTCAGGGGTCACGGGGAGAAGGCAGGAGGATGGGGTTAGGAGGGAGAGATAGATCAGCCACGATTGAATGGCGGAGTAGACCTGATGTGCCGAATGGCCTAATTCTGCTCCTATCACTTATAGACAACAGGTGCAGGAGTAGGCCATTTGGCCCTTCGAGCCAGCACCGCCATTCAATGTGATCATGGCTGATCATCCCCGATCAGTACCCCGTTCCTGCCTTTTCCCCATACCCCCTGACTCTGCTATCTTCAAGAACTCTATCTAGCTCTCTCTTGAAAGCATCCAGTGAATGGGCCTCCACTGCCTTCTGGGGCAGAGAATTCCACAGACTCACAACTCTCTGCGTGGAAAGGTTTTTCCTCGTCTCTGTTCTAAATGGCCTACCCCTTATTCTTTGACCTTGCGTACCCTAACTGCTTCCTCTGGTAGCTCGTTCCATACACCCACCACCCTCCAAGTGAAAACGATGCCCCTCGGGTTCTTGTTAAAATCTTTCCACTCTTTCCTGAAAACCTATGACCTCTGATGCTTGATTCCAATACCCTGGGTAAACAACTCTGTACATTCACCTATCATTTCCCTTATCATAAGTTCATAAAGAAATTCCTCCTCATCTCCTTTCTAAACGTACGTCCTTTTATTCTGAGGCTGTGGCATACGCTGTGAATGTCTCGATTGTCATCACGGGTTTGTCTTTCCAGCATAGTTAGCACGCAACAATAGCTTTTCACTGTACCTCGGTACACGTGACAATAATCTTTCTAATTTAGTTTAGAGATACAGCGCGGAAACAGGCCCTTCGGCCCATCGAGTCCGGTGCCGACCAGCGATCCCCGCACACATTAACACTACCCTACACACACGAGGGACAATTTTTACATTAACCAACAAACCTGTACGCCTTTGAAGTGTGGGACGAAAACAAAGATCTCGGAGAAAACCCACGCAGGTCACGGGGAGAACGTGCAAGCTCCGCGCAGGCAGCACCCGTAGTCGGGATCGAACCCTGGTCTCCGACGCTGCAAGCGCTGTAAGGCAGCAACTCCACCGCTGCGCCACCGTGAAATCGGTCCATCTTTGCTGATGCTTTCATTCCCCAGACATGTGTTAAGAGTTTGCCAGCATCAATGTATTTTACAGTGATCATGTATTTTGTATTCTTTAGGACATATTAAAATTATCATCGCTGATGAAAACGACAATGCACCTGTATTTTCTGGTCCAGAAAATAAAAAAGGTGAGTTATGACTTTCAACATTAAGGGAAAGAACCTGGTATTTTGAAAAAAATTGCCCTGTTCTCTAACAAACCCCCCTTCCCCCTTTCTCTCTCTCCCCCCCCCCCCACACCTCTCCCTTCCTCCTCCCCTCCTATCCCTGTGCCCCACCTGGACTCACAACCATGCCTTCCCCCCCCCCCTCCCCTTCCACCTGCATTCCATCCTCCAGCTTCACAATTCGCAACTCTTCAATCCTTTTGTCTCCCTCCTTCTGCATTTTCATCTCTGGACTTTCTCTACATCTGCCTATCAACCTCCCTGCTCACCTGCATCAACCTATTATGTACCAGGCTTTGTCTTGCCCCATCTTTCCTTCCGGCTTTCTCCCCCCTCCGCCCCCCCTCCACACACGATCAGTTTGAGGAAGGGTCCCAACCCAAAACGTCACCTGTCCATGTTCTCCACAGATGCTGCCTGACCCGCTGAGTTACTCCAGCACTCTGTGAAACGTCACCTATCCATGTTCCGGCAGCATCTATAGAGCGAAGGAAATAGGCAACGTTTCGGCCCGAAACCCTTTCGGGTTTCGGCCCAAAACGTTGCCTATTTCCTTCAGGGTTTCGGCCCGAAAGGTTGCCCATTTCCTTCGCTCCGCAGATGCTGCCTGACCCGCTGAGTTACTCCAGCACTCTGTGAAACGTCACCTATCCATGTTCTCCACAGATGCTGCCTGACCCGCTGAGTTACTCCAGCACTCTGTGAAACGTCACCTATCCATGTTCCGGCAGCATCTATAGAGCGAAGGAATAGGCAACGTTTCGGCCCGAAACCCTTTCGGGTTTCGGCCCAAAACGTTGCCTATTTCCTTCAGGGTTTCGGCCCGAAAGGTTGCCCATTTCCTTCGCTCCGCAGATGCTGCCTGACCCGCTGAGTTACTCCAGCACTCTGTGAAACGTCACCTATCCATGTTCTCCACAGATGCTGCCTGACCCGCTGAGTTACTCCAGCACACAGTGAAACGTCACCTATCCATGTTCTCCAGAGATGCTGCCTGACCCGCTGAGTTACTCCAGCACTCTGTGAAACGTCACCTATCCATGTTCTCCACAGATGCTGCCTGACCCGCTGAGTTACTCCAGCACTCTGTGAAACGTCACCTATCCATGTTCTCCAGAGATGCTGCCTGACCTGCTGAGTTACTCCAGCACTCTGTGTCCAATCATGTACCTGTCCAAATGTCTTTTATGTGTTGATATTGCCCCTGCCTCATCTACCTCCCCTGGCAACTCATTCCATACACCCACCACCCTCTGTGCGAAAACCCTGCCCCTCACCTTCATATTTCCCCTGGCACCTTAAACCTATGTCATCTGCTTCTTGGAGTCTGTACCCTGGGAAAGACTGTGCATTCACTCTATCGATTCCCTTTATGATTTTATACATCTCTCTGAGGACATGGGTTTAAGGTGAGGGGGGGAAAAGATTTAATAGGAACCTGAGGGGTAACTTTTTCACACAAAGGGTAGTAGATGTATGGAACAAGCTGCTGGAGGAGGTAGTTGTGACTATCGCAACGTTTAAGAAACATTTAGACAGGTACATGGACAGGACAGGTTTAGGACAGCTAGATGCAGGAAGGTTGTTCCCGATGTTGGGGAAGTCCAGGACAAGGGGTCACAGCTTAAGGATAAGGGGGAAATCCTTTAAGACTGAGATGAGGAAAAACTTTTTCACACAGAGAGTGGTGAATCTCTGGAATTCTCTGCCACAGAAGGTAGTTGAGGCCAGTTCATTGGCTATATTTAAGAGGGAGTTAGATGTGGCCCTTGTGGCTAAAGGGATCAGGGGGTATGGAGAGAAGGCAGGTACGGGATACTGAGTTGGATGATCAGCCATGATCATATTGAATGGCGGTGCAGGCTCGAAGGGCCGAATGGCCTACTCCTGCACCTATTTTCTATGTTTCTATGTTTCTAGAGGGATATGGGCCAAGACGGAGGCAGATGGAACTAGTGTAGATGGGGCAATAGACAATAGACAATAGGTGCAGGAGTAGACCATTCGGCCCTTCGAGCCAGCACCACCATTCAATGTGATCATGGCTGATCTTCCACAATCAGTACCCCGTTCCTGCCTTCGCCCCATATCCCCTGACTCCGCTATCTTTAAGAACCCTATCTAGCTCTCTCTTGAATGTATCCAGAGAACCGGACTCCACCGCCCTCTGAGGCAGAGAATTCCGCAGACTCACAACTCTCTGTGAGAAAAAGTGTTTCCTCATCTCCACTGGAACTAGGTAGATGGAAGTAGTGTAGATGGGGCATGTTGGGCGTTGTGGGCAAGTTGGACCGAAGGGCCTGTTTCTACGCTGTATCACTCTATGATTCTATAACTGTAATGTCCCTGTCCCACTTAGGAAACCTGAACGGAAACCTCTGGAGACTTTGCGCCCCACCCAAGGTTTCCGTGCGGTTCCCGGAGGTTTTTGTCAGTCTCCCTAATGGTCGAAAGTGGTTTCCGCTTCTTCTATGTTCCGGCGAATGTTTCGAAAAATTCAAAACCGTCCGCGACTAAAAATAGGTTGCCGTTTTAAAAATCGGTAATTTTTTAGTTGAAGCCGGTTGCGATGCTAGTTGAAGGTGGTTGCCGGTGGTTGCAGGTAGTGGAAGGTAAGACCTCCCTGGTGGAATAAAACTGGGTGAAAAAAAGGTCTTACCTTCCACTGCCTGCAACCTCCGGCAACCACCTTCAACTAGCATCGCAACCGGCTTCAACTAAAAATTACCGATTTTTAAAACGGCAACCTATCGCCGCCGGTTTTGAATTTTTTGAAATAATCGCCGGAACATAGAAGAAGCGGAAACCACCATTAGGGAGACTGACAAAAACCTCCGGGAACCGCACGGAAACCTTGGGTGGGGCGCAAAGTCTCCAGAGGTTTCCGTTCAGGTTTCCTAAGTGGGACAGGGGCATAACAGAACATCCCAACTTCTATACTCAATACCCTGCCTGATATGTTGGCCTTCATAGCAAGAGGACTTGAGTATAGGAGCACGGAGGTTCTACTGCAGTTGTACATGGTCTTGGTGAGACCACACCTGGAGTATTGCGTACAGTTTTGGTCTCCAAATCTGAGGAAGGACATTATAGCCATAGAGGGAGTGCAGAGAAGGTTCACCAGACTGATTCCTGGGATGTCAGACTTTCATATGAAGAAAGACTGGATAGACTTGGCTTATACTCGCTAGAATTTAGGAGATTGAGAGGGGATCTTATAGAAACGTACAAAATTCTTATGGGGTTGGACAGGCTAGATGCAGGAAGATTGTTCCCGATGTTGGGGAAGTCCAGGACAAGGGGTCACAGCTTAAGGATAAGGGGGAAATCCTTTAAGACCGAGATGAGGAAAAACTTTTTCACACAGAGAGTGATGAATCTCTGGAACTCTCTGCCACAGAGGGTAGTTGAGGCCAGTTCATTGGCTATATTTAAGAGGGAGTTAGATGTGGCCCTTGTGGCTAAAGGGATCAGGGGGTATGGAGAGAAGGCAGGTACGGGATACTGAGTTGGATGATCAGCCATGATCATATTGAATGGCGGTGCAGGCTCGAAGGGCCGAATGGCCTACTCCTGCACCTATTTTCTATGTATCTATGTATCTATGTATCTATGATGATTCATGGTTCATACTTCAGCAATGATTACATTCGACAACGTACCAACTCCATACAGGGTTTGATCATTAGTCAGGATCGAACCCGGGTCTCTGGCGCTATAAGGTCATTGGTAGAATTAGGCCATTCGGCCCATCAAGTCTACTCCGCCATTCAACCATGGCTGTTCTCTCTCTCCCTCCTAACCCCATTCTCCTGCCTTCTCCCCATAACCCCTGACACCCGTACTGATCAAGAATCTATCTATCTCTGCCTTAAAAATATCCACTGACTTGGCCTCCACAGCCTTCTGTGGCAAAGAATTCCACAGATTCACCACCCTCTGACTAAAGAAATTTCTCCTCATCTCCTTCCTAAAAGAATGTACTTTAATTCTGAGGCTGTGTCCTCTAGTCCTAGACACTCCCACTAGTGGAAACATCCTCTCCACATCCACTCTATCCAAGCCTTTCACTATTCTGTGTGTTTCAATGATGTTCCCCTCATTCATCTAAACTCCAGCGAGTACAGGCCCAGTGCCGACAAACGCTCATCATAGGTTAACCTACTCATTCCTGGATCATTCTGGTAAACCTCCTCTGGACCCTCTCCAGAGCCAGCACATCCTTCCTCAGATATGGGGCCCAAAATTGCTCACAATATTCCAAATGTGGCCTGACCAGCGCCTTATAGAGCCTCAGCATTACATCCCTGTTTTTGTATACAAGCCCTCTTGTAATAAATGCTAGCATTGAGTTTGCTTTCTTTACTACTTATTCGACTTGCAGATTAACTTTTTGGAAGCCTGCACCAGCGCTCCCAAGTCCCTTTGCCCCTCCGATTTCTGGATTCTCTCCCCATTTAGAACGTAGTAAGGCAGCAACTATACACTGCACCACCGTGCTGCCAAGTAAGTGCTAGGTGGCAGCTTTCTACAGGGCAGTATCCTCAGGGGAATTCATGCACGCGCGCACACACACGCACGCTCATACGCACACTGACACACACACACACACGCATGCACACACACGCACACACACACACACATGCACGCACACACACACACACGCACGCTCACACGCACACTGACACACACACACACGCATGCACACACGCACGCTCACACGCACACTGTTGCATGCACACACAAACACACACACACACGCACACGCACACACACACACACACACGCATGCTCACACGCACACTGTTGCATGCACACACAAACACACACACACACACACACACGCACACGCACACACACACACACACACGCACGCTCACACGCACACTGATACACACACACACACGCACACACGCACGCTCACACGCACCTGACACACACACACACACACAAACACACACACACATACACTACGCTCGCGTGCGCGCACACACACACGCACACACATGATACGCATGCACACACGCACACACAGACACACACGCACACAGACACACGCACACATCCCCATGCACGCCTGCACGCACACTCACACTCACACACACAGATCCGCACACACACTCACACTCACACTCACTCACACCCACACATCCCCCTGACTGGACAATACGCCCTTGTTTCCTATGTCAGGCACCTTCAACCCCTCAGTACTAAGCCACCCACAGCCAGATAATCATCTTCCCCTCCCAGCCTGCTGTTTCAACACCAGCGCCACTTCACATCCAGCAAGGCTGGCATATTAAAGCAAGATTCCGTGCGGCCTGTTTCTCGTTCTGCCCAGCCTCTCGAGTAAAGAAAAATCATTAAATCGTTCTGTAAAGGTGAGTGATTGCGGCCAGCACCACCCTTGGCCCAATAATGAGCCGTGACTGGTATGCACTTAGATCTTGGGGAAATGCTTGTGGAATATATATAACAAATTGTAATTGGAGGGAACAGGTTTAACAGCACGGATAATCACCAGGGAACATTAAGAATGCAGCCATGTTACACGCATTTATTTCAACAGGCCTGCAAGATTTGCAGCACTTCCAGTAAAAGAAACTTGCCATTAATAATGGCTTGCGTTCAAACTTTGGTGGAACTTTTCTACACATAAGCGGCGGCACGGTGGTGCAGCGGTAGAGACGCTGCCTCACAGCGCCAGAGACCCGGAGGGCGGTGGAGGCCGGTTCTCTGGATACTTTCAAGAGAGAGCTAGATAGGGCTCTTAAAGATAGCGGAGTCACGGGGGATATGGGGAGAAGGCAGGAACGGGGTACTGATTGGGGATGATCAGCCATGATCACTTTGAATGGCGGTGCTGGCTCGAAGGGCCGAATGGCCTGCTCCTGCACCTATTGTCTATTGTCTATTGTCTTGTGCAGATCGAATCTGCTATAAAAACCTTTTCAATGTAGGATCATACCATTGACAAGTGAAAGGGTGTTGCAGGAAAGATCTGCAGATGCTGGTTTAAATCGAAGGTAGACACAAAATGCTGGAGTAGCTCAGCGGGACAAATTGACAAGTGAAATGTATACTTCGGCTCACACTTCAGCAGCCGCACGCACATATTACATGTCCCAACTTTCCACACCTGCCTTGTGGGGTGAAAACTTCTGCAGAGGGAGTTAGAAAATGGTTATTTATTCAATAAACGTTTCACAGTACCTCGGTACACGTGACAATAAACTAAATAGACAATAGACAATAGGTGCAGGAGTAGGCCATTTGGCCCTTCGAGCCAGCACCGCCATTCAATGTGATCATGGCTGATCATCCCCAATCAGTACCCCGTTCCTGCCATCCCCCCATATCCCCTGACTCCGCTATCTTTAAGAGCCTATCTAGCTCTCTCTCGAACGTATCCAGAGAACCTGCCTCCACCACCCTCTGAGGCAGAGAATTCCACAGACCGGCAACATATGACGGTCCGTCATCCCGGGAATTAAACCTGGTGAACCGACGCTGCGCTCCCTCAGTAGCAAGAATGTCCTTCCTCAAATTAGAGGACACGTGACAAGAAACTAAAACGTAACTAAACTTCCTGTTGACGAATCAGTCTGGTGTGAAGGGCGGCTGGTGGAGCAGCTGGTAGAGTCGCTGCCTCACAGCGCCACAGATGCTGACCTCGGGTGCTGTCTGTGTGGAGTTTGCACGTACTCCCTGTGGGTTTTCTCGTGTGCTCCGGTTTCCTCCCGCATCCCAGACGCGCGGGTTTGGAGCGCAGTAGGCTTCTGAACGCCCCTAGTGTGTCGGATGTGGGTGATTTAGAGGGGTAACGTGGAACTAGTGTAAGCGGGTGGTCGATGGTCGGCCTGGACTGGGTGGGCATGTTTCCACGCTGTGTCGTTAGCTCGATAAATCAGTCGACCACAGGGTCAAAGCAGTTATTCACTGGAGTTTAGAAGGATGAGGGGGTTTCTTATAGAAACATATACAATTATAAAAGGACTGGACAAGCTAGATGCAGGAAAAATGTTCCCAATGTGGGGCGAGTCCAGAACTAGGGGCCACAGTCTTAGATTTATAGGGGAGGTCATTTAAGTGAGTTGAGAAAAAACGTTTTCACCCAGAGAGTTGTGAATTTATGGAATTCCCTGCCACAGAGGGCAGTGGAGGCCAAATCACTGGATGGATTTAAGAGAGAGTTAGATAGAGCTCTAGGGGCTAGTGGAATCAAGGGATATGGGGAGAAGGCAGGCACGGGTTATTGATAGGGTACGATCAGCCATGATCACAATGAATGGCGGTGCTGGCTCGAAGGGCCGAATGGCCTCCTCCTGCACCTATTTTCTATGTTTAAGAAAGAACTGCGGACGCTGGAAAAAAACAAAGGTGGACAAAATTGCTGGAGAAACTCAGCGGGTGAGGCAGCATCAATGGAGCCAAGGAAATAGGTGAAGGGTCACCTATTCCTTCGCTCCATAGATGCTGTCTCACCCGCTGAGTTTCTCCAGCATTTTTGTCTACCTCCCCTTTATTCTTAGTGTATTGGACAGTTTGTGGCACCTAGCATAATTGCGCTATGCTGCAGTGCTTTTTACATCCCTTACAGGACAGGAAATAATGGCCGCATTTAACCCAAAACAGACAATGGAAGGGGAACAGAAATGAAAATTGTTGAAAGACAGCTGAGTTAATTTATTTGAATATGAACCCTCACCCAGAACTGAAGGATATTTAAAAAAAAAAAAAAAAGTTTATACAGGAGTAGGGGTACATACTGACTTGCGCGCACTAGATGCTTGATTGCAAAGGGACGGAAAGTGCTGGAGCAACTCAGCGGGTCAGGCAGCATCTGTGGAGAACATGGATAGGTGACGTTTCACAGAGCGCTGGAGTAACTCAGCGGGCCAGGCAGCATCTGTGGAGCGAAGAAATGGGCAACCTTTCGGGCCGAAACCCTGAAGGAAATAGGCAACGTTTTGGGCCGAAACCCGGAAGGGTTTCGGGCCGAAACGTTGCCTATTTCCTTCGCTCTATAGATGCTGCTGGCACATGGATAGGTGACGTTTCACAGAGTGCTGGAGTAACTCAGCGGGTCAGGCAGCATCTGTGGAGAACATGGATAGGTGACGTTTCACAGAGTGCTGGAGTAACTCAGCGGGTCAGGCAGCATCTGTGGAGAACATGGACAGGTGACGTTTCACAGAGTGCTGGAGTAACTCAGCGTGTCAGGCAGCATCTGTGGAGAACATGGATAGGTGACGTTTCACAGAGTGCTGGAGTAACTCAGCGGGTCAGGCAGCATCTGTGGAGAACATGGACAGGTGACGTTTCACAGAGTGCTGGAGTAACTCAGCGGGTCAGGCAGCATCTGTGGAGAACATGGACAGGTGACGTTTCACAGAGTGCTGGAGTAACTCAGCGGGTCAGGCAGCATCTGTGGAGAACCTGGATAGGTGACGTTTCACAGAGTGCTGGAGTAACTCAGCGGGTCAGGCAGCATCTGTGGAGAACATGGACAGGTGACATTTCACAGAGTGCTGGAGTAACTCAGCGGGCCAGGCAGCATCTCTGCAGAACGTGGATAGGTGACGTTTACGGGTCGCTTCTGGTCAAACTGAAGGCCCCGACCCCAAGCGTCACCTATCCGTGTTCTCCAGAGATGCTGCCTGACCCGCTGAGTTACTCCAGCACCTTGTATCCTTTCGTGTGTTAACCAGCATCTGCAGTTCCTTGTTTCCACAAGCGGCACGGTGGCGTAGCGGTAGAGTTGCTACCTTGCCGCGCCAGAGAGCCGGGTTCGATCTGACTGCGGGGGCTGTCTGTGCGGAGTCTGTACGTTCTGCCCGTGCTCTGGTTTCCTCCCACACTCCAAAGACGTGCAGGTTTGTAGGTCAATTGGCTTGGTAAGTTTGTAAAATTGTCCCTAGTGTGTAGGATACAGGATGGTCACTGGTCAGCACAGACTCGGTGGGCCGAAAGGTCTTTTTCTCACGCTGTCTCTCTAAACTCTAAAGTGTAAACCTTTTTCCCAGGGTGTTACAGTCAAAGCCCAGGAGGTATAGCTTTAAGGCAAGAAGGAAAAAGTTTAAAGCAGATGTGTGGAGCAAGTTTCATGACAAGAGGATTTCAGTTTCGGAGTAAAGAGGTTCTTCTGCAGTTGTACAGGGCTCTGGTGAGACCACATCTGGAATATTGTGTACAGTTTTGGTTTCCTAATTTGAGGAAGGACATCCTTGTGATTGAGGCAGTGCAGCGTAGGTTCACGAGATTGATCCCTGGGATGGCGGGACTGTCATATGAGGAAAGATTGAAAAGACTAGGCTTGTATTCACTGGAGTTTAGAAGGATGAGGGGAATCTTAGAGAAACATATAAAATTATAAAAGGTCTGGACAAGCTAGATGCAGGAAAAATGTTCCCAATGTTGGGCGAGTCCAGAACCAAGGGCCACAGTCTTAGATAAAGGAGAGGCCATTTAAGACTGAGGTGAGAAAAACTTTTTCACCCAGAGAGTTGTGAATTTATGGAATTCCCTGCCACAGAGGGCAGTGGAGGCCAAATCACTGGATGGATTTAAGAGAGAGTTAGATAGAGCTCTAGGGGCTAGTGGAGTCAAGGGATATGGAGAGAAGGCAGGCACGGGTTATTGATTGGGGACAATCAGCCATGATCACAATGAATGGCGGTGCTGGCTCGAAGGGCCGAATGGCCTCCTCCTGCACCTATTTTCTATGTTTCTATGTTTCTATGAGTTCTTTACACAGGTGGGTGCCTGGAACGCGCTGCCAGGGGTGGTGATGGAGGCAGATACAGTAGAGGAGTTTGAGAGGCTTTTGGATAGGCATCGCTGTTTCTAGTTTTTTGAAAGTGACGGAAACAGCCTTTGCATTTATTCTGTCCTTATTTAGAATCAGATCCTTCCAACGAATCATCTCACATTCTTCTGAACACAGGCAAGCAAATTCATTGAACAAAATCATCATGGAATCACCTACTTTGGACTTTAGAGATACAGCGTGGAAACAGGCCCTTCGCCCACCGAGTCCGCACCGACCAGCAGTCTCCCTGTAGACAATAGACAATAGGTGCAGGAGTAGGCCATTTGGCCCTTCGAGCCAGCACCGCCATTCAATGTGATCATGGCTGATCATCCCCAATCAGTACCCCGTTCCTGCCTTCTCCCCATATCCCCTGACTCCGCTATTTTTAAGAGCCCTATCCAGCTCTCTCTTGAAAGCATCCAGAGAACCAGCCTTCACCGCCCTCTGAGGCAGAGAATTCCACAGACTCACCACTCTCTGTGAGAAAAAGTGTTTCCTCATCTCCGTTCTAAATGGCTTACTCCTTATTCTTAAACTGTGGCCCCTGGTTCTGGACTCCCCCAACATCGGGAACATGTTCATCGGGAACTGTACACTAGAAACATCCTACACACACTACCACATTGCTACATTACAGTTTAAAGGGAATAACGTTTAGTGCAAGATAAGGCCGATTAAAGATAGTCCGAGGGTCACCAATGAGGTAGATAGTAGTTCAGGACCGCTCTCCTGTTGTTGATAGGATGGTTCATTTGCCAGATAACAGCTGGGAAGAAACTGTCCCTGAATCTGGAGTGTGCGTTTGTTTTCACACTTCTGTACCTCTTGCCAGATGGGAGAGGGGGGAAGAGGGAGTGGCCGGGGTGAGACTGGTCCTTGATGATGCTGCTGGCCTTGCCGAGGCAGCGTGAGGTGTAGATGGAGTCAATGGAAGGGAGGGTTGGTTTGTGCGATGCTCTGGGCTTCCTGTAGATCCCTTTGATGGTGGGGAGGTCACGACCCGTGATGAATCAAACAATGTCATAAGATCAGAAGACACAGGAACAGAATTAGGCCATTCAGCCCATCAAGTCCACTCTGCCATTCTATCCTGCCTGGTATAGTTTTCCCTCAATCCCAATCTCCTGCCTTCTCCTGTAATTATGATACCCGCACTAATCAAGGATCTGTCAATCTCCACCGTAATAATATCCATTGACTTGGCCTCCACAGCCGTCTGTGGCAATGGATTCCACAGATTCACCACCCACTGACTAAAGAAATTCCTCCTCATCTCCATTCTAATGGTAGGTCCTTTTATTTCTGAGGCTGTGCCCTCTGGTCCTAGACTCTCGCACTAGAGATTAGAGATTAGAGATTCCTTTATTTGTCATTCAGACCTTTCGGTCTGAACGAAATTTCGTTGCCTGCAGTCATACATATAATAATAAATAACAAAACACACAATAAACACAAATTAACATCCACCACAGTGAGTTCACCAGGCACCTCCTCACTGTGATGGAGGCAAAAGTCTTAAAGTCTCTGTCTCTTCCCTCTTTGTTCTCCCTCTGCGCTGAGGCGATCCAGGCTTCTGACGTTGTGACCCCGCCGGGTGATGGTAAGTTCAGTCCTGCGGCTGAATCCGTGCTCCGTCCGCGACGGGCCGGTTCAAACTCCGCGGCCCGGGGTGGCCGAAGCTGCCGAAGCTCCCGCACCCCAGTCCAGCCGACGCAGCTGTAGTTGCGGGAGCTCCAGAAAAACAGGTCACCAACCTGGGACCTGCGCGCTCCCGACGATGTCGTCCACCGGGCCCGCGGCCGAGCCCCGGATTCAGGTCGCCACCAGTATCCTCGGTCGCCACCGCAGGAACGCCACCGCAGCCCCGGAACGCCGGAATGCCACCGCAGCCCCGAAGCAGGCCAGCCCCGCGCTGGTAAGTCCTGGCTCTGCCTCCGGAGCCTCGAGGTCGGTCGGTCGCAGTTGGAGTTGGAGGCCGGCAGCTCCTCCATTAGGCGTCGGCGCAGACGGAGGCAGAGAAGGGGGATACGACAAGAAAAAGTCGCATTCCCCCGAAGGAAGAGACACAAATCATGTTTCACCCCCCCCCCCCACACATACACAACACAATAAACTAAAATTTAACTAAAACAGGACAAAAGAAAACAACAAAAAAAGTAAAAACAGACGGACTAGTGGAAACATCCTCTCTATCCAGGCCTTTCCATGTTCACGTACACCACTTTCTACAGCCTTCTGCATTCTTGGCAACAGTTTGTCTGTTTTATAGGTAGATTAGTGTTTACGTGTTAGTTACAATATTTACTTTGACCAATATCGGGCGGCACGGTTGCGCAGCAGTAGTTGCTGCCGTACAGCGCCAAGGACCCGGGTTCGATCCCGACTACGGGTGCTGTCTGTACGCAGTTTGTACGTTCTCCCCGTGACCGCGCGGGTTTTTTCCCCGGGTGCTCCGGTTTCCTCCCACACTCCAAAGACGTACAGGTTTGTAGGTTAATTGGCCTTGGTGTAATTGTAAATTGTCCCTAGTGTGAGCAGGATAGTGCAGGGAGCCGCTGGTCGGCGCAGACTCGATGGGCCGAAGGGCCTGTTTCCTCGCTGTATCTACAAACTAAACTAAACCGTACGAAAAATAGAGAACTTAACATCTGTTTCTGGATTTCTTTCAGTTATTGTGTTGGGAATTTGTCACGGAGGGATTAGAGGTTGCAGTGTTGGAGGTATGTTCCGTCAACTCAATACTTTATCTTATTGACTTGGCATATTTTATTTGAGCCTAGTTCAAATAAAACTAGGGCATATTTATTTGATTAACTGCAAATATGTGGCGTTGACAGTACTTTTTCACTCTGCATCTTGTCACGGAGATGAAATCGATAGAGGATTCTGCTCCTTGCTGAAGAACAGGTCTGTTTCAGTTAGCTTAGAGATACATGCTCCCTGTTCATCTTGAGTCTTATTTTGTGATTTCCTATTTTTTCTCTCGTAAAAGTGTACTTCACACTTATCCAAATTAAAATCGTTTGCCAGATATTTGCATTTCACAAATTTATTTCTGTCATCTTTTGGGGTTAGGTTAGGTAAGGGGGGGGGGGGTACAGCGAGACCTAGGTGTCCTTATCCTTGTACACTGGAAGTTGGCGTGCAGGTACAGCAGGCAGTGAAGAAAGCTAATGGAATGTTGGCCTTCATAACAAGAGGATTTCAGTATAGGAGTAAAGAGGTTCTTCTGCAGTTGTATAGGGCTCTGGTGAGACCACATTTGGAGTATTGTGTACAGTTTTGGTCTCCTAATTTGATGAAGGACATCCTTGTGATTGAGGCAGTGCAGCGTAGGTTCTCGAGATTGATCCCTGGGATGGCGGGACTGTCATATGAGGAAAGATTGAAAAGGCTAGGCTTGTATTCACTGGAGTTTAGAAGGATGAC
The DNA here is from genome assembly GCA_038087875.1 of Malacoraja senta. Lineage (NCBI taxonomy): Eukaryota > Metazoa > Chordata > Chondrichthyes > Rajiformes > Rajidae > Malacoraja > Malacoraja senta. The sequence continues at coordinate 220,521,735 of CM075977.1, read as the reverse complement.
CAAATCTTATAGAAACGTATAAAATTATAAAAGGACTGGACAAGCTGGATGCAGGATAAATGTTCCCAATGTTGGGCGAGTCCAGAACCAGGGGCCACAGTCTTAGAATAAAGGGGAGGCCATTTAAGACTGAGGTGAGAAAAAAAATTTCACCCAGAGAGTTGTGAATTTGTGGAATTCCCTGCCACAGAGGGCAGTGGAGGCCAAATCATTGGATGGATTTAAAAGAGAGTTAGATAGAGCTCTAGGGGCTGGTGGAATCAAGGGATATGGGGAGAAGACAGGCACGGGTTATTGATTGGGGACGATCAGCCATAATCACAATGAATGGCGGTGTTGCCTCCAAGGGCCGAATGGCCTCCTCCTGCACCTATTTTCTATGTTTCTATGTTTATTAACTCTTGGACTCTGCCTCACTCTTAACACAGTCGGAAGGAACTGCTGATGCCAGTTTACTCCGAGGATAGACACAAAACGCTGGAGTAACTCAGCGGGACGGGCAACATCTCTGGGGGAAAGAAACAGGTGACGTTTTTGGACTTGGGAATGGGTGACGTTTCGGGTCAAGACCCTTCGTCAGTCCCGAAACGTCACCCATTCTTTCTCTCCAGAGATGCTGCCTGACCTGCTGAGTTAACTCCAGCGTTTTGTGTCTATCTTCACTCTTCATTATCCTTTCCAAATTGATGTGATTTGCAAATTTTAATTTATTCCAAATGCTAAAGCATTAATATTAATTGTAAATACGTGTCCCTGCACCGATCCATATAGACATAGAGCCATACAGCACGGAAACAGGCCATTCGGCCCAACTCGTCCATGCCGACCAGGATTCTCCATCCACCCTAGTTCCATTTGCCCACATTTGGCCCATAGCCCTATCCATGTACCTGTCCAAGTGGCTTTTACATGTTGTTATAGTTCCTGCCTCAACTATGTTCTCTAGCAGCTTGTTCCATACACCCACCACCCTCCATATGGAAAATCATTGGCATTTGTCGGTTCCAAAGTAGAGATGGTTGAAAACTTCTAATTCTGAGGAGTCGATATCACCAACAACTTCTCCTGGACCATCCAATATTGAAGCAACGACCAAGAACACACACCAACGCCTCTACTTCCTTAAAAGGCTTAGGAAGTTCAGCATGTCCCCCACAACTCTCACCAACTTCTACAGATGCGCCACAGAAAGCATTTTATCCGGATGCATCACAGCTTGGTTTGGGAACAGCTCCATCCAAGACCGCAAGAGATTGCAGCGAATTGTGGACGCAGCCCAGACCATCACACAAACCAACCTCCCTTCCATTGACTCCATCTACACCTCACGCTGCCTCGGCAAGGCCAGCAGCATTATCAAGGACCAGTCGCACCCTGGCCACTCCCTCTCCTCCCCTCTCCCATCAGACAAGAGGTACAGAAGTGTGAAAACAAACGCACACCTCCAGATTCAGGGACTGTTTCTTCCCAGCTGTTATCAGGCAACTGAACCATCCTACCACAACCAGAGAGCAGTGCCGAACTACTACCTCTTTGGTGACCCTCGGACTATCCTTGATCGGACTTTGCTGGCTTTACATAGCGCTGAACGTTATTCCCTTATCTTTCCGCTGACTGGTTAGCACGCAACAAAAGCTTTTCACCGTACCTCGGTACACGTGACAATAAACTCAACTGATGAATATTTGCTGCATGGCTAACTGTTCAATGGCTTCGATGTTTCTGTGTCTTTAGGCATCTGACAGTGACACGGGGGAGAATGGGGCCGTCACGTTCCACATTGTGGCGGTCACGTTACACGTACCAGGGGCATCACCAGTTAATAAAACAGCGACTGAATCCTTTTATATTCAAACATCTTTGAACAGCAAGACTATGTGGGAAGGAAGTCTACGGTGAGTAACATTAAACTGGGCTTTCTTCTGCTGGGCGGCACGGTGGTCGAGTTGCTGCCTCACAGCGCCAGAGACCCGGGTTCCATCCTGACTACGGGTGCTGTCTGTACGGAGTTTGCACGTTCTCCCCGTGATCCGGGTGGGTTTTCTCCGGGTGCTCCGGTTTCCTCCCACGCTCCAAAGACGAACAGGTTTGTAGGCTAATTGGGTTGGGGAAAAAAATGTTTTAAAACAAATTGGAGGTGGAAGATTGCATCCTTCACGTGGTCCGCCCTGTTTCGACTAATGCAATCAACTCGACGTGCACAAACGGAAGATCAAATAGAACAATTTGTCCTACAACTTTAGGCTGTGCACGCCACACGAAAGAAGTAGAAGAAGTTGGTAAAATTGTAAATTGTCCCCAGTGTGTGTAGGATGGTGTTAGTGCGCCCGATCGCTGGTCGGTGTGGACTCGGTGCGCCGAAGGGCCTGTTTCCGCGCTGTATCGCTAAACTAAAGCTAATGAACGTGTAAAAAATTCACAGGCGGTTAAGTTTTATTAGGGTTTGAATATTTCAGCCACTGTCTTAACTACCATCTATTCGCTTGGACTCTGTATCAAATTAGAATAAATTGCATACAGAGTGCTGGAGTAACTCAGCGGGTCAGGCAGCATCTGTGGAGAACATGGATAGGTGACGTTTCACAGAGTGCTGGAGTAACTCAGCGGGTCAGGCAGCATCTGTGGAGAACATGGATAGGTGACGTTTCACAGAGTGCTGCAGTAACTCAGCGGGTCAGGCAGCATCTGTGGAGCGAAGGAAATGGGCAACCTTTCGGGCCGAAACCCTGAAGGAAATAGGCGATGTTTTGGGCCGAAACCCGGAAGGGTTTCGGGCCGAAACGTTGCCTATTTCCTTCGGTCCATAGATGCTGCCGGAACATGGATAGGTGACGTTTCACAGAGTGCTGGAGTAACTCAGCGGGTCAGGCAGCATCTGTGGAGAACATGGATAGGTGACGTTTCACAGAGTGCTGGAGTAACTCAGCGGGTCAGGCAGCATCTCTGGAGAACATGGATAGGTGACGTTTCTTATAACACAGTGACCAAAGCTAAACACAATACACTACATGGTGCAGTTATATATGACGTTGGTGAGGCTGCATTTGGAGTATTGTGTTTGGTTATGGGAACCATGTTACAGGAAAGATGTCGTAAAGTTGGAAAGGGTGCAGAGAAGATTTACGAGGACGTTGCCAGGACTCAAGGTTCTGAGCTACAGGGGGAGGTTGAGCAGGCTGGGACTCTATTCCTTGGAGCGCAGGAGGATGAGGGGTGATCTTATAGAGGTGTACAAAATCATGAGAGGAATAGTTCAAGAAGGAACTGCAGATGCTGGAAAATCGAAGGTGGACAAAATTGCTGGAGAAACTCAGCGGGTGCGGCAGCATCTATGGAGTGAAGGAAATAGGCAACGTTTCGGCCCGAAACGTTGCCTATTTCCTTCGCTCCATAGATGCTGCCGCACCCGCTGAGTTTCTCCAGGAATTTTGCCTACCATGACAGGAATAGATTGGGTAGATGCATAGAGTCTCTTGTCAAGAGTAGGGGAATTGAGAACCAGAGGACATTGGTTTAAGGTGAGATACAAGATTCAAGATACATTTATTTGTCCCATGTACCAATTGGTACAGTGAAATGTGTGGTCGCCAATACAGCCATACGAATATGGGGGGAAAAGATTGAATAGGAATCTGAGGGCAACCTTTTCACACAAAGGGTGGCGGGCGTATGGAACGAGCTGCCGGAGGAGGTAGTTGAGGCAGGGACTATCCCAATGTTTAAGAAACAGTTAGGTACATGGATTTAGATACATAGATACATAGAAAATAGGTGCAGGAGTAGGCCATTCGGCCCTTCGAGCCTGCACCGCCATTCAATATGATCATGGCTGATCATCCAACTCAGTATCCTGCACCTGCCTTCTCTCCATACCCCCTGATCCCTTTAGCCACAAGGGCCACATCTAACTCCCTCTTAAATATAGCCAATGAACTGGCCTCAACTACCCTCTGTGGCAGAGAGTTCCAGAGATTCACCACTCTCTGTGTGAAAAAGTTTTTCCTCATCTCGGTCTTAAAGGATTTCCCCCTTATCCTTAAGCTGTGACCCCTTGTCCTGGACTTCCCCAACATCGGGAACTTCCCCAACATCTTCCTGCATCTAGCCTGTCCAACCCCTTAAGAATTTTGTACGTTTCTATAAGATCCCCTCTCAATCTCCTAAATTCTAGCGAGTATAAGCCAAGTCTGTCCAGTCTTTCTTCATATGAAAGTCCTGACATCCCAGGAATCAGTCTGGTGAACCTTCTCTGCACTCCCTCTATGGCTATAATGTCCTTCCTCAGATTTGGAGACCAAAACTGTATGCAATACTCCAGGTGTGGTCTCACCAAGACCCTGTAGAACTGCAGTAGAACCTCCCTGCTCCTATACTCAAATCCTTTTGCTATGAAGGCCAACATACCATTCGCTTTCTTCACTGCCTGCTGCACCTGCATGCCTACTTTCAATGACTGGTGTACCATGACACCCAGGTCTCGCTGCATCTCCCCATTTCCTAATCGGCCACCATTTGGAGGGATATGGACCAAACGCAGGCAGGTGGGACTGGTGTAAATGGGGCATGTTGGTCGGTGTGGGCAAGATGGGCTGAAGGGCCTGTTTCCACGCTGTATCACTCTATGACTGAAGGCATGGTAGTCAGTGTGGGGGCAGAGGATATTGGGGTTGTGCTAGCGCCCACTAGTGGTGTGTCTGATAACAAGTCAGAAGGACGTCATGGCAAATCCTTCTCTCATCTTTTACTTTAAGGATAAGAAATCATTTGGAGTTAACAACAGAGGGATGTTGGAAGATAGAAATTGTCGCCGTTGATGGGGGAATACCTCGTAATACTGCTCATTACTTACTGGAGGTAAGTTTCCATTTCATCACAATAGCAATTACTATACACTGAGAAGCAACTAAATTCTATGCTCCTATACTCTAAATGTATTTGTGGCCAAATACATTCCTGGCTCTGAAGACAATAGACAATGGGTGCAGGAGTAGGCCATTCGGCCCTTCGAGTCACTATTCAATGTGATCATGGCTGATCATCCCCAATCAGTACCCCGTTCCTGCCTTCTCCCCATATCCCCTGACTCTGCTATTTTTAAGAGCCCTATCTAGCTCTCCCTTGAAAGCATCCAGAGAACCGGCCTCCACCGCCCTCTGAGGCAGAGAATTCCACAGACTCACAACTATCTGAGTGAAAAAGTGATTGTGGATGATCAGCCATGATCACATTGAATGGCGGTTCTAGCTCGAAGGGCCGAATGGCCTACTCCTGCACCCATTGTCTATTGTCTATTGTAACGGAGACTGCTTTTTCTCTTCAGGTCCATGTTGTCAACAGAAGCAGTAAATTGCAACTCGTGTTTGACAAGCTGCCGGGAAGTCTGCTTCTCATGGAGGAACAAATACTGAGGTGGGACAGAGCCATCGCAACTGTTCAATAACGCGTTGGGTTTACAGGTGGACTCCGACGTGGAATAGAGAGGAAGGTTATCGGCAAAACGTTTTATTGACCTTGCTTTACGTTTACGTTTAGTCTTTAGACTTGTGGCTAAAATATTCAAACACTATTAAAACTCGACGGCTTGTGAATTGTATACACGTTCGAGAGCCATAGTTTAGTTTAGTTAAGTTTAGAGCGACAGAGGAAACAGGCTATTCGGCCCACCGAGTCCATGTCGACCAGCGATCACCCGCACTCTAACACTAGGGACAATTTGCAATCTTTACTGAATCCAATTAACCGACAAACCATTGATCCCTGTACATTCGTGGGGCTGTCCCACTGTATGAGTTAATTCTCCCGAGTTTCCCCTGATTCGAACTGGGAGAATTACGGTAATAACCGCTCGTAGGTACTCGGGGCTCTCGTGGACATTTTTCAACGTTGAAAAAACTTCACGAGCTTACCGCATTTCCCGAGTACCTGCCGTTAGCGTTACGAGCCGCTAAGAGACGTCCCCGAGCTCCGACGTACCCGCTATGTACATTCTACGCGCTGACCAAGAGTTTGATTTATTTTAAAACTTGGGAGAGCTCTTGAATGAACTCGTACCGTGGGACCGGGCCATAACACTATCCTACACACACGAGGGACAATTTACGATTTTACCAACCCAATTAACCTCCAAACCTGTAACGTCTTTGGAGTGTGGGAGGAAACCGGAGATCCCGGAGAAAACCCACGCGTGTCACGGGGAGAACGTACAAACTCCATACAGACAGCACCCGTAGTCAGGATCGAACCCGGGTCTCTGGCGCTGTGAGGCAGCAACTCTACCGCTGCGCCAACAGGCCAATCCTTTGGCAAAGTTACCCCAGCACTTTTTATCAGAATTTTGTTCAAACTAGTATCTGCAGATCATTGTTTCTACAAGAGTTTAATTGTCATATGTACCATAAACTGGTCTGTAAACTCCATACAGACAGCACCCGAGGTCAGGATCGAACCCCAGTCTCTGGCGCTGCAAGACCACAACCCTACCAGCTGCACCACACACGCCTATATGAACCTCACCAAGCCATGTTTTCTCAGTCACTGAGTAGAATCAAGAATAAGATTGAGATAAATAGACATCAGAAGAATTAGGAGATTAAAGGATTGTGGAGGGGGAAGTTGTTTTGAGATTAGCATTGCCAACTGTCCTGTATTAGCCGAGTGATCCAGTTGGGGGGTCCAGAACCAGGGGCCACAGTTTAAGAATAAGGAGTAAGACATTTAGAACGGAGATGAGGAAACACTTTTTCTCACAGAGAGTGGCGAGTCTGTGGAATTCTCTGCCTCAGAGGGCGGTGGAGGCCGGTTCTCTGGATGCTTTCAAGAGGGAGCTAGATAGGGCTCTTAAAAATAGCGGAGTCAGGCGATATGGGGAGAAGGCAGGAACGGGGTACTGATTGTGGATGATCAGCCATGATCACATTGAATGGCGGTGCTGGCTCGAAGGGCTGAATGGCCTACTCCTGCACCTATTGTCTATTGTCTATTGTCTATTGGGCTAAATTGGTTTGTCCCGTACGGGACCACCCTTGTCCCGTATTTGACTGCTACCACTCAGGTCGAGGGGACTGTTAGGTCGGAGCTTCGCGTCCGGCTCCGCCTCGCCCGTCCCGACGTAGTGCAGCCCATGGAGTGCAGCAGATGCAGCGCCTCGCCCGTGGCCATGTCGGTCGGTAACCCGGCCAGCTGTCCGACCTTCGGACCTTCGCTTACCGCCGACACCACCACCACCCCTCCTTCTCATGGCCGATCATCCGTTCATGAGTTGGATGGGGCGCCGGTCTTTGCGCGCTACGTTGCGCGGCCCGGGCCAAAACTCCTCAGCTGGCCCGCCGGCTGGGCTTTGTGTGCAGTCCAGCACCCGGGGCCAACTCATCATTCACCCAGCCACGGCCAAGTCGGTCAACGAATTGCCGTCGGGAACTTGTTCCGTATTTTGACCTTTTGTGTCTTATTTGGGAGTGAGAAAGTTGGCAACCCTCCTTAAGATGGAGGTTTAGAGATGATCCAGTTGAGTGGTGGACAAGCCAAAATGTCTCTCTCTTGCTTCCCTCTCTCTCTCTCTCTCTCTCTCTCTCTCTCTCTTGTATTTGTCTTCACAAGTATTTCTCTTGGTTTGAAATTTTTTGTTGAAACAACTTGGGCTCTGGGGAAGTCTAATTTTTTACACATTCAGCTAGTTATTTCTTCACTGTTGCTCATAAGTTCATAAATTTCTAGTAGCAGAATTATGCCATTTGGCCCATCATGTCTACTCTGCCATTCATTCATGGCTGATCTATCTCTCCCTCCTAACCCCATTCCCCTGCCAATACAATTTGGGGTACACAAAAATGCTGGAGAAACTCAGCGGGTGCAGCAGCATCTATGGAGCGAAGGAAATAGGCAACGTTTCGGGCCGAAACCCTTCTTTAGACTGATAGGGGGTGGGGGGAAGAAAGACAAAAGGGAAAAAGGCGGAGGAGGAGCCCGAGGGCTGGGGGAGGGGAGGAGACAACCAGAGGGCTGATGAAGGGGAGGGGACAGCAAGGGCTAGCAGAATTGGGAGAATTCAATGTTCAAGCCCCCAATACAATTTGGGGAATTGGTTTGTCAGGCAACCAAAAGGCCCTCCGATCCTTGTCTCTACTCGTTCAAGCCCTTCAGCCTCGTGCGAATAGAACAACTCCGGAAGATCAGCACATTCCCATGCGCTATCCCAGAAGATCGACACACTCCAATGTGCTCTCCCCTCTTTTATGCCTTCACGGACCCTTGGCGCAAAATACATTGGGGTGGGGGGGGGGCAACCCCTACAAGCCAATCATTAATAAGGGTTACAAAATACATTAACTGACAGTTCCCTAACCCAATCACAAAATATCACATAACATTGTTTCGATAGAAAACACTTTAAGGGCCTGTCCCACTTGGCCGTCATTTGCGCCTCATTTACGCGTCATATGTAAAATAGGTCGACGCATCGTTAGGCGCAAATCATGGGTCATCATGCCGTCTGGTGCGCGTGACGTCATTAGAATACCCTGCAGCACGCAGCGACGCATGGTTACGCACGGTGACGTAACCATGCGTCGGGACGCCAGCGTGCAACGCCAATGCATGAGCGATACGTTACGCAGATGGCGCGCGAGAATTTCGTGCAGCACGAAATCCTGGAGCGCAGCGTTATACCGCGAGCAACTCCACACTCATCCATGCCTCTCCGTGAGCCCGTCCTGCGCTACCCACACGCTACCCGTGCGTCACAACGCGACGACCACATTTTTGGAGGTCGCGTAAATGGCGCCCAAATGACGGCCAATTACAGGCCCTTTAGTGGGAAACAGTTCCATTAAGCAAAGAAACATTCTACCAGGTAAAGTAAACAATTTGGGCAAGGCCCCTCTTCTTGACCAATCACGAGTAACGGCTTGAAGACCATGCAACATAGTTAGCAACATTATTATAACCCCATCATTTTCCAACAAATCCTGAGCATGCATTTGCTGCGGGACCTAGCTCCCTCTGCAAAACCCTCATACATATTAACAATTAAAGGCCATCTGGACATCAACCTGTATTCAACCTCGTCCCAGGCCCCAGACACTCTGGAGCCATGATCCTCATGGACTTTGCAGCTTTTGCAACAGATGTCAAGCAGGCTTTACAAAAGCAGAAATCCTCCATTTTGTCAGGCACCCAAAATGCCCAATATTATAATGTTTACGGAGTTCTCCCTCTGACCGCGTGGGTTTTCTCCGGGAGCTCCGGTTTCCTCTCACACTCCAAAGATGTGTTTGGTTTGTAGGTTAATTGGTTCGGTAAGTAAATGTAAATTGTCCCTAGTGTGTAGGATGGTATTAGTGCAGGGGGTGATGGCTGGTCGGAGCGGACACGGTGGGCCGAATGGCCTGTTTCCATGCTGTATCTCAAAGCGAAATTAAACTACGTTTTATGAACATACATTAAAAAACAAGTATTTTCTAATTCATTCATTCATCATCGTTGAAAACATTAGCGACGCAGTGGCGCTGGTTTCCAACAGGAACGGTGACGGACGCACCACACATCTCTGTCCTCCAGTTCTTGCGGACTTACGCCACTGGAAGTGTAGGATGTTGGTGTGTGTGTGTGTTTTATCATCGTTCCTTACAATGCCGTGTACGACAGTGATCGCAACTTCTACTGAAGTGTGGATGACAATAGACAATAGGTGCAGGACTTCGAGCCAGCACCGCCATTCAATGTGATCATGGCTGATCATCCCCAATCAGTACCCTGTTCCTCCCTTCTCCCCATATCCCCTGACTCCGCTATTTTTAAGAGCCCTATCTAGCTCTCTCTTGAAGTATCCAGAGAACCTGCCCCCACCGCCCTCTGAGGCAGAGAATTCCGTTTCGAGATGGCCGTTGGCTTGCCAGAAGCTCACCCGCCCTTTGACAGGTCTTGTTCTTGGTCCTGCTGGGGGTCCACAGCCCCCTCCTCACCTGGCGAACCAGGTGGGGGAGACGGTTTAGTCGCCGACTATCCGACCATGGAGCAGGTAGCACGGGATTACATGGTACCCGTGGCGGGGGGAACTCCCCCTGAACTTTCTAAGTAGAACTGAACAATGGACGCTATGAACATTGAATTCACCAATTTCAGACCTTCTAACAAACTCTCCCCATCTATTCCAGACCCCAAATCTTTTCCTGCACCCCACTGTATTTGCACTAATTTCTCCCCCTCCCAATCCCCCCCTGTCCCATTCCACCCATATTCATGTTCATAAGTTCCAGCAGCAGAATTCGGCCATTCGGCCCATCAAGTCTACTCCGCCATTCAATCATGGCTGATCTATCTCTTCCTCCTAACCCCATTCTCCTGCCTTCTCCCCATAACCCCTGACACCCGTATTAATCAAAAATCTATCTGTCTTTGCCTTAAATATATCCACTGACTTGGCCTCCACAGCCGTCTGTGGTAATGAATTCCATGATTCACCACCCTCTGACGAAATAAATTCCTCCTCATCTCCTTTCTAGAAGAACGTCCTTTAATTCTGAGGCTACGACCTCTGGTCCTAGACTCTCCCAAATAGTGGAAACATCCTCTCCACATCCACTCTACATCCACTATTCCTTCATCTGGCTTCACCATTTACAGACAATAGACAATAGGTGCAGGAGTAGGCCATTCGGCCCTTCGAGCCAGCACCGCCATTCAATGGCACCTCTTCTACCCTTATCTCACAATTTTTGCCTCTTTATCTCAGCCATTTGTCTGTTGATCTTTGTCCAACCATCTGCCTACGAAACCCACCTGCTCCCCTCATCTGTATCCACCTATCACTCGTCGAGCTTTGTCCTGCCCCACCTCTGTTCCAGCTGTTCCCCCCCCACCCCCTCCCCACCACAATCAATTTGAAGAAGGCTTCCGACCCGAAATGCCACCTATCCATGTTCCCCAGAGATGCTGCCTGACCCGCTGAGTTACTCCAGCACTCTGTGAAACGTCACCTATCCATGTTCCCCACAGATGCTGCTTGACCCGCTGAGTTACTCCAGCACTCTGTGAAACGTCACCTATCCATGTTCTCCACAGATGCTGCCTGACCCGCTGAGTTACTCCAGCACTCTTGTGATCTTTTTTGTAAACCAGCATCCGCAGTTGCTTGAGTCTCCACTGATCATCTCTTGTTCCATTGCAGCATTTTAAATGCCGCTGTGCCTGGAACGAGTGTGATCTCTTCAAGATTCCTACCTGCAAACAAGACCAGCAACTTAAAAAGGTGGGTAAATTGTAAAGGAAAAAAATCGAAAATACAAAGGCTGGCTCAGTTGAGAGGGAGAGTTTTAGACAATAGACAATAGGTGCAGGAGTAGGCCATTCAGCCCTTTCAAGCCAGCACCACCATTCAATGTGATCATGGCTGATCATCCCCAATCAGTACCCCGTTCCTGCCTTCTCCCCATATCCCCTGACTCCGCTATCTTTAAGAGCCCTATCTAGCTCTCTCTTGAAAGCATCCAGAGAACCTGCCTCCACCACCTTCTGAGGCAGAGAATTCCACAGACTCACCACTCTCTGTGAGAAAAAGTGTTTCCTCGTCTCCGTTCTAAATGGCTTACTCCTTATTCTTAAACTGTCGGCCATGATTGAATGGCGGAGTAGATTTGATGGGCCGAATGGCCTAATTCTGCTACTATCACTTATGAACATGACCAACACAAAACTGCGATTAATTTATTTGCTGGACGTGTAGATTAGTCATCCCTAGAGCCAAAGCTGTTGTGACGAAACATTTCAGACCAAGAGAGGTAGTTGTGAAGACAAGTAAGAGACAGCCGTGATTTTCACTTGTCCACCACTCAACTGGATCATCGCTAAACCTTCGCTAGACCTCCATCTTAAGACAACTTCCCCCTCCACAATCCTTTAATCTCCTGATTCCTCTGATATCCAAATATCTCATTCTTATCCTTGATTCTAATTAGTGACTGAGAAACCATGACTCGGTGAGGTTCATATAGGTGTGGGCGACATGGTGGCGCAGCGGTAGAGTTGCTGCCTCACAGCGCCAGAGACTTGGGTTTGATCCTGTCTACGGGTGCTGTCTGTACGGAGTTTGTACGTTCTCCCCGTGACCTGCGTGGGTTTTCTCCGGCTGCTCCGGTTTCCTCCCACACTCCAAAGATGTACAGGTTTGTAGGCTAATTGGCTTGGTATAATTGTAAATTGTCCCGAGTATGTGTAGGATAGGGGATCGCTGGTCAGTGCGAACTCAGTGGGCTGAAGGGCCTGTTCCCGCTCTGTATCTCTAAACGAAACTAAACTAAATATGAAGGCTGTGTTCCCTGCCTTCCTGTGGGATCAAAAAGTCAGCATCAATTTGATTCTCGCTGGAATTTAGAAGATTGAGGGGGGATCTTATAGAAACTTACAAAATTCTTAAAGGGTTGGACAGGCTCGATGCAGGAAGATTATTCCAGATGTTGGGGAAGTCCAGAACATTCCCAGGTATGTTAGCATTCATAGCAAAAGGATTTGAGTATAAGATCAGGGAGGTTCTACTGCAGTTGTACAGGGTCTTGGTGAGACCACACCTGGAGTATTGCGTACAGTTTTGGTCACCAAATCTGAGGAAGGACATTCTTGCCATAGAGGGAGTACAGAGAAGGTTCACCAGACTGATTCCTGGGATGGCAGGACTTTCATATGAAGAAAGACTGGATAGACTCGGCTTGTACTTGCTAGAATTTAGAAGATTGAGGGGGGATCGTATAGAAACGTACAAGATTCTTAAGGGGTTGGACAGGCTAGATGCAGGAAGATTGTTCCCGATGTTGGGGAAGTCCAGAACAAGGGGTCACAGTTTAAGGATAAGGGGGAAGTCTTTTTGGACCGAGATGAGAAAATCATTTTTCACACAAGAGAGTGGTGAATCTGTGGAATTCTCTGCCACAGAAGGTAGTTGACGCCAGTTCATTGGCTATATTTAAGAGGGAGTTAGATGTGGCCCTTGTGGCTAAAGGGATCAGGGGGTATGGAGAGAAGGCAGGTACAGGATACTGAGTTGGATGATCAGCCATATTGAATGGCGGTGCAGGCTCGAAGGGCCGAATGGCCTACACCTGCACCTTTTGTCTATTGTCTATTGTTCCGGCTTTTCCCCCTTATCCCTTGATTCCCTTTAGCCCTAAGAGCTAAATCTAATTCTCTCTTGAAAACATCTGCTGAATTGGCCTCCACTGCCTTCTGTGGCAGAGAATTTCACAGATTCCCAACTCTCTGGGTGAAAAAGCTTTTCCTCTTCTCAGTCCTAAATGGCCTACCCCTTATTCTTAAACTGTGTGGCCCCTTCTGGATTTTCTTCAGGATCTTAAGTTTCCTCCCACACTCCAAAGACATGCAGGTTTGTAGGTTAATTGGCTTGGTATAACTCTAAATTGTCCCCAGTGTGTCTAGGATAGTGTTAATGTGCAGGGATCGCTTGTTGGCGCGGACTTCATGTTGCGAAGGGCCTGTTTCTGCACTGTAACATGAAACTGAACTAATGTTACATCTAAGCGTTACATCCGTGCCATGCCAGGCAGAGTTGGGGGAGCATTTAAAAAATATAGAACGTTAGTGAAATAACAGAGCCAGTAGTCAGTCCTTAGCTCCCAGAGTTTCACATGTTTAATCAATAATGTTTTATTATTAATGTTTAATGTTTAATGTGTCACTCCTAACTGTCACTGTGTGTCATGTTGTCACTTGCGGGCGGAGCACCAAGGCAAATGCCTTGTATGTGAATACTTGGCCAATAAACTTATTCATTCAGAGAGCTCAAAGGTTCATAAGCGCATAAGTGATCAGAGCAGAATTTTATACCATTCGGCCCATCAAATCTATTCCGCCGTTCAATCATGGCTGAACTATTTCTCCCTCCTAACCCCATTCTCCTGACTTCTCCCCCTAACCCCTGACACCCGTGCTAATTCAGAATCTGTCAACATCCGCCTTAAACATATCCATTGGCTTGGCCTCCACAGCCGAGTGTGGCAATGAATCCCACAGATTCACCACCCTCTGACACCACGGGATACTGATTGAGCTACATAGGGCTGTTAAAGGTAGCGGAGTCAGGGGATTTGGGGAGAAGGCAGGAACGGGGTACTGATTGGTGATGATCAGCCATGATCGCATTGAATGGCGGTGCTGGCTCGAAGGGCCGAATGGCCTACTCCTGCACCTGTAGCCAAAAATCTGTAGCCTCCCTTTGATCTGGTATTTTGTTGGTTCACATGCTTGATCAATGGTGTTTTATCATGAATGTTTTATTATTTTTAATGTTTAGTGTTTTCTGAGTCATTCGTAACTGTCACTGTAAGTCATGTTGTTACTTGTGGACGGAGCACCAAGGCAAATTCCTTGTATGTGAATACTTGGCCAATAAACTTAAACTTACTTACTAACTTACTTACTATTGTCTATTGTCTATTGTCTATTGCCCCTGACTAAAGAAATTCCTCCTCATCTTCTTTCAAAGAGAACGTCCTTTTATTCTGAGGCTAGGACATCTGGCCACTGGCTTGCTCTAATAACAATCATAAAAAGTGAACTGTGTTTTATTGCTGACGAACGCTGCTCGCGCCTCACGCTTAATGCTGGCCGCTGTGTTGGATATTGCCTCACCTGACCACGCTAAATCCCCCCCACCCACCCACCGTTCAATGATTCAGTGATTCAATGATACATTGTTGTCACGTGTACCAAGGTGCAGTGAAATGCCTTGTATTCGGGTAAAATCACACAGCAGACCTCACCTGGGCAGTAGAAGGATGAGAGGGCATCTTATTGAAGCATGTAAGATTATTAGGGGATTGGACACGCCAGAGGCAGGAAACATGTTCCCGATGTTGGGGGAGTCCAGAACCAGGGGCCACAGTTTAAGCATAAGGGGTAAGCCATTTAGAACGGAGAGCCATTTAGAAAAAACGTTTTCACCCCAAGAGCTGTGAGTCTGTGGAATTCTCTGCCTCAGAGGGCGGTGGAGGCCCGATTCACTGGATGCTTTCAAGAGAGAGCTAGACAGGGCTCTTAAAGATAGCGGAGTCGGGGGATATGGGGAGAAGGCAGGAACAGGGTACTGATTGGGGATGATCAGCCATGATCACATTGAATGGCGGTGCTGGCTCGAAGGGGCGAATGGCCTACTCCTGCACCTATTGTCTATTGAGCACAAGTGTGGCCACGTTTCTGGGCCAGACAAGGTTACAAGGGTTCACCGCACAGTCCTATCTTCACCGAATAGTCCTAACCCCCTCCAGTCCCCTCCCTCCCCTTGTTCTCAGTGGCCCCCTTCCATTCTCAGCGGCCCATTCTCCACGGTTCATTTAAAGGCAGCCACACTGCAGCCGTCTACACCAGCCGAGCCACTAACAATTGCTTCACTCTCAGAGTCGACTCACAATCGTCTCCCAATGACCTCATGGCTGCCCCCTGTCCCACTGAATGAAAAGAGAGGAGGGTTATTTTTTCGGGCTGACCTGAGTTGACAACATCCATTAGACATTTCCCCCATGGCTTCCTTCCTCCCGCCCTACTCCCTCCCCTGCTGCACCCGGCAAACATCTCCCTGTATTGTAGCATGCTCAGTCCCGCACAGGTTGGAGGGAGGCACGGTGGAGCAGCGGTAGAGTTGCTGCCTCACAGCGCCAGAGACCCGGGTTCCGTCAGGACTACGGGTGCTGTCTGTACGGTGTTTGTACGTTCTCCCCGTGATCTGCGTGGGTTTTTCTCCGGGTGCTCCAGTTTCGTCCCACACTCCAAAGACGTGCAGGTTTGTAAGTTGATTGGCTTTGGTGAAAATTGTAAAATTGTCCCTTCGTGTGTTGGCTAGTGTATGTGGTGATCGCTGGTCAGCGTGAACTCGGTGGGCCGAAGGGCCGGTTTCCATGCTGTATCTCTAACCTAAACTAAACTAAACTTAATGTGACATGGGAGCTGTTTTCATCTGTTTGATGAAAAGACTAGGCTTGTATCTGGACTGGAGTTTAGAAGGATGAGGGGGAATATTATAGAAACATATAAAAGGACTGGACAAGCTAGATGCAGGAAAAATGTTCCCAATGTTGGGCGAGTCCAGAACCAGGGGCCACACAGTTGTAGAATAAAGGGGAGGCCATTTAAGACTGAGGTGAGAAAAAACGTTTTCACCCAGAGAGTTGTGAATTTGTGGAATTCCCTGCCAAAGAGGGCAGTGGAGGCCAAATCACTGGATGGATTTAAGAGAGAGTTAGATAGAGCTCTAGGGGCGAGTGGAATCAAGGGATATGGGGAGAAGGCCGGCACGGGTTATTGATTGGGGACGATCAGCCATGATCACAATGAATGGCGGTGCTGGCTCGAAGGGCCGAATGGCCTCCTCCTGCACCTATTTCCTATGTTTCTATGTGGATGATCAGCCATGATCACAGTGAATGGCGGTGCTGGCTCAAAGGGCCGAATGGCCTCCTCCTGCACCTATTGTCTATTGTCTATTGTCTATTGTCTTTTAAACCACAGCAGAATAAATGTATATTAGTTTCGTTCAGAGAAACAGTGCGAAAACAGGCCCCTCGGCCCATAGAGTCCGTGACCGACAATCTACAGAAGCCAATTAACCTACAAACCTGTTCGTCTTTGGAGTGTGGGAGGAAACCGAAAGATCTCGAAGAAAACCCACGCAAGTCAAGGGGGGGGGGGGGAACGTACAAACTCCTTACAGACAGCACCCTTAGTCGAGATCGCACCCAGGTCTCTGGCGCTGTGAGGCAGCAACTACCACCGCTGCACCATCATGGATCAATTCCCCCATCATGGATAGATTACAGTTTGCTTATTTTACAGAGGTTACACAAAAATGGGTCTATCTGGGTCTCAGGTTATAATCTCAGAGCCTCTAGCGGGCACACTGGAGTTACTGAACGCATGTCGATTGGTCAAGTGTGTTTTATTGTCATGTGTCCCAGATAGAACAATGACATTCTGACTTGCAGCAGCACAACAGAATATGTAAACATAGTACACTGTAATAAATCAATATAATAAATGAGGAAATGTTTAGCGTACACACATATATATGGCCGATGCGGGCAAGTTGGGCCGAAGGGCCTGCTTCAAAGCTGTAGGTACATGTGTCGGAAGCTGTAGGACTCTGTGACCTAAAACAATAATAGTGCAAAAAGACAAACGAAATGCCCCCAAGTCTATGTAGTTCAGAGCTTCTGGAATTCATTGCCATAAGCCAAGTCAATGGGTATTTTTAAGGCGGAGATTGACAGATTTTTGATTAGTACAGGGGTCAGGGGTTATGGGGTGAAGGCAGGAGAATGGGGTTGAGATGGAAAGATAGATAGACCCATGATTGAATGGCGGAGTAGACTTGATGGGCCAAATGGTCTCATTCTGCTCCTAGAACTTATGATCTTAGTATAGTTTAGTTTCAGAGATACAGAGCGGAAACAGGCCCTTCGGCCCAACGGGTCCGCACTGACCAGCAATCCCCGTACATTAACACTATCCGACTCCCACTAGGGACAAATTTTACATTTACTAAGGGAACACTATCCTACACCCACTAGGGACAATTTTTGCATTCGCTGTAAGGCAGAAACTCTACCGCTGCGCCACCGTGATGGACCTTATGAACCTATTTCCCTATGTTTGGGGAGACCAGAACCAGGGGCCACAGTTTAAGAATAAGGGTAGGCCATTTAGAACGGAGACGAGGAAACACTTTTTCTCACAGAGAGTGGTGAGTCTGTGGAATTCTCTGCCTCAGAGGGCGGTGGAGGCAGGTTCTCTGGATGCTTTCAGAGAGAGCTAGGTAGGGCTCTTAAAAATAGTGGAGTCATGGGATATGGGGAGAAGGCAGGCACGGGGTACTGATTGGGGATGATCAGCCATGATCACATTGAATGGCGGTGTTGGCTCGAAGGGCTGAATGGCCTACTCCTGCACCTATTGTCTATTGCCTATTGTCTAAATTGCTGCCTTTCTTTCTTAAGGACCATTATGGACGTCTATTTCATTGATGGCAATGGCCTCATTGTCAATCCGGATGTTATCAGAGGGTGAGTTTTATATTTAATGGTTAGAATTACTTTTATTACCTCTTCCAAAGAGATTAGCTGGCAGTAGCTGGCATTTTATGAATCCAAAAAATTCCCTTTAAGCCTGTAGTTAGTCCGGTGCAATAAATCTTAGCCATAAACTCGAAGATAGACACAAGATGCTGGAGTACTCAGCGGGTCAGACAGGCAGCATCTCTGGAAGAGAAGGAATGGGTGACGTTTCGGGTCGAGACCCTTCTTCAGACTAGTCATGAAGTCGATGGGCAGAAATTAGACCAGCGATCCCAGCACACTCGGGACAATTGACTATTTTTACCCAAGTCAATTAACCTACAAAAACCTGCATGTCTTTGGAGTGTGGGAGGAGAGGGGTGATCTCAGAGAAAACCCCAAGAAGGTAACGAGGAGAACCATACAAACTCCGCATAGACAGCACCCGTAGTCAGGACCGAAACCGCGTCTCTGGGTCTTAAAGGCTGGTTCTCAGGGCTCTTAAAGATAGCGGAGTCTGGGGATATGGGGAGAAGGCAGGAACGGGGTACTGATTGGGGATGATCAGCCTCGATCACATTGAATGGCGGTGCTGGCTCGAAGGGCTGAATGGCCTACTCCTGCACCTATTGTCTATTGTCTATTGAGCCAAAGGGCCTGTTTCCACACTGTATGACACTGTTCATAGGTTCTAGGAGCAGAATTAGGCCTTTCGGTCCATCAAGTCTACTCCGCCATTCAATCATGGCTGATCTATCTCTCCCTCTCAACCCCATTCTCCTGCCTTCTCCCCATAACCCCTGACACCCGCACTAATTAAGGTGCGTCACACAAGTATGGGGAGAATGTAACATGTTTATGTTTCAGCATTTCTGAAATCCTGGGATAATTGCTTTTCATGTATTCTTGTGTAAACTTGCCTGGGTGGAGCAATTAGTTTGGAAGTTTAATTTAGAGATATAGCGCAGAAACAGGCCCGTCGGCCCCTCAAGTCCACACTGACCAGCGATCCCCGCACACTAACACTATCCTACACACACTAGAGACAATTTACAATTTTACCAAAGCCAATTAACCTACGAACCTGCACGTCTTTGGAGTGTGGGAGGAAACCGGAGCACCCGGAGAAAACCCACGCCGTCACAGGGAAGAACGTGCAAACTCCGTACAGACAGCACCCATAGTCAGGATAGAACCTGGGTCTCTGGTGCTGCAAAGGGCCCGTCCCACTTTCACGACCTAATTCACGACCTCTGCCGAGTTTGCCCTTGACTCATACTCGCAGCATGGTCGTAGGAGGTCCGTAGGTAGGTCGTAGCAGGTCGTGATGCTAGTCGTAGGTACTCGTGGCATCAAGTAGGTCGGGGCGTTTTTGTAGCCTGATGAAAAATGTCCACGAGTAAAAAAGGTTGTGAAAGTTGGACAGGCCCTTTAGGCAGCAACTCTACCACTGCGCCACAGTGCCGTCCATACGCTCCATAGCTTAATTACTGAAACGACTTGGTACCACTAAAGTATATTAAATGTCTGTAAAAAAAAAATCATGTACTCTCATTTCAAAATTTTATATCATAGTTTATGATATAAGCATTTATTCAGTCTTTAAATTACGGAGAGTTATATTAATCAACAGGATATGTTTTGTTTTATTGTGAATAATGGAAGTATCTTTATTTTTTAGAGAAATAGAAAAAAATGTTTCAACTCTTTCCAGCCTTATTGAGCTCGGTTTGAGGTCTGTGGTAAGTGAATTTAATTGATCGACACTCCCTACCTTGTTGCACTGCTGTTGGCTAAACCTTTTAGTTCATATGTGCATATAATTTATGCGCATATTGAACTGAACTGTTCTGTATTTTTGCTTACAATATTCTATTGTGCTGCAGCAAGCAAGAATTTCATTGCCCTATCTGGGGACACATGACAGAGAAGGTTCACCAGACTAATTCCTGGGATGGCAGGACTTTCATATGAAGAAAGACTGGATAGACTCGGCTTGTACTCGCTAGAATTTAGAAGATTGAGGGGGGACCTTATAGAAACTTACAAAATTCTTAAGGGGTTGGACAGGCTAGATGCAGGAAGATTGTTCCCGATGTTGGGGAAGTCCAGAACAAGGGGTCACAGTTTAAGGATAAGGGGGAAGTCTTTTAGGACCGAGATGAGAAAAAACATTTTTCACACAGAGAGTGGTGAATCTGTGGGAATTCTCTGCCACAGAAGGTAGTTGAGGCCAGTTCATTGGCTATATTTAAGAGGGAGTTAGATGTGGCCCTTGTGGCTAAAGGGATCAGGGGGTATGGAGAGAAGGCAGGTACAGGATACTGAGTTGGATGATCAGCCATGATCATATTGAATGGCGGTGCAGGCTCGAAGGGCCGAATGGCCTACTCCTGCACCTATTTTCTATGTTTCTATGTTTCTAAAAACCTCTTGACTCTAGACTTGACTTGTTCAAGAAGGAACTGCAGATGCTTGAAAAAGTGAAGGTAGACAAAATTGCTGGAGAAACTCAGCGGGTGCGGCATCTACACCTCACATCATCAAGGACCAGTCGCACCCCTGGCCACTCCCTCTTCTCCACCTCTCCCATCGGGCCAAAAGTTACAGAAGTGTGAAAACGCACACCTCCAGATTCAGGGACAGTTTCTTCCCAGCTGTGAACCATCCTACCACAACCAGAGAGCAGTGTTGAACTACTATCTGTTTCTTTGGTGACACTCGGACTATCCTTGCTTAGACTTTGCTGGCTTTTATGTTACCGTATTTTTGAGGCAGGAAACATGTTCCCGATGTTGGGTGAGTCCAGAACCAGGGGCCACAGTTTAAGAATAAGGGGTAAGCCATTTAGAACGGAGACGAGGAAACACTTTTTCACACAGAGAGTGGTGAGTCTGTGGAATTCCCTGCCTCAGAGGGGGTGGAGGCCGGTTTTCTGGATACTTTCAAGAGAGAGCTAGATAGGGCTTCTTGGAGATAGCGGAGTCAGGGGATATGGGGAGAAGGCAGGAACGGGGTACTGATTGTGGATGATCAGCCATGATCACAGTGAATGGCGGTGCTGGCTCGAAGGGCCGAATGGCCTACTCCTGCACCTATTGTCTATTGTCTATTGTTTATTTATCGTGCACTGATTGTTATTCCATTATCATGTATCCATTCACTGTAAACGGCTAGATTGTAGTCATCCCGCTGACGGGTTAGCATGCAACAAAAGCTTTTCACTGTACCTCGGTACACATGAACAATAAAGCAAACTGTAAAACTGTAATCAAGTCGAGTAATTGGCTTCCCTTTCTTTCCAGGGATCTCTCTCATCTCGGCTCAAAGCTGACAACAAAGCAGCCTTGCACAGAGTGATATTTATATTAGCCGGCGCCAACATAACGTCTATTGCCCTGGCGGTCCTTATCCCTCTGTGTATTAGACAAAGGTTAGTTTGCACGTTCTCCCTGTGACCGCGTGGGTTTTCTCCGGGTGCTCCTGTTTCCTCCCACACTGCAAAGATCTACAGGTTTGTGGGTAAATTGGCCTCTGTAAAAATTGTAAATCGTCCCATAGTGTGTGTGTAGGGTAGTGCTAGTGTAGGCGGAGTGATCACTGGCTGGCGTGGACTCAGTGGGCCGAAGGGCCTGTTTCCAGGCTGCATCTTTAAGGGCCTGTCCCACTTACGCGAACTTGGCTCGCAAATTACGCGACCTCGTGGTCGCTTGAGGCGTACGGGCACCGTATGGCCGCGCGGGGCCGGTCCCACTTAGAAGCGCGGAGGGGTATGGAGTTGTGCGTGGCTGGTCCCGACATCGCGCAGGGCTCCGAAATTCCTACAGTGACCGAAATCTTCACGCGCCAACGGCCTGTCGGCCTGCGTACGCACGCAGGCGCATGGCGGTCCTGCGCAGCGTCCTGACGTCGTACGCAGCGTCTTGACGGCGTACGCCTAGCGCGTGGCGTTGCGCGATGACGTCACCGCCCAGCGTGGCGTTGCGTGATGACGTCACCGCCCGACGCCGTGCGACACCCAAATTCAGTCGGCCCGCCTCCTGCCCAGCTGATTTGTAAGCATGACGGCTGCTGCTAACACAAGTCTCTCTTGCTGTTGCAACAATGCAGTCTGCATCTCCTCCATGATGATCATGGAATAGCAGCCAGCAACCCCCCATTTTATGCGTAAATGACGTCCGCACGCGAACTTAGTGCGAACTTCGCGCGACCTCCGCTTCCGGTTTGTCGCGCCAAACGCACGCAATCGCATGCAAGTGGGACAGGGCCTTTAACGTTTAAAGTCTGAAGTAAAGTTGAAAGATGCCGTATTGGAGGGTTTCAGCTTACAGGGAGTTTGGACGGACTTGGATTACTTTCTCTGGAATAGTTGAGGTTGAGGAGAGGCAATAGAAGTATATCAAATGATGAGAGGCACAGATAGGGTAGACAGTCAGAACCATTTTCCCAGGGTGGTAATGTCCAGCACTGGAAATGGGCGGCACGGTGGCACAGCGGTAGCGTTGCTGCCTTACAGCGAATGCAGCGCCGGAGACCCGGGTTTGATTCCCGACTACGGGTGCTGTCTGTACAGAGTTTGTACGTTCTCCCCGTGGGGTTTTTCCGAGACCTTCGGTTTCCTCCCACACTCCAAAGACGTGCAGGTTTGTAGGTTAATTGGCTTGGTATAAATGTAAAAATTGTCCAAGCGGGTGTAGGACAGTGTTAATGTGCGGGGATCGCTGGTCGCGCGGACACGGTGGGCCGAAGGGCCTGTTTCCGCGCTGTATCTCTAAACTAGAGTTTAATTCAATTTAATTTAGTTTAGTTTCTTATTGTCACGTGTAACGAGGTACAGGGAAAGGCTTTTTTATTGTGTGTGATCCACACTGAAAAAACCATACATGATTACAATGTAGCTGTCCACACTGTACAGATACATGATAAAGGGTTTAGATGGCATAGCTTTAAGGTGAGAGGGGGGTACGTTTAAAGGAGATGTGCGGGGCAGGTTTTTTTTACACAGAGAATGGTGGGTGCCTGGAACGTGCTGCCAGGGGTGGTGGTGGAGGCAGATACGATAGTGGTGTTTAACAGGGTTTTAGACAGGGAAGTGCTTTGAATGGAGGTGATATGGATCACGTGCAGGCAGAGGGAGGTTAGTTTAACTAGGCATCATGTTCAGCACAAACATTGTGGGCCGAAGGGCCCGTTCCCGTGCTGTACCGTTCTAGGTGTAGGAAGGAACCGCGGATGCTGGTTTAAACCGAATATCGGCACAAAAAGCTGGAGTAACTCAGCGGGTCAGACAGCATCTCTGGAGAAAAGGAATAGGTAACATTTCGGGTCAAGACCATCCTTAAGACAGTCTGAAGAAGGGTCTCGACCCGAAACGTCACCTATCCATGTTCTCCAGAGATGCTGCTTGGCCCGCTGAGTTACTCCGGCACTCTGTGAAACGTCACCTATCCCATGTTCTCCACAGATGCTGCCTGACCCGCTGAGTTACTCCAGCACTCTGTGAAACGTCACCTATCCATGTTCTCCACAGATGCTGCCTGACCCACTGAGTTACTCCAGCTTTCTGCATCTATCTTCTGTACAGTTCTACGATCTTTGATCTATGAACAAATTGCCAGCAACGCTGTCGATGCAGTCCTATGAGTTTCCCTCATTTAAACATTGTTTTATTGCCTGTTCTTGGCCTTCCAGTTTATAGTAAGATAGGCAGTGACGAAAATGACCCAGAATAAACCATTGTCAAAGTGGCAGGCAGCCAAATGGTAAATATTTGTGATATTTATAAAGCTGCACCATCACAGTACTAGCCATGCTTGTTACAAACTATACAACATGCTGTTTTAACAAAAGTAATATAAATGCAATTTGGTTCTAAAATCAGACCTGGAATACATTTTTATGAGTGTTTTCAGTGACTTATCGAGGATCGTTTTTTTTTTTTGGATGGCTTGGCTGATTTTAAAAAAACAAACATCTGCAAATACTTACCGTCAATGTCTTTTCTCCAGATATCGACGGCAATTGAAGGCTGCTGCAGCTATAAGTGTGGCAGAGCTGACCTCTGTGAGAAGGAACCCCATGGTGTTTGATATACCCGGAACAAACATGTACACTATCGAAGGGTCAGGTCAAATATTACTAGATTTCATTCCGTTCAGTTTACTGCAGTATAATATAGATAAATGTGAGGTTATCCACTTTGGCGGCAAAAACAAGGGGGCAGATTATTATCTCAATGGGGTTAGGTTAGGTAAGGGGGAGGTGCAGCGAGACCTGGGTGTCCTTGTACACCGGTCACTGAAAGTTGGCGTGCAGGTACAGCAGGCAGTGAAGAAAGCTAATGGAATGTTGGCCTTCATAACAAGAGGATTTCAGTATAGGAGTAAAGAGGTTCTTCTGCAGTTGTATAGGGCTCTGGTAAGACCACATCTGGAGTATTGTGTACAGTTTTGGTCTCCTAATTTGAGGAAGGACATCCTTGTGATTGAGGCAGTGCAGCGTAGGTTCACGAGATTGATCCCTGGGATGACGGGACTGTCATATGAGGAAAGATTGAAAAGACTAGGCTTGTATTCACGGGAGTTTAGAAGGATGAGGGGGAATCTTATAGAAACATATAAAATTATAAAACGACAGGACAAGCTAGATGCTGGAAAATGTTCCCAATGTTGGGCGAGTCCAGAACCAGGGGCCACAGTCTTAGAATAAAGGGGAGGTCATTTAAGACTGAGGTGAGAAAAAGCTTTTTCACCCAGAGTTGTGAATTTATGGAATTCCCTGCCACAGAGGGCAGTGGAGGCCAAATCACTGGATGGATTTAAGAGAGTTAGATAGATCTCTAGGGGCTAGTGGAGTCAAGGGATATGGGGAGAAGGCAGGCACGGGTTATTGATTGGGGACGATCAGCCATGATCACAATGAATGGCGGTGCTTGCTCGAAGGGCCGAATGGCCTCCTCCTGCACCTATTTTCTATGTCTATGTCTGTCACGTGCATCGAGGTACATTGAAAAGCTTGTTTGTTGCGTGCCGGCCACTCAGCAGAAAGTCAATACGTGATTACAATCGATCTATTAAATAGAGCTCTAGGGACTAGTGGAATTGAGGGATATGGGGAGAAGGCAGGCCCGGGTTAGGGGATGATCCGCCATGATCACAATGAATGGCGGTGCTGGCTCGAAGGGCTGAATGGCCTCCCGCACCTATTTTCTATGTTTCTATGTTTCTATTTACAGTGTACAGATACCTGATAAGGGGATCAATTGCTGGAGAAACTCAGCGGGTGCGGCAGCATCTATGGAGCGAAGGAAATAGGCAACGTTTCGGGCCGAATCGTTGCCTATTTCCTTCGCTCCATAGATGCTGCCTCACCTGCTGAGTTTCTCCAGCATTTTTGTCTCCCTTCGATTTTCCAGCATCTGCAGATCCTTCTTGAACCTAATAAGGGAATAACGTTCAGTGCAAGGTAACGCCAGTAAAGTCCGATCAAGGATAGTCCGAGGTTCACCAATGAGGTGGATAGTAGTTCAGCATTGCTCTCTGGTTGTGGTAGGATGATTCAGTTGCCTGATAACAGCTGGGAAGAAACAGTCCCTGAATCTGGAGGTGTGCGTTTTCACACTTCTGTACCTCTTGCCTGATGGGAGAGGGGAGAAGAGGGAGTCTTAGATTCATCAACTCATCCAGCCGACCGAGATGCCCCATCTAAGCTAGTCCCGTTTAGCGCAAATCCCTCTCAACCTTTGAATGAATGAATGAAATTTGGTTTAGCTTGGAGATACAGTGCGGAAATGAATGAATAATAATAATAATGAATTTTATTTATGGGCGCCTTATACCGAGGTCTCAAGGACACCTTACAGAGATTTATGGTTAACATATAATCAGATTAATCAGAATTTTCAAAAAATAAGTTATAAAGGCCAATACACAAATCAGGGACAACATTCCTTCCAAAAACACAAAAAAAAAATTTTTTTTTAAATGAATGAATAAGTTTATTGGCCAAGTATTCACGGACAAGGAATTTGCCGGTGCTCTGCCTTTTGGCCCACCGAGTCCGTGCCGACCAGCGATCCCCACACACTAACACTATCCTACACACACTAGGGACAATTTACAATTATACCAAAGGCAATTAACCTACAAACCTGTACGTCTTTGGAGTGTGCGAGGAAACCGAAGATCTCGGAGAAAACCCACGCAGGTCACGGGGAGAACGTACAAATTCCGTACAGACAGCGCCCCTGGTCAGGATCGAACTCAGGTCTCTGGTGCTGTAAAGGCGTTCTCCTCGTGACCTGCGTGGGTTTTCTCTGGGGGTTCTGGTTTCCTCTCGCACTCCAAAGACGTACAGGTTTGTAGGTTAATTTGTCTTCGGTAAAAAATGTAAACTGCCCCTAGTGTGTGTAGATTAGCGTTAGTGTGCGGGGATCGCTGGTCGGCGTGGACACGGAGGGCCGAAGGGCTTGTTTCCGCGCTGTATCTCTAAAATAAACTGAACAATTGAAGGTAGGTCACAAAATGCTGGGGTAACCAAGCGGGACAGGCAGCATCTCTGGAGAGAAGGAATGGGTGACGTTTCGGGTCGAGACCCTTCTTCAACTAAATGAAGGTCTCATTAGCAAGACAAGGATTCACGATACGATACGATAGAACTTTATTCATCCCGGAGGGAGATTGGTCTGCCGACAGTCACAACACACAACAAGCTACATTAAAAGTGAAAACAAAATGAAATAGACAAGCGACTGTCGTGTGGCTGCCGTGTGCACAGTGGCTTCACCGGAACAAGTGAACAATCAAACAAACATCCCCTGGGCAGAGGATTCTATAACTAGAGTCCCCCCTCCCCCCCTCCCTCTCCCACACCGGGTCCCCCTATGTTCTCCCACCGTCCCTCTCGGCCGTCCCACCATGCCGGGACCCATTGTCCTCCCCTCGCCCCTCACGCTCATCAACCGCTGATCGTGGGACGATCGCGAGGCCCCACCGCCACCGAGGTTCCCGCTGCTGTCAATGCTGCCGCCGAGGCTCCTGCTGCCGCCGAGGCTCCTGTTGCCGCTGAGGCTCCTGTTGCCGCTGAGGCTCCTGTTACCGCCAAGGCTCCCACTGCCACCGAGGCTCCTGTTGCCGCTGAGGCTCCTGTTGCTGCCGAGGCTCCTGTTGCCGCCAAGGCTCCTGTTGCTGCTGAGGCTCCTGTTGCCGCTGAGGCTCCTGGTGCCATCGAGGCTCCTGCTGCCGCCGAGGCTCCTGTTGCCGCCAAGGCTCCTGTTGCTGCTGAGGCTCCTGTTGCCGCCAAGGCTCC
Source organism: Malacoraja senta (assembly GCA_038087875.1). Classification (NCBI taxonomy): domain Eukaryota; kingdom Metazoa; phylum Chordata; class Chondrichthyes; order Rajiformes; family Rajidae; genus Malacoraja; species Malacoraja senta. The sequence goes on along the minus strand of CM075977.1, from coordinate 220,494,382 downwards.
CACTGCCACCGAGGCTCCTGTTGCTGCCGAGGCTCCTGTTGCTGCCGAGGCTCCTGATGCCGCCGAGGCTCCTGTTGCTGCCGAGGCTCCTGTTGCTGCCGAGGCTCCTGATGCCGCCGAGGCTCCTGTTGCTGCCGAGGCTCCTGTTGCTGCCGAGGCTCCTGATGCCGCCGAGGCTCCTGTTGCCGCCGAGGCTCCTGCTGCTGCCGAGGCTCCCCCTGCCGTCTACGTCGAAGCTCACGCCACCACCGAGGCTCCCGCCGCCGCTGCTGAGGCTCCTCCAGGGTGGAGCAGGCCCGCCCGGCTCCCCCGGGACTCTCCCGCAACACACGCGGCTCCCCGGGACATGGAATAGCCTTACTCAAATAAATGCTAGACTTCTTTTAGCTAATGTGAGTTGACACCTTACCTTCTGATTGAGATTCTCCCGGGAAAGTGATTAGTCCGTATTGAAAGCAGAGCTTCACAGAGTTGACAGGATCGGAAAGGTTCAGAGAGATATTGACCAAATGCGGGCACAGGGGACTAGCTTAGATGGGGCATCTTGCTCAGCATGAAGGAGAGGGTGGAAGGGCTCAAGTTGAATGAGATTTATTTTGTCATTATTGTCACATGTACTAATAGAGTCACAGAGTGGAAATACAACATGGAAAGAGGCCCACACCAGCCAACATGTCCCATCTACACTAGTCCCACCCCACATCCTCCTGCACTCCAAGGAATAGAGTCCCAGCCTGCTCAACCTCTCCCTGTAGCTCAGGTCCTCGAGTACCGGCAACATCCTCGTAAATCTTCTCCGCGCCCTTTCCAGCTTGAAGCCTTCTTTCCTACAAAACAGTGACTAATCCAACTGAGCACAATGCTCTATCCATGTACCTGTCCAAGTGTTTCTTAAACGTTGCGATGTTCCCTGCTCTGAATGAGTGCAGCCTCACCAACGTCTTATATAACTGCGGTCACGGTGGCGTAGCGGTAGAGTTGCTGCCTTACAGCGAATGCAGCGCCGGAGACCCGGGTTCGATCCCGGCTACGGGTGCTGTCTGTACGGAGTTTGTACGTTCTCCCCGTGACCTGCGTGGGTTTTCTCCGAGATCTTCGGTTTCCTCCCACACTCCAAAAACATACAGGTTTGTAGGCTAATTGGCTCAGTATAAATGTAAAAATCGTCCCCCGTAGGTGTAGGATAGTGTTAATGTGTGGGGATCAAATGTGTTGGTCGGCGCGGACCCGGGTGGGCCGAAGGGCCTGTTTCCGAGCTGTATCTCTAAACTAAACTAAACTAAAAAACTAAACTGCGACATGACTATTAATTGTCGATCTTCAGATCAAATCCAATCTGGAATAGAGCGCAGCTCAGTCAAGCAACCGGCCGCTTCAATGAAGACGCACAGTTTGATCAGGAAAGGTTTGTGTTCACATTTCTGTCGAACTCAGAAGTAGAAAACCTATCTGCAGCATAGTTTCATCTTTTCATTTACTAAAACTAACATATCTGTAATATGCTCTGATTATACAGTTTGAACTCTCTTGATGATAATGCCATCGCGGATGGGAAGGATGAGCAGGATTACTTTAACGTTCGTGAGCCAAGCACCGACAAGTCTCAGGTAATTTTATAACCACAGCCACGTGTGTTTTCTCGATGCTTGCCCACGCCTCCATCTTGTGCCTCGGGGATGTTTAGTCTTTTCTGAGTCATTCGGAACTGTCACTGTATGTCATGTTGTTACTTGTGGGCGGAGCACCAAGGCAAATTCCTTGTATGTGAATACTTGGCCAATATACTTGCTTGCTTACCTACTTCATACTCCACTTCCAGACCATTGTGGGCTCCACATTCCCTTGATTATCAATGGACAATAGACAATAGGGGCAGGAGTAGGCCATTCGGCCCTTCGAGCCAGCACCGCCATTCAATGTGATCATGGCTGATCATCCCCAATCAGCACCCCGTTCCTGCCTTCTCCCCATATCCCCCTGACTCCACTATCTTTAAGAGCCCTATCTAGCTCTCTCTTGAAAGTATCCAGAGAACCGGCCTCCACCGCCCTCTGAGGCAGAGAATTCCACAGACTCACAACTCTCTGTGTGAAACAGTGTTTCCTCGTCTCCGTTCTAAATGGCTTACTCCTTATTCTTACACTGTGGCCCCTGGTTCTGGACTCCCCCAACATCGGGAACATGTTTCCTGCCTCTAGCGTGTCCAAACCCTTGATAATCTTATATGTTTCAATAAGATGTGTAGGAAGGAACTGCAGATGCTGGTTTAAACCATAGGTAGACACACTCAGCATATGACAGTCTCACCATCCCGGGAATTAACCTTGTAAACCTACGCTGCACTCCCTCAATAGCAAGAATATCCTTCCTCATATTAGGGGACCAAAACTGCACACAATATTCCAGGTACACAAAAATGCTGGAGAAACTCAGCAGGTGCAGCAGCATCTATGGAGCGAAGGAAATAGGCAACGTTTCAGGCCGAAACCCTTCTTCAGACTGATAGGGGGTGGGGAGAAGAAAGGAGAAGTTCAAGCCCCCAGGATGTAGACTGCCCAAGCGGAATATGAGGTGCATTCCCTCCAATTCCGCTTGGGCAGTCAATTGGAGGAAATGCACCTCATATTCCGCTTGGGCAGTCTACATCCTGGGGGCTTGAACATTGAATTCTCCCAATTCTGCTTGCCCTTGCAGTCCCCTCCCCTTCATCAGCCCTCTGGTTGTCTCCTCCCCTCCCCCAGCCCTCAGGCTCCTCCTCCGCCTTTTTCCTTTTTTCCTTTTTTCCTTTCTTCTCCCCACCCCCTATCAGTCTGAAGAAGGGTTTCGGCCCGAAACGTTGCCTATTTCCTTCGCTCCATAGATGCTGCTGCACCCGCTGAGTTTCTCCAGCATTTTTGTGTACCTTCGATTTTCCAGCATCTGCAGTTCCTTCTTTAACACAATATTCCAGGTGTGGTCTCACTAGGTCCTCACTGTACAACTGCAGAAGGACCTCTTTGCACCATTCACTGTGTGAGTCCTGCCTATGTTAGACTTCCCAAAATGCAACACCTCACATTTCTCTGTATTAAATTCCATCAACCATGGAATTTTGTGTCTCTAAACAAGGGGATATGGGGAGTTGGCAGGAGAATGGGGTTGAGAGGGTGAGATCGATCAGCCTCAATTGAATGGCAGAGAGGACTTGATGGGCCGAATGGCCTCATTCTGCTTATAAAAGATTTGCATCTTTAGTTTGATTGTGTTTATAGATTTTTCAAATCAAAACTTTGCAAATCCAGTGCTTGTATTTTGTGGCATCATGCACTCTCATGCTAGTAATATCTTGCACTCAACGTTATTCCGTCATCATGTATCTATACACTGTAAATGGATCGATTGTAATTATGTACTGGCATTCCGCTGACTGGTTAGCACGCAACAAAAGCTTTTCACTGTACCTCGGTACACGTGACAATAAATGAAAATGTAACTGTAATAAGGAGGTAGACAAAAATGCTGGAGAAACTCAGCGGGTGAGGCAGCATCTATGGAGTGAATATAGGCAACTTTTCGGGCCGAAACCCTTCTTCAGACTGTGAGGGAGGGGGGGGGGGGGGGAAGAAGAAAGGAAGTGGAGGAGCCAGTGGGCTGAAGAAGAGCTGAGAAGGGGAGGAGAAAGCAAGGACTGCCTGAAATTAGAGAAGTCAATGTTCAGGCCACTGGGGTGCAAACTGCCCAAGCGAAATATGAGGTGCTGCTCCTCCAATTTCCGGTGTTGCTCACTCTGGCCACGTAGGAGGCCCAGGACAGAAAGGTCGGATTTCGGAATGGGAGGGGGAGTCGAAGTGCTGAGCCACCGGGAGGTCAGGTTGGTTATTGCGGACCGAGCGGAGGTGTTCGGCGAAACGATCGCCAAGCCTACGCTTGGTCTCACCGATGTAGATCAGCTGGCATCTAGAGCAGCGGATGCAATAGATGAGGTTGGAGGAGATGCAGGTGAACCTCTGTCGCACCTGGAAAGACTGCTTGGGTCCTTGAATGGAGTCAAGGGGGGAGGAAAAGCGACAAGTGTGGCATTTCTGAGGTAAAGTGACAAGTGCAGCATTTCTTAACTGTAGCGGTAATAATCTTTTTTTTTCCTTGCAATTGCGACTTCGAACAGGAAAAAAGAGGCAATGTATTTCCTGTGAGCACACAAAAAAGTGATTCGGAGAATTCTCGAGAGGCAACAGTTCTCAACTTCCTTACTGTGGCCTTGGCATTGCGTGAAGACAGAAAATGTACAGAGGAGCTGAAATCTGGGGAAATGGTTCAATTATTCAACAATGACAGACCCAATGCTACTGATCTGTGAAGCAAGAAAGAAGAATCTTACATGTTGTGACTTTCTGGGTTGATGTAGAGTCTTAGCTGTGTGTAAGATTAGCCCGAACATTTGGATTTTTAACTTGGGATATTGACACTGCACAGGCCTGGAGAAAATGGCGGCTTAAAACAACCACTCAGAATAAACAGATAATGTGTGGAGTAAAGGGCCTGTCCCACTTACATGACCTAATTCACGACCTTTTTTTACTCGTGGACATTTTTCATCATGCTAGAAAAAACGCCCCGACCTACTTGATGCCAGGAGTGCCTACGACTAGCATTGCGGCCTGCTACGACCTACCTACGACCTCGTGACGACCATGCTGCGAGTATGAGTCAAGGGCAAACTCGGCAGAGGTCGTGAATTATGTCGTGAAAGTGGCACAGGCCCTTAACTCAGCGGCTAAGGCAGCATCTCTGGAGAACATGGATAGGTGACGTTTCACAGAGTGCTGGAGTAACTCAGCGGGTCAGGCAGCATCTCTGGAGAACATGGATAGGTGACGTTTCACAGAGTGCTGGAGTAACTCAGCGGGTCAGGCAGCATCTCTGGAGAACATGGATAGGTGACGTTTCACAGAGTGCTGGAGTAACTCAGCGGGTCAGGCAGCATCTGTGGAGAACATGGATAGGTGACGTTTTAAGTCGAGAACCTTTTCCAGCTTTCTCCCCCTCCCACTCCAATCAGTCTGAAGAAGGGTGCCCACCCGAAACGTCACCTATTCCTTCTCTCCAGAGATGCTGCCAAGTATGTTTTGCAACACACGAGGAATTTCATTTGCCAAGTCAGTCATACCAATAAAAAGCAACGGAACACACAAAACACATTTTAACATAAACATCCACCACAGTGACTCCTCCACATTCCGCACTGTGATGGAAGGCGAGAAAAAAGTTCAATCTCTTCCCTTCTTTGTTCTCCCGCGGTCGGGGGTCTCGAGCCCTCTGTTGACGGGGCGATCTTGGCTCCCGTAGCCGGCGGCGTTTGGGCCCTCGAGTCAGGGCGATCAAGCTCCTGCCGCAGCTCCCCCGTGCCGGGCGATCTGACCCCGGGTCGGGGCTGGTCGAAACCTTCTGCGTCGTTTGGAGCTTCCCAACATCGGACTCTACCCGAGACTGCGAGCTCCTCGATGGTGAAATCCGCAGGCCGCGGTTGGAGAGTCGATCCCAGGCAAGGGATCGCAGGCTCCGATGGTAAAACCACAGCCCCGCGGTGGGGCTCAAAGTCAGTCCCGAGCAAGGCCTCCAGCTCCACGATGTTAGGCCTCAGAGTGTCCGGAGATACGACCCAGAAAACAATCGCATCTCCGGCAAGGTAAGAGATTAAAAAAAGTTTCTGCCCACCCCCCACATAAAACAAACCAGAGAACATCAACACATACTTTTAAAACACACTAAAAATAACAAAAAAACGATGAAAAGACAGACAGACCGTTGGCGAGGCTGCCATTACAGCGCCACCTGGTGCAATCCCTGCACACTAACACTATCCTACACCCACGAGGGACAGTTTACAATTTTTACTGGGGCCATTTTACCTACAAGCCTGCTCGTCTTTGGAGTGTGGGAGGAAACCGGAGCACCCGGAGAAAACCCACGCAGGTCGCAGGGGGAACGTACAAACTCCGTACAGACAGCGCCCGTAGTCAGTCTCTGCCGCTTGCAGTGAGGCAGCAACTCTACCGCTGCGCCACTGTGCATCATCTCGTGGGAGCTATCTCTGTAGAACAGCTGAGGAAGATCAGGGAGAGCTCCGTAGATGGGAAGGAAGGCCGTGTTCTGAGGGGGAGAAGCCGTATTTTATATTGAAGGAGGTTGAAAGTGGCCTTTTTAACGGAGGGCTCTTGTGAAGGCTGAAGATTTACTGGGCTTATTTTGGCAGGGAGCTTGTTTTTTTTTAAAGCTTTTTGGTTCCAGATTTTTTGGCAGGAGGATTTTTCATTGCTGCAGCTAAAAAACGTATACATGAGATTTATCGAGCCTATTAATCTCTTCTTGTGCGGGAAGAAGGGGCCGTTTCTAACCATATGGGCATTTACACTCACTTGCAGAGCTGCCTTGTGTAAAAATAAAATGCCTCGCAATTAATGTGTGATATATATGTTAAGCTGGAAATGGTGCAGGGAAGATTTACGAGGATGTTACTGTGTTCCTTGGAGTGCAGGCGGGATGAGGGGTGATCTTATACACGTGTTCAAGATCATGAGAGGACTAGATCGGGTAGACGCACAGAGTCTCTTGCCCAGAGTAGGGGAATCGAGAACCAGAGGACATAGGTTTACTATCTAAATGGCGTCAAGTTGGGAAAAGGGGAAGTACAATGGGATCTGGGGGTCCTTGTACATCAGTCTATAAAAGTAAGCATGCAGGTACAGCAGGCTGTGAAGAAAGCGAATGGCATGTTGGCCTTTATAACAAGAGGAATGGAATATAGGAGCAAAGAGGTCCTTCTGCAGTTGTACAGAGCCCTAGTGAGACCACACCTGGAGTATTGTGTACAGTTTTGGTCCCCTAATTTGAGGAAGGACATTCTTGCTATTGAGGGAGTGCAGCGTAGGTTTACAAGGTTAATTCCCGGGATGGCGGGACTGTCATATGCTGAGAGAATGGAGCAGCTGGGCTTGTACACTCTGGAGTTTAGAAGGATGAGAGGGCATCTCATTGAAACATAAGATTGTTAAGGGTTTGGACACGCTAGAGGCAGGAAACATGTTTCCGATGTTGGGGGAGTCCAGAACCAGGGGCCACAGTTTAAGAATAAGGGGTAAGCCATTTAGAAAGGAGACGAGGAAACACTTTTTCTCACAGAGAATGGTGAGTCTGTGGAATTCTCTGCCTCAGAGGGCGATGGAGGCCGCTTCGCTGGATGCTTTCAAGAGAGAGCTAGATAGGGCTCTTAAAAATAGCGGTCAGGAGATATGGGGAGAAGGCAGTAACAGGGTACTGATTGGTGAAGATCAGCCATGATCACATTGAATGGCGGTACTGCCTCAAAGGGCCGAATGGCCTACTCCTGCACCTATTGTCTATTGTCTACTGTTTAAGGTGAAGGGGGAAAGATTTAATAGGAATCTGAGGGGAACCTTTTCGCACAAAGGGTGGTGGGTGTATGGAACGAGCTGCCGGAGGAGGTAGTTGAGGCGGGGACTATCATAACATTTAGGAAATTTCGACGGGTACATGGATAGGACAGGTTTAGAGGGATATGGACCAAATGGAGGCAGGTGGGACTAGTGTAGATGGGACATGTTGGTATGCATAGACAAGTTGGGCCGAAGGGCCTGTTTCGTCGCTGTATGACTCTTTGACTATTCCCATCAGAGCTTTTCTTAATTTAACTCAGGCTGAACTACAAAAAAAAACATCTTTGCACTAAATTCCGTGACAATTATCCTTTATTTCCAGCAACTTGCATACAACTTAAAAAGTTCACCTTTAATAAACCAATTACCATACACCAGCAGCTTTTAAGTGTGAATGGTAAAATAGAGACAATTGTGATAACAATCTAGATTTCATTAATTAATTTTAATCTGTCAAAGGAAAAAACGTTTTCACATTGATGGGAGTAGGCTTGTATATTCGTAACTTAATGTTTGTTAGACAGGCCTACACTGTGACTTAACTGTTCAGGACTAAAGTGGAGATGGGGCGGCACGGTGGCACAGCGGGTAGAGTTGCTGCCTTACAGCGCCAGAGACCCGGGTTCAATCCTGACCACGGGTGCTGTCTGTACGGAGTTCGTACGTTCTCCCCGTGACCTGCGTGGGTTTTCTCCGGGTGCTCCGGTTTCCCCCCACAGCCCAAAAACGTGTAGGTTTGTCCGCTAATTGGCTTTGGTAAAATTTTAAATGGTCCCTCGACTGTAGGATAGACAATAGGTGCAGGAGTAGGCCATTCGGCCCTTCGAGCCAGCACCGCCATTCAATGTGATCATGGCTGATCATCCCCAATCAGTACCCCGTTCCTGCCTTCTCCCCAAATCTGCTGACTCCACTATCTTTAAGAACTCTATCTAGCTCTCTCTTGAAAGTATCCAGCAAACCGGCCTCCACTGCTCCCTGAGGCAGAGAATTCCACAGACTCACAACTCTGTGTGAAGAAGTGTTTCCTCGTCTCCGTTCTAAATGGCTTACCCCTTATTCTTAAACTGTGGCGCCTGGTTCTGGACTCCCCCAACATCGGGAACATGTTTCCTGCCTCTAGCGTGTCCAAACTCTTAATAATCTTATATGTTTCGATAAGATCCCCTCTCATGGTGCTAGTGTGTGGGGACCACCGGTCGGCGTGGACTCGATGGGCCGAAGGGCCTGTTTCTGCACTGTAACTATAAGCTAAACTAATGGGCCTGTCCCACTGTACGAACTAATTCAAGAGTTCTCCCGAGTTTCCCCTGATTCGAACGCAGAGATTTACGGTAAGGGCCGCTCGTAGGTACTCGGGGCTCTTGTGGCCATTTTTCAACATGTTGAAAAATTTTCACGAGTCTTCCCGAGCTTACCGCATTTCCCGAGTACCTGTCGTTAGCGTTACGAGCCGCTAAGAGACGTCCCGACTCCGACGTACCCGCTACGTACATTCTACGTGCTTACCACGAGTTTGATTTTTTTTAAACTCGGGAGATCTCTTGAATTAGCTCGTACAGTGGGACAGGCCCTTAAATTAAACCCAGCGGTATGAACATAGATTTCTCTAATTTCATTTAACCCCTGCGTTCCATCCCTCCCTCCCCCACCCTAGATGTCCTGCCAGTTCCACTGTTCACATCATTGTATCCCCACGTCATCACCTCTTCCCCAGCCAACAATGGACCATTGTGGACTCTACCCTTCCTTGGTCGTCTGTTATCGCCCTGCTTCGTTCTGGCATTTTCCTACCTCTAGTTCCCTCTCCCTCTAGTTTCAGTCTGAAGAAGGGTTCCGACCCGAAATGCCGGAGATGCTGCCTGAACCGCTAGCCAATTAACCTACAAACCTGCACGTCTTTGGAGTGTGGGAGGAAACCGGAGCAAGCCAGAGAAAACCCACGGGGAGAAGGTACAAACTCCGTACAGACAGCACCCGTAGTCGGGATGGAACCCGGGTCTCTGGCGCTGTGAGGCAGCAACTCTACCGCTGCGTCACCGAGCAGCCCATAGTCATTTTCAAGAATGCGATTTAAGCAATTATTGTAATGAAAATCCAAAGTCTTATTATATATCTTTGTCCCTCAAAGTATATTTTAAAAGATAAACGCAATCAAAATTTCATCTCACATTTCAATGTTAGAAGCAAATCGAAATATTAACAATTCTTGCTAAAATGCAAATATTTTGACACAATTTTTTTTTTTTTAATTAGAAAGGATTATAAACAGTGAATGTTTAAGAAGGAACTGCAGATGCTGGAAAATTGAAGGTAGACAAAAATGCTGGAGAAACTCAGCGGGTGAGGCAGCATCTATGGAGCGAAGGAAATAGGCAACGTTTCGGGTCGAGGCCCTTCTTCAGACAGTGAAAGGGCTGCATAGAGTGGATGTGGAGAGGATGTTCCCATTAGTGGGAGAGCCTCGGAATTAAAGGCCACCTTTAGGAAGAAGATGAGGAGGAACTTCTTTAGAGGGTGGTGAATCTGTGGAATTCATTGCCACAGAAAGGCTGTCAATGGATATTTTTAAGGCGGAGATTGACATATTTTTATTATGTCAGGAGTTATGGGGAGAAGACAGGAGAATGGGTATTAGGAGAGATAGATCAGCCATCATTGAATGGCGGGGTAGACTTGATGGGCCGAATGGCCTAATTCTACTCCAATCGCTTATGAAAAACATGTTAGAGAATTACAAACACAAAATGCTGGAGTAACTCAGCGGGTCAGGCAGCATCTGTGGAGAACGTGGATCGGTGACGTTTCACAGAGTGCTGGAGTAACTCAGCGGGTCAGGCAGCATCTGTGGAGAACATGGATAGGTGACTGTTTCACAGAGTGCTGGAGTAACTCAGGTCGGTCAGCAGCATCTGTGGAGCGAAGGAAAGGGGCAACCTTTCGGGCCGAACCCTGAAGGAAATAGGCAACGTTTTGGGCGAAACCCATTCCGGGTTTCGGGGCCGGAAACGTTGCCTATTTCCTTCGCTCTATAGATGCTGCCGGAACATGATAGGTGACGTTTCACAGACTGCTGGAGTAACTCAGCGGGTCAGGCAGCAACTGGGGAGACCTGGATAGGATGACGTTTCACAGAGTGCTGGAGTAACTCAGGCGGTCAGGCAGCATCATGTGACAAACTAGAAAGAGTACTGTTGCAACTTTCAAGCAGGGACCATCACAGTGTTTAAAAAAAACATTTGGACAGGTACATGGATATGATAGGTTTAGTTTAGTTGAGTTTATTGTCACGTGTCCCGAGGTAGAACAAAAAGCTTTTTGTTGCGTGCTATCCAAACAGCGGAAAGACAATACAGGATTAAAACCGATCCATTCACAGGGTACAGATACATGATGTGGGAATATCGTTTGGTGCAAGGTAAAACATTGGAATGCAACGACCAGGTTTAGGAATAGCTACTTCCCCACAGCCATCAGGCTATTAAACTTGGCTCTGACACAACTCTGAACATTAATAGCCCATAATCTGTTTATTTGCACTTTATCAGTTATTTATCCATGTGTGTATATATTTATATAATGGTATATGGACACACTGATCTGTTTTGTAGTCAATGCCTACTATGTTCTGTTGTGCTGAAGCAAAGCAAGAATTTCATTGTCCTATCGGGGACACATGACAATAAACTCTCTTGAATCTCTCTCTTGAATCTCTTGAAAGCAGCAAAGTCCGATCAAAGATAGTTACTCCAGCGTGTTGCGTCTGCCTCCGGCGTAAACCAGCACCTGCAGTTCCATCCTACACGTGTTGGAGAAGCAGCCAGGCGAGCGTTCCTGTGCCACGGTGAGGGCGGCGTGTGCCGAGGGGCGGAGCGGCCTCGTTGTTCAGCATTGACGCCGCACGGGACCAGGAGCCGTTGTGGGCAGCGGCTCCATCCCAGCAACGTGGCACATGACGTTGTACACGTCGACCACCCGCATCGGTGGTGCCTCGAAGTTCCTTCTGAAATCTGAACGGCAACACGCACTTAGTGCGCAAGCGAGCTCGGGCGCGTCCACCCTCACCTCTCTTTTCCTGCTTTACCAACACCCCCCCCCTCCCCTCTACTGCTACCATTCTAAAGAAGTTAACGTCTACAGATTTCTACAACTTCCGCACACACACGCGCACCCACACTCTACAGATGCGCCGTAGAAAGCATTTTATCCGGATGCATCGCAGCTCGGTTTGGGAACAGCTCCGTCCAAGACCAGCAAGAAACTGCAGCGAATTGTGGAAGCAGCCCAGACGTCGCACAAACCATCCTCCCTTCCATTGACTCCATTTACTCCTCACGCTGCCTCGGCAAGGCCAGCAGCATAATCAAGGACCAGACGCACCCCGGCCACTCCCTCTTCTCCCCTCTCCCATCAGGCAAAATGTACAGAAGTGTGAAACGCACACCTCCAGATTCAAGGTAGAGACAAGATGCTGGAGTAACTCAGCGGGGAGGCAGCATCGCTGGAGAGGAGGGAATGGGCGACGTTTCGGGTCGAGATCCTTCTTCGGATTGATGTCAGGGGAGGGGACGGGACAAAGATAGAAAGTAGGCGGAGACAGTAAGACAAGTGGGGAGAACTGGGAAGAGAAGGAGAGAGAAGGCAAGGGCTATCTGAAGTTCGAGAAAGATCAATGCTCATTCTGCTGGGGTGTAAACTACCCAGATTCAAGGACAGTTTCTTCCCAGCTGTTATCAGGCAACTGGATCATCTACCACAACAGAGAGCGGTCCTGAACTACTATCTACCTCTTTGATGTCCCTCATGACTATCCTTGACCGGACATTGCTGCTTTACCTTGCACTAAATGTTATTCCAATATCATGTGTCTATACACGGTGAATGGCTCGATTGTAATCATGTATTGTCGTTCCGCTGACTGGTTAGCACGCAACAAAAGCTTTTCACTGTACCTCGGTACACGTGACAATAAACTCAACTGAAAGGTACTGTTGCAACTTTCAAGCTGGGACCATCACAGCGTTTAAAAAACATTTGGACAAAGGTACATGGATACGATAGGTTTAGTTTAATTTATTGTCACGTGTACCGAGGTAGAGCAAAAATGCTCTACCTCGGTACTGCAGTAGAACCCTCCCTGCTCCTATACTCAATTCCTTTTGCTATGAAAGTTAGCATACCATTCGCTTTCTTCACTGCATGCAGTGCAGCAGGCAGTGAAGAAAACGAAATGGTATGTTAGCTTTCATAGCAAAAGGATTTGAGTATAGGAGCAGGGAGGTTCTACTGCAGTTGTACAGGGTCTTGGTGAGACCACACCTGGAGTATTGCGGTACAGTTTTGGTCTCCAAATCTGAGGAAAGACATTATAGCCATAGAGGGAGTGCAGAGAAGGTTCACCAGACTGATTCCTGGGATGTCAGGACTTTCATATGAAGAAAGACTGGATAGACTTAGCTTATACTCGCTAGAATTTAGGAGATTGAGGGGGGATCTTATAGAAACGTACAAAATTCTTATGGGTTGGACAGGCTAGATGCAGGAAGATTGTTCCCGATGTTGGGGAAGTCCAGGACAAGGGTCACAGCTTAAGGATAAGGGGGAAATCCTTTAAGACCGAGATGAGGCAAGAAACTTTTTCACACACAGAAGAGTGGTGAATCTCTGGAACTCTCTGGCCACAGAGGGTAGTTAGGCCAGTTCATTGGCTATATTTAAGAGGGAGTTAGATGTGGCCTTGTGGCTAAAGGGACTAGGGGGGTATGGAGAGAAGGCAGGTACGGGATACTGAGATTGGATGATCAGCCATGATCATATTGAATGGCAGTGCAGGCTCGAAGGGCCGAATGGCCTACTCCTGCACCTATTTTCTATGTTTCTATGTATCTAGTGTACCGAGGTACCGCAAAAAGCTTTTGTTGCACGCTATCAGCGTGATTACAATCGATCCATTTACAGTGTAAAGATACATGATAAGGGAATAACGTTTAGTGCAAGGTAAAGCCAACAAAGTCCGTTCAAAGATAGTCCGATGGTCACCAATCAGGTAGAGTGTGTTTGGAGGGATATGGACCAAATGCAGCCAGGTGGGACTAGTGTGGCTGGAGCATGTTGTTCGGTGTGGTGCATGTTGGGCCGAAGGGAGAGTTTCCATGGCTGTATCACTCTATGAAACAAAGGGTCCCGACCTAAAACGTCACCCAGTCTACATCCTCCCAGATGGCTGCCTAACACCCGAGAGTTTACTCCGAGACACTTTTGTTTTAGACTTGACACTTCAGAGTTTAGGCTTTAGAGATACAGCATGGAAACATGACCCTTCGACCCACCGAGTCCGTGCCAACCAGCGATCACCTGTACACTGACACCATCCGGGAAAAACTGGGCACAATTCACAATTTTACTGAAGTCAATTAACCTACAAATCCCGCATGTCTTTGGAATGCGCGAGGAAACCGGAGCACCCGGAGAAAACCCACATGGTCACGGGGGAGAACGTACAAACTCCGTACAGACAGCACCCGTAGTCAGGATGGAACCTGGGTCTCCGGCGCTGTGAGGCAGCAACTCTACCGCTGCACCACCGTGCTGTCCGATAACTTGTGTTGTGTCATTATGTGTTATGGTTTGTCATGTTTAAGAAGGAACTGCAGATGCTGGAAAATCGAAGGTAGACAAAAATGCTGGAGAAACTCAGTGGGTGAGGCAGCATCTATGGAGCGAAGCAAATAGGTGATGTTTCGGGTCGAGACCATTCTTCAGACTGGTGTGGTGGGGGGGGGAGAAGAAAGGAAGAGGCGGAGACAGTGGGCTGTGGGGAGCTGGGAAGGGGAGGGGAAGGAGGGAGAAAGCAAGGACTACCTGAAATTGGAGAAGTCAACGTTCATACCGCTGGGGTGTAAACTACCCAAGCGAAATATGAGGTGCTGCTCCTCCAATTTACGGTGGGACTCACTCTGGCTATGGAGGAGGCCCAGGACAGAAGGTCGGATTCGGAATAGGAGGGGGAGTTGAAGTGCTGAGCCACCGGGAGATCAAGTTGGTTATTGCGAACTGAGCGGAGGTGTTGGGCGAAGCGATCGCCAAGCCTGCGCTTGGTCTCACCGATGTAGAGCAGCTGACACCTAGAGCAGCGGATGCAGTAGATGAGATTGGAGGAGGTGCAGGTGAACCACTGCCGCACCTGGAAAGACTGTTTAGGTCCTTGGATGGAGTCAGGGGGGGGAGGTAAAGCAACAAGTGTAGCATTTCTTGCGGTTGCAAGGGAAAGTACCAGGGGAGGGGGTGGTTTCCCACCCAAACCTACCGCCTCCACCTCTTCGTTTCTCCTTCCACCCCCCCCTCCCCCAACACCAGATCAGTCTGAAGAAGGGTCTCGACCCGAAAAGTCACCTATTCCTTCGCTCCATAGATGCTGCCTCACCCGCTGAGTTTCTCCAGCATTTTTATCTACCATGGTTTGTAATGTGATGAGTTTAGTTTGGAGATTCAACACGGAAAAAACGTTTTCACCCAGAGAGTTGTGAATTTGTGGAATTCCCTGCCACAGAGGGCAGTGGAGGCCAAATCACTGGATGGATTTAAGAGAGAGTTAGATACAGCTCCAGGGGCTGGTGGAGTCAAGGGATATGGGGAGAAGGCAGGCACGGGTTATTGATAGGGGACGATCAGCCATGATCGCAATGAATGGCGGTGCTGGCTCGAAGGGGCCGAATGGCCTCCTCCTGCACCTATTTTTATGTCTATGTTTCTATGGAAACATGGAGAATGTACAAACTCCCGTTGTCAGGATCGAACCCGGGTCTCTGGCGCTGTGAGGCAGCAACTCTACCGCTGCGCCACCTTGCCGCCCCTAAACAGATTTAATTTACCCGACACAGATTTAATTTGAAACTTGTCAAATAGTTTAAAATATGAATAAATATATATTATGTATTAGACCTGTGCCAAAGTGTGATATTTTTTGAGGGTGTTAAGTATTTCACTTTAATCCCCAAGCATCCAAACCTCTCCACACGTATGCAAACCATGTCAGGACCACATGATATAATCCTAGGAGTACATTTACTGTAGGTTGATCAAAAACAGGAACAATCAGCAATATCCCATTTTGAATTAATGGTTTAGGTTTAGGTATTTTCTGACATGTATACCGAGGTACAGCTTTGTTTTGCCTGTGATCCAAGCAGATCAGATAATACCATGTGTAGGGAGAACTGCAGATACCGGTTTAAGCCGTAGACACACAATGCTGGAGTAACTCAGCGGGTCAGGCAGCATCTGTGGAGAACATGGATAGGTGGCGTTTCACAGAGTGCTGGGTAACTCAGCGGGTCAGGCAGCATCTCTGGAGAACATGGATAGGTGGCGTTTCACAGAGTGCTGGAGTAACTCAGCGGGTCAGGCAGCATCTCTGGAGAAAAGGATTAGCTGAGGTTTCGGGTCGAGACCCTTAGGAGGAGAACGTCTTCAAAGTAGGCATACCTTGAAGAGATTTTGCAGTGGAGCAGACAAAATGTGCAGGGAGAAACTGTACCTAAATACAACCAATGAGGCCCAGAGATCCATGTTTGATCCTGACTGCAGGTGCTGTCTGTGCAGAGTTTGTACGCTCTCCCCACGAGCATGTGGGTTTTCTCTGGGTGCTCAGGTCTCCTCCCACACTCCAAAGACGTGCAGGTTTGTAGGCTAATTGGGCTTTGGTAAATTTGTCCCAAGTGTGTGGGTACAGTTGGTGAACGGGATGATCGCTGGTCGGTGTGGGAGGGTCTGCCGTTACCATGCTGTAAAGTCTAGATGGTGCCTCACTAGTGTCTTGTACAACTGTAACAAAGACAATTGCGATGTTACCTGGGCCGTATGCCAAAAAGAATCCCTGCATGTCCATGTGCTCGTTGTCATAGCCGTGCCAGCCATGTTGCCAACCTTTTTTACTCCCTGTTTCATTGCCCCAGTACGGCAACTTCTGTATATTCTGAAAGAAAATGAACATTTCATTCTCATATATACCAGCAACGGAACAATCTAACTAGTACAGGGCTGTCCCACTTGGGGCGTCATTTGCGCATCGTTTACGCGACATCATTTACGCATCACGATGCACGACCCACGCATGGTGCGCTTTACGCGCGCATGGTGCGTGGTGACGTAGGCAGCGACGCGCGGTCGCACGCGGCGCCCCAGGATTTTGGGATGTACTAAATCTTCGCGCGCCATCTGCGTGACCCGCAAATGACGCCCAAGTGGGACAGGCCCTTAACTGCTGCAGCTTTACAGTCCCGTTAACACCACAAAACACAGATAAATTTATAGCAGAGGGCAGACAAAAATGCTGGGGAAACTCAGCGGGTGAGGCAGCATCTATGGAGCGAAGGAAGAGGTGACGTTTCGGGTCGAAACACTTCTTCGGTCTGAAGGGTCTCGACCCGAAACGTCGCCTATTTCCTTCGCTCCATAGATGTTGTCTCACCCGCTGAGTTCTCCAGCGTTTTTGTCTACCTTCGATTTTTCCAGCATGTAAGTATGTAAGTTTATTGGCCAAGTATTCACATACAAGGAATTTGCCTTGGTGCTCCGCCCACAAGTAATGACTCAGAAAACACTAAACATTAATAATAATAAGACGTTAATGATAAAACACCATTGATCACGCATGTGAACCAACAAAATACCAGATCTTAGAATAAAGGGGAGGCCATTTAAGACTGAGGTGAGAAAAACTTTTTCACCCAGAGAGTTGTGAATTTGTGGAATTCCCTGCCACAGAGGGCAGTGGAGGCTAAATCACTGGATGGTTTTAAGAGAGTTAGATAGAGCTCTAGGGGCTGGTGGAATCAAGGGATATGGGGAGAAGGCAGGCACGGGTTATTGATTGGGGACGATCAGCCATGATCACAATGAATGGCGGTGCTGGATCGAAGGGCCGAATGGCCTCCTCCTGCACCTATTTTCTCTGTATCTATCAAAGGGAGGCTACAGATTTTTGGCTGTTGAGTAGAGCAACTACTCGTGGATAAAAACTGTTTTTATGTCTGGCTGTGGCAGCTTTGACAGTCCGGAGTCGCCTTCCAGAGGGAAGTGATTCAAAGCGTTACTTCTTTGTTCCTTCTACAACATAGATATATGGCGGTCAGCGGGACCTCACATGAAGGCTCGCCAGTCGATGGGACCGTCAACCTGCCCGAAGGCTCGTCAGTCGGTCGGCGTAACCGGGAGGGAGCTGGAGACGAGGGACGCGAGGAGTGATGGGCCGGTAGGGAGGATGAACCGGGGTTATGCCCCCAGCTGCAGGCTTCAAGGTCGGCTGCAGGGGGCGCCACCGGGACACAAAGATGGCCGGGAGAGGAGATGAAAGGGGAGGAGAGGGACGTCGGTTCGCGGGAGCAGCTCCAGTACATCGAGCGCGCGGGCCGACCGGACTTTGAATAATGGCGCCACAACATGTGGGCGCCTTCATGTATAACATATGGAGAACGAATTTCACCGTGCGGTTACATACGTGACAAATTACTGACTATTGACATTCGTAACCATGAGCAGCTGGAGAAAAATCTGATCATCTTTCTGCGATTCTCATCGTAGAAGTACACTGTATAACTGAAACTTTTTTACGCACAGCAGGGTAGGCGTATAAAATGTGCTGCCGGAGGAGGTAGTCGAGGCAGGTACTATAGCAAAGTTTAAGAAACATTTAGTACAGGTACATGGATAGGACAGGTTTAGAGGGATATGGACCAAACACAGACAGGTGGGACAAGTGGAGCTGGGACATGTTGGTCAGTGTGGGCAGGTTGGGCCGAAGGGCCTGTTTCCATGATGTATGACTCTATGACACCAATTACTTACATAGAACATAAAAGATAGAAAGTACACCATAGGAACAGGCACTTTGTTCCACAATGTTCATGCTGAGTTAAACTGATCTCCTCTGCCTGCACGCGATCCTTTACTTTGGAGACGCTGGTCGGCCCACCCAGTCCGCGCCGACCAGCGATCACCCCGTACACTAGCACTATCCTACACACACTGGGGACAATTTTACAATTTTACCGAAAGCAAATTAGCCTAAAAACCTGCAGGTCTTTGGAGTGCGGGAGGAAACCGAAGATCTCAGAGAAAACCCACGCAGGTCACGGGGAGAACGTACAAGCTCCGTACAGACAGCACCCGTGGTCGGGATCGGGGGAACCCGGGCCTCTGGCGCGGTGAGGCAGCAACTCTACCGCTGCGTCACCGTGCCGCCCTGCTCCTATGGAAAACATCACTGCCTGCCGAGAAATCTATCTGCCTCATCCACCACTGCTGGTAGCACATTCCACGCACCCACCCACCCCGTGTGTTCAAAAACTTGCCCTTTACCTTCGCCCCTCTCACCGCAATGAAATCCTCTCTAGTCTTTGACATTTCCACCCTGGCAAAAAAGGCTCCCGGCCTTTTGTGCGGCACGGTGGCGCAACGGTAGAGTTACACCGCCAAAGAACTGGGTTCAATCCTGACTACGGGTGCTGTCTGTACGATCTCCCCGGGACTGCGTGGGTTTTCTCCGAGATCTTTGGTTTCTCCCGCACTCCAAAGACGTACGGGTTGTAGGTTAATTGGCTTGGTATAAATGTAAATAATCCCTAGTGTGTGTAGGATAGTGTTGAGGGGCTGGGTCACTTGGGCGACCCAATCTGCGAGTTCTGGCGAGTTTGCCCTCGACTCATACTCGCAGCATGGTCGACAGGAGGTCTTTGTAACTCTCCTACATGTTCGAGAGTAGTCCCCATATACTCGAGGCCTCAGCTAGGTCGCGGCGTATTTTGCAGCATGTTGAAAAATGCCCGCGAGTAATAAAAGGTCGGAATGGAAAAAATCGATACTTTTTTACCCGTGGGTTTAGTCGTAGTAGGTCGTAGTAGGTCGGCATGTTAGTCGTAGGTAATCGAGGGTAGTCGAAGGTAGTCGTAGATAGTATTCATCATAGTCGAAGGGAGGTCGAAGGAGGTTGTCTTCACTCTCCACTATTCGGTGTCCAATTTTCCCGAAGTTAGTCGTAGCTAGTTGAAGCTAGTCTTCAACATGGTCGAAGGAGGTCTTCTACATAGTCAAAGGAGATCTTCAACATGACATTTTTTCAAACTCTTCTAAACTCGCCAATTAGGTCTCCCAAGTGGGACAGCCCCTTTAGTGTACGGGGGTCGCTGGGCGGTGCGGACTCAGTGGGCCAAAGGGCCTGTTTCTGGCTTGAATCTCTAAACCAAACTAAACTAAGTGCACAAGAACGGTACAATGAAAAATCTTGCTTGCAGTTTGTACCTTCTCCCTGTGACCTGCGTGGGTTTTCTCCGGGTACTCCGGTTTCCTCCCACACTCCAAAGACGTGCAGTTTTGTAGGTTAATTGGCTTCTGTCAATGTTCCGTGTGTAGGATGGAAGCTACGAATACTGTTGAGCCTTAATTATTTGTCATTATTACTTACCATGAATGAATGGAACAAAACATGAACATTATAATATCACCTCTTACCTCAATAATAAACCACCCTGGTTGAGCAACGAGGGTAAGCGGAGCAACAAACCTTCCACCTTTATAATGATACCGGTCTGGAATTTCTTCCTTCTTGTATACGTTCATCTCCTTTACTTTCTTCAAGTCTCCGTAAACCTGGTGAGATCATGGAGTTTGAGTTTGAATTTGAGTTGAAACATAGAAACATAGAAACATCAAAAATAGGTGCAGGAGGAGGCCATTCGGCCCTTCGAGCCAGCACGGCCATTCATTGTGATCATGGCTGATCGTCCCCTATCAATAACCCGTGCCTGCCTTCTCCCCATATCCCTCGACTCCACTAGCCCCTAGAGCTCTATCTAACTCTCTTAAATCCATCCAGTGACTTGGCCTCCACTGCCCTCTGTGGCAGGGAATTCCACAGATTCACAACTCTCTGGGTGAAAACGTTTTTTCTCACCTTAGTCTTAAATGACCTCCCCTTTATTCTAAGACTGTGGCCCCTGGTTCTGGACTCGCCCAACATTGGGAACATTTTTTCCTGCATCTAGCTTGTCCAGTCCTTTTATAATTTTATACGTTTCTATAAGATCCCCCCTCATTCTTCTAAACTCCAGTGAATACAAGCCTAGTCTTTTCAATCTTTCCTCATATGACAGTCCCGCCATCCCAGGGATCAATCTCGTGAACCTACGCTGCACTGCCTCAATGACAAGGATGTCCTTCCTCAAATTAGGAGACCAAAACTGTCCACAATACTCCAGATGTGGTCTCACCAGAGCCCTATACAATTGAGTTATTGTCACGAGTACCGAGGTACAGTGAAAAGCTTTAGTTGCGTGCTAACCAGCCAGCAGAAAGATTCTACATGATTACAATCGTGCTGTCCACAGTGTACAGACACAGGATACAGGGAAGAACTTGAATAATGTTTCATGCAGGGATGGGGAACCTTTTCATGTTGGAAGGCCGCATTAAGTTAGCTGTAATCTAATAAGGCCGCATCCAAGAAACTTCAATTAGATATACTTCAAAATGAACATTATTTTGTAAAAATCTAACTACTATGTACTAACTTCAAGAAAATGAAATAAAATTGTTAATTCTAAAGTTAACTAACCTTTTAATGACTTTGTTGTGACTGCTTTCTGGAGTCTAGAGTCGCATTAGAACTAAATCATGAACATAACAGGTGGTATGTGGCTGTTTTAAACACAATAGCCCTCATGACTTACTATTGTTTTAATTTGTGGCTGTCAGTCGGGGAGGATTATTTTGTTGAATCTTCTTTTACTCTTTGGTATTTTAAATACAATCATTTTAAGATTAAAATTTAAATAATAAAAGACGAACAAAAACATTTTAATAAAAGGATTTGTTCTACAAAATTTGGATTCATTCAAAAGGGGATATGGGGAGAAGGCAGGAACGGGGTACTGATTGGGGATGATCAGCCATGATCACATTGAATGGCGGTGCTGGCTCGAAGGGCCGAATGGCGTACTCCTGCACCTATTGTCTATTGCCGCACTTAATGGCCTAGAAGGCCACATGCGGCCTTAAGGCCGCAGGTTCCCCACCCCTGGTTTAGTGCAAGATAAATTCCAGTAAAGTTCAATCAAAGATAAGAGGTAGATAGTAGCTCAAGACTGTACTATAGTTGTGGTAGGATGGTTCAGTTGCCTGATAACAGCTGGGAAGAAACTGTCCCTGAATCTGGAGGTGTGTGTTTTCACACTTCTGTACCTCTTGCCCGATGGGAGAGGGGAGAAGAGGGAGTGACCGGGGTGTGACTGGTCCTCGATTATGCTGCTGGCCTTGCCGAGGCAGCGTGAGGTGTAGATGGAAGGGAGGTTGGTTTGTGTGATGGTCTGGGCTGCGTCCACAATTCACAGCCATTTCTTGAGGTCTTGGATGGAGCTGTTCCCAAACCAAGCTGTGATGCATCCCGATAAAATGCTTTCTGTGGCGCATCTGTAGAAGTTGGTGAGAGTTGTCGGGGATATGCCGAACTTCCTGAGCCTTCTCTGGAAGTAGAGGCGATGGTGTCCTTTCTTGGTCGTTGCTGCATCCAAGCAGATAATAGACAATAGACAATAGACAACAGGTGCAGGAGTAGGCCATTCAGGCCTTCGAGCCAGCACCGCCATTCAATGTGATCATGGCTGATCATCCCCAATTAGTACCCCGTTCCTGCCTTCTCCCCATATCCCCTGACTCTGCTATCTTTAAGAGCCCTATCTAGCTCTCTCTTGAAAGTATCCAGAGAACCGGCCTCCACCGCCCTCTGAGGCAGAGAATTCCACAGACTCACAACTCTCTGTGAGGAAAAAGTGTTTCCTCAGCCATGATCATATCAAATGGCGGTGCAGGCTCGAAGGGCCTACTCCTGCACCTATTTTCTATGTTTCTATGTTTCTATAAATGGCTTACCCCTTATTCTTAAACTATGATAATATTGATCATAGACCCATTGGTTGACTTGATAACACCTTCAACAAACTATTGTGTTAAAGACACATGATACACGATCAACAACATTTAGAGTTTCATTTCAAAACTGGTATATTTGTGGGATAGTTCTAATCGGTCTTTCATGTTTTATTTCGGTTTAGGCTTATTATTGCCACCTGCATTGAGGTGCAACACATACCTTTGTTTGCATGCGGTCTGATCAGAACAGGTAATACAATCAAGCCAAACTCACTTACAATAGGTAGAGCAAAGGGGAAGCTACAGAGATGAGAATATATCATACGATACGATAGAACTTTAGTTATCCTAGGAGGGAAATTGATCTGCGAACATTCATAAAACACAATAGATACATGAAACATGAAATTAAAGTGACGCGTGGAAAGGGTTGGGGATGTGCAAAGATTGGGGAGGGGGGAGGGGGGAGGGGGGGGAGAGGAGTCAGTCTCAAGACCCTGTCCCACTTTCCCGAGTTACTCACGAACTTTCACGAGTTTTCCCCTTGATTCGAACTCAGGGAATGTCGGTAGCGAGCTCGTAGGAGTCCGTAGATGTTTCGTAGCGGCTGGTAATGCCAGCCGTCGGAACCTGGGGCATCAGGTAAGTCGGGACGTTTTTTCAACATGTTGAAAAATGTCCACGAGTTTAAAAAAAAATAGCCGCGAGTACCTACGAATGGCTATTACCGTAATTCTCCGAGTTCGAATCAAGGGAAAAACTCGGGAGAGTTCCTGAGTAACTCGAGAAAGTGTGACAGGGCCTTCAGTCTACCCCACGACAGAGGGGGGAGGAGTGGTATAATTTGATAGCCACAGGGAAGAAGGATCTCCTGCGGCGTTCTGGGCTGTATCTTGGTGGAACCAGTCTGCACACGGCAGCGAAGAAGATGGCACTGGCCACCACCGATTGGTAGAACATCTGCAGCATCTTACTGTCGATGATGAGGGGGTGGAGCCTTCTCAAGAAGTACAGGCGGCTCCGTCCCTTCTTGTGCAGGCCCTCAGCATTCCTGGACCAGTCCACTTTACTGGCCAGGTACACTCCAAGCAGGCACAGAAATCGCTATCAAAACATGCGGGGGACACAATTTCTTGGCGGCCGCGTATGTCCACACACACGCACGCGCACGTCCACACACACGCACGCGCACGCACACACACGCGAGGCTTCGGCCGTGGGCCCTGTGGACGGTAACATCGGGAGCTGACCTGGTTGGTGAACGACTCCGAACTCCAGCAACAGCAGCTTCGTCCGACCCGAATCGTGGGGCTTGAATCGGCCTGTTCGCGGGGTCTTTCATCGGCCGGCGGGGGCTTCAACATCGGGAGCCTCGATCGCCTCGATGCAGCAGTTTGATTTTAAGCCGCGCCGGGCGCTGAAAGGCCCCGCGATCGGGCCGATTCAGCCCTTAGAAGGCGTCTGATAAAGTCCGGATTACAAAACATGGGGGGGATTGTCCCCCACCTCTCAAAGCATCAGGTGGGGGGGGGGGGGCGTCTCAGAGTCTCTTGCACAGAGTCTCTTGCACAGACTAGGGAAAATCGAGGACCAGAGGACATAGTTTTAACGTGAGGGTGAAATGATTTAATAGGAACCTGAGGGATAACTTTTTTACACAAGGGGTGGTGGGTGTATGGAACGATCTGCCAGAGGAGGTAGTTGAGGCTGGGACTATCGCAACGTTTAAGAAACAGTTAGACAGGGGCATGGATAGGACAGGTTTAGAAGGAGGTAGACAAAATTGCTGGAGAAACTCCGTGGGTGCGGCAGCATCTATGGAGCGAAGGAAATAGGCAACGTTTCGGGCCGAAACCCTTCTTCAGACTGATTTCGGCCCGAAACGTTGCCTATTTCCTTTGCCCCATAGATGCTGCCGCACCCGCTGAGTTTCTCCAGCAATTTTGTCTACCTTCGATTTTCCAGCATCTGCAGTTCCTTCTTGAACAGGTTTGGAAGGATATGGGCCAAGCAAGCGCAGGCAAGCGGGACGAGTGTAAATGGGGCATGTTGGTCGAAGTGGGCAAATTTGACCAAAGGGCCTGTTTCCACTACTTTGACATTCTTCAACACAGGGGACAGCATAGGAACAGGCCCTTCAGCCACAATGTCCATGCTAAACATAATTTGCCACGCTGTATGACTCCATGACTCTAAACCAGAAGGGTTTTAAACCGGTTCTGGCACCAGCCGGTCCGATTATCATTCACACTCTTACACTCAGCGTTACCTGTAACATTAAAGCAACTCTGTTGCCTGAGCCATTGAGAGCACAGATTTAGCACATTTTCCAAGCACACGTCAACATGTCACGAAAAGAGGAATGTCTTTAGTCAGAGGGTGGTGAATCTGTGGAATTCTTTGCCACAGACGGCTGTGGAGGCCAAGTCAATGGATATTGTTAAGGCAGAGAGAGATAGATTCTTGATTAGTCCGGGTGTCAGGGGTTATGGAGGGAAGGCAGGAGAACAGGGTTAGGAGGGAGAGATAGATCAGCCATGATTGAAACATATAAGATTGTTAAGGGCTTGGACACACTAGAGGCAGGAAACATGTTCCCGATGTTGGGGGAGTCCAGAACCAGGGGCCACAGTTTAAGAATAAGGGGTAAGCCAATTAGATCGGAGACAAGGAAACACTTTTTCTCACAGAGAGTGGTGAGTCTGTGGAATTCTCTGCCTCAGAGGGCGGTGGAGGCAGGTTCTCTGGATGCTTTCAAGAGCGAGCTAGATAGGGCTCTTAAAGATAGCAGAGTCAGGGGATATGGGGTGAAGGCAGGAACGGGGTACTGATTGCGGATGATCAGCCATGATCACATTGAATGGCAGTGCTGGCTCGAAGGGCCAAATGGCCTACTCCTGCACCTATTGTCTATTGTCTATTGATTGAATGGCAGAGTAGACCTGATGGGCCGAATGACCTAATTCTAGTCTTATCATTTATAACCTTATGGACATGGCTAATGTTAAAAAATGTGACCTCAAAATCCTTGTGATGATACCTTACCATCTCTTAATGCCCACCTTGTTCAGCTTGCCTTCGTGAGGCCACATGCTCACCACGGCGGCTCTATCCATCATGACCAATATGTCCCTCATGTCTATGTATTGGTCCAGTTCGATTACCTTCTCCATCCAGAAAATGTCTGCCATTCCGTGATCTGAAAACAGAATGACGTTCAAGTCATTCTGGAGGCCCACCTCCTGTGAAGAACAGAAGAGTAAGATCGGCGATGTACGCAACACGCTGGAGCAACTCAGCAGGACAGGCAGCATCTCTGGAGAGAGAGAATGGGTGACGTTTTTCGAGCCGACACCCTCAGAGTGCAGTTTAACATTCCATCTACAGTAACCCTCGTTATTATATAACACATTTTAGTGATCGTGGACTTTATTGGCCAAATTAAAGCCACCGTAAAACGGAGGATCCATCCAGAAATCATGGAGCTACGCCCACGAAAACTTGGGAAGCTCGATGAAATTCTGAGAAGCTACATCAACATCTTCTAGTTAGAACATTGTTAAAGTATAAGCAGTCCTCATTGTATTCTGGAGTTATCATTTACGATGAGGGTTATCATGAATGATAAAACGGGGGAATGTTAATATTGGCCAAATTAAAGACGCCATAAAATGGAGGATCCCTGCACTTGTCAGAATTGCTTAACCCTTGTCAGCTGAACTCTACAGGCTTTGATTGGCGCCAGTCAGTCTAGGCTCAGACAGATATGCAGGTTGGTGAGGGGTCCAGGTGTTCTCCCTGTTTCTCTTAAATTGATAACATGTATAGCAGTTTTGCAAACGAACCTTAAATGCATCATTTCGATTGGATCGCTGCAAAAGCATTCTAAATAGTATAAATAATGTCGCGAGACGGTCATCCTGTTAATCGATGATTGGTCGAACTATTGAGCCTTGGAGAAACTGTTTGAATCTCAGGGCACCTGTTTCAATGTTTTTTCTTTTTTTGTTTCCTTCTGGAACTTTCTTTCAAATACAATGTATTAGCCACTGTATTATTGGGTTAGGGAAATGTCTGTCATGTATGGGGTTAATCGATATCTGTAATTGGATTGTTCAGAGACCACCCCCATGTGGTTCGGCCCCTCGAGGTCCGGGAACCTATAAAAGTCCGTGACACGAGGTCCCGCGTCGATCTTCTGGGAGAGCGCTTGGGACTGCGTGACCTACTGGAGTGTCTCTGTTTGAGCGAGGCATAGAGGGCTTGATCAGGCAGATACGAGGATCGAACCCGCGGTGGTTAGGTATAGTAGTGGGACTATAATTGTGTTTTGTCAAAATAAAGTTTAGATGCGCAAGTGCTTGACTCAGTTATTTTTGACTGAAACTAGACTGGGGGGAAGCTTAGAACGAGCAGGTACAGCAGGCAGTGAAGAAAGCGAATGGCATGTTGGCCTTTATAACAAGAGGAGTCGAGTATAGGAGCAAAGAGGTCCTTCTGCCGTTGTACAGAGCCCTAGTGAGACCACACCTGGAGTATTGTGTGCAGTTTTGGTCCCCTAATTTGAGGAAGGACATTCTTGCTATTGAGGGAGTGCAGCGTAGGTTTACAAGGTTAATTCCCGGGATGGCGGGACTGTCATATGCTGAGAGAATGGAGCGGCTGGGCTTGTATACTCTGGAGTTTAGAAGGATGAGAGGGAATCTCATTGAAACATATAAGATTGTTAAGGGCTTGGACACACTAGAGGCAGGAAACATGTTCCCAATGTTGGGAGAGTCCAGAACCAGCGGCCACAGTTTAAGAATAAGGAGTAAGCCATTTAGAACGGAGACGAGGAAACACTTTTTCTCACAGAGAGTGGTGAGTCTGTGGAATTCTCTGCCTCAGAGGGCGGTGGAGGCAGGTTCTCTGGATACTTTCAAGAGAGAGATAGATAGGGCTCTTAAAGATAGCGGAGTCAGGGGATATGGGGAGAAGGCAGGAACGGGGTACTGATTGGGGATGATCAGCCATGATCACATTGAATGGCGGTGCTGGCACAAAGGGCCGAATGTCCTACTCCTGCACCTATTATCTATTGTCTAAACTGATTGTAGGTTATTGTACAAATGTCGGAATCATAGGATATGTTTTAACAGGGAAGGATTTGTTAATGGAGTGAGTATAAATGAATGAGTCACTGTGTAGTTGGTAGTACATAAAACCTTTGTTATTACCGACCTCTATATAACAGGTTTTGGTTATAGTGGACTGTCTCTTTAGGAACACAGGCTGCTACTCCACCTTGCCCTTCCCTATCGCTGTGTCCTCCTCTCCCCTGACTCTGTCTGAAGAAGGGTTGCAACCCAAAACGTCACCCATTCCTTCTCCCCAGAGATGCTGCCTGTCCCGCTGAGTTACTCCAGCTCTTTGCATCTATCTTCTGCTAGTTACACCACGGAGGCCATAGAAATTGACAAATCACTGAAATTGACAAGGCATTGAAATTGACAAGCAATTGAAATTGACAAGCGATTGCTTCATCCACACTTCATTCTATTGAACAATGTAACAAACAGCCTTTTGGGTAGGCACATGGATATGCAGGTGATGGAGGGATATGGATTATGTGCAGGTAGATAAGTGAAGATCTTGGCATTATTGACACAAAGTGCTGGAGTAACTGAGCGGGTCAGGCAGCATCTAAGTCCATAGGTTCATAAGTTATAGGAGCAAAATTAGGCCATTCGGCCCTTCGACAACTACGCCATTCAGTCATGGCTGATCTATCTCTCCCTCTCAACCCCATTCTCCTGCTTTCCCCCCCCCGGTAACCCCTGACACCCGTACTAATCCAAACGCAGATCAGCCTGAAGAAGAATTCTGACTCGAAACATCACTCATCCTCTTTCTCCAGAGATGCTGCCTGACCCGCTGAGTTAAGGGCCTGTCCCACGAGCATGCGACTCCATGCGGCAAGCGGGACCTAACGTGATCGCCTGAGCCGTACGGCCTCGCGGGGCCGGTCCCACTTCGATCGCCGGAGCCGTATGGAGTTGTGCGGAGCTGGTCCCGACACCGCGCGGGCCTCCGAAAAACTGAGTGTTTAAAAAATTCCGCGCGGCAACGGCCTGCCGGCCCGCAGCCGCCTCGACGGCCGTGCGCAGCGCCTCGACGGGCGTGCGCGGCGCCTCGATGCCGTACGCAGCATCTTGACGTCGTACGTCACGCGCGAACTTCGCTCGAACGTCACGTCACGTCACTCACCCGACCTCCGCGCGGCCCCCGCTTCCGGTTTGGTCGCGCTTGCCGCGTGCAGGTCGATTGCTCGTGGGACAGGCCCTAACTCCAGCACTTTGTGTCTATCTTTGGAGTAAACCAGCACCTGCAAGTTCCTTCCTACACATTTGACCTTGGCATCGTGTTCAGCACAGACATTGTGGGCAGAAGGGCCTGTTCTTGTGCTGTACTGTTCGATGTTCTACATTCTATATCGAAGTGTGACACTTTATTTTGCTGCGTCTGATTGTACTGAAGATGATGGTGAAAATTCAGCACTCTACAAATGCAGACTCAAATGCAAACTAGTCGGGTTTAACATTTAGATGCAAGATACAAGATATATTTATTTGTCATGTGCCAGTTGGCACAGTGAAATGTGTGTTCACCATACAGCCATACAATAAAAATAAAGAACACAACACACGATACACTTCAACATAAAACATCCCCACACAGCAGAATCAAAAACTTTCCCACTGGGAGACACCAAAGTCAGTCATCTAAAGGCTCTGTCTTACGTGTTTGCGGTCATCGGCGGTGAAGCGCGGCTTCGCCTGTAGAGTGGACCGCACGGCAACGGCGAAAGCGCCGAGCCTATCCACGGGAGCGCCGCACGGATGCTGCGCGGGGGCCGAGTGATTCAAATACGGCTGGTCCCACGTGCTTGCGGTAAGTAAAAAAAAGGGCGGGCCGACTGCGATGACGTCGGCCCGCCGCACGTGACTCACGAGCGGCGGCTGTGGCGGCGGCCGTCCTGATCGCGGCGCTGTAGCGGTGGCTGTGCCTGCGGCCGTGCCGCACACATGCCTCACTGGCGGAGGCTGTGGCAGTGGAAGTTTGACGCAAGGCGTTCGAGCCACACTGGCGGTGGCCTGTGCAGGCGGCCGTGCCGCACTCGTGCATCACTGGTGGAGGTTGTGCGGTGAGAATATAGTTTTCAACAGTGTAGGTTTTATTTTACCGCCGCACGGCCCCGGAATTGTGCGTTCTCACGAGTGCGCGGTCTATGGCTGCAGATTCTTCCCATTTCGCCGCCAATGACCGCAGACTCGTGAGACAGGCCTTTTACTCTGATGTTCACCCGTGGTCGGGGCCTCCGGAGCCCTCCGCAGTCGCCGCTACGGGCAGCCCGCCTCTCAGGTCCGCTCGCCGGGATGTTGGCTCTCCGACGCCGGGACTGGAGGACAACCTCTGCGGCTTGGACCTACGAAACGGCCGCTTCCTACCAGAGTCCGCGGCTCCCGAAGTCCCCAGGCCGCGCCGGGCGGAGATTCACGCTGGCGGCCCTCGGCAAAGGGCCCCAGGGACTCCGCGATGTCGGTCAGCGCCGCCCGCGCTGGGAGCTCCGTGAACCGCAGCCCCGCGATGTTGGAGCAGCGGGCACAACGCTCCGGAGCTCCAAACGGCGTTCCGGGTAGGTATCGCCCGCTCCGCGGTGAATCCAGCGCCGCGCCGCCGCCGCCGCTGCCGAAGCTCTGGTCCGGTCCCCGGTCTCCGGTAGGAAAGGCCGCTCCTTCACTATGTACACGGAACATAGAACAGTACAGCACAGCAACAGGCCCTTCGGCCCACAATCTTTGTGCTGAACATGATGCCAGTTCCAACTAAACTCCTCTGCCTGCACGTGATCCATATCCCTCCATTCCCTGCACATCCATGAGCCTATCTTTAAAGCCTCTTGAACGCCACTATCGTATCTGCCTCCACCACCAACCCTCCGGTTTCCTCCCACACTCCAAAGACGCGCAGGTTTGTAGGCTATGGTACAACCTCATCTATTGCATCCGCTGCTCTAGATGTCAGCTGCTCTACATCGGTGAGACCAAGCGCAGGCTTGGCGATCGTTTCGCCCAACACCTCCGCTCGGTTCGCAATAACCAACCTGATCTCCCGGTGGCTCAGCACTTCAACTCCCCCTCCCATTCCCAATCTGACCTTTCTGTCCTGGGCCTCCTCCACGGCCAGAGTGAGCACCACCGTAAATTGGAGGAGCAGCACCACATATTCCGCTTGGGCAGTCTGCACCCTAGCGGCATGAACATTGACTTCTCTAATTTTAGGTAGTCCTTACTTTCTCCTCCCCTTCTCAGCTCTCCCTCAGCCCACTGTCTCCACCTCTTCCTTTCTTCTTCCCGCCCCCCTCACCCTCACATCCGTCTGAAGAAGGGTTTCGGCCCGAAACGTTGCCTATTTCTTCGCTCCATAGATGCTGCCTCACCCGCGGAGTTACTCCAGCATTTTTGTCTACCTCAGGTTTGTAGGCTAATTGTCTTTGGTAAAATTGTAAATTGCCCCTGGTGTGTGTTGGATAGTGTTAGTGTACGGGGATCGCTGGTCGGCACAGACTTGGTGGGCCGAAGGGCCTGTTTCAGCGCTGTATCTCTACAGTCTAATATAAACTTCCCCCCTCTCAACTTATAGCTATGCTCTCTAGTGTTAGACATTTCCACCCTGGGGCAAAAGGTTCTGACTGTCTATTGCTGAGGAACAGTGGGATAAACAAGGACAGTAAGCATTAACGAACCAGACACACATTTTTCTGACCTTAATTTTCTCGTTCATTTTTCTTAGAGTCTCGTCCAACACTCGGGTGGCCTCAATCCTCTGCTTGGACCATGGCCCATGGTGGTGGCCTTCCACGTCGATGCTTTCATAGTATACCGCGGCCATATCTGCTTTCCCCTGTCTAAGCAGACAAAAAATCACCATCATACGAAGGCCGCAGCAAAGAAACATAGAAACATAGAAAATAGGTGCAGGAGTAGGCCATTCGGCCCTTCGAGCCTGCACCGCCATTCAATATGATTATGGCTGATCATCCAACTCAGTATCCTGTACCTGCCTTCTCTCCATACCCCCTGATCCCTTTAGCCACAAGGGCCATATCTAACTCCCTCTTAAATATAGCCAATGAACTGGCCTCAACTACCTTCTGTGGCAGAGAGTTCCAGAGATTCACCACTCTCTGTGTGAAAAATGATTTTCTCATCTCGGTCCTAAAGGATTTCCACTTTATCCTTAAACTGTGACCCCTTGTCCTGGACTTCCCCAACATCGGGAACAATCTTCCTGCATCTAGCCTGTCCAACCCCTTAAGAATTTTGTAAGTTTCTATAGGATCCCCCCTCAATCTTCTAAATTCTAGCGAGTACAAGCCGAGTCTATCCAGTCTTCCTTCATACGAAAGTCCTGACATCCCAAGAATCAGTCAGGTGAACCTTCTCTGTACTCCCTCTATGGCAGGAATGTTTTTCCTCAGATTTGGAGACCAAAACTGTACGCAATACTCCAGGTGTGGTCTCACCAAGACCTTGTACAACTGCAGTAGAACCTCCCTGCTCCTATACTCAAATCCTTTTGCTATGAATGCTAACATACCATTTGCTTTCTTCACTGCCTGCTGCACCTGCATGCCTACTTTCAATGACTGGTGTACCATGACACCCAGGTCTCGTTGCATCTCCCCTTTTCCTAATCGGCCACCATTTAGATAATAGTCTACTTTCCTGTTTTTGCCACCAAAGTGGATAACCTCACATTTATATAAATTATACTGCATCTGCCATGCATTTGCCCACTCACCCAGCCTAACCAAGTCACCTTGCAGTCTCCTAGCATCCTCCTCACAGCTAACACTGCCCCCCAGCTTCGTGTCACCCGCAAACTTGGAGATGTTGCATTCAATTCCCTCGTCCAAATCATTAATACAACAAAGAACTGCAGGTAGACAAAAATGACTGAAGAAGGGTCTCGACCCGAAACGTCACCTATTTCCTTCGCTCCATAGATGCTGCCTCACCCGCTGAGTTTCTCCAGCATTTTTGTCTACATTTGATTTTTCCAGCATCTGCAGTTCTTTCTTAAACAAGGAACTGCAGATGCTGGTTTAACGAGGTAAGACACAAAGTGTTAGAGTAACTCTGTAACTTTAGGGTGGCACGGTGGCCTCGTGGGAGAGCTACTGCCTTACAGCACCATGGTCTATGGTATATAGACACACTGAGCTGTTCTGTATTATGCTTACAATATCCTGTTGTGCTGCAACAAGCAAGAATTTCATTGTCCTATCTGGGACACATGACAATAACATTTTCTTGACTCTTGACTTGACGAGACGCTGTTATAGCCCTGTCCCACGGTACGAGTTCATTCCAAGAGCTCTCCCGAGTTTTAAAAAAATCAAACTCGTGGTAACATAGAAACATAGAAACATAGAAAATAGGTGCAGGACTAGGCCATTCGGCCCTTCGAGCCTGCACCGCCATTCAATATGATCATGGCTGATCATCCAACTCAGTATCCTGTACCTGCCTTCTCTCCATACCCCCTGATCCCTTTAGCCACAAGGGCCACATCTAACTCCCTCTTAAATATAGCCAATGAACTGGCCTCAACTACCTTCTGTGGCAGAGAATTCCAGAGATTCACCACTCTCTGTCTGAAAAATGATTTTCTCATCTCGGTCCTAAAGGATTTCCACTTTATCCTTAAACTGTGACCCCTTGTCCTGGACTTCCCCAACATCGGGAACAATCTTCCTGCATCTAGCCTGTCCAACCCCTTAAGAATTTTGTAAGTTTCTATAAGATCCCCCCTCAATCTTCTAAATTCTAGTGAGTACAAGCCGAGTCTATCCAGTCTTTCTTCATATGAAAGTCCTGACATCCCAAGAATCAGTCTGGTGAACCTTCTCTGTACTCCCTCTATGGCAAGAATGTCTTTCCTCAGATTTGGAGACCAAAACTGTACGCAATACTCCAGGTGTGGTCTCACCAAGACCCTGTACAACTTCAGTAGAACCTCCCTGCTCCTAAACGTACAAAATTCTTATGGGGTTGGACAGGCTAGATGCAGGAAGATTGTTCCCGATGTTGGGGAAGTCCAGGACAAGGGGTCACAGCTTAAGGATAAGGGGGAAATCCTTTAAGACCGAGATGAGGAAAAACTTTTTCACACAGAGAGTGGTGAATCTGTGGAATTCTCTGCCACAGAGGGTAGTTGAGGCCAGTTCATTGGCTATATTTAAGAGGGAGTTAGATGTGGCCCTTGTGGCTAAAGGGATCAGGGGGTATGGAGAGAAGGCAGGTACGGGATACTGAGTTGGATGATCAGACATGATCATATTGAATGGCGGTGCAGGCTCGAAGGGCCGAATGGCCTACTCCTGCACCTATTTTCTATGTATCTATGTATTCAATCATGGCTGATCTATCTTTCCCTCTCAACCCCATTCCCCTGCCTTCTCCCCATAACCCCTGACACCCGTACTAATCAAGAATCTGTTAATCATTGCGATCACCTATGCACGAAGAATAACTAATGCCTGGCCTTGTGCAATCATAAGACGGAGAACTAATTAAGATGCTGGAGTCATCACTGCATTTCTGCAAGTATGAGTCATTGCCTTTGGGGACTGCTCATATCATTGGACCTCGTTTCGATCGCTGAAGGCCTTATGTTTTTCCCACAGAAGCTTTTTGCATCAATCTGTTCTACACTGGAGAAAAGCGAATCGCCTTTAACGCATGCACAGCGTCCCCTTGCTTCAGACTGTGTGCTTTTTAAAGATGACTGTATCAGCTGCACATGGCGCTTTTCTCAAGAGTATTATTTCACCGTGAATTATTGGGGTTCGTTTTTTTTATTGCAGAGAAAGATTCTTCGGGGAGTTTCTCTGCCGAGCACCCCTTGAAGAATGTGGTTTCTTTCTTTTAAAATCTTTTGATTCGTTTTTTTCCCCCAAAACAAAAACAAAACAAAATAATGAATAATGATAAACAGAACAATGATATTGATACATAGGGATCAGGATTACATTAATAACAGGTATAACCTAAATATGAGTCCAGTGTCAAAATACACATTGAATATAGACCTCTCTATGTAAATGTAGTTAAATGTTTAAAAGGACATTATAGCCATAGAGGGAGTACAGAGAAGGTTCACCAGACTGATTCCTGGGATGTCAGGACTTTCATATGAAGAAAGACTGGATAGACTTGGCTTATACTCGCTAGAATTTAGGAGATTGAGAGGGGATCTTATAGAAAGGTACAAAATTCTTATGGGGTTGGGCAGGCTAGATGCAGGAAGATTGTTCCCGATGTTGGGGAAGTCCAGGACAAGGGGTCACAGCTTAAGGATAAGGGGGAAATCCTTTAAGACCGAGATGAGGAAAAACTTTTTCACACAGAGAGTGGTGAATCTCTGGAACTCTCTGCCACAGAGGGTAGTTGAGGCCAGTTCATTGGCTATATTTAAGAGGGAGTTAGATGTGGCCCTTGTGGCTAAGGGGATCAGGGGATATGGAGAGAAGGCAGGTACGGGATACTGAGTTGGATGATCAGCCATGATCACATTGAATGGCGGTGCAGGCTCGAAGGGCCGAATGGCCTACTCCTGCACCTATTTTCTATGTTTCTATATTTCTAAAAGAAAACTTATATATTAAAAAAACCAAAAAGATAAAAAGAAAAAAAAGTTAATTCTTTTTTTTCTTTTTATCTTTTTGTTTTTTTAAATACAAGTTTTCTTTTAAACATTTTACTATATTTACGAAGAATGTGGTTTGAATGCAGAGGATGTGTTATTGGCTTGCATCGCCAGAGTGATCGACCCAGCAACTCTGCACTGGGTAGCAGCAGCAGCAGCAGCGACTGGCCCTTTGTTTCTTTCTTTGCTCAGCTGCCAACCTCTTCCTCCGCACACAAACGAACAATTGTCAGCGCACAGGCAGGGATAGTCATCCTCACAGCTTTTTTCCCACCACTTCTCCGGGATTCTACACAAGCTGTGCAAGGCGACGTCAGCGGCCGCGTTTGGAGTGCAGCGTTCAGTATTTGGTTGCCCTTTGGTCACCCAACGTCTGTGGAATTCTCTGCCTCAGAGGGCGGTGGAGGCCGGATCTCTGGATGCTTTCAAGAGAGAGCTAGAGAGGGCTCTTAAAAATAGCGGAGTCAGGGGATATGGGGAGAAGGCAGGAACGGGGTACTGATTGGGGACGATCAGCCATGATCACAGTGAATGGCGGTGCTGGCTCGAAGGGCCGAATGGCCTGCTCCTGCACCTATTGTCTATTGTCTATTGCCCTGCTGTGGGCGGGATGTCCGTAAACGCCGGAAAAAGTGCAGGGGGCGCCACGGTAGAGTTGCTGCCTCACGGCGCCAGAGTCCCGGGTTCCATCCCGACCACGGGCGCTGTCCGTCCGTACGGAGTTTGCGCCTTCTACCCCCGTGACCCGCGTGGATTTTCTCCGAGAACTTCGGTTCCCTCCGACGACCTGCGGGTTTGTCGGTTAATTCGCGTTGGTATAAATGTAGATTGTCCCGAATGTAGGGTGATGCTAGTGTGCCGGGGATCAGCGGTCGGCATGGACTCGGTGGGCCGAAGGGCCAGCTCCCGTGCTGTATCGCTAAACTAAACCATAACTGTACAAGGAGACGTCGAGGCAACACTTGGAGTAAGGTGATCAGTTGTGGCCACCCTGCTTTAGACAATAGACAATAGGTGCAGGAGTAGGCCATTCGGCCCTTCGAGCCAGCACCACCATTCAATGTGATCATGGCTGATCATCCCCAATCAGTACCCCATTCCTGCCTTCTCCCCATATCCCCTGACTCCGCTATTTTTAAGAGCCCTATCTAGCTCTCTCGTGAAAGCATCCAGAGAACCAGCCTCCACCGCCCTCTGAGGCAGAGAATTCCACAGACTCAACACTCTCTGTGAGAAAAAGTGTTTCCTCGTCTCCGTTCAAAATGGCTTACTCCTTACTCTTAAACTGTGGCCCCTGGTTCTGGACTCCCCCCAACATCGGGAACATGTTTCCTGCCTCTAGCGTGTCCAAACTCTTAACAGTCTTATATGTTTCAATGAGAATCCCTCTCATCCTTCTAAACTCCAGAGTGTACAAGCCCAGCTGTTCCATTCTCTCAGCTTTGCATGGGAAGGATGTCGTCAAGCTGGAAAGAGTGCGGAGAGGATTTACGAGGCTGTTGCCAGGACTTGAGGGCTTGAGCTATAGGAAGGGGTTGTGTGGGCTTGGAATTAATTGGTTGGGGTGCAGGAGAATGAGGGGTGATCTTAAAGAGGTGTACAAAACCATGAAGGGAATAGATAGGGTGATCTTGTACCCTTGGTGGAGGGATCACGATCCAATGGGCACAGGTAAAGGCTGAAAGATTAAATTGGAGCCTGAGAGGCCACATTTTCACTCACGTAACGAGCTGCCAGAAGAGGTAGATAAGGCAGGTACTATAACAGCATTTAAAAGCCAGTTGGACAGGTACATGGATAGGAAAGAAAAATATGAGCCAAACACGAGCAAATGGTACTAGCATAGATGAGGCATAAGTTCATGTTATAGGAGCAGAATTAGGCCATTCGGCCCATCAAGTCTACTCCGCCATTCAATCATGGCTGATCTATCTTTCCCTCTTAACCCCATTCTCCTGCCTTCTCCCTACAACCCCTGACACCCGTATGAAATAATTAAGAATCTACCAGTTTCCGCCTTAAAAATATCCATCGACTTGGCCTCCACCGCCATCTGAGGCAATGAATTCCACATCTTGGTCAGAGCGAGTCTCAGAGTGATACAGCATGGAAACAGGCCCCCTCGGCCCAACTTGCCCCAGCTACACCTGCCTGCGTTTGGCCCATAACCCACCAAACCTGTCCTATCCATGTACCAGTCCAAAGGTTTCTTAAACGTTGGGGTAGTCCCAGCCTCAACTACCTCCTCTGGCAGCTCGTTCCATACACCCACCACCCTTTGGCGTGTAAAGGTTACCCCTCAGATTCCTATTAAATCTTTTCCCCTTCACCTTAAACGTATGTCCTCTGGTTGGCATGGATGAATTGGGCCGAAGGGATGTGTTTCTATGCCATTTGGCTCAATGACTCCATATACAAAAATTGATCTGGTGTGAAAATAGATGCTATAACTGCAAAGCATAAATACCAAGTTGAAGAAGCCATCAGGGAAATTAAATAATGTCTTAGAAACATCTGGACATTGTGTAGATGATTAATTTAGTGCTGCCTGATGACCTAGTTAGTGATTTGTTTGCATCAAGACTTGGGCAAAGCATCTCCACAAGATCGATGGCTGTTCGAATGCAATCTAAACCAGCTGAAGATATACAATCTTTTTCCAAGAAAAGATGAGAAGTTCAATGTAGTTTAGAGACAGCGTGGAAACAGGCCCTTCGGCCCGTCGAGTCCGTGCCCACCAGCGATCCCCGCACACAAGCACACTATCCTACACACACCAGGGCCAATTCACATTTATACCAAGCCCAATGAACTGCACTTTTACTTTAGAGATACAGCACGGAAACAGGCCCTTCGGCCCATCGAGTCCGCGCCCACCAGCAATCCCCGCACACTAACACTATCCTCCACACATTAGAGGCAGTTTACAATTTTACTAAAGCCAATTAACCTGCAAACCTGTACGTCTTGGGAGCGTGGGAGGAAACCGGAGCACCCGGAGGAAACCCACGCAGGTCACGGGGAGAGTGGACATACTCCGTACAGACAGCACCCATAGTCGGGATCAAACCCGGGACTCTGGTGCTGCAAAGGGCCTGTCCCACTTGGCGATTTTTTTCAGCGACTGCCGGCATCATTGACTGATATATCAGGTCACCGAAAAATTTACGGTGTGATGTGGTGTGACACGGCGTGATGGCGTATTGACGCGCGGTTTTTTTTCAAG
Source organism: Malacoraja senta (assembly GCA_038087875.1). Classification (NCBI taxonomy): domain Eukaryota; kingdom Metazoa; phylum Chordata; class Chondrichthyes; order Rajiformes; family Rajidae; genus Malacoraja; species Malacoraja senta. Next base: position 220,456,045 of record CM075977.1, on the reverse strand, counting down.
TGTCGCAACATTTTTTTTCTCCATTTTTGGCGAAATGTTTAAGAAAGAACTGCAGATGCTGGAAAAATCGAAGGTAGACAAAAATGCTGGAGAATCTCAGCGGGTGAGGCAGCGTCTATGGAGCGAAGGAATAGGTGACGTTTCGGGTCGAGACCCTTCTTCAGTTTGAAGAAGACTCGTCCCTGTTTATGCTGCTGGCCTTGCCGAGCGAGCGAGCGTGAGGTATAAATGGAGTCAATGGAAGGGAGGTTGGTTTGTGTGATGGTCTGGGCTGCGTCCACAACTCTCTGCAATTTCTTGCGGTCTTGGATGGAGATGTTCCCAAACTAAGCTGTGAAGGGCCTGTCCCACTTAGGCGACTTTTTAGACGAGTGCAGGAGACTCTGCGCTCGCCACTGATGCCACGGGAACATGTTTTTGCTGCCTCTAGTGTGTCCAAGCCCTTAACAAGCTTATATGTTTCAATGAGATTCCCTCTCATCCTTCTATACTCCAGAGTGTACAGTTTATTTGGAGCAAGTTCAAACACATTGAAGGAAAACACCGAAGACAGACACAAAATGCTGGGGTAACTCAGCGGGGCGGGCAACATCTCTGGAGAGAAGGAATGGGTGACGTTTCGGGGTCGAGACCCTCCTTCAGACTGCGAGTCAGGGGAGAGGGAGTCTAGAGATACGGAAGGGTAAGGTGTGAAAACGCGAGATTAAAGGGGACAAAGTTCAAGGGCAATGTAGAATAGATAATTGTTAGCTGCGGGGAAGTTGACAACGAAGCAAACAGAGATAAAAATTTAATCAGGAGGACGGTCAGACTTGTCGGAGAACTGGGATGGGAGAGGGATGGAGAGAGAGGGAAAGCAAGGGTTACTTGAAGCTGGAGAAGTCAATATTCCTACCGCTGGGATGCAAGCTGCCCAAGCGAAATATGAGGTGCTGTTCCTCCAATTTGCGCTGGGCCTCACTCTGACAATGGAGGAGGCCCAGGACAGAAAGGTCAGTGTGGGAATGGGAGGGGGGAGTTAAAGTGTTTGGCAACCGGGAGATCAGGTAGGTTTAGGCGGACTGAGCGGAGGCGTTCAGCGAAACGATCGCCGAGCCTGCGCTCGGTCTCGCCAATATACAGGAGTCCACACCTGGAACAGCGGATACAGTAGATGAGGTTGGAGGAGGTGCAGGTGAACCTCTGCCTCACCTGGAAAGACTGGTTGGGTCCTTGGATGGAGACAGGGGTGGGGGGGGGGGGGGGGGGGGGGAGATAAAGCGACAAGTGTAGCATTTCCTGCGGTTGCAGGGGAAAGTCAAGTCAAGTCAAGTCACATTTATTTATATAGCACATTTAAAAAACAACTCTCGTTGACCAAAGTGCTTTACATTTGTTATAAGAATAGCACAAACAAAACAAACTACATACATATATACATGTAGCCCTCACTCAGAGGACATCAGGAAAGGCTTGGGAGTATAGATAAGTCTTTAGTCTTGACTTAAAAGAGTCGATGGAGGGGGCAGTTCTGAAGGGAAAGGGGATGCTGTTCCACAGTCTAGGGGCTGCAACCGCAAAGGCCCGGTCGCCCCCTAGCTTATGCCTAGACCGTGGGATATTCAGCAACCCCAAGTCGGCCGATCTGAGGGGCCTGGAGGTGGAGTGGTGGGTGAGAAGACTTTTTATGTAGATGGGGGCAAGCCCATTGAGGGCTTTGTAGACATGGAGGAGGATCTTGAAGTTTATACGGAACCGCACAGGGAGCCAGTGGAGAGAGGCCAGGATCGGGGTGATGTGGTCCCTTTTTCGGGTGCCCGTCAGGAGTCTCGCTGCGGCGATTTGGACCAGTTGCAGGCGGGACAGGGAAGATTGGCTGATGCCAGTGTAAAGGGAGTTGCAGTAATCTAGGCGGGAGGAGATGAATGTGTGGATGATCTTTTCGAGGTCATCAAACTGGAGGAATTGTTTTATTTTAGCTATCGTCCGAAGCTGAAAGAAGCTAGATTTTACCACGGCATTGACTAGTTTGTCAAATTTCAGTGTTGAGTCAAATATCACGCCAAGGTTTTTACCGTGAGGTTTGAGTAGTGGGGTAATAAGGCTTCCACGGCTGCCTGCTATCATTTTGATTGAGTCCGAGGGGCCGAGAAGGATGACCTCAAACTTACTCTCGTACCCGGGGAGTGGGTGGTTTGGGTGGGTACAGCAGATACCATAGATGAGGTTCCTTGTCCGAGGGTCACCAATGAGGTAGATAGTAGTTCAGCAATGCTCTGTTTACGGTAGAAGGACACTCAACCCCATTCTCCTGTCTTCCCCCTGTAACCTTTGACACCCTTACTAATCAAGAACCTGTCTATCTCTAAAAGCCCTTCCCCACAGTGCGAGTTCATTCCAAGAGCTCTCCCGAGTTTAAAAAAAAATCAAGCTCGTGGTAAGCACGGAGAATGAACGTAGCGGGTACGTCGGAGCTCGGGGACGCCTCTTAGCGGCTCGTAACGCTAACGGCAGGTACTCGGGAAGACTCGCTAACGGCTGGTAAGCTCGGGAAGACGCGTGAAGATTTTTCAACATGTTGAAAAATGTCCACGAGAGCCCCGAGTACCGACGAGTGGCCATTACCGTAAATCTCCGAGTTTGAATCAGGGCAAACTTGGGAGAGCTCTTGGAATGAACTCGTACCGTGGGACAGGGGTTTTAGAAATACCCACTGATTTGGCCTCCACAACCATCTGTGGCAATGAATTCCACAGATTCACCACCCTCTGGCTAAAGAAATTCCCCCTCCTCATCTCCTTCCTAAAGGATCGTCCTTTAATTCTGAGGCTACGATCTCTAGTCCTAGACTCTCCCACTAGTGGAAACATCCTCTCCACATCCACTCTATCCAGGCCTTTCCTTATTCGGTAAGTTTCAATGAGTTCCCCCCTCATCCTTCTAAATACACGTTGAAGGCATGAACATTGAGGCAATTTAAGGGTGAGCTTGTTGTGGTTGGCATTGTGGAATGAGACAGGCAGCTGGAAAAGCAGACTGATGAATGTGAGCATGCGGAAGCATTCAGCAGTGGTAAAACAGGAGAATAATGTTCACTCAACAGCAGGAAATATCCAGCTTCAAGCCACCAGTGGCCATTTAAATTCACTTTTACTTCCCATGCCACCAAGTAGAAAGCCTATTGATACAGATGGTATTCAGTTCAATATAAATGGAGCAGAGATGACCAATAATTAAGCCTCATGATGTCACTGTGTCAACAGCATGGGAGGACTAATTTCAGAACGTACAGGAAATGAAAGCAACAGGAGGTCCGTCCTCCGAAAGACCACCCAACGCCAAAACCAAAAGAACAGTGGAGTCCCGAAGTGGTACAGGCCCCACCACCCATTATCCGGCACAATAGACAATAGACAATAGGTGCAGGAGTAGGCCATTCGACCCTTCGAGCCTGCACCGCCATTCAATGTGATCATGGCTGATCATCCCCAATCAGTACCCCGTTCCTGCCTTCTCCCCGTATCCCCTGACTCCGCTATCTTTAAGAGCCCTATCTAGCTCTCTCTTAAAAGTATCCAGAGAACCTGCCTCCACCGCCCTCTGAGGCAGAGAATTCCGCAGACTCACCACTCTCTGTGTGAAAAAGTGTTTCCTCGTCTCCGTTCCAAATGGCTTACTCCTTATTCTTAAACTGTGTGTGGCCCCTGGTTCTGGACTCCCCCAACATCGGGAACGTTTCCTGCCTCTAGCGTGTCCAAACCCTTAATAATCTTATATGTTTCAATGAGATACCCTCTCATCCTTCTAAACTCCAGAGTGTACAAGCCCAGCCGCTCCATTCTCTCAGCATATGACAGTCCTGCCATCCCGGGAATTAACCTTGTAAACCTACGATGCACTCCCTCAATAGCAAGAATGTCCTTCCTCAAATTAGGGGACCAAAACTGCACACAAGACTCCAGGTGTGGTCTCACTATGGCTCTGTACAACTGCAGAAGGACCTCTTAGCTCCTAATACAATGATTGTGTTCACTGGTAAACGTTCAAGAGTCACGAGTCATGCGTTCTAAAGGATTTTCCGGCACCCTTGGTTCCAGAGCCTTGCCGGATTATCCGTTCTGCCGGACCAACAGAGATCACGGCCTTGAGGGGGGGGGGGGGGGGGGGGCCGAGATACCGGCCCGGGAAGTCGGCTGTGGGAACGGATCTGCCGGCTCTGGCCGGGCCGCAGTTCCAGAGTCCCAGCTGCAGGGGGCAGATTCCACCCGCCGATCGGCCGCGGAAGTCCCGATGAGGTCGAGATCGGCCGCGGGCGGGAAAGCTCCGAGGCGGATTTCGAGCGCGCTCTCTAAATGGGAGTGATTATAGATCATAAACTTTGTTGGAAGCCACATATAGAATACATCAAACGGAAATTATCTAAATCCATTGCTATTCTTTACAAAACAAAGGATCTGTTGAATAAGAAGTGTGTGTATACATTGTATTGCTCGCTTATAATGCCATATATGTCATATTGTGTTTCTTATTTTCTTTTGGTGCTCTTTAAATTGAATTCTGTCCTTGATTTGTGTACTGTGGTGTTTTTATATTTAATTTATTCCGATTATGTGTTTTGTATTTTTTTTTTTTTTTTTTTTTTTTTTGTGATTCTATGCATTGTAAGGTGTCCTTGGGTTTTAGAAAGGCGCCAGTAAATAAAATGATTATTATTATTATTATTATTATTATATTGTGTTGAAGTTTGGGGAAATGTATATAAAACAAATATAGACCCTATAATTAAACTCCAGAAAAGAGCTATTAGAATAATACATAAAGCTTCTTACCGTGAAACTACAAAATCCATTATTCATAAAGTCCGGTATCTTAAAAGTTTTGGATATTGTGCATGTTAAGGCATTAGAAATACTTTTCCGAGTTAGGAATAAAAACCTTCCTGTTAGTATTCAAAAAAATATTTAAATTAAGAGAAGGACATTATAATTTAAGGGGGTTGTGTATTTTTGAAACATGCAAAGTGAGAACCAGTGTACAATATAGATGTGTCTCAGTTTTGGGTCAAATTATGGAACGGACTTAGTGATGAGTTGACATTTTGTAGCTGTCTGTCGAGTTTCAAAAAAGCCTTAACATGTAAAGTAAATAAGGATTATAATTTAAAATGCAAAATAAGTAAGGATTACATAGAAAATAGAAAATAGGTGCAGGAGGAGGCCATTCGGCCCTTCGAGCCATGATCATATTGAATGGCGGTGCAGGCTCGAAGGGCCGAATGGCCTCCTCCTGCACCTATTTTCTATTATCTATGTAATCCTTACATATTTTGCATTTTAAATTATAATCCTTATTTATTTTACATGTTAAGGATGTGATCGTGGCTGATTACAATTTAGAGTTTAAATTTTTTTTTATTTCCTTTGTAATGCTTATATTCTGGGTTATCTTATGGATTGGATAGGATAGGCAAAAATAAGTTTTGTGGCTTCAGCCTATTCCTTTTTCGGTCATTGATTATGTGAACGTTGTGTGAAGTGGATACAGTGTTGGTTCATATTCACACAGATTGTAGAGTTTTGTTCTTTTTAATGTATGACTCAAATAAACTATTCATTCATTCATTCATTCATTCATTCAATCATTCATTCATTCATTCATTCAGGTTAAAGGAAGTGCCGGAACCACCAGTTGGTATCGGACCACAAAATCGGTGGTGGGACCCGTGTAACAAAATGTCGTACCTCAACACATCAACAGCATCTGAGACGGCAGCTTGGAAGTAGCTGCCAGACGGATTGTAGTGGTACGGCCGACAGTAGGTTGGCTTCACCTTCCGAATCTCCACCTCACAACCTGTTTGAAACAAAGCCAATGGTTAAGTTTAGTGTTAGGTGCATTATAGTCACGTATGCCGAGTTACAGAGTTATAGAGTGATACAGAGTGGGAACAGGCCCTTAAACCCAACATGCCCACACTGACCAACATGCCCCATCTACATTAGTCCCACCTGCCTGCGTTTGGCCCATATCCCTCCAAACCTGCCCTATCCATGTGTTTTCCAAATGTTTCTTAAACGTTGCGATAGTCCCTGCCTCAACTACCTCCTCCAATTGCAGCTCTCTTCAGGCCCTTCAACCCAACTTGCCCACACCGACCAACACCCCCCAGCTACACTAGTCCCACCTGTCTGCATTTAGCAGATATCCCTCTATATCTTTCCCATCCATATTAGACAATAGACATTAAACAATGGTGATGGGAAGGATGAGCAGGATTACTTTAACGTTCATGAGCCAAGCACCGACAAGTCTCAGGTAATTTTATAACCACAGCCACGTATGTTTTCTCGATGCTTGCCCACGCCTCCATCTTGTGCCTCGGGGATTCATACTCCAGTTCCAGACCATTGTGGGCTCCACATTCCCTTGATTATCAATGGACAATAGACAATAGGCAATAGGTGCAGGAGTAGGCCATTTGGCCCTTCGAGCCAGCACCGCCATTCACTGTGATCATGGCTGATCATCCCCAATCAGTACCCCGTTCCTGCCTTCTCCCCATATCCCTTGACTCCACTATCTTTAAGAGCCCTATCTAACTCTCTCTTGAAAGTGTAAATACGCTCTTCTAAAGCTAAACCCCCTAGTCTAGTTCAATAAAAAACACTGACTCAAGCACTGGACCAACTAAACTTTAGTTTTAGAAAGAACAGCAAATTCCCCAATACGATACCTAAACCACCGCGGGTTCAATCCTTGTCTCTGCGTGGCCAAGCCCTTCAGCCTCGTGCAAGTAGACACTGCCCAAAAGGTCAAGCAGTCCCAAGCGCCCTTCCAGAAGATCGACACTGATCTAAAATGGAGCTACCTTTTATAGTTCCACGAACCTTGAGGGGCCGAACTACACAGGGGTGGTCCCCTTACAATCCAATCAAACATATCAATTACATCAATACATTATTGACAGTTCCCCAAACCAATTACGGAGCATCTAAAACAATGTTTCTTGCAGAAGCTTCTGGAAGGAAGCTAATTCACTGAATAATGCAACATTTACCCTGGAACTCGAAACAATTCTGCCAGGGCTTAACACTTTGGCCAATCAACAAACAGCAGGGTAACTGTCTTGCAACATTATTTACATTATTTACAATTATTTTGCAGCAATCCACTCAAACTCATGCATTTACAATACTTTAGAGGTCCTCTGCAAGAATCTCATACATACTGACAATTGAAGAGATACTTATACATTTCTTCTCTGAAACACTGATCTGGAACCTAGACTTCCTGGCACAGCCAGCAGCCTGTGGCGGATGTGCAGGAGTGGGCGCCGTTTGTACGGGAGCCTGCCTGCAGTCCGTCCTCTAACCCTTATTATTTTCTATAACTTTTATTTGGAGGTCTATTCTTTCTATATGAGGGGTGGGGGGGGGGGGGACTGTTTTAACCCCAGTTCTACCTGGTCGGACATGCGGTTTTCCTCCAAATCGCATCTTCGCTCTCCCCATGCGGCCTTCCATCGTGCTGGAGCGGCGTTTCCTGCCGGGACCACAGCTTCGGCGGCACAGCGCTGGGACACCAACACGGAGCGGGCGATGCCTTGCCGGGTCGCCGCTCCGGAGTGCTGTGACCGCCGACCACCAACATCGAGGAGCTGTGGTCTGCGGTCTGCGGGCGTCCCGCCGCGGACGGGCGGCGCTAGATCGAAAACACCGTGGAGTCAGAGTCGGAGCTCCAACCGGCACGGCCTGAAGACTACGGGCGTCGCAGTCTCCGGGGAGGGAGCGGCCGCTCCAGACACTTCCAAGCTGCTGAGGACTTTCCACCCGATGGGTCTACAACTTCGGGCTGCCGTTGCGGCAACTGGCTGCGGAGGCCTCAAAATTGGCCCCGACCTCGGGTGGACTAGGAGGAAGAGGAGGACTGGACATTTTGGTGCCTTTCCCTCACAGTGGAGAGTGTCGACTCTGCTGTGGGGGGATGTTCATGTTGAATCTCTTATAGTGTTTTTTTTCATTTATATGGATAATTTTCTCAGTAAAGCACTTTGGCTTCATTGATTGAAATTGATTGAAAAGTTCTATATAAATAAATTGACTCTACTTTACTTCTTATACTGAAATACAAAATTGACCACCTTGTAATGCATGAATCTTCTGCTTTTCTATTCTGGCTCCATTCTGGCCACGACTTACAAAAGCATCCAGTGACTTGGCCTCCACTGCCTTCTGTGGCAGAGAATTCCACAAATTCACAACTCTCTGGGTGAAAACGTTTTTCCTCAACTCCGTTCTAAATGGCTTAAAGGCCTGTCCCACTTTCCCGAGTTATTCACGAATTTTCCCGAGTTATTCACGAATTCTCCCGAGTTTTCCCCTTGATTCAAACTCGCAGAATGTTCGTAACAAGTCCGTAGGAGGCCGTAGATATATCGTAGTGGCTTGTTATGGCAGCCGTAGGTACTCAGGGCATCCTCCCGATTATTTATTTTTACTCGTGGACATTTTTTTCTCAGGCTGGAAAAAACGTCCCGACTTACCCGATGCCCCGAGTGAAGGAAATAGGCAACGTTTCGGGCCGAAACGCTTCTTCAGTGATGTAGGGTGGGGGGGTGGGGAGAAGATGGGGAGATCGGGAACATATTCCTGTGCAAATGTCTTTTACATGCTGTTATAGTACCTGCCTCAATTACTTCCTCTGGAAGTTCGTTCCATGCACCCACCACCCTCTGGGTGTAAAGGTTGCCCCCTCAGGTTCCTACTAAATCTTTCACCTCTCACCATAAACCTTTGTCCTCTGCTTCCAAATCCCCCTACTCTGGGAAATAGACGCTGTGCATTTACTGGATCTATTCCTCACAGTGAAAAGCTTTGTCGTAGAATATTGCTTAGAACATACAGCACAGTATAACGGGACCTTCGGCCCACAATGTCTGTGCAGAACATGATGCCAAGTTAAACTGATCTCATCTGCCTGTACGTGATCCATATCCCAGCATCTGCAGTTCCTTCTTAAACCATATCCCTCCGGTTGGCGGTGCAACTCACGTTGCAGCGGCCCCCTGCAGCCTGTCTGTCTTTTTAAATTTTTTTGTCCAGTTAAATGTAGTTGTTGTGTTCTTTTATGCTGTTTTTGGCTGTGTATATGTGGGGGGCGGGGAGGGGAAACTTTTAAAATCTCTTCCCCGCACGGGAGACCCGACCTTTTTCCCGGCTTACTGTCGGTGGACTGAGATATCGGCAGTTCGCGGATGCCTGGTGGGAGACTGCTTTCTGGAGCTCCCACAACGGCGGCTTCTCCCACCCGAGTCGCGGGGTTGGAACGACCGGAGCGGGGCCGTACATCGCCCGGCGCGGCTTTAACGGCCGCGGGACATGCCAACGCCCGCCGGGGGCTCCCACATTGAGACATTAAGACCTGGAGCGGGGCCGTACATCGCCCGGCGCGGCCTTAACAGCCCGTGGGGACCTTACCATCGCCCGCCTGGGGCTTTAACATCAGGAGAAAAATGGAACACAGGGGAGAGAAAAGACTTTGCCTTCCATCACAGTGAGGAGGAGATTCACTGTGATGGATGTTTGTGTGAATTGAATTGTTTGTGTTTCGTGTGGAAATTGTTTTGTTTGTATGGCTGTGGAAACAGAGTTTCGTTTGAGCCTCACTGAGGTTCAAATGACAATGAATAAATATTGTATATTGTATATGCAAATATACCACCGTAACGGCCGCCTCGCCAGCAGTCTTTGTCCCTTCTATGTTTTTGTTATTTTAAGTATGTCTTGAATGTTTGTTTTAATGTCTCTTGGTATGTTTTATGTGGGGGTGGGGGGGGGGTCGGGGGAAACCTTTTTCAGTGACTTACCTCGACTGAGATGAGATTTTTCTCCATGTCGCATCTCTCCCCCACCCCCCCCCCCCCCCCCCCCCCCGCTTTGCTGCCTACAACGTGGAGTGGTGCGGCCTTTCCTGAGCTTCAAGCCGCAGGTGCGGCGCGGACTTACCATCGTGGAGCCTGGGATCTTTTGCTGAGGATCGCCAGTGTTGGAGCTCCGACCGTGGGGCCTGTGGACTTTTAATGCCGTCAAGCAGCGGTCACCGGTAAGAAGCGGCCGACTCGGGAGCTCCATGCCGCAGGGTGTTCAGATCCGTCCCGACGCCGTAGTTGCCATCATGCTGACGAGAGGGCTTTAACAGCGGACCGTCGGCAACGGCCCCGTTCAAAGGCCCCGACCACGGGTGAACAAAGGAGGAAGATGACTGAACTTTATTGCCTTTCCATCACAGTGGTGAATTGTTGATTCCACTGTGGTGGATGTTTATGTTAAACTTTATTTTTTTTGTTGCTGTGTGTATTTTTGCTTTTACTTAGTATGGCTGTATGGTAACTCAAATTTCACTGTACCGTAATTGGTACATGTGACCAATTATATTGAATCTTGAATCCATGTGCCTATCTAAAAACCTCTTAAACACCACTATCCCCACAGTGAAGATGTGGAATACAGATTTGTCCGAGACACTACACTTGGAAAACATTAGGCTTGTCTTAGGCGGAAAAAACAGATCAATTTCTTAAGACATGGACACCCTTTCACTGAATTTTTTACAACAATAGTATGGTGAAACACAAATTTAAATTTAAATCCGATGCTATGTTGGGTGGGGGGGGGGGGGGGCGGGGGGGAGGGGCGAAGTATATCTCCATCTTTTCTTTCTTATTCCTCTTTCTCTCTGCTGCACTGCTTTGGTAGCTTAGGGGTCTTTTTCTCGTTCATTTCTATTTTATCCTTCATTCTTTCCTTTCTTCTTTTCTTGCTTTCCCTTAGTTTCTATTTTTCCTTTTTTAAATTGAGGTTATCAGGTTAAAAATGAAGCTGTACAATAATTGTATAATTGTAGATGGCGAACGTTTTATGCTTGTACAATTGCTTCTAATAAAATTAAAATATTAAAAAAAAAAAAAAAAATTAAATTAAAAAAAATAAAAACACCACTATCGTATCTACAACTAGAACCTCTGGCACTGGTGGTGCGTTCCAGGCACCCACCACCCTCTCAAACAAAAAAAAAAAGCCCCACACATCTCCGTTAAACTGTCTACAGCAGGTAGTGAAGAAGGCATGTTGGCCTTCATAACAAGGAGTTGAGCATAGGAGCAAAGAGGTCCTTCTGCCGTTGGACAGAGCCCCTGGTGAGACCACACCTGGAGTATTGTGTGCAGTTTTGCCTCTCCAAACTTGAGGAAGGACATTCTTGCTATTGAGGGAGTGCAACGTAGGTTCACTAGGTTAATTCCTGGGATGGCGGGACTGTCAAATGTTGATGGATTGGAGCGGCTGGGCTTGTATTACTCCTGGAATTTAGAAGGATGAGAGGGTAT
>CM075977.1:220340956-220444483 GCA_038087875.1 Malacoraja senta | reverse complement strand
GTTGACGGTGGATGTGCAATGGAAGGCATTTAAAGACTGCATGGATGAACTACAACAATTGTTCATCCCAGTTTGGCAAAAGAATAAATCAGGGAAGGTAGTGCATTCGTGGATAACAAGGGAAATCAGGGATAGTATCAAAACAAAAGATGAAGCATACAAATTAGCCAGAAAAAGCAGCCTACCAGAGGACTGGGAGAAATTCAGTCCATCAGAGGACAAAGGGCTTAATTAGGAAAGGGAAAATAGATTATGAAAGAAAACTGGCAGGGAACATAAAAACTGACTGCAAAATTTTTTATAGATATGTGAAGAGAAAAAGATTAGTTAAAACAAATGTAGGTGCCTTGCAGTCAGAAACAGGTGAATTGATCATGGGGAACAAGGACATGGCAGACCAATTGAATAACTACTTTGGTTCTGTCTGTGGATAGAGAACTGGCTGGCAGACAGGAAGCAAAGAGTAGGAGTAAACGGGTCATTTTCAGAATGGCAGGCAGTGACTAGTGGGATACCGCAAGGCTCAGTGCTGGGACCCCAGCTATTTACAATATATATTAATGATTTGGATGAGGGAATTGAATGCAACATCTCCAAGTTTGCGGATGACACGAAGCTGGGGGGCAGTGTTAGCTATGAGGAGGATGCTAGGAGGCTGCAAGGTGACTTGGATAGGCTGGGTGAGTGGGCAAATGCATGGCAGATGCAGTATAATGTGGATAAATGTGAGGTTATCCACTTTGGTGGCAAAAACAGGAAAGTAGACTATTATCTGAATGGTGGCCGATTAGGAAATGGGGAGATGCAACGAGACCTGGGTTTCATGGTACACCAGTCATTGAAAGTAGGCATGCAGGTGCAGCAGGCAGTGAAGAAAGCGAATGGTATGTTAGCATTCATAGCAAAAGGATTTGAGTATAGGAGCAGGGAGGTTCTACTGCAGTTGTACAGGGTCTTGGTGAGACTACACCTGGAGTATTGCATACAGTTTTGGTCTCCAAATCTGAGGAAAGACATTCTTGCCATTGAGGGAATACAGAGAAGGTTTACCAGACTGATTCCTGGGATGGCAGGACTTTCATATGAAGAAAGACTGGATAGACTTGGCTTGTACTCGCTAGAATTTAGAAGATTGAGGGGGGATCTTATAGAAACTTACAAAATTCTTAAGGGGTTGGACAGGCTAGATGCAGGAAGATTGTTCCCGATGTTGGGGAAGTCCAGAACAAGGGGTCACAGTTTAAGGATAAGGGGGAAATCATTTAGGACCGAGATGAGAAAAACATTTTTCACACAGAGAGTGGTGAATCTGTGGAATTCTCTGCCACAGAAGGTAGTTGAGGCCAGTTCATTGGCTATATTTAAGAGGGAGTTAGATGTGGCCCTTGTGGCTAAAGGGATCAGGGGGTATGGAGAGAAGACGGGTACAGGATAGTGAGTTGGATGATCAGCCATGATCACATTGAATGGCGGTGCAGGCTCGAAGGGCCGAATGGCCTACTCCTGCACCTATTTTCTATGTTTCTATGTTTTAAGCGTTCATGTCGCCGGGCTGGAAATGGGAAGTATCCCGAGCTAATTCTGCTACCACCATCATCTATTGCAACAAGTAATGGTTCCCACTGATTGTTGCTGGAAGCTTGCGTCCTTTTCAAGACGGACGACATTTGAAACATGGAAGAAGGACACGAAAGGAGAGGATCTGAATGGTGTCAGATTAGGAGAAGGGGAGGTGCAACAAGACCTGGGTGTTCTTTTACATCAGTCACTGAAAGTAACCATGCAGCTACAGCAGGCAGTGAAGAAAGCTAATGGCATGTTGGCCTTCATTGTGAGAGGATTTGAGTTTAGGAGCAAGGAGGTCCTACTGCAGTTGTACAAGGCCCTGGTGAGACCGCACCTGGAGTATTTTGTGCAATTTTGGTCTCCTAATTTCAGGAAAGACGTTATTGCTATTGAGGGAGTGCAGCGTAGGTTCACCAGGTTAATTCCTGGAATGGCGGGACTGACATATGGTGAAAGAATGGAGCAGCTGGGCTTGTATTTACTGTAATTTAGAAGGATGAGAAGGGATCTTATAGAAACATATACAATTCTTAAAGGATTAGACAGGCTAAATGCAGGAAACATGTTCCCGATATTGGGGGAGTCCAGAACCAGGGGCCACAGTTTAAGAATAAAGGGTAGGCCATTTAGGACTGAGATGAGGAAAAAATTCTTCACCCAGAGAGTTGTGAACCTGTGGAATTCTCTGCCACAGAAGGCAGTGGAGGCCGATTCACTGGACGTTTTCATGAGAGAGTTCGATTTAGCTCTTGGGGCTAAAGGAATCAAGGGATATGGGAGAAAGCAGGAACAGGGTACTGATTTTAGATGATCAGCCATGATCATATCTTGAATGGCCGAAGGGCCGAATGGCCTACTCCTGCACCTATTTTTCTATGTTTCGACTGTATGTATCTAATGTGCCAAATGCCTTTTTGACATCCCTATCTACCTGTGATGTCGCTATCAAGGAACTATGGACCTGCACTTCTAGATTCCTCTGTTCCACAACACTTCCCAGAGCCCTGTGTTGGTCCTGCCCATGTTAGACTTCCCAAAATGCACATCCCTCTGTATTAAATTCCATCAACAGCATGGTGGCGCAGCGGTAGAGTTCCGGCTTTATAGCGAATGCAGCGCTGGAGACCCGGGTTCGATCCTGACTACAGTTGCTGTCTGTACGGAGTTTGTACGTTCTTCCCGTGACCTGCGTGGGTTTTCTCCGAGATCTTCGGTTTCCTCCCACACTCTGAAGGCTAATTGGCTTGGTATAAATGTAAATTGTCCCTAGTGTATGTAGGATAGTGTTAATGTGCGGGGATCGCTGGTCGGTGTGGACTCAGTGGGCCGAAGAGCCTGTTTCCGTGCTGCATCTCTAAACGAAGCTAAACCATTTCTCAACCCAACAGGGCAAGGTCCTGCAGCAATTTCTGACTAGTAGGTTTAAATTTAGAATATAGAATCAAGGAACAGCAGATGCTGGTTTACAAAGGACTCAAAGTGCTGGAGTAACTCAGTGGGTCAAGCAGCATCTGTGGTCAGACTCGTCATGCAACGGTGAAAGCAACAGGTGTCCTAAATTTTCTGAAGCGCAACTTTCATCATTGTTCAACTTCTGTCAAGGAGAAGCTATACTTCACCCTCGTTAGACCTCATTTGGACTACGCAGTTGCAGCATGGGACCCATACACAAATAAAAACATTTCTTCCATCGAACGTGTCCAAAGACAGGCAGCTCGATTTGTTACTAACACCTATGAGAGAGAATAGGTAACGTTTCGGCCCGAAACGTTACCTATTTCCTTCGCTCCATAGATGCTGCTGCACCCGCTGAGTTTCTCCAGCATTTTTGTGGGCTCTTAAAGATAGTGGAGTCAGGGGATATGGGGAGAAGGCAGGAATGGGGTACTGATTGGGATGATCAGCCATGATCACATCAGGGACGTGCGGTCGGGGGAGGCAGAGCCTCACCTGTCATACTCCCAATGAAAATAGCTGTTAAGAAAAGTAAAGAAAAATAGTAATAAAATAAAATAAATATAAAGACTTTCCCACTGATCTGTTATAAATGTAATTTCTATATGAATCTAATCATTTTTTATAGTCAAAATCGTCACATTTTCGCAGCTCCGCTGCAAATACAGGGACAGATGAGAGGTGAGGCAGTGGCGAGCTGAGCCTCCCCTCTGATTGCTCAACCCCTCAGAAACTGGATGGAGCGCGGGCAATAAGCGTGTGCCTGTTACTATCTCTATGTATGTCACCAATGTAATGTATGTAAACCCCTTCATTACATGACCTTACCTTCCATGGTCCAGGTAACTTATTTCACATATAAATATAATAAATTTGTGCTTGCTGGTCTTATCATAAAACTGCAATGAAAAAGCTCCAGGGGAGGCAGCGTTCACGTCTGCCTCACTGAGGGGACGTGTCTTGAGCCCAGTGGAGGAAGAGCGAGCGTCAATTACGTAGGCTCAGCCCATGTAATTGACGCTGCCTCACTCTCCCTCCACGTTAGCTAGCTTCAGCAGTCGGGGAGCGCGGCGGCCCGGGGCTGCTCTTAGTGTTGTTACCGGTTAGATCCCTCGAATTGTCAGAGCCGAGACATCACTGGGCCGCCGTGAGGAAGGGTGCAATGGTGCGGTGGGGGGTTCGGCGGCGGTCAGAATGGGACGGCTGCGGGTTATAACGTGCCATCGTTCCTCTCTCCCTTCTCTTTCTCTTCCCCTTCTCTTTCTCTCCCCATTCTCTCTCTCTCTCCTCTCTCTCCCTTCTCTCTCTCTCCCTTCTCTCTCTTCCCCTTCTCTCTCTCTCTCTCCTTTCTCTCTCCCTTCTCTCCCTTCTCTCTCTCTCTCTCTCCCTTCTCTCTCTCTCCCCCTTCTCTCCCTCTCTCTCTCTCTCTCCTTTCTCTCTCTCTCTCCTTTCACTCTCTCTCCCCCTACTCTCTCTCTCCCCTTCTCTCTCTCCCCCTTCTCTCTCTCTCTCCCTTCTCTCTCTCTCCCTTCTCTCTCTCCCTTCTCTCTCTCCCTTCTCTCTCTCTCCCTTCCCTCTCTCCCCTTCTCTCCCCCTTCTCTCTCTCCCTCCCTTCTCTCTCTCTCCCCCTTCTCTCTCTCTCCCCCTTCTCTCTCTCCCTCCCTTCTCTCTCTCTCCCCATTCTCTCTCTCTCCTTTCTCTCTCTCTCTCCCTTCTCTTTCTCTCCCTTCTCTTCTCTTCTCGCTCCCTCCCTCCCAGCCCCGGCTCCACCCCTCTCTCTCCTCGGGGAGACGCGTTGATCAATACAGGGAGGGCCGGGCCACTGATACCAGCCAGTGCCTCCCCAGCCATTGACCTCACCGCACGTCACTGGATCACATTGAATGGTGGTGCTGGCTCGAACTGGTGGTGCTGCACCTATTGTCTATCGTCTGTTATGGAAGGACCATTGAGAAACCTGATAATTTGATATTGATAAAAATGAAAACAATTACTTTGGGTGCAGCATTTTCTACTTAAGATAAACGCAAAGGGCACAGTGACATTTAACATGACGCAAAGCATCGTACAGCCCAACAATAGGCTCTTAAACCAAACATGATGCCAATCTAAACTAATCTCCTCTCCCTCTCGAAACAGGCCCTTCGGCCCACCAAGTCCACACCGACCAGTGATCCCTGTACATTAACACTTATCCTACACACACTAGGGACAATTTACTTTCACACCAAAGCCAATTAACCTACAAACCTGTTCATCTATGGAGTGTGGGAGGAAACCGAAGATCTCGGAGAAAACGCACGCAGGTCACGGGGAGAACGTACAAACTCCGTACAGACAGCACCCGTAGTCAGGATGGAACCCGGGTCTCTGGCGCAGTGAGGCAGCAACTCTACCGCTGCACCACCGTGCCGCCCCATCTCTGGAGTGACGTGTCGGGTCGGGACCCTTCTTCTGGCTTGCAGTGTCATCAAATGTGTTCACTCACCACTTGCAAATGATCCTTGATAATCTGGGATAGACTCGGCTTGTACTCGCTAGAATTTAGAAGATTGAGGGGGGATCTTATAGAAACTTACAAAATTCTTAAGGGGTTGGACAGGCTAGATGCAGGAAGATTGTTCCCGATGTTGGGGAAGTCCAGAACAAGGGGTCACAGTTTAAGGATAAGGGGGAAATCTTTTAGGACTGAGATGAGAACTTTTTTTTTTCACACAGAGAGTGGTGAATCTGTGAAATTCTCTGCCACAGAAGGTAGTTGAGGCCAGTTCATTGGCAATATTTAAGAGGGAGTTAGATGTGGCCCTTGTGGCTAAAGGGATCAGGGGGTATGGAGAGAAGGCAGGTACAGGATACTGAGTTGGATGATCAGCCATGATCAATGTGCAAAACTGAGAGACATAGGAAGTCCTGTTTACCAGCTGCTATAAGGTTATATAATGCGCATAAATAACTGCACTTTTTTTTCCATTAATTGTATTTTAATTTGTATTTTAACTTGTATTTTAACTTGTTAAGTATGGAAGCTATTTGAGGAAATGTGTGGTGTTATGTCTGTCTTGAAGCTGTCGTGGCACTGTAATTTCCTGCAAAGGTATAATCAAATCAATCAAATCAAATCGAATGGCGGTGCAGGCTCGAAGGGCCGAATGGCCTACTCCTGCACCTATTTTCTATGTTTCTATGTGAAGCACAAATTAAATAGATCAAAAATGACTGGTGTTGGCCTGTTGTCATTTTCACATGGTGCGAGGCTGTAGTCATTATTTCTGCTTGTGTTTTAATGGCCCCTCAAAAATGAGCTTATCTCACAAAGATTTAGTCAGTAAATCAACCGTGCTGGTGGCATAGTTCCATCAAAGTAACTGGGATGTAAGTGTCTAGAGATTCTAACTTAATGTTATTTTAAGTTGCTTAAAATTGGGTCACTTACATTTGGAGAACGGGACACTGATTAGAGTCATAGAGTGACACAGCATGGAGACAGGCCCTTCGGCCCAACTTGCCCACACCGACCAACATGTCCCATCTACACTAGTCCCACCTGCCTGCGTTTGGCCCATATCGCTCCATACCTGTCCTATCCACATACCTGTCTAACAGAATGTAATGGCAAATTCATGTTCAGCTGTGGATTGGGCGTCAAGGTGGCGCAGCGGTAGATTTCCTGCCTCACGGAGCCAGTGACACGGGTTCGATCCTGACTGCGGGTGCTGTCTGTACGGAGTTTGTTCGTACTCCCCGTGACCTGCGTGGGTTTACTCCGAGATCTTCGGTATCCTCCCGCACTCCAAAGACGTATAGATTTGTAGTTCTCCGTGGATTGTCACCTTGTCGTGGTGGAGAAGCTTGTGTGGACCTGAGACCCTGAGAGCGATGCCGTCTGGAGCCATGCTTCTGGTAGGGCCACCCATGGTGGGAAGGTCGAGGGGGAAGTCTCTGACAAAGAGCAATCCAACCAAGACCTCAACGGTGGAACAGGTGGAGGACGATGGCTGACCTAAGTGGAGCGTCACAACGGCTGGGAAGGCGGATGAAGGCTGCAGCAAGAAAAGGGTCTCCGGTCGTCTTGGACTCCATGCCACTGGATCCTGACCCGGATCTGTCAAGGACCCCACGTGGGGTGGCTGTCTGTGCACCAGTCTCCCCACGTTAAACAAAGTCACGCACTGGCGTCCTCCATGAGAGGACAATCATACTTGTTTCGAGTGACTGCCGATGATGATGAGATTTGTAGGTAAATTGGCTTGGTACAAATGTCAAATTGTCCTAGTGTGTGTAGAGTTGTGTTAGTGAGCGGGGGGGGGGGGGGATCACTGGTCGCTGCTGACTGGGTGGTCCGAAGGGCTTGTTTCCGCGCTGTATCTCTAAACTAAAACTAAACTAAAATAGATCCAGTTCAACCCAGAGGTAAAAGACAAAGTGCTGGAGGAACTCAGCGGGTCAGACAACAACTGTGGAGGGAATGGACAGACCATGTTTCGAGTCGTGACCTTTCTTCACCTACAGCAGGCAGTGAAGAAAGCCAATGGCATGTTGGCCTTTATAACAAGAGGAATCGAATATAGGAGCAAAGAGGTCCTTCTGCAGTTGTACAGAGCCCTAGTGAGACCACACCTGGAGTATTGTGTGCAGTTTGTTTTGGTCCCCTAATTTGAGGAAGGACATTCTTGCTATTGAGGGAGTGCAGCGTAGGTTTACAAGGTTAATTCCCGGGATGGCGGGACTGTCATATGCTGAGAGAATGGAGCAGCTGGGCTTGTACACTCTGGAGATTAGAAGGATGAGAGGGTATCTCATTGAAGATTGTTAAGGGTTTGGACACGCTAGAAGCAGGAAACATGTTCCCGATGTTGGGGGAGTTCAGAAGCAGGGGCCACAGTTTAAGAATAAGGAGTAAGCCATTTAGAACGGAGACGAGGAAACACTTTTTCTCACAGAGAGTGGTGAGTCTGTGGAATTCTCTCCCTCAGAGGGCGGTGGAGGCAGGTTCTCTGGATGCTTTCAAGAGAGAGCTAGATAGGGCTCTTAAAAATAGCGGAGTCAGGGGATATGGGGAGAAGGCAGGAACGGGGTACTGATTGGGGATGATCAGCCATGATCACATTGAATGGCGGTGCTGGCTCGAAGGGCCGAATGGCCTACTCCTGCACCTATTGTCTATTGCCCATTGTCTATTGTCTATTCAGACGGTCTCAACCCGAAGCATTAGCGATCTATCCAAGCATCTGCAATTCCTTGTGTCTCCAGCAATGACTTAAACCTGTGTTGATTAATTTTTGTTTGAGGTGTAGGGAAGATAAATGGAGTTGATTTCCGATGCATCTTTGACACGGTGCTGCATTACATGTGATAAATCAGATCAGAGTCAGAAGGCTTGGATAAAGTGGATGCGGAGAGGATGTTTCCACTTGTGGGGGAGTCTAGGACCAGAGGACACAGCCTCAGAAAGGAAATGAGGAGGAATTTCTTTAGCCAGAGGGTGGTGAATCTGTAGAATTCATTGCCACAGAAGGCTGTGGAGGCCAAGTCAATGGATGTTTTTTAGGCGGAGATAGATAGATTGTTGATTAGCACGTGTGTCAGGGGTTATGGGGAGAAGGCAGGAGAATGGGGTCGTGAGGGAGAGATAGATCAGCCATGATTGAATGGCAGAGTGGACTTGTTGAGCCGAATGGTCCCAATTCTGCTCCGATAACCTATGAACTCATGAACTCATGAACAGACAATATATAGTAAAATGGAGAACTGAAAAATGACACGTGGTGTTGGTATAACTCATTGGGTTAGGCCGCATCTCTGGAGAACGTGAAGAGGTGACGTTTCGGGTCGGGACACTTCTTCAGACTGAACAAATCCCTAAGATAGACACAAAATGCTGGAGTAACTCCGTGGGTCAGGCAGCACCTCTGGAGAAAAGGAATTGGTGACATTTCAGGTTGGAACCCTTCTTCAGACCTACAGTGTCCTTGTTCTCCAGAGATGCTGTCTGACCCGCTGAGTTACTCCAGCATTTTGTGTTTATCTTCAGGGTAAACCAGCATCTGCAGTTCCTTCCAGTCTCCTGTCCCTGTCCTCCAGAGATGGGGACCTGCTCTGCCGAGTTACTCCAGCACTTTGTGTCCTTTTGTACATTAACCAGCATCTGCAGTTTTATCTTCCTACAGCATGGATAGCTAGCTGGCTTCACTAAAAGTCACAAAGACTAATGTGAAAGGTTGCGGTTTAATGTGGTATAGGTGGCCAATGGAATCTCTTGAGGTTCAGTACCGCGACACACTTATTCACAAATTTTAATAACAATTTAGACTTTGGAATTTAAAAAACGGTGGACTGTATTGTTTAAGGAAGAACCGCAGATGCTGGAAAAATTGAAATGCTGGAGAAACTCAGCGGGTGAGGCAGCATCTATGGAGCAAAGGAATAGGAATGTATTGTAGTACTTTTAACTGATGCTGTTATAACAAGGTAGATAAAAATGTTGGAGAAACTCAGCGGGTCAGGCAGCATCTATGGAGCAAAGGAATAGGCGACGTTTTGGCTCGAGACCCTTCTTCCCTAAACTCTTCGGAGAGAGGAAGAGAACCTCTTCAAAGTAGACATACCTTGAGGAGATTTCGCAGTATAGACAAAATGTTTAAGAAGGGCCTCGACCCGAAACGTCACCTATTTCCTTCGCTCCATAGATGCTGCCTCACCCACTGAGTTTCTCCAGCATTTTTGTCTACCTTCGATTTTTCCAGCATCTGCAGTTCTTTCTTAAACAACTGTTATTACAAGGTTAAGTTAGACGTTTTAGAAAACAACAAAATGTTGGTGTAACTCAGCGGGTGAGGCAGCATCTCTGGAGAACAGGGATAGGTGACGTTACACAGAGTGCTGGAGTAACTCAGCGGGTCAGGCAGCATCTGTGGAGAACATGGATAGGTGACGTTTCACAGAATGCTGGAGTAACTCAGCGGGCCAGGCAGCATCTCTGGAGAACATGGGAAGGTGACGTTTCGGATAGGGACAATTCTTCAGTCTGATGAGTCAGTCTGAAGAAGGGTCTCGACCCAAAACGTCACCTATCCATGTTCTCCAGAGATGCTGCCTGACCCGCTGAGTTACTCCCACACTTTGTTTATTTAGTTTTAGACATACAGTGTGGAAACAGGCCCTCAGCCCACCATGTCTGCACCGACCAGCGATCACCCCGTCCAACAGCACTATCCTACAGACTAGCGACAATTTACAGAAGCCAATGATCCTACAAGACTTACATAGATACATAGATACATAGAAAATAGGTGCAGGAGTAGGCCATTCGGCCCTTCGAGCCTGCACCGCCATTCAATATGATCATGGCTGATCATCCAACTCAGTATCCTGTACCTGCCTTCTCTCCGTACCCCCTGATCCCTTTAGCCACAAGGGCCACATCTAACTCCCTCTTAAATATAGCCAATGAACTGGCCTCAACTACCCTCTGTGGCAGAGAGTTCCAGAGATTCACCACTCTCTGTGTGAAAAAGTTTTTCCTCATCTCGGTCTTAAAGGATTTCCCCCTTATCCTTAAGCTGTGACCCCTTGTCCTGGACTTCCCCAACATTGGGAACAATCTTCCTGCATCTAGCCTGTCCCACCCCATAAGAATTTTGTACGTTTCTATAAGATCCCCTCTCAATCTCCTAAATTCTAGCGAGTATAAGCCAAGTCTATCCAGTCTTTCTTCATATGAAAGTCCTGACATCCCAGGAATCAGTCTGGTGAACCTTCTCTGCACTCCCTCTATGGCTATAATGTCCTTCCTCAGATTTGGAGACCAAAACTGTACGCAATACTCCAGGTGTGGTCTCACCAAGACCCTGTACAACTGCAGTAGAACCTCCCTGCTCCTATACTCAAATCCTCTTGCTATGAAGGCCAACATACCATTCGCTTTCTTCACTGCCTGCTGCACCTGCATGCCTACTTTCAATGACTGGTGTACCATGACACCCAGGTCTCGCTGCATCTCCCCATTTCCTAATCGGCCACCATTCAGATAATAGTCTGCTTTCCTGTTTTTGCCACCAAAGTGGATAACCTCACATTTATCCACATTTAAACACTTGTATGTGTTTGGAGTGTGAGAGGAAACCGGAGCACCCGGAGAAAACCCACGCGGTCACGGGGAGATCGTACAGACAGCGCCCGTAGTCGGGATCATTCCTGGGTCTCTGGCGTCGTAAAGCAGCAACTCTACTGCTGCACCACCGTGCCCCTGTGTCCTTATGGGTAAACCAGCATCTGCAGTTCCTTGTATCTACCCCTGCACTGATCTATGCTTTGAGTTTAGAAGGATGAGGGGGGGGACCTCATTGAAACTTACCGAATAGTGAATGGCCTGGATAGAATGGATGTGGAGAGGATGTTTCCACTGGTGGGAGAGTCAAGGACCAGAGCCCACAGCCACAGAATAAAAGGACGTACCTTTAGAAAGGAAATGCGGAGGATTTCGTTTGGTCAGAGGGTGGTGAATCTGTGCGAGGCCAAGTCAGTGGATATTTGTAAGGCGGAGATAAATAGATTCATGATCAGTACGGGTGTCAGGGGTTACGGGGCGAAGGCAGGAGAATGGGGTTGAGATGGAGAGATAGTTCAGCCATTATTGAATGGTGGAGTAGACTCGATGGGCCGAATGGCCTAATTCTGCTGCTAGAATTTACGAAGTTACGCTCAGTTTTCACCCCAGCCCAGTCACAGATTCCAGTGACTCCAGATTTATCTGGCCTCTGCTAAACCACTTATTCCTGGAATCATTCTTGTAAACATCCTCTGGAACCTCTCCAGAGCCAGCACGTCCTTCGTAGAAAAGAACTGCAGCTGCTGGTTTAAATCGTAGGTAGACACAAAATGCTGGAGTAAGTCTGAAGACGTTTCTCGAACCCAAGACGTCCCCCATTCCTTCTCTCCAGAGATACTGCCTGGCCCGCTGAGTTACTCCAGCATTTTTGTGTCTATCTTCGATTTAAACCAGCATCTGCAGTTCTTTCATACGATGGATGTGCTGGTTCTGGAGAGGATCCAGAGGAAGTTTACAAGAATCATTCCAGGAATGAGTGGGTTATCGTATGATGAGAGCTGGCTGAGGCCAGAAAAATCTGGAGACACCGGAATCTGTGACTGGGCTGGGGTGAAAACTGTGCGTAATGGGGCTGTCCCACTGTACGAGCTAATTCAAGAGTTCTCCCGAGTTTGCCCTGATTCGAACTCGGAGAATTACGGTAACGGCCGCTCGTAGGTACTCGGGGCTCTCGTGGACATTTTTCAACAAAATCTTCAAGAGTCTTCACGAGCTTACCGCGTTTCCCGAGTACCTGCCGTTAGCCTTACGAGCCGCTAAGAGACGTCCCCGAGCTCCGACGTACCCGCTACGTACATTCTACGTGCTTACCACGAGTTTGATTCTTTTTTTTTAACTCGGGAGAGCTCTTGAATTACCTCGTACAGTGGGACAGGCCCTTAACGTCGTAAATTCTAGCAGCAGAACCTTCTTCAGCCTGAAGAAGGGTCTCGACCGGAAACGACACCCATTCCTTCTCTCCAGAGATGCTGCCTGACCCGCTGAGTTACTCCAGCATTTTCTGTCCACCAGTACATCCTTCCTCAGATATGGGGCCAAAAACTGCTCACAATATTCCACTCTTGGAATGGGGGGGGGGGTTTGCATTGCTTTGTCCAGGGGGCAGCATCTCGGACAACTCTCACGCTGCCTCCCCTCGGGCCAAAAGCAGCAGGACTCGGCTAACTGAAACAATATTTCCCCCTCACTTCAAGCAGCAAACTTGTGTTTTATTCCTTTAATGAAACTTCTGCAGTCTTGTGTTTTCCTTCAAACTTCGATAGTGCAGTAAAGCCCCTGTCCCACTGTACGAGGTAATTCAAGAGTTCTCCCGAGTTTTCCCCTGATTCGAACTCGGAGAATGTCCGTAGCGGGTACGTAGGAGTTCGTGGATGTCTCCTAGCGGCTCGTACGAGTAAAAAGTAACCATTTCTTTCATCACCAGTATTTTCTTTACTCGTGGACATTTTTCACAGTGTTGAAAAAACGTCACGAGTTTACCGGAGTTCCCGAGTACCCACCGTTAGCATTACGAGCCGCTACGAGACATCCACGAACTCCTACGTACTCGCTACGGACATTCTCCGATTTCGAATCAGGGGAAAACTCGGGAGAACTCTTGAATTACCTCGTACAGTGGGACAGGGGCTTCAGGCATTATTCAATTTCAAGAGTCAAGACTCAAGAGTCAAGAGAGTTTTATTGTCATGTGTCTCAGATAGGACAATGAAATTCTTGCTTGCTGCAGCACAACAGAATATGTAAACATAGTACAGAACAGGAGATAAAAGTTCAGTGTGTGTATCGACCATAGACCATATATACACAATAAATAAAAAAATAGTGCAATAATAATAATAGTCTGTTGTAGTTCAGAGCTTACTTGATGTCATGTTTAATAGCCTGATGGCTGTAGGGAAGTAGCTGTTCCTGAACATGGACCTTTCAGTTTTCAGGCTCCTGTACCTTCTTCCCGATGGCAGTGGTGAGATGAGTGTGTGGCCAGGATGGTGTGGGTCTTTGATAATGTTGGCAGCCTTTTTGAGGCAGCGACTCCGATAGATCCCTTCGATGGTGGAGAGGTCAAAGCCGGTGATGGACTGGGCAGTGGTCACAACTTTCACATCGAAATAAAAGTGTTGTCAAATAAATGGTTGAGGTGAAATGACAAACTTTATTAAAATGTCTGAAGAAACGTCGACCCGAAACGTCACCTATTCGTTTTCTCCAGAGAAGCTGCCTGACCCGCTGAGTTACTCCAGCATTTTGTGTCTATCTTTGGTTTAAACCAGCATCTGCAGTTCTTTCCAACACAAAGACAAAATTGAACTTTTTTAAAATGTGCATGTGATTTACAACCAACTGGTTTGTTCAATTGAACAGAATTTAGTTTAGTTTTAGAGATACAGCATGGAAACAGGCCCTTCGGCCCACAAAGTCCATGCTGGCCATTGATCATAAACCCAAAATGCTGGAGTAACTCAGCGGGTCAGGCAGCACCTCTGGAGAAAAGGAATAGGTGACGTTTTGGGTGGAGACCATTCTTCGGAGACTCTGATCACACTAGTTCTGTGTTATCTAAATTATCTAAATGGTGGCCGACTAGGAAAAGGGGAGATGCAGCGAGACCTGGGTGTCATGGTACACCAGTCATTGAAAGTAGGCATGCAGGTGCAGCAGGCAGTGAAGAAAGCGAATGGTATGTTAGCTTTCATAGCAAAAGGATTTGAGTATAGGAGCAGGGAGGTTCTACTGCAGTTGTACAGGGTCTTGGTGAGACCACACCTGGAGTATTGCGTACAGTTTTGTTCTCCAAATCTGAGGAAGGACATTATTGCCATAGAGGGAGTGCAGAGAAGGTTCACCAGACTGATTCCTGGGATGTCAGGACTGTCTTATGAAGAAAGACTGGATAGACTTGGTTTATACTCTCTAGAATTTAGGAGATTGAGAGGGGATCTTATAGAAACTTACAAAATTCTTAAGGGGTTGGACAGGCTAGATGCAGGAAGATTGTTCCCGATGTTGGGGAAGTCGAGGACAAGGGGTCACAGCTTAAGGATAAGGGGGAAATCCTTTAAAACCGAGATGAGAAGAACTTTTTTCACACAGAGAGTGGTGAATCTCTGGAACTCTCTGCCACAGAGGGTAGTCGAGGCCAGTTCATTGGCTATATTTAAGAGGGAGTTAGATGTGGCCCTTGTGGCTAAAGGGATCAGAGGGTATGGAGAGAAGGCCGGTACGGGATACTGAGTTGGATGATCAGCCATGATCATATTGAATGGCGGTGCAGGCTCGAAGGGCCGAATGGCCAACTCCTGCACCTATTGTCTATGTTTCTATGTTTCTATCCCACTTTCCCATCCACTTCGAACACATTCAGGACAATTTAGCGTCCAATTAACCTGCAAGCCTTCATGTCTTTGGGATGTGGGAGGAAACTGGAACACCTGGAGGAAACCCATGCAGCCACAGGGAGAACGTGTCAACTCCACACAGACAGCACCCGAGGTCAGGATCAAACCTACATCTACAGAATCTACAGGTAGTGTGGAGAAAGCAGGGACTCTGCAGACGGACTTGGACAGGTTGGGAGAGTGGGCAGAGAAGTGGCAGATGGAATATAGTGAAGCAAAATGTGGAGTCATGCATTTTGGTAGTAGGAATAAAAGCGTAGACTATTTCCTAAATGGGGAGAGAATCCAGAAATCGGAGGTGCAAAGGGACTTGGGAGCGCTGGTGCAGGATTCCCAAAAAGTTAATCTGCAAGTCGAATCGGTAGTAAAGAAAGCAAACGCAATGCTAGCATTTATTTCAAGAGGGCTTGTACACAAAAACAAAGGTGTAATACTGAGGCTCTATAAGTCGCTGGTAAGGCCACATTTGGAATATTGTGAGCAATTTTTAGGCTATTTACGATATATATTAATGATTTGGACGAGGGAATTGAATGCAACATCTCCAAGTTTGCGGATGACACGAAGCTGGGGGGCAGTGTTAGCTGTGAGGAGGATGCTCGGAGGCTGCAAGGTGACTTGGATAGGCTGGGTGAGTGGGCAAATGCATGGCAGATGCAGTATAATGTGGATAAATGTGAGGTTATCCACTTTGGTGGCAAAAACAGGAAAGTAGACTATTATCTGAAAGGTGGCCGATTAGGAAAAGGGGAGATGCAACGAGACCTGGGTGTCATGGTACACCAGTCATTAAAAGTAGGCATGCAGGTACAGCAGGCAGTGAAGAAGGCGAATGGTATGTTAGCATTCATAGCAAAAGGATTTGAGTATGGGAGCAGGGAGGTTCTACTGCAGATGTACAGGGTCTTGGTGAGACCACACCTGGAGTATTGCGTACAGTTTTGGTCTCCTAATCTGAGGAAAGACATTCTTGCCATAGAGGGAGTACAGAGAAGGTTCACCAGACTGATTCCTGGGATGTCAGGACTTTCATATGAAGAAAGACTGGATAGACTCGGTTTGTACTCGCTAGAATTTAGAAGATTGAGGGGGGATCTTATAGAAACGTACAAAATTCTTAAGGGGTTGGACAGGCTAGATGCAGGAAGATTGTTCCCGATGTTGGGGAAGTCCAGAACAAGGGGTCACAGTTTAAGGATAAGGGGGAAATCTTTTAGGACCGAGATGAGGAAAACATTTTTCACACAGAGTGGTGAATCTCTGGAATTCTCTGCCACAGAAGGTAGTTGAGGCCAGTTCATTGGCTATATTTAAGAGGGAGTTAGATGTGGCCCTTGTGGCTAAAGGGATCAGGGGGTATGGAGAGAAGGCAGGTACAGGATACTGAGTTGGATGATCAGCCATGATCATATCGAATGGCGGTGCAGGCTCGAATGGCCGAATGGCCTACTCCTGCACCTATTTTCTATGTTTCTATGTTTCTATTTTGGGCACCATATCTGTGGAAGTATGTGCTGGCTCCGGAGATGGTCCAGAGGAGATTTACAAGAATTATCCCAGGAATGCATAGGTTAACCTATGATTTGTCGGCACTGGGCCTGTACTCGCTGAAGTTTAGAAGAATGAGGGGGGACCTCATCGAAACATGCAGAATAGTGAAAGGCCTGGATAGAGTGGATGTGGAGAAGATATTTCCACTAATGGGAGAGTCTAGGACTAGAGGTCACAGCCTCAGAATTAAAGCACGTTCTTTTAGGAAGGTGATGAGGAGAATTTTATTTTGTCAGAGGGTGGTGAATCTGTGGAATTCTTTGCCACAGAAGGCCTTCTTCTTGCGTACGGCGTGCACAGCCTAAAGTTGTAAGACAACTTGTTCTGTTTGATCTTCTGTTTGTGCACGCCAGGTTGATTGCATTCGTCGAAACCGGGTGGACCACGTGAAGGTTGCAATCTCCCGCCCCACACAGAAGGCTGTAGAGGGCCAAGTCAGTGGATATATTTAAGTGGAGATAGATAGATTCTTCATTAGTACAGGTGTCAGAGGTTATGGGGAGAAGGCAGGAGAATGGGGTTAGGAAAGTTAGATCGGCCATGATTTGAATGGCCGAGTAGACTTGATGGCCGAATGGCCTAATTCTCCTCCTGTCATATGCCCTCATGACCTTTTGAACCCGGGTCTCTGGCGTTATGAGGCGGTGGCTCCACCAGCTGTACCGTAGCAAAATGCAGCACAGGAACAGGCCCTTCAACCCGCAATGTCTGTGCTGAACATGAAGTTAATCTAATCTCCAGCTGAGTCTTTGGAGTTCAACTTCAAGTTCAAGTGAGTTTATTGTCATGTGTCCCTGATAGGACAATGAGATTCTTGCTTTGCTTCAGCACAACAGAACATAGTAGGCATTGACTACAAAACAGATCAGTGTGTCCATATACCATTATATAAATATATACACACATGAATAAATAAACTGATAAAGTGCAAATAAACAGATAATGGGCTATTAATGTTCAGAGTTTTGTCCGAGCCGAGTTTAATAGCCTGATGGCTGTGGGGAAGTAGCTATTCCTGAACCTGGTCGTTGCAGTCTTCAGGCTCCTGTACCTTCTACCTGAAGGTAGTAGGGAGATGAGTGTGTGGCCAGGATGGTGTGGGTCCTTGATGATACTGCCAGCCGTTTTTGAGGCACGACTGCGATAGATCCCCTCGATGGAAGGGAGGTCAGAGTCGATGATGGACTGGGCAGTGTTTACTACTTTTTGTAGTCTTTTCCTCTCCAGGGCACTCAAGTTGCCGAACCAAGCCACGATGCAGTGCGGGAGGAAACCAGTGCACCCGGAGAAAACCCACGCAGGTGACGGGGAGAACGTACAAACTCCGCACGGACAGCGCCCGTGGTCACGATGGAACCCGGCACCCTGGCGCTGTGAGGCGGCAACTCTCACGCTGCCTCCCCTCGGGCCAAAAACAGCAGGACTCGGCTAAATGAAACACTATATCCCCTCACTTCAACCAGCATCCTTGCGTTTTAATCCTTTCACGAAACTTCTCCAGTCTTGTGTTATTCTTCAAACCTCCCGTTGATGTGGAAACAATAGTGAGGGCTAATAATCAGTGAATAGAGATTGTGTTCATGTGGTGACAGGAAACCGTAGACAAAGCCTAACAGGGATTTCATTGATCATGTGTGCACCCATCATTGGAACAGAAATTTGGATCCACTGTTAACAAATTTAGACTTGTGGTAAATCATAAGTTGAAAGAATGGACAATAGACAATAGGTGCAGGAGTAGGCCATTTGGCCCTTCGAGCCAGCACCGCCATTCAATGTGATCATGGCTGATCATCCCCAATCAGTACCCCGTTCCTGCCTTCTCCCCATATCCCCTGACTCCGCTATCTTTAAGAGCCCTATCTAGCTCTCTCTTGAAAGTATCCAGAGAACCGGCCTCCACCGCCCTCTGAGGCAGAGAATTCCACAGACTCACCACTCTCTGTGAGAAAAAGTGTTTCCTCGTCTCCGTTCTAAATGGCTTACTCCTTATTCTTAAACTGTGGCCCCTGGTTCTGGACTCCCCCCAACATCGGGAACATGTTTCCTGCCTCTAGCGTGCCCAAGCCCTTAACAATCTTATATGTTTCAATGAGATTCCCTCTCATCCTTCTAAACTCCAGAGTGTACAAGCCCAGCTGCTCCATTCTCTCAGCATATGACAGTCCCGCCATCCCCAGAATTAACCTTGTAAACCTACGCTGCACTCCCTCAATAGCAAGAATTCCTTGGAGAGCAGGAGTTGTGAGGGGTGAACTCTTGAAAGCACTGGGCTCCATTCCAGTATACACCGGAATTTAGAAGGATGAGAGGCGATCTTGTTGAAACATATAAGATTATTATGGGATTGGACAAGCTAGAGGCTGGAAACATGTTGGGGGAGACCAGAACCAGGGGCCACAGTTGAAGAATAAGGGGTAGGCCATTTAGAAAGGAGATGAGGAAAAACCTTTTTCACCCAGAGAGTTGAGGAAAAACCTTTTTCACCCAGAAGGCAGTGGAGGCCAATTCTCTGGATACTTTCAAGAAAGAGTTAGATAGAGCTCTTAAAGATAGGAATATGGGGAGAAGGCAGGCACGGGGAACAGATTGTGGATGATCAGCCACGATCACAATGAATGGCGGTGCTGGCTCGATGGGCCGAATAGCCTACTCCTGCACCTATTGTCTATTGTCTATCTCATTCTGTTTGTCACCTAATTAAGTCTGAGTTCCATTCTGTAATTAAGCCCCCGATTCACTGTTAATCAAGTTTTTGAATAATTTCGTCATCTGAGAATATAAATAATGTACCAGAGTTACACCTGACAGGTCAGCTCTGGCTGCCTCCTGATGCACAAGCAGCAGTTTAATAAATCGCCCAGTACTTCAAACAGCTAAATCGCCCGTTACTTCAAAATGGCCTTTCCATTTTGTTCCCACGCTTCCATTAAGGACCTGTCCCACTTTTTTTCGGCGATTTTTTTCGGCGACTTGCCGGCACCCGTCAAGGTCGCAACAGGTCGCCGAAAATGTTCAACAAGTTGAAAATCCAGAGGCGACCATAAAAAGGTACGACTATTTGGGCCACTACTCACGACCATACAGGCGTCGTCACCCCGCGACATGTTTTGGTCGCGTGTAGTCGCCCAAAGACTTTCAACATTACGAAAATTTTCGGCGACCTGCTGCGACTATGACGGGTGCCGGCAGTCGCCAAAATAAAAAAACCGCGTAAGTGGGACAGGCCCTTAAATTACTAAATTACTAACCCTAACCCTTACGTCTGAAGAAGGGTTTCGGCCCGAAACGTTGCCTATTTCCTTCGCTCCATAGATGCTGCTGCACCCGCTGAGTTTCTCCAGCATATTTGTGTACCTTAAATTACGAGTTGTTTGAATGAGAATGGGCAGAGAGAGGTTTGTGCAGTGCATAAAAACTTACCCTGATTAGTTGGGCCGAAATTTCTTGTAATTCTATGTATCTGTCGTGTGGAGCAGATTAAAGCCCCTGTCCCACTTTCCCGAGTTACTCACGAATTCTCCCCTTGATTCAAACTCGGAGATACCAGCCGTGGGTACTCGGGGCTATTTTTTTAAACTCGTGGACATTTTTCAACGTGCTGAAAAAAACGTCCCGACTTACCTGATGCCCCGGGTACGTACGGCTGGCATTACGAGCTGCTACGAAACATCTACGGGCTCCTACGGACATTCTCCGAGTTTGAATCAAGCGTAAAACTCGGGAGAATTCGTGAGTAACTCGGGAAAGTGGGACAGGGGCTTAAGTATTTGTGTTCTCCATCGCATTCTAGTATTCTGTAATGTAAAGGAATGTCGAGTTACCCCAGCACTTTGTGTCTAACTCGACAGCTCATGCAGCATCTCTGGAGGAAAGGAATAGGTGGGGACCCTTCATCAGACAGAAGAAGTACAGGTTCTGAGTCTGAAGAAGGGTCCCGACCCGAAACGTCACCAATTCCTTCTCTCCAAAGATGCTGCCTGACCCGCTGAGTTACTCCAGCATTTTGTGTCTGTCTTTTGTAATGGAACACTGACAGGTAAAACGGATGCTATTTATTCACAGTTGTTTGAAGCGGATTTGGACAAAGTAAGGTGGAGGTAACGCTGTGGCAACTGAGGAGAATTTGGAATGTGGAGTTTGGAACTTGGGATAAGCTGGGAAGGGTGCAGAGGAGATTTACGAGGATGTTTAAGAAGGAACTGCGGATGCTGGAAAATCGAAGGTACACAAAAATGCTGGAGAAACTCAGCGGGTGCAGCAGCATCTATGGAGCGAAGGAAATAGGCAACGTTTTGGGCCGAAATCTTTATTCAGACTGATAGGGGGTGGGGAGAAGAAAGGAAAAAGGAGGAGGAGGAGCCCGAGGGCTGAGGGAGAGATAGGAAGGGGAGGAGACAGCAGGGGCTGACAAAATTGGGAGAATTCAATGTTCATGCCCCCAGGATGCAGACTCCCCAAGCGGAATATGAGGTGCTGTTCCTCCAATTTCCGGTGTTGCTCGCTCTGGCCATGGAGGAGACCCAGGACAGAGAGGTCGGATACGGAATGGGAGGGGGAGTTGAAGTGCTGAGCCACCGGGTGGTCAGGTTGGTTATTGCGGACCGAGCGGAGGTGTTCGGCGAAACGATCGCCAAGCCTCCGCTTGGTCTCACCGATGTAGATCAGCTGACATCTAGAGCAGCGGATGCAATAGATGAGGTTGGAGGAGATGCAGGTGAACCTCTGTCGCACCTGGAACGACTGCTTAGGTCCTTGAATGGAGTCGAGGGGGGAGGTAAAGGGACAAGTGTAGCATCTCTTGCGGTTGCAAGGGAAAGTGCCCGGGGAGGGGGTAGTATGGGAGGGAAGGGAAGAATTGACAAGGGAGTTACGGAGGGAGCGGTCTTTGCGGAAGGCAGACATGGGGGGAGATGGGAAGATGTGGCGAGTGGTGGGGTCACGTTGG
Organism: Malacoraja senta; assembly: GCA_038087875.1. NCBI lineage: Eukaryota > Metazoa > Chordata > Chondrichthyes > Rajiformes > Rajidae > Malacoraja > Malacoraja senta. The sequence goes on along the minus strand of CM075977.1, from coordinate 220,422,960 downwards.
ACACGTTGGATTTACGAGGATGTTGCCAGGACTCGAGGACCTGAGCTGTAGGGAGTGGGCCAGGCTGGCCTGTTTGATCAGGCTAGGACTCTATTCCTTGGAGAGCAGGAGTTGTGAGGGGTGAACATAGAGAGGTGTATAAGGTCATGAGAGGAATAGATCGGGTGAATGCACAGTCTTTTACCCAGAGTGGGGGTATCTAGAACCAGAGGACTTAAGTTCAAGGTGAAGGGGGAAAGATTTCATAGGAACATGAGGGGCAACGTTTTTACACAGAGGGTTGTGGGTGTATGGAGCAGGCTGCCGGAGGAGGACGTTGAAGCTGGGACTATCATGACATTTAAAAATCATTTGGTCAGGTACATGGATGGGGCAGGTTTAGAGGGATATGGGCCAAACGTGGGCAGGTGAGACTAGTGTAGCATCTCTGGAGAACAAAGATAGGTGACGTTTCGGGTCGGATCAGTCTGAAGAAGGTTCTGACCTGAAACATCACCCGTCCATGTCCTCCAGAGATGCTTCCCCACCCACTGAGTTACTCCAGCACTTTATGTCCTTTTATGTTAACCTGCATTTCTTTATTTCTACGTTTTGACTGCTATGTAAATCCTGTTATATTAAATACTCTGCTAAAGATGTTTAAATTGTTTACATTTTTAGAATGTGTAAGAATAAGTTTCTTGGGCGGAGCACCAAGGCAAATTCCTTGTATGTGAATACTTGGCCAATAAACTTACTTACTTACTTACTTGCTTACTTACATATCCATGCCATGTGGGCAGGTGAGACTAGTGTAGATGGGGCATGTTGGTCGGCATGGGTGACAATAGACAATAGGTGCTGATGTAGGCCATTCGGCCCTTCGAGCCAGCACCCAGGGGGGGCCGGTTTCCATGCTGTATCACTCTATGTCAGGATCCCGACCAATTCTTATCAGCGTACACATAATCCATATTGATCCATTCCCTGCATATCCGGTATGACACTCAATCCAGGCGAGTCTCTGCGTGCTGGTCCCAGAGGCAGATCTGAAATCCCTCATTACAATCGCTCCATTCATTTAAACCTCTACTTTGGAAAGTAGGAAATGCAGCCCTGTACCCTGGCTCGATTGTAATCGGAAGGCTCGAGGCTTCCCGACCGCGGGAGAGCCAAGGGAAGAGATTGAACTTTCTTTCGCCTTCTATCACAGTGAGGAATGTGGAGGAGTCACTGTGGTGGATGTTTATGTTAAAATGTATTTTGTGTGTCCTGTTGCTTTTTATTGATACGACTGTGTGGCAAATCAAATTCCTCGTATGTTGCAAAACATACTTGGCTAATAAAGTATAAAGTATGAAGTATATTCTTTCCACTGACTGGTTAGCACGCAACAAAAGAGGGGGACCTCGAATGAAACTTACCAAATAGTGAAATAGACAATAGACAATAGACAATAGACAATAGACAATAGACAATAGACAATAGACAATAGGTGCAGGAGTAGGCCATTTGGCCCTTCGAGCCAGCACCGCCATTCAATGTGATCATGGCTGATCATTCCCAATCAGTACCCCGTTCCTGCCTTCTCCCCATATCCCCTGACTCCGCTATTTTTAAGAGCCCTATCTAGCTCTCTCTTGAAAGCATCAAGAGAACCTGCCTCCACCGCCCTCTGAGGCAGAGAATTCCACAGACTCACCACTCTCTGTGAGAAAAAGTGTTTCCTCGTCTCCGTTCTAAATGGCTTACTCCTTATTCTTAAACTGTGGCCCCTGGTTCTGGACTCCCCCAACATCGGGAACATGTTTCCTGCCTCTAGCGTGTCCAAGCCCTTAACAATCTTATATGTTTCAATGAGATTCCCTCTCATCCTTCTAAACTCCAGAGTGTACAAGACCAGCTGCTCCATTCTCTCAGCATATGACAGTCCCGCCATCCCAGGAATTAACCTTGTAAACCTACGCTGCACTCCCTCAATAGCAAGAATGTCCTTCCTCAAATTAGAAAGGCTTGGATGGAGTTGAGTTTAGTTTATTGCCACGAGCAATGAGGTACAATGAAAAGTTTTTGTTGCGTGTTAACCAGCGCACAGATTCATGATCAAGGGAATAACTTGAATAACGTTTAATGCAAGATAAAACCAGTAATGTCCGATCAAACGTAGTCTGGGGGTCTCCAATGAGGTGGATCGCAGTTCAGGACTGCTCTCCAGTTGTTGGTAGGATGGTTCAATTGATTTCAAAATATTACTGTTGGTTTATAAGTCACTGAATGGTCCAGGGCCAAAATACATTTCTGATCTTTAGCTACATTATGAACCATGTCCAGACATGTCCAGACCTCCGAGGTCGTCAGGGACATGTCTGCTTTCTGTCCCCCTGAGTCAGCACTAAACATGGACAAGCAGCGTTTAGTTTTTACACACCACATATACGGAACAAACTTCCAGAAAAATGCAGGTCCGCGCCAACTCTCAGTTCTTTTAAATCGGGGCTGAAGACTTTTCTGTTTGACTCTGCCTATAATTTAATTAAATCATTGTTCATTTCTTACTGTAACTTTTTTTCTAAGGCAGACAAAAATGTTGGAGAAACTCAGCGGGTGAGGCAGCATCTATGGGGCGAAGGAACGGGTGACGTTTCGGGTCGAGACCCTTCTTCAGTCTGAAGAAGGGTTTCGACCCGAAACGTCACCTATTCGAGTCTGAAAAGGGTCTCTGCTTGAAACGTCACCTATTTCCTTCGCTCCATAGACGCTGCCTCACCCACTGAGTTTCTCCAGCATTTTTGTCTACCGTCGATTTTTCCAGCATCTGCAGTTCCTTCTTAAACGTAACTTTTATTCATGTATTTTATACTTGTCTTATTCTATTTTAGCTTCTCCCCATATCCTCTGACTCCGCTAACGCCTAAAAAAATCGCCTAAGTGGGACAGGGTCATAAACCTGACTATCCAAAGTCTCTTAAACGCCACTATCGTACCTGCCTCCACCACCACCCCCAGCAGCGCGTTCCAGGCACCCACCACCCTCTGTGTAAATTAATGATGTAATTTCCCCGCACATTGTAAACGGGTTTTCCACATAACATTGTGCAGCTCAGACAACACCCGTGGAGCTAGGAAATGAGATGTCCTATGAAACGTTAACCCTGCTATATTTAAATCTTTCTGCTGATGCTCCGATCTTTCCCTGTTGAAGATCTACTGAAAAAACCATGGGGGGGGGAATTGGTAAAGGCAGACCGAACAAAGGCACAACAGGGCTAGACAAGAAATGATCATGTCTCTGTTTTCACGCAATTATCTTCTCACTAGGAGACGATGTTCAATTTTCTGCAGCTCGGAGTAATAGGAATAATTGATATTAATTACAGCAGCTGCAGCAATGGGATTAATTGACTTTAATTGCAACGCCGTTGAAAATAATTTCCGGGTTTTCATCCAAAATATTTCGTTAAAGTTCAGTTTGGTTTATTGTCACGTGCACCGAGGTACAGTGAAAAGCTTTTGTTGCGTGCTAACCAGTCAGCGCAAAGACAATACATGATTACAATCGATCCGTTTAGGGGGAACTTCTTTACTCAGAGAGTGGTAGCTGTGTGGAATGAGCTTCCAGTGGAAGTGGTGGAGGCAGGTTCGATGTTATCCTTTAAAAATAGATTGGATGGGTATATGGACGGGAAAGGAATGGAGGGTTATGGTCTGAGTGCAGGTAGATGGGACTAGGGGGGAGTATTTATTTTTAATTAAAAAAATTTTTTTTTTTTAATTTAAATGGTCGGCACGGACTTGAAGGGCCGAGATGACCTGTTTCCGTGCTGTTATGGTTATATGGTTATATGGTTTACGGTGTACAGATACATGATAAAGGGAATAACGTTTAGTGCAAGGTAAAGCCAGTAACGTCAAATCAAGGATAGTCCGAGGGTCACCAATGAGGTGGATAGTAGATCACGACTCACTGCAACCCGCTGAGTTTCTCCAGCACTTTTGTCTACCTTCGATTTTCCAGCATCTGCAGTTCCTTCTTAAAAACCTAGTAGTTCAGGACTGTTCTCTGGTTGGTGGTAGGATGGTTCAGTTGCCTGATAACAGCTGGGAAGAAACTGTCCCTGAATCTGGAGGTGTGCGTTTGTTTTCACACTTCTGTACCTCTTGCCTGATGGGAGAGGGGAGAAGAGGGAGTGGCCAGGGTGAGACTCTAACCTATTGCAACTGCAACTTTATTTATATAGCATATTCCATACACGAGGCAGACTCAAAGTGCTTCACATAAAAACGTGTCATACAATAAAATGAAATAATAAAATGAAATAAAATAGAAGAATTAAAAGAAAATAAAAGCAAAGTTAAAAATGCATTATAGAAAAGTGCAAAAGTTAAAAGTGCAATGTAGTTAAGATTTAGCTGAAAGCTAAAGTAAACATAAGTTTTCAGTCTTGTTTTAAAAATGGTGAAAGTAGGGGCAAGTCTTAAATCTTCAGGAAGTTTATTCCAGCAATTTGTTGCATAGTAACTAAATCCTGCTTTCCCATGTTTTGTATTTACTCTGGGAATCACTAACAGATTGGTCTCAGAAGATCTTAGCGATCGGTCTAGAAGGCTTATATAGTGGAAGCATGTCAGTGATATACTTTGGCCCTAAACCATGTAGTGATTTATAGGTGAGCAGCAGGATTTTGAAATCAATTCTCTGACAAACAGGGAGCCAATGTAAGGATTTAAGAATTGGTGTAATGTGTTCAAATTTTTTGGTCTTTGTTAGAGCTCTAGCAACAGCGTTCTGAACAAGCTGTAGCTGAACTGACAGTTTTTTTCGGAAGACCGCAAGGAGACCGTTACAATAATCTAGCCTACTAGTAATAAAGGCATGTACAAGTTTTTCTAAGTCTTGAGCTGACATGAGTCCTCTTTGTCTTGCTACATTTTGAGGTGATAGTAGGCCGATTTTGTTACTGATTTGATGTGACTGTCGAAATGTGAATCTGAATCCATAATAACCCCGAGATTTCTGGCTTTGTTTGAAGTTTTCAGGGCCTTCCATTTGTACAAGTCCCACTGATTCAGATATGTTCACTGGAATTTAGGGTAATTTTGGTATGTGTACTGTTTATCATAAAGTCATAGAGCATAGCGTTGTGCAGTGTGGAAACAGGCCCTTCGGCCCAACTCGCCCACACCGACCAACATGAGGAAATTCTTTAGTCAGAGGGTGGTGAATCTATGGAATTCATTGCTGCAGAAGGCTGTGGAGGCCAAAGTCATTCAATATTTTAAAGGCAGAGATCATTAGACAAATAGACAATAGGTGCAGGAGTAGGCCATTCGTCAGATTCTTGATTAGTACGAGTGTCAGGGGTTATGGGGAGATAAAGGGAGAATGGGGTTGAGAGGGAGAGATAGATCAGCCATGAATGAATGGCTTGATGGGCCGAATGGCCTAATTCTGCCACTATTACTTATGAACTTATGAAAAGATCTTTTATCTGTACCTATGGTACACATGACAATAAACTAAACTAAACTTAACTGGACAATCCAAAAGTCTCTTAAATGCTACTAAGGCTTACTTCTGCGCATATAACATATAACTTATGTCCCATCTACACTAGTCCCACCTGCCTGCGTTTGGCCCATATCCCTCTAAATCTGCCCTATCCATGTACCTATCTAAATGTTTCTTAAATGTTGCAATAGTACCCGTCTCAACTACCTCCCTTGGCAGCTCGTTCCATGCACCCGCCACCCTCTGTGTAAAAGAGTTACTCCTCAGGTTCCTCTTAAATCTTTCCCCCCCTCACCTTAATTCAATGGTTCACGATCCACTACTCTGGACTTGAGTCTCTGTGCTTATGTGCACCAGGTTAATTCTCGGGATGGCGGGACTGACATATGATGAAAGAATGGGTCGACTGGGCTTGTATTCACTGGAATTTAGATGGATGTGAGGGGGATCTTATAGAAACAGATAAAATTCTTAAAGGATTGAACAGGCTAGATGCAGGAAAAATGTTCCCGGTGTTGGGAGAGTCCAGAACCAGGGGGTCACAGTTTAAGAATAAGGGGAAGGCCATTTAGGACTGAGATTGAGGAAAAACTTTTTCATCCAGAGAGTTGTGAATTTGTGGAATTCTCTGCCACAGAAGGCAGTGGAGGCCAATTCAATGGATGTTTTCAAAAGAGAGTTAGATATAGCTCTTAGGGCTAACAGAATCAAGGGATATGGGGGAAAAACCAAGAACAGGGTACTGATTCTGGATGATCATCCATGAATGGCTGTGCTGACTCAAAGGGCCGAATGGCCTACTCCTGCACCTATTTTCTACGTTTCTATGCTATTATGGCCTACTTCTCATATAACGTATAACATGCCCCATCCACTCTAGTCCCACCTGTCTGCGTTTGGCCCATATCCCTCTAAATCTGTCCTATTCATGCACCTATCTAAATGTTTCTTAAAGGTTGCCTCAACTACCTCTTCAAGCATGAGATCAGCAGCATCCCAAAGTTGCACATGGTTCGTGATAGTGAGGGACAGCGCCCCCATGTGGCCCTGCACTTCCTTACCGCTGTAAATAAAATATATATCCGTGAGTTCACCCCACTGCGAGTGTCAGTGTGGGCACTGCCCAACCAGGCGTCTTTCTCAACCCCACAGTACGCACAAGCATACATACCGCACACGCACGCTACAAACACACAGTCTCGCTCACAGCCGCACATGCGCACATACGCACACATCACAGACACACGTGCGCACACATACAGACAAGCACGCATCTGCACACAAAGACGCCGCACACAAGTATGCACACCCACATGCGCACCTCAAGCACGCACATGAATGCAGCATGTACACGCATACACATGCATGCACACATACCGCAATCAGACACACATGCACACACATGACAAACACACACAGACGCACGCGCACGCACACGCACACACCAGAGCCGGATTTACCATTAGGCTCCATAGGCTGAAGCCCAGGGCCTCGAAATCGAGGGGGTCTCCGGCCTAGCAAGGTGTATAATATTTTTGACACTGTCATCGGCCTTTCTTACATATGCTGTCACAACGCACTGTAGTCTCTAAACAACCCTTCAGTAATTTTCCTTGCCCTCCATTTCAGAATAATACTGTTTTAAGCCGATAACTCGACACTAGCACTGGCAATAAATAAATAAATAAAAAAGTGCAGCTTTCCAGCCCCTTATCTCATTGGCCACGCTCGGCTGCAAATCGGTGTCAATCTGGTGGACTCTTCCATCTTCCTCTAGTCGTGGGGGTGGGGGATTGGGAGGGGCCTCACAAGTGGAACAGCCTAGGGCCTCTCTTCATCTAAATCCGGCCCTGGCACACATACACATACACACACACACACACACACAGACACACACACAGACACACACACACAGACACACACACACAGACAAACACAGACACACACACACAGACACACACACACAGACACACACACAGACACACACACACACAGACACACACAGACACACACACACAGACACACACACACAGACACACACACACAGACACACAGACACACACACACAGACACACACACAGACACACACACAGACACACACACATACACACACACACACAGACACACACACAGACAGACACACACACAGACAAGAACGCACATGTTCCCAGCTGTTATCAGGCAACTGAACCATCCTACCACAACCAGAGAGCAGCGTTGAACTACCATCTACCTCATTGGTGACCCTCGGACTATCCTTGATCGAACTTTACTGGCTTTACCTTGCACTAAACGTTATTCCCTTTATCATGTATCTATACACCGTAAACAGCTCGGTTGTAATCATGTATTGTCTTTCCGCTGACTGGTTAGCACGCAACAAAAAAGCTTTTCACTGTACCCCGGTACACGTGACAATAAACAAAATGGATAAACTAAACTGAAATGCGTACACGTGCACACACAGGAGCATTTGCTACTTTATACAAGGCAGCATGGAGCGGTTGGTAGACACAAAATGCTGGAGTAACTCAGCGGGTGAGGCAGCATCTCTGGAGAGAAGGAATGGGCGACGTTTCGGGTCGAGATCCTTCTTCAGACTGATGTCAGGGGAGGGGGCGGGACAAAGGTAGAATGTAGGGGAAGGGGAAGGGGAAGGAGAGAGAAAGCAAAGGCTATCTGAAGTTTCTTACACAGCATAGAATGGTTGCTATTTCTGCAAGCTCGAGGTCGGGGCCATGCATGTATTTATTCTCCAGCTGGTCATGGTTCTGCTGTTGTTGGTTAAAAATACATTTCTCCACTAAAGGTAATGGGCAGTGATGGCCAGCAGGTGTCGCTAGTTCACCAGAGACCAAGCCTATGGGTCAGTTTAGTGTAGGAAGGAACTGCAGATGCTGGTTTACACTGAAGATAGACACAAAATGCTGGAGTAACTCAGCAGGACAGGCAGCATTTCTGGAGAGAAGGAATGGGGTCACGTTTCATGTCGAGACCCTTCTTCGCACTGAGAGTCAGGGGAGAGGGATACATAGAAACATAGAAAATAGGTGCAGGAGTAGGCCATTCGGCCCTTCGAGCCTGCACCGCCATTCGATATGATCATGGCTGATCATCCAACTCAGTATCCTGTACCTGCTTTCTCTCCATACCCCCTGATCCCTTTAGCCACAAGGGCCACATCTAACTCCCTCTTAAATATAGCCAATGAACTGGCCTCAACTACCTTCTGTGGCAGAGAATTCCAGAGATTCACCACTCTCTGTGTGAAAAATGTTTTCCTCATCTCGGTCCTAAAAGATTTCCCCCTTATCCTTAAACTGTGACCCACAGTTGAAACACAGAGATAAGGGAGTGTTCCTCATCCCCTTTGATGCCCTGTTCTCACACCTTACACTTCCTTATCTCTGTGTCTCCCTCTCCCCCGACTCTCAGAAGAATATCTCGACCGGCATCATCAACACTTTGATCTGGTATTTTGTTGGTTCACATGCTTGATCAATGGTGTTTTATCATTAATCTTTTATTATTATTAATGTTTAGTGTTTTCTGAGTCATTCGTAACTGTCATGTTGTTACTTGTGGGCGGAGCACCAAGGCAAATTCCTTGTATGTGAATACTTGGCCAATAAACTTACTTACTTAAACCCCTGTCCCACGGTACGAGTTCATTCCAAGAGCTCTCCCGAGTTTGCCCGGATTCGAACTCGGAGATTTACGGTGATGGCCGCTCGTCGGTACTCGGGGCTCTCGTGGACATTTTTCATCAGGTTGAAAAATCTTCACGAGTCTTCCCGTGCTTACCTGCCGTTAGCGAGTCTTCCCGAGTAACTGCCGTTAGCGCTAAGAGACGTCCCCGAGCCCCGAGATGTGAAAAACATTTACCGAGATGAGAAAAACATTTTTCACACAGAGAGTGGTGAATCTCTGGAATTCTCTGCCACAGAAGGTAGTTGAGGCCAGTTCATTGGCTATAGTCAAGAGGGAGTTAGATGTGGCCCTTGTGGCTAAAGGGATCAGGGGGTATGGAGAGAAAGCAGGTACAGGATACCGAGTTGGATGATCAGCCATGATCATATTGAATGGCGGTGCTGGCTTGAAGGGCCGAATGGCCTACTCCTGCACCTATTTTCTATGTTTCTATGTTTCTATGTTTCTATTCTCTGTGCTTACCACGAGATTTGATTTTTTTTTAAACTCGGGAGAGCTCTTGGAATGAACTCGCACCGTTGGACAGGACTTTTACTTACTTACTTCACCCATTCCTTCTCTCCAGAGATGCTGCCTGTCCCGCTGAGTTACTCCAGCGTTTTTTGTTTTTTTTTAAATTAATTTTTTATTTATTAGAAGTACATTACATTACAACCACATACATTAGTACTCATCACTTATGTCTTCTTACAATTAATGTACTCCATTTATTTTTTACACTAGAAAAGGAAAAGATTGAAAGAAAGAAGAAAGTGAAGGAAAAAGTGAGTGTAGAAAATGTGACAACAAAAAAGGACGAAGACCCTATAAGAACAAAATTAAAAACAAAAGAAAAAGAGTTAAGAAATAGACCCTAGAAAAGAAGGAGAAAGAGAAAGAGGAAAAATGGGACATACCAACTCTTCAACTAGCATCCCCCATTACCTGACCTCAATTTTTTTTTTTAAGATACCTTTGCACCCTATATTTGTAATAATTCTATAAATGCAGACCACGTCAGGTGGAAGTGATCTGGTTTACCTGCTAGGAGGGGTCTTATCTCTTCTAGGTGTAATGTTTCGAACATATTTGAAATCCACATGTTTATAGTTGGTATTGGAGCTTTCTTCCAAAATTTTAGAATTAGCTTTTTTCCAGTTATTAACCCATAGTCTATTAGTTTCTTTTGAAACACATTTAGTTCTGGACCATCTTCCGTTATTCCGAAGATAATCCATTCTGCTTTGGGTATCAGTCTTATTTTAAATAATTTTGTAAAGATTTCAAAAATTTTATTCCAAAATTTTTGAATTTTTGTACAGAAAACGAATGAGTGCGCTATAGTAGCTTCTTGGGATTGACATTTATCACAAATAGACTCCAGCGTTTTGTGTCTGTCTACATTTTAAACAGGATGGGAACTTAGTCTCAGTCTAAGGCTTACCAAGATGGAGCCCAACCCAGGCAAATCTCAGCGTGCTGGTCCCAGAAGTGGCTCCGCATTCACTCATTACAATCGCTCCACTTTCTTTTAAGTCTTTATTTCAACAGACGCATTGCTTCCACTAACTCTGCTATCTTGCATTAAACGTTCAACACTTTATCCTGTACACTGTGGATGGCTCGATTATAATCATGTATAATGAATGAGTCAAGTCAAGTCAAGTCAAGAGAATTTATTGTCATGTGTCCCAGATAGGACAATTAAATTCTTGCTTTGCTTCAGCACAACAGAATATTTTAGGCATAAATACAGATCAGATCAGTGTGTCCATATACCATAGAATATATATATATATACACACATAAATAAACAGAAAAAGTGCAATAGGCTGTTATAGTTCAGATGTTCAAGAAGGAACTGCAGATGCTGGAAAATCGAAGGTAGACAAAAATGCTGGAGAAACTCAGCGGGTGAGGCAGCATCTATCAAGCGAAGGAAATAGGCAACGTTTCGGGCCGAAACCCTTCTTCAGACTGATGCAGGGTGGGGGGGCGGGAAGAAGAAAGGAAGAGGAGGAGCCAGAACGCTGAGGGAGAGCTGAGAAGGGGAAGAGACAGCAAGGGCTACCAGAAATTGGAGGTCAACGTTCAGGCCACTGGGGTGCAGACTGCCCAAGCGGAATATGTCCAATTTCCGGTGGTGCTCACTCTGGCCATGGAGGAGGCCCAGGACAGAAAGGTCGGATTCGGAATGGGAGGGGGAGTTGAAGTGCTGAGCCACAGGGACATCAGGTAGATAGTTATAGTTCAGAGTTTGTTTGAAGTTGTGTTTGAATGAATGAATGAATAGGTTTATTGGCCAAGTATTCACATACAAGGAATTTGCCTTGGTGCTCCACCTGCAAGTGACAACATGACATCCAGTGACAGTTAGGAATGACACATAAAACATTAAACTTATAGTCTTATTGTCGACTGGTTGGCACGCAACAAAAAAGCTTTTCACTGGACGTCACAATAAGAAACAAAACTAAAATTAAATTGACTTCCAGACCACCCCACCAGAGATTGGATACACAAAATATCCCTTCAATTGTCAGCATCTACGTATTTTAATCTTTGCCTGCTAATTATTAACTTCCTTCCTCAAGGAAATAGGCCTTGACTAATCGGTCATCAAGGCCTCACAACTTTATACACCTCAATTAAGCCACCATTAATCCTCCTCTGTTTCCCCAGTGTAGACAATTGCCAGCTACTTTCTCCAGTCCTTGTCTGTCAATTTGCTCTCTAAATAATATTACATCCTTTCTGTGACGTGATCACCCGGAACCTTACGTTAGACTCTGACCGTAGTCTGATTAATGAGTTTCCAGAGAATCATAGAGCTCTATACAGCATGGAAAATGGCCCTTCGGCCCAACTTGCCCATGCCGACTGAAGACCCCAACTACACTAGTCCCACCTGCCCACGTTTGGCCCATATCCCCCCCAAACCATTCCCATCCATGTACCTTTCCAGATGTCTTTTAAATGCTATTATAGTACTTTCTTGAACTACCTTCTATGACAGCTTGTTTCAAAAACCCAGCACCCACTGTGCGGGGGGTTGGGGGGAGGGGGTGGGGGCGAGGGTGGGCAGAGGGTGTGAGGGGGTGTGGGGAACGGGATGGGAGGGGGTGTCAAGGGTCAAGAGTCTTTTATTGTCATGTGTCCCAGATAGGACAATGAAAAGCTTGCCCCTGTACCTTCCTCCCGATGGCAATGGTGGGATGAGTGCGTGGCCAGGGTGGTGTGGGTCTCTAATGATGTTGGTTGCCTTTTTGAGGCAACGGGGGATGGGGCGGGGTGTGTGATTAACCCGGGGGTGGGGGGAGGGGGCTGGGGGTGTGAATAACCCGGGCGGTGAGGGGGAGAGGGCTGGGGGTGTGAATAACCCGTGGGGGGGGGGGGGGGGGGGGGCTGGGGGTGCGGCACTCGCTCTCCCTTGTCCATTTTCCCAGTTACATCCTCAAAAAATTCCAGAAGCTCAATCAAGCATGATTTCTCCTTCGTAAATCCCTGCTGACTCGGCTATATGGATTGCTACTGCTATCCAAATGTGCTGTTATTTCATCTTTTATAGTTGACGCCAGCATCTTCCCCACCACTGATGTCATAGCAAAAGGATTTGAGTATAGGAGCAGGGAGGTTCTACTGCAGTTGTACAGGGTCTTGGTGAGACCACACCTGGAGTATTGCGTACAGTTTTGGTCTCCAAATCTGAGGAAGGACATTATAGCCATAGAGGGGGTGCAGAGAAGGTTCACCAGACTGATTCCTGGGATGTCAGGACTTTCATATGAAGAAAGACTGGATAGACTCGGCTTGTACTCGCTAGAATTTAGGAGATTGAGAGGGGATCTTATAGAAACGTACAAAATTCTTATGGGGTTGGACAGGCTAGATGCAGGAAGATTGTTCCCGATGTTGGGGAAGTCCAGGACAAGGGGGTCACAGCTTAAGGATAAGGGGGAAATCCTTTAAGACCGAGATGAGGAAAAACTTTTTCACACAGAGAGTGGTGAATCTCTGGAACTCTCTGCCACAGAGGGTAGTTGAGGCCAGTTCATTGGCTATATTTAAGAGGGAGTTAGATGTGGCCCTTGTGGCTAAAGGGATCAGGGGGTATGGAGAGAAGGCAGGTACGGGATACTGAGTTGGATGATCAGCCATGATCATATTGAATGGCGGTGCAGGCTCAAAGGGCCGAATGGCCTCCTCCTGCACCTATTTTCTATGTATCTATGTATCTATGTCAGGCTAACTGGTCCCTGCCTCAACTACCTCCTCCGGCAGCTCATATACTGCAAAGGAAAAGGAGTTGACCAACAATTATATATGGTTGGATATTGCATAGACGTGTAGGAAGGAACTGCAGATGCTGGTTTACACCGAAGATAGACACAAAATGCTGGAGTAACTCAGCGGGTCAGGCAGCATAAGGTCATAAGGTCATAAGGAATAGGAGTAGAATTAGGCCATTCGGTCCATCAGGTCCTCTCCACCATTCAGAATAAGGAGTAAGCCATTTAGAACGGAGACGAGGAAACACCTTTTCTCACAGAGAGTGGTGAGTCTGTGAGATCCTGAGAGCGATGCCGTCTGGAGCTATGCTCCTGGTAGGGCCACCCATGGCGGTAAGGTCGAGGGGGAGGTCTCTGACAAAGAGCAATCCAACCAAGACCTCAACGGTGGAACAGGCGGAGGACGATGGCTGACCTTAGTGGAGCGTCACAACGGCTGGGAAGGCGGATGAAGGCTGCAGCAGAAAAGGGTCTCCGGTCGTCTTGGACTCCATGCCACTGGATCCTGACCCGGATCTGTCAAGGACCCCACGTGGGGTGGCTGTCTGTGCACCAGTCTCCCCACGTTAAACAAAGTCACGCACGAGCGTCCTCCATAGAGGGAATAGCACCCTGGAGACACCCATGGTCAGCCATGACCGAAGGGGGCCTAAGACTTCAAGTAACCCTTGCATCCCCTCACTCTCCATCCCTCCCCACACTAGTCGTCGTACTAGTTTCACTGTCGTCCTGTTGAGTTCCACTGCCTGCATATCTTGTTATCACCTTCCCCACAGCCAACAACAAACCATTGTGGGCTCCACCTTACCTTGATCATCGTTACTTTTTTGCATATCTTTCATTCATTTGTTCTATATCTCTCCGCATCACCATCTATATCTCTCATTTCCCTCTCCTCCGACTCTCAGTCTGAAGAAGGGTCTCGACCCGAAACGTCACCTATTCCTTTTCTCCAGAGATGCTGCCTGGCCCGCTGAGTTACTCCAGCACATTGTGCCTATCTTCATCTTAAACCAGCATCTGCAGTTCCTTCCTTCACAGAAACATAATCAACACTGTTTATAACTACAGCTCTATGCCTGAACAACTGGACTAAGCTTGACGATTAAAATGTCAAAAACCAGATATTTTAAATTTTAGAACACCTATTTTAATTCCAGCGATGTTACGTTAAAGCAATTAAACAGCTAATCAAATTCTAACTTAGTTATTGTATCCTTCAGAATTACTGTGTAGAATCATACAGTGTGGAAACAGGCCCTCCAGCCCAACTTGCCCACACCGGCCAACATGTCCCATCTGCACTAGTCCCACCTACCTGTTGCCCATATCACCCCAAACCCGTCCTATCCATGTACATGTCTAAATGTTTCTTAAACATTGCGATAGTCCCAGCATCAACTACCTCCTTCCACACACCCACCACTCTTTGCGTGAAAAGGTACCCCTCAGGCTCCTATTTAATCTCTCCCCCCCCCACCCCTTTAAACCCATGCCCTCGATTCCCCTACTCTGGGCAAGAGACTCTGTGCGTCTACCCGATCTATTCCCCTCATGATTTTGTACACCTTCATAAGATCACCCCTCATCCTCCTGCGCTCCAAGGAATAGAGCCCCAGCTTGTTTCTCTGGCCCAAAGATTACTTTTAACTGTCTATAAAGTGCTGAGCCAGGTTTAATGCCTCTCTTTATAGCTTGGCAACTCGTGACTACCTTATTTATCCCAAACTTTCCTGACTGCTGTTTAATTTAGAGTCTCAGCCTATGTTTAGTGTGCAATGCCCTGAAATGATACAGGCTCAAAACTTAGACAGCAATGACCCCTGCCTTCCTGAATGCTTCCGAGGCCATGACTATCTTCAGCCGGCATCTCAACGCATTTGGGCTTTCGAGATACAGAGCGGAAACAGGCCCTTCGGTTCACCGAGTCCACGCCAATTAATGATCCCCGTATAGGAGCAAAGAGGTCCTTCTGCAGTTGTACAGAGCCCTAGTGAGACCACACCTGGAGTATTGTGTCCAGTTTTGGTCCCCTAATTTGAGGAAGGACATTCTTGCTATTGAGGGAGTGCAGCGTAGGTTTACAAGGTTAATTCCCGGGATGGCGGGACTGCCATATGCTGAGAGAATGGAGCGGCTGGGCTTGTACACTCTGGAGTTTAGAAGGATGAGAGGGTATCACATTGAAACATATAAGATTGTTAAGGGTTTGGACACGCTAGAGGCAGGAAACATGTTCCCGATGTTGGGGGAGTCCAGAACCAGGGGCCACAGTTTAAGAATAAGGAGTAAGCCATTTAGAACGGAGACGAGGAAACACTTTTTCTCACAGAGAGTGGTGAGTCTGTGGAATTCTCTGCCTCAGAGGACGGTGGAGGCGGGTTCTCTGGATGCTTTCAAGAGAGAGCTAGATGGGGCTCTTAAAGATAGCGGAGTCAGGGGATATGGGGAGAAGGCAGGAACGGGGTACTGATTGGGGATGATCAGCCATGATCACATTGAATGGCGGTGCTGGCTCGAAGGGCCAAATGGCCTACTCCTGCACCTATTGTCTATTGTCTATTATGTATTGTCACTCCGGGGACAATTTACAATTTTACTGAAGCCAACTAACCCACAAACCTGTACGTGTTTGGAGTGTGGGAGGAAACCGAAGCACCCGGAGAAAACCCACGCAGTCACAGGGGAGAACGCACAAACTGTTCGGACAGCACCCGTGGTGGGAATCGAACCCGGGTCGCTGCCGCTGTGAGCCCCAACTCTACCGCTGTGCCACTGTGAGACCTGACTTTGGGTTTTTAGATAGATGTGAAGTTTACATTTGGGAAAATCTGGGCACCTCGAGTTACAGTGTCAGCTCTAACTCTGGTGGTTTAAGAATATAATCCTATTATTTTCCAGAATAATAAAGGGATTTGTTTTGTGAGATTTATATAACCAGCGATTGCATTTTACATCTTGAGAAAGTCCAGTGTGATTTGTATTGAATAAAGACATGCAGATTTAGCCTTGGTATAAGAGAGCATTAGAGGAGCGGGGAAAGGCTGACTGTGTAAAATGGCTGAATGTAATGTTCCCAACTGGGCAGTAAGCCCAGATCTGCAAACCAGAGCTATTTTGACAGTCGGGCGGATAAAGTAATTTCCCTTTTCTCTCCAGTCAAGGGAGTTCCCACGCCTAAGTTTCCTGGTGGTTTCACTTTAGTTTTCAAGGTCCCTGCATCAGCTGAGGAGAAGGGAAAACAGCCAGGAATTCTCCTTTCAACAGTCGAAGCTTTTGGAAAGCTTTTGTTTTGTTTCAGTTTAGTCTAGTTTAGTTCAGTTTATCGTCCCGTGTACCGGGGTACAGTGAAAGGCTTCTGTTGCGTGCTATCCAGTCAGCGGAAAGACAATCCGTGACTACAATCAAGCCACCCACAGTGTGCAGATACAGGATAAGGGAATAATGTTTAGTGTAGGATAGAGCCATCACAGTCTGATCAAGGATAGTCTGGGGGTCATCAAAGAGACCCCCGATCGGGAATTAGAAGAACAAATGTGCCGGGAGATTGCAGACAGCTGCAGGTCAAATAAGGTTGTTGTAGTAGGGGATTGTAACTTTCCAAATATAGACTGGGAAAATCATAGCATGAAGGGTTTAAATGGGGTGCAATTCCTCAAGAGTGTTCAAAAGATTTTTCTTAAGCAGTATGTGGAGGCCCCCACACGTGAAGGGGCAACACTGGGTCTAGTATTGGGAAATTGGGAAGGGCAAGTTAATGAAGTGTGTGTGGAGGAGCCTTTTGGGACCAATGACCACAGTTCGATTAGGTTTAAGATAGGTATGGATCGGGACGGAGAGGGTCCACGTGTTAAAATGCTCAACTGGGGTAAGGCCAACTTTGAGGGTATGAGAGAAGGTCACGCTCAAGTTGACTGAAGCAGGTTATTTGAGGGGAAAGGAACATCGGCCAAGTGGGATGTTTTTAAAAAGTGTACTGAAGAAAGCTCAGGATGTGTACGTCCCCGTTAGAGTGAAGGGTAAAGCAGGCAAACCGTAAAGAAGCTTTGTTTGTAAATAGCTCGTTCTATGCTCCCCCCAGTCTAGTTTCAGTCAATAAAATACTGAATCAAGCACTTGAGTAAATTATCTTTATTCTGGATAAACAATAACAGCACCCCTATACAATACCTAACCACCGCGGGTTCGATCCTTGTATCTGCTTGGCCAAGCCCTTTTAGCTGCGTGCAAGCAGAGACACTCTAAAAGGTCACGCAATGGCAAGCGTTCTCCCAGAAGATCGACATCGGACCTCGTGGGGGAAACCTTTTATAGGTCCCCAAACCTTGAGGTGCTGAAACACATGGGGGTGGTCTCTTTATAAACCAATAAAACATATTAATTACTAGACTAAGTGGGACCCATTGGGTCACATGTTCACACGGGAGGGCTGGTCCACCAACACAATATTCCACCTCTCCACCAATTCCAATATTGGTGGCCAGTGGGGGGGGCTTTCTGGAGCGCTAGTATGGGTGTTGTGGGCTGAAGGGACTGGTTTCCAGAGGGCTAGAATGGACATTGTGGGCCAAATGTGTTCTTGGGGTGGCAGCTCAGTCCCTCCATGCCTGATGTGCTGACAGCTCACTCACGGCTGGTGGGCTGGCAATTGACCCAGCTATTCCTTGAAATTCCACTTCAAGCAGGGTGCAAGGCCACCAAATTCAAATGCAATTTCCTACCATTTAAAACAGGGTGCAAGGCCACCAAATTCAAGTGCAGTTTCCTATCACTTCAAGCAGGGTGCAGGGCCACCAAACTCAAGCGCAGTTTCATGCCACTTCAATCAGGGTGCAGGGCCACCACATTCAAGTGCAGTTTCATGCCAATGCAAGCAGGGTGCAAGGCCACCAAATTCAAGTGCAGTTTCATGCCACTTCAAGCAGCGTGCAAGGCCACCAAAGTCAAGTGCAGTTTCGTACCACTTCAAGCAGGGTGCAAGGCCACCAAATTCGTGCAGTTTCGTACCACTTCAAGCAGGGTGCAAGGCCACCAAATTCAAGTACAGTTTCATACCACTTCAAGCAGGGTGCAAGGCCATCAAATTCAAGTGCAGTTTCATACCACTTCAAGCAGGGTGCAAGGCCACCAAATTCAAATGCAGTTTCATACCATTTCATGCAGGGTGCACGACCACCAAATTCAAATGCAGTTTCATACGATTTCATGCAGGGTGCAAGGCTACCACATTCAAATTCAGTTTCATTCCATTTCAAGCAGGGTGAAACCACCATAAAACCACACAATTACCACATAAACACCACATAAACACCACCCTCACAGTTCAGTAGACATTCAGTGTGTTCAGTTGATTCACAGCTCAGACAGAGTCGTGACCGCTCCCTCCCCCATCTTGCAGAGACTACCACACCCACACTTCCGGGTTTTATAATCCTTCCCCCCTCCCACTGGAAGGGGCGTGGCCTTCATGGCATGATTGACAGGAGAGAGATTCTCAACATTTTTTAAACACTAATAACACTTTTATTTTTCATTGATGGGAAGAATCCTCTGCACCTGATGAGCGGAGGGGGACTGAGTAAGATGGAAAAAATCACAGCCGTAAGTGGTGGCGTTTTATCTAAAATCAATATACAGTGCAAACAGGAAGTTGTCAAGTTTAGACTTTTAATCGTGCTTTATTTCAAACCAACCACCACCAACAACCATTTGCAGTGCTTTATTTCAAACCAACCACCACCAAAAACCATTTGCAGTGCTTTATTTCAAACCAACCACCATTTGCAGTGCTTTATTTCAAACCAACCACCACCAACAACCATTTGCAGTGCTTTATTTCAAACCAACCACCACCAACAACCATTTGCAGTGCTTTACTTCAAACCAACCACCACCAACAACCATTTGCTGTGCTTTATTTCAAATTAACCACATTTTCATTTTCAAACCATTAAGGGCACTCAAGGTCAGTAAAACCACACTCACAGTTTAGTAGACATGTGTTCAGTGTTATTCACAGCTCAGACTGAGAGACGTGACCCTCTCGCTCCTCCATCTTGCAGAGACTGACTGAGGCACTCAACATTTCCGAGTTTTAGAGTCCGTCCGGAAGGGCATGGCCTTCAGGAGAGAGAATCTCAACATTTTTAAAACAATAATAACTCTTTTATTTTTCATCGATGGGAAAAACCCTGTTGTCCTGCACAAGCCAAAGATTACAGCCAAAAGTGGCAGTGTTTTTTCTAAAATCAATATACAGAACAACAGGAAGTGGTCAAGATCAGACTTTTAGTAATATAGATAACAATACATAATTGTCAGTTTTCTAACCCAATAATACAATCTTGAATACATTGTATTTGAAAGAAACAAACACAAATATACAGTGCAACATGTGCCCTGGGATTCAAACAGTTCCTCCTAGGCTCAACATTTCAACCAATCAATAGTCAACCTGATAACCGTCTTGCAACAATATATATACACTATTTACAATACTCTTGCAGCAGTCCAATCAAAATGATGCATTTAAGGTTTGTTTGCAAAACTGCTATACATTTTATCAAATTAGGAGAAACAAGGGGAACACCTGGACCTTCACCATCCTGCACATCAATCTAAGCCTAGACTGGCTGGCGCCATTCAAAGCCTGTAAATTTCAGCTGACAAGTGCAGGGATTTAAGCAATGCTGACAAGTGCAGGGATCCTCCATTTTATGGTGTCTTTAATTTGGTCAGTATTAACAGGCTGATGAGGGAAATTGAGACGTTAGTCAAAAACAAGAAGGATGCGTGGGACAGGTAGAGGCAGCTGGGATCAAATGCATCCCTGGAGGAGTTGTGAATCAGCTGCCGGGAAAAATTCTCGGCAGCTGATGAGCGGAGGGGGACTGAGTAAGATGGCCAAAAATCACAGCCGTACATGGTAGCGTTTTTTCTAAAATCAATATAAAGCGCAAACAGGAAGTTGTCATGATTAGATTTTTAATTATATAGAAGGCAAGGCAACTTTAATTAGGCAAGGCAACTTTAATTAGGCAAGGCAACGTTAATTAGGCAAGGCAACTTTAATTAGGCAAGGCAACTTTAATTAGGCAAGGCAACTTTAATTAGGCAAGGCAACTTTAATTAGGCAAGGCAACTTTAATTAGGCAAGGCAACTTTAGCATTTCCAAACCAAAGGCAACACAACTTTAGCATTTCCAAACCAAAGGCAGCACAGCTTTAGCATTTCCAAACCAAAGGCAACACAGCTTTAGCATTTCCAAACTATATTTTCAAACCACATTAAGGGCACTGACAGGTCAGTAATACCACTCACAGTTTAGTAGACATGTGTTCAGTGTTATTCACAGCTCAGACTGAGAGACGTGACGCTCTCGCTCCCCCATCTTACAGAGACTGACTGAGGCACTCAACACTTCGGGGTTTTATAGTCCCTCCGGAAGGGGCGTGGCCTTCAGGAGGGAGAGTCTCAACATTTTTTAAGCACTAATAACTCTTTTATTTTTCATCGATGGGAACAATTCTCTTGTCCTGCGCAGCGGAGGGGGCCTCTGAGTAAGATGGCCAAAAATCACAGCCGTAAGTGGCAGCGTTTTTTCTAAAATCAATATACAGAACAACAGGAAGTGGTCAAGATCATACTTTTAGTAATATAGATAAGGGGGAAAAGGGTAACTAGAGAGAGAGTGGGACCCCTCTGGAATCAAAGCAGTCACCTCTGTGTGGAGCTGCAGGAGATGGGCAAGGTCCCCAATGAGTGTTTCTCCTCTGTATTTACCGAGGAGAAATACAATAGGACGGAGGAAATTGGAGCAGTCACTGGAAGTGCCTTGAGAGCAGTCAGTGTTACCGTCGAAGAAGTACTGAAGGTACTGTTGTGTTTGAAGGTAGACAATTCTCCGGCGCCTGATTTGATATATCCGAGGACATTGTGGGAAACTAGAGGAAATTGCGGGAGCCCTGGTTGAAATTTACGAGCCGTCCTTAAATACAGGAGAGGTGCCGGAAGATTGGATGGTGGCAAATGAGGGAAAAGGCTGGGAACTATAGGCCGGTGAGCTTAACATCTGTTGTTGGTAAGTTACTGGAGAGTATTCTGTGGGATCGGTTATACAGGCATTTGGATGGGCAAGGGCTGATTAGGGATAGTCAGCATGGTTTTGTACGTGGGAGGTCGTGTCTCATAAATCTGATTGATTTTTTTGAAGATGTGCCCAAAAAGGTTGATGAGGGCAGAGCTGTAGATGTTGTGTACATGGACTTCAATAAGGCGTTCGACAAAGTTCAACAAGGTAACAGCTGGGAAGAACCTATCCCTGAATCTGGAGGTGTGCGTTTTCACACTTCTGTACCTCTTGCCTGATGGGAGAGGGGAGAAGAGGGAGTGACCAGGGTGAGACTGGTCCTTGATTATGCTGTTGGCCTTGCCGAGGCAGCGTGAGGTGTAGATGGAGTCAATGGAAGGGAGGTTGGTTTGTGTGATGGTCTGGGCTGCGTCCACAATTCGCTGCATTTTCTTGCGGTCTTGGATGGAGCTGTTCCCAAACCAAGCTGTGATGCAACCCTAGAAAATGCTTTCTACGGTGCATCTGTAGAAGTTGGTGAGAGTTGTTGGGGACATGCCGAACTTTCTAAGCCGTCTAAGGAATTAGAGGCGTTGGTGTACTTTCTTGGTCGTTGCCTCAATATGGGTGGTCCAGGAGAAGTTGTTGTTGATATTGACGCCAAGGAAATTGACGTTTTTGGGGCGGCATGGTGGCGCAGTGGCAGATTTGCTGCCAGAGACCCGGGTTCGATCCTGACTACGGGCGCTGCCTGTGCGGAGTTTGCACGTTCATCCTCTGATCGCGTAGGTTTACTCTGGGTGCTCCGGTTTCTTCCCACACACCAATGACGTGCAGGTTTGTCGGTTAATTTGATTTCGGTAAAAATTGTAAATTGTCACTGGTGCGTGGGATAGTGGTAGTGTATGGGCTGATTACTGTCCGGTGCGGACTCGGTGGGCTGAAGGGACTGTTATCTTGATGTATCTCTAAATGTTGCATATGCTGAGAGAATGGAGTGACTAGGCTTGTATACTCTGGAGTTTAGAAATGAGAGGGTATCTTATTGAAACATATAAGATTATTAAGTATTTGGACACGGTAGAGGCAGGAAACATGTTCCCGATGTTGGGGAAGTCCAGAACCAGGGGCCACAGTTTAAGAATTAGTGGTAAGCCATTTAGAACGGAGACGAGAAAACACTTTTTCACACAGAGAGTGGTGAGTCTGTGGAATTCTCTGCCTCAGAGGGCAGTGGAGGCCGGTTCTCTGGATACTTTCAAGAGATAGGGCTCTTAAAGATAGCAGAGTCAGGGAATATGGGGAGAAGGCAGGAACGGGGCACTGATTGGGGACGATCAGCCATGATCACATTGAATGGCGGAGCCGGCTCGAAGGGCCGAATGGCCTACTCCTGCACCTATTGTCTATTGTCTAAACTAAACTAAACTGAAACGACACATTTCTACTGCGAGGAAACATGTTGACCCACTTACAGAAAATAAATCAATGTCCTTAGTTCATGTAACTCTTGGAATGCTTCAGTTCGAGCAGAATATGATCTGAAACACATTGGAATGGATCCCCTCTTTTGGGAGCAGTTTACAACTAGTTTTGATGTGTCTGTAATTCATTTTGCATCCACTGTCACAGCTGGAACTAAAAACCAGGAGAGGTGTGGGAAAGACTGTCAGCATTTTGCAGGGAGAGATGTCGGCAACCTTCTCGTGGTCTCTCCTGTTAATCCAGTAAAGCCCCTGTCCCACTTACGTGTCCTTGGCACCCTAATTACACATAAGAGATTAGGATACAAACTGAAATCACACGGTATTGGGGGTTCAGTATTGATGTGGATAGAGAACTGGCTGGCAAACAGGAAGCAAAGAGTAGGAGTAAACGGGTCCTTTTCACAATGGCAGGCAGTGACTAGTGGGGTACCGCAAGGCTCAGTGCTGGGGCCCCAGCTATTTACAATTTATATTAATGATCTGGACGAGGGAATTGAAAGCAACATCTCCAAGTTTGCGGATGATACTAAGCTGGGGGGCAGTGTTAGCTGTGAGGAGGATGCTAGGAGACTGCAAGGTGACTTGGATAGGCTGGGTGAGTGGGCAAATGTTTGGCAGATGCAGTATAATGTGGATAAATGTGAGGTTATCCACTTTGGTGGCAAAAACGGGAAGGCAGACTATTATCTAAATGGTGGCCGATTAGGAAATGGGGAGATGCAGCGAGACCTGGGTGTCATGGTACACCAGTCATTGAAAGTAGGCATGCAGGTGCAGCAGGCAGTGAAGAAAGCGAATGGTATGTTGGCCTTCATAGCAAGAGGATTTGAGTATAGGAGCAGGGAGGTTCTACTGCAGTTGTACAGGGTTTTGGTGAGACCACACCTGGAGTATTGCGTACAGTTTTGGTCTCCAAATCTGAGGAAGGACATTATAGCCATAGAGGGAGTGCAGAGAAGGTTCACCAGACTGATTCCTGGGATGTCAGGACTTTCATATGAAGAAAGACTGGATAGACTTGGCTTATACTCGCTAGAATTTAGGAGATTGAGAGGGGATCTTATAGAAACGTACAAAATTCTTATGGGGTTCGACAGGCTAGATGCAGGAAGATTGTTCCCGATGTTGGGGAAGTCCAGGACAAGGGGTCACAGCTTAAGGATAAGGGGGAAATCCTTTAAGACTGAGATGAGGAAAAACTTTTTCACACAGAGAGTGGTGAATCTCTGGAACTCTCTGCCACAGAGGGTAGTTGAGGCCAGTTCATTGGCTATATTTAAGAGGGAGTTAGATGTGGCCCTTGTGGCTAAAGGGATCAGGGGGTATGGAGAGAAGGCAGGTACGGGATACTGAGTTGGATGATCAGCCATGATCATATTGAATGGCGGTGCAGGCTCGAAGGGCCGAATGGCCTACTCCTGCACCTATTTTCTATGTATCTATGTATCTATGGTATAAACTCAGGCAGTTGGGACTTGGTAGATGGGGAATCTTGGTCAGCAAGTTGGGCTGAAGGGCCTGTTTCCATGCTGTATGACTCTATAACTCTAGGTGATGTTTCCAGTTGGGACCCTTCACCGACCCTCCACCCATCTGCAAATCAAGCACTCCCGCACCTGTGTCCACCTCTCACCACTTTCCGAGACTGAAGAAGGGACTCGACCCGAAAGGTCACCTATCCATGTTCTCCAGAGAGGCTGCTTGACCCGCTGCGTTACTCCAGCACTCTGTGAAACGTCACCTATCCGTGTTCTCCAGAGATGCTGCCTGACCCGCTGAGTTACTCCAGTACTTTGCGTCTATTTTTGTAAACCAGCATCTGCAATTCCATGTTTCTACACAATCTAGGATTACCCCTCACCTCAGTCTTGAAGGAGCGCATTGCACTCAGAATTGGGTATCAGCTCTGCCCATTGAGCCACTGCCTCACGGTGCCCAAGGCCTGAGTTCGATCCCAACCTTGGATGCTACCGCGTGTGTTTTCTCCGGGTTCTCCAGTTTCCCACCACATCCCAAAGACGTGCGGGTGCGTCGGTTAATGCCCCTGTCCCACTTAGGCGATTTTTTAGGCGACTACAGAGGCGACTAGGCCGTCACCACATGGTCGCCGGGGTGTTGCCTGTATGGTCGTGAGTCGTCTCCTCAGGCTGCCAAAGAATCGTAGCGTTTTTCTGGTCGCCGCTGGATTTAGAAATGTTCAAGACTTTTTGGCGACAGTGGGCTTGTCGTGGGTTGTCACCAGGATGACGTAGGTTGTCGCCGGTGCTGACTTCGGTGAATTCCATTGGCGACTACCTATGTCAACCGGCAACAGGTACCGGCGACTGAATTGTCTTCAGTTGTCTTCAGTTGTTGCCGACAGGGTCATTGCTTGTCGTAGCTTGTCGCGGGTGGACGTAGATTGTCGTAGGTGGACGTCCTAATGGGTCGCCGGTTGTCGGTAGCTTGCCGTAGCTTGACGTTGACTGGGTGGTAGGTTGTTGTAGACATTGTCGTAGGGGGGGGTTCCATTCACCGTTTTTTCGGCGACTTGCTACGACTATGAAAGTCGCCGAAAAAAATCGACAGGCTTTGTAAATTTCCCCTAGTGTGTACTGAGCGGATGAGAAAGTGGGAAAACATAGAATAGTAAGATTAAACGAGAACTTACCAAGTTTGAAGTTTGATCTTTATTTTATGAGGAGTTACGATGAGCGATAACGTGACGAAGCCCCGCCAGTCCGCACGCACGTCAATCTTCAAAGCAGCGATGTGAAATCACAGATAACATTAGTCGAAGTAACATCAGAAGTAAAGTCTGAAGAAGGGTTTTGGCCCGAAACATTGCCTATTTCCTTCGCTCCATAGATGCTGCTGCACCCGCTGAGTTTCTCCAGCACTTTTGTGTACCGCCGAAGTAACATAGTGAGACTTAGAGCAGACTAGAACTACCGAGTGATCTTTATGATAAGAGGGTTGGGAGCGGAGGGCTCGTAATCGCTCATCGTAACTCCTCATAAAATAAAGATCAAACTTCAAACTTGGTAAGTTCTCGTTTAATCTTACTATTTTACTTCGGAGTCACGTGAGTGATTCCGTGAAGATTTCAAAGCTCTGTGATTTCATGCCGTGAGAACCGAGTCTACACAACCACAACTGCTTCATTGACAGATGAGGGAAACATTCATAATGAATAAATAATAATAATAGTAACTCCTCTCATCCGGGAGTAAACTAACCACTGAACCTAAAATAGAGTTGGCAAATAGCCCTGGTCTGGCAATAGGTTATTATGAAATGTTCAGAAAGTTCGTTCGTTCGTTCGACCATCCTGCAATTGCTAGGATGTAGTCCAGCGGAACATACATAACCTTTGCTGCTGATGTTGTAGCAGCCCTTGTGGAATGAGATTTGAAAACATATCAGTATCTCCTCCTGCATGAGCCAAACCCCGTTTTCACCACCTGGAGATGGTCTGAACCAATACCTTTTTATAAAGTTTTTGTAATTAACAAACATTGCTAGTTCAGAGCCTCTAAGGCTCTTCGTGACGTTGACATATTGTTGTATATGTGTGACCATACATAACCGAAGGTCCATGGGGTATGCCATGAAACTAGTTTGAGACCTCACGTCTGCTCTGCTTAACTAAACATTAAAATATAATATTATTCGCAGATGTAACCATCCTGTCCAGTCACAATATGTAGTGACTGAACCCGTTGCGCTGAGATCAGCGCCATAAGGATAACTACCGTATGAGAGCCGAGCCAAAGCTAAGGATGTACCTGGAGCCCCCTGGTGAAATGGTGTTAATACCATGTCAATATCCCATACTGCCCTGTGCTTGTCCTGGGAGAACTTGTGTGAAAAATATCCGTTATAAACTCTGGATCAGAGGGTGACTCTGAGTCCCGTTTGCTGCAGCAAATATGATGGGAAGACACGTTGGGCACAGTTAATGATCTTATAACTTAATTTATTGTCAAAGACCCATTTGAAACAAAATCCAAGATGTCAGTTATCTGTACCATATTAGATGTAACATTAGCATTCAAATAAAACACTTCCCATCCCCTAAAGAGGAAATGTAATGCTTATCTTTTTTGGTGCTATCCCTGCAATCTGCAGTGAGCACAAATATGGATCGGTCTGACAATCCGAGCCGCAAGAGCAGTCTACTCAGAATCTACAAGTCAATAAATTGCTTTTATCATGCAGAGGCTGGTTTCCCGAGCCACAGACTGAACCAGCAAAGTTTTAGGTTTAGAATAACCGTAAAAGGTTGTATTACTATTGCCGACAAAAGCAGGAAGCATGGCTGCATAGGCCAGTCAGACAGAACGACAAACTAAAGCGGGATCTTGCTGAATTTATTGCAAGACCCGACTGATGAGGCAAAATGGAGGGAGACAAAAATAACTTCCTTCTCATTGAAGCGAGAATGTATCTTTCGTCACTGTTATGCCACATATTTTTGCAACCGATAAATGAGCCTGGAAACAAACTTATGGATATTCGGTGTTTCATTGAGCCATAATTTCATTAAATACTTTATGATCCAATACCCATTTTGTGTTGTCATTGATTATACGTGATGATATTCTAACGCAAAATGAGATTAGGTAAATTATTACAGGATATTCTGACTTGATTGCACCCATGTGACTAACATATGCCACCACCATAGTGTATCAACTCAACGTTGAGCATGCAGATTATGCATATTCGCTCAATAACCCTTTAACTTATAGAATGCACCTAGTGTGTATAGGTAGTTGATACCAATAACTGAATAATTGTTAACAGCCGTTCTGGACAGCGCCTCACAGGAGGAGGCGCTGTCCAGAACGGCTGCCTGTCCTGCAGCTGTCCGTTTTTTTCCCTTCTTTTTTTATTATTTTTAGTACGTTGAGTGTGCAGTTAGGGGGCCTAATCTTTTTATGTGTTGGGGGTGGTGGGGGGGAAGGGGGAAACTGCTTTTCAAGTCCCTACCTGGTCGGAGGGGTTGCCTTCCTCCGAGCAGCGCCTTCGACCCTTCCTCGCGGCCTACCAGCGGGCCTGGAGCGGCGTTTCCTGGGGGGACCTGGCCAGAACCTCGGCTTCGGCGGCGGCACAGCGCTGGAGCGCTATCGCGGAGTGGGCGATGCCTTGTCTGGGTCACCACGCTGGAGCTCCGGTATGCTGGGACCGCCGACAAAAACATCGCGGAGCCGCGGGTCTGTGGAGCGGCCAGCTGCGGGGACCGCCGGTGAAAACATCGCGGGTCTGTGGAGCGGCCAGCTGCGGGGACCGCCGGTGAAAACATCGCGGGTCTGTGGAGCAGCCAGCTGCAGGCGGCGGCGCTGACTTTAACATCGCGGAGCCTGGGATCTCTCGCCGAGATCGCCAGTATGTGCAGCTCCGTTGCATATGCTGAGAGAATGGAGTGACTGGGCTTGTATACTCTGGAGTTTAGAAATGAGAGGGTATCTTATTGAAACATATAAGATTATTAAGAATTTGGACACGGTAGAGGCAGGAAACATGTTCCCGATGTTGGGGAAGTCCAGAACCAGGGGCCACAGTTTAAGAATTAGTGGTAAGCCATTTAGAACGGAGACGAGAAAACACTTTTTCACACAGAGAGTGGTGAGTCTGTGGAATTCTCTGCCTCAGAGGGCAGTGGAGGCCGGTTCTCTGGATACTTTCAAGAGATAGGGCTCTTAAAGATAGCAGAGTCAGGGAATATGGGGAGAAGGCAGGAACGGGGCACTGATTGGGGACGATCAGCCATGATCACATTGAATGGCGGAGCCGGCTCGAAGGGCCGAATGGCCTACTCCTGCACCTATTGTCTATTGTCTAAACTAAACTAAACTGAAACGACACATTTCTACTGCGAGGAAACATGTTGACCCACTTACAGAAAATAAATCAATGTCCTTAGTTCATGTAACTCTTGGAATGCTTCAGTTCGAGCAGAATATGATCTGAAACACATTGGAATGTGTAAAGGATTGATAACCAGGCATCGTTACTTTACTATCTTTATTCATACTGGATCATTATACATTGCACTAGCTGTACGTGGTCTGTCACAGGAACTAGAGAGCGATCTGTGGGTGGGGAGGTTGTAGTTATACTTGTGATATGGGGAGTGGTTAGTAGGTATGAGGTCACTATGTTAAAGGCACATGCACATCTCATCTACATCCTTCCTCTCCGAAACGACAGGCAAATACGATGGTGACATGGCGACCACGGCTCATGCGCTAGGATAGCTAGGCAACATCGCCATAGCGGTCAGGCGGTTTGACAAGACGTCCCGCCCGGGTCCGCGTCTCGCCATCCACCCTTCCTGCAGGAGGAAGAGGCACCGGCGGGTAAGGACGAACCTGAAAGGGAGAAACGGGAGGAAACGGAATAGACCGTGGCACCGAACCCGGAGGGGATGCGGGGCCGGGACCGGGAAGAGCGCGGGCGGGCGAGCGATGACTAGTCGGAGTGTGATGGAGCGGAAGGGGCGAAGGAGGAGCAGAGCGAGGCATGTCAGGAATCACGGGCAGGGCAACGGCCGGACGCGAAACAGGCAGCGGGGGAGCAAAGGGATCGGCGGCAGGAGGACGCGGCTCGTTGACGAGCCGAAGGTGCTGGCGGGACCGTCGGTAAATGGCCCCAGCGTGGTCGACGAAATAGGACCTGGGCGACCCCGCAGAGCCGACGACAGTAGCGAGCTTGGAGTGACCGGGAGTGGTCTGCATACGGACTACTTGACCGGGGAAGAGGGGCAGCAGCGGGTGGCAGGACCTGTCATGGGAACGCTTTTGGACGTCGTGCCTGAAGGCAATTCGTTTCTGAACCGCCGCAGGTGGGAGGACCGAGGGTATGAGGGAGCGCTGGGCCACAGGGAGCGGGAGCCTGGTAGCGCGAGACAGGAGCCGCTGAGCAGGTGAACCCATGGCAGAGTCGCGGGAAATGTTCCGAAGGCTGAGGAGGGCCAGGTGGAAGTCGGAGTTAATGCCACCACACTGTTCCAACAAGTGCTTAGCACTGCGGACCGCGCGCTCGGCCAAACCGTTGCTTTGCGGGTACTCCGGGCTGCTGGTGAAATGGCGAAAGTTCCATCTGGAAGCGAACGCTTTAAACTCGGAGCTCGTGAACTGGCTGCCATTGTCCGACTGCAAGCTTGCCGGGGGGCCAAAAGTGCTAAAGTGAGGGTACAACCTGTCGATGACGGCCGAAGAGGTCACGGAAGGCAGCCGGTCAACCACAAACCAGCTGGAGTAGGAGTCAACAAGTACCAGGAAATGTTTGCCCCGCCACTCGAAAATGTCTGTGGCGAGCGCCATCCAGGGCAGTCCGGGCGCGGGCTGCTGTAGAAGCGGCTGACGCTGCTGATGGGGGGCGCGGCTGTTGCAGGTGGAACACGAGGAGACCCTCTCCCGGATGTACTTGGCCATATCCGGCCAATAGAACTGGCTCTTGGCGAGAGACACAGTGGCTTCGGCCCCAGTGTGACCGCGGTGTGCGACTTGAAAATATTGGTCGTGCAGCGCCGCGGGCACGACCACTTTGTGACCCTTCACCACCACGCCGTCGTGCAGTACGAGCTCGTCCCGAATCAGGAAGTAGGGCACGGCTCCAGCCGGCAGTGCCGAGCGACGGTCAGGCCAGCCCTGCCGGATGACGGCAGACAGCTGTTGCAGGGCAGGGTCGTTGGTAGTGTGTTCAACCAGGGACTTCATCTGTGGCGAGGGGACGAAGTTCAATCGTAGTACTAGTAACTCAGACATTTCGTATTGGTGGCGAGCAGTGGACGTCAGCGGGGCGCGAGACAACGTGTCGGCTACGAACATGTCCTTGCCCTTACGATAAACCACCGTGAACGTGAAACGCTGGAGCTGCAGCAGCATGCGCTGCAGACGTGATGAGGCCACATGGATCGGTTTGTTGAGGATGGTAACAAGTGGTTGATGGTCAGTTTCAACGGTGAAAGTGTTGCCCACGATGTAGTCCCGGAATTTGGAGCAGGCAAACACCACGGCCAGTAGCTCCTTCTCAATCTGCGCGTAGTGCTGTTCGGTGGCGGTCATGGTGCGGGACGCGAAGGAGACAGGCAGCTGCAGGCCGTCATGGACCTGGAGGCAGGCGGCACCGAGTCCGAATTGAGAGGCGTCGCAGGTGAGGACAATGGGACGCTGCAGGTCAAAGAACTTGAGCGTGGGTGTGCTGATCAGTTTAGACTTAAGAATGTCAAATGCCTTCTGATGATTGGGTAACCATAATTGGAGGCGTGGGTTCGAATCCCACTTCTGACACCATGTAAAGGATTGATAACCAGGCATCGTTACTTTACTATCTTTATTCATACTGGATCATTATACATTGCACTAGCTGTACGTGGTCTGTCACAGGAACTAGAGAGCGATCTGTGGGTGGGGAGGTTGTAGTTATACTTGTGATATGGGGAGTGGTTAGTAGGTATGAGGTCACTATGTTAAAGGCACATGCACATCTCATCTACAGAATGGATCCCCTCTTTTGGGAGCAGTTTACAACTAGTTTTGATGTGTCTGTAATTCATTTTGCATCCACTGTCACAGCTGGAACTAAAAACCAGGAGAGGTGTGGGAAAGACTGTCAGCATTTTGCAGGGAGAGATGTCGGCAACCTTCTCGTGGTCTCTCCTGTTAATCCAGTAAAGCCCCTGTCCCACTTACGTGTCCTTGGCACCCTAATTACACATAAGAGATTAGGATACAAACTTAAATCACACGGTATTGGGGGTTCAGTATTGATGTGGATAGAGAACTGGCTGGCAAACAGGAAGCAAAGAGTAGGAGTAAACGGGTCCTTTTCACAATGGCAGGCAGTGACTAGTGGGGTACCGCAAGGCTCAGTTCTGGGGCCCCAGCTATTTACAATTTATATTAATGATCTGGACGAGGGAATTGAAAGCAACATCTCCAAGTTTGCGGATGATACTAAGCTGGGGGGCAGTGTTAGCTGTGAGGAGGATGCTAGGAGACTGCAAGGTGACTTGGATAGGCTGGGTGAGTGGGCAAATGTTTGGCAGATGCAGTATAATGTGGATAAATGTGAGGTTATCCACTTTGGTGGCAATAACGGGAAGGCAGACTATTATCTAAATGGTGGCCGATTAGGAAATGGGGAGATGCAGCGAGACCTGGGTGTCATGGTACACCAGTCATTGAAAGTAGGCATGCAGGTGCAGCAGGCAGTGAAGAAAGCGAATGGTATGTTGGCCTTCATAGCAAGAGGATTTGAGTATAGGAGCAGGGAGGTTCTACTGCAGTTGTACAGGGTTTTGGTGAGACCACACCTGGAGTATTGCGTACAGTTTTGGTCTCCAAATCTGAGGAAGGACATTATAGCCATAGAGGGAGTGCAGAGAAGGTTCACCAGACTGATTCCTGGGATGTCAGGACTTTCATATGAAGAAAGACTGGATAGACTTGGCTTATACTCGCTAGAATTTAGGAGATTGAGAGGGGATCTTATAGAAACGTACAAAATTCTTATGGGGTTGGACAGGCTAGATGCAGGAAGATTGATCCCGATGTTGGGGAAGTCCAGGACAAGGGGTCACAGCTTAAGGATAAGGGGGAAATCCTTTAAGACTGAGATGAGGAAAAACTTTTTCACACAGAGAGTGGTGAATCTCTGGAACTCTCTGCCACAGAGGGTAGTTGAGGCCAGTTCATTGGCTATATTTAAGAGGGTTAGATGTGGCCCTTGTGGCTAAAGGGATCAGGGGGTATGGAGAGAAGGCAGGTACGGGATACTGAGTTGGATGATCAGCCATGATCATATTGAATGGCGGTGCAGGCTCGAAGGGCCGAATGGCCTACTCCTGCACCTATTTTCTATGTATCTATGTATCTATGGTATAAACTCAGGCAGTTGGGACTTGGTAGATGGGGAATCTTGGTCAGCAAGTTGGGCTGAAGGGCCTGTTTCCATGCTGTATGACTCTATAACTCTAGGTGATGTTTCCAGTTGGGACCCTTCACCGACCCTCCACCCATCTGCAAATCAAGCACTCCCGCACCTGTGTCCACCTCTCACCACTTTCCGAGACTGAAGAAGGGACTCGACCCGAAAGGTCACCTATCCATGTTCTCCAGAGAGGCTGCTTGACCCGCTGAGTTACTCCAGCACTCTGTGAAACGTCACCTATCCGTGTTCTCCAGAGATGCTGCCTGACCCGCTGAGTTACTCCAGTACTTTGCGTCTATTTTTGTAAACCAGCATCTGCAATTCCATGTTTCTACACAATCTAGGATTACCCCTCACCTCAGTCTTGAAGGAGCGCATTGCACTCAGAATTGGGTATCAGCTCTGCCCATTGAGCCACTGCCTCACGGTGCCCAAGGCCTGAGTTCGATCCCGACCTTGGATGCTACCGCGTGTGTTTTCTCCGGGTTCTCCAGTTTCCCACCACATCCCAAAGACGTGCGGGTGCGTCGGTTAATGCCCCTGTCCCACTTAGGCGATTTTTTAGGCGACTACAGAGGCGACTAGGCCGTCACCACATGGTCGCCGGGGTGTTGCCTGTATGGTCGTGAGTCGTCTCCTCAGGCTGCCAAAGAATCGTAGCGTTTTTCTGGTCGCCGCTGGATTTAGAAATGTTCAAGACTTTTTGGCGACAGTGGGCTTGTCGTGGGTTGTCACCAGGATGACGTAGGTTGTCGCCGGTGCTGACTTCGGTGAATTCCATTGGCGACTACCTATGTCAACCGGCAACAGTTACCGGCGACTGAATTGTCTTCAGTTGTCTTCAGTTGTTGCCGACAGGGTCATTGCTTGTCGTAGCTTGTCGCGGGTGGACGTAGATTGTCGTAGGTGGACGTCCTAATGGGTCGCCGGTTGTCGGTAGCTTGCCGTAGCTTGACGTCGACTAGGTGGTAGGTTGTTGTAGACATTGACGTAGGGGAGGGTCCAGTCACCGGTTTTTCGGCGACCTGCTACGACTATGACAGTCGCCGGCAGTCGCCGAAAAAAATTGGGCTTTGTAAATTTCCCCTAGTGTGTACAGAGCGGATGAGAAAGTGGGAAAACATAGAATAGTAAGATTAAACGAGAACTTCCCAAGTTTGAAGTTTGATCTTTATTTTATGAGGAGTTACGATGAGCGATAACGTGACGAAGCCCCGCCAGTCCGCACGCACGTCAATCTTCAAAGCAGCGGTGTGAAATCACAGATAACAGTAGTCGAAGTAACATCAGAAGTAAAGTCTGAAGAAGGGTTTTGGCCCGAAACATTGCCTATTTCCTTCGCTCCATAGATGCTGCTGCACCCGCTGAGTTTCTCCAGCACTTTTGTGTACCGTCGAAGTAACATAGTGAGACTTAGAGCAGACTAGAACTACCGAGTGATCTTTATGATAAGAGGGTTGGGAGCGGAGGGCTCGTAATCGCTCATCGTAACTCCTCATAAAATAAAGATCAAACTTCAAACTTGGTAAGTTCTCGTTTAATCTTACTATTTTACTTCGGAGTCACGTGAGTGATTCCGTGAAGATTTCAAAGCTCTGTGATTTCATGCCGTGAGAACCGAGTCTACACAACCACAACTGCTTCATTGACAGATGAGGGAAACATTCATAATGAATAAATAATAATAATAGTAACTCCTCTCATCCGGGAGTAAACTAACCACTGAACCTAAAATAGAGTTGGCAAATAGCCCTGGTCTGGCAATAGGTTATTATGAAATGTTCAGAAAGTTCGTTCGTTCGACCATCCTGCAATTGCTAGGATGTAGTCCAGCGGAACGTATATAACCTTTGCTGCTGATGTTGTAGCAGCCCTTGTGGAATGAGATTTGAAAACATATCAGTATCTCCTCCTGCATGAGCCAAACCCCGTTTTCACCACCTGGAGATGGTCTGAACCAATACCTTTTTATAATTTTTTTGTAATTAACAAACATTGCTAGTTCAGAGCCTCTAAGGCTCTTCGTGACGTTGACATATTGTTGTATATGTGTGACCATACATAACCGAAGGTCCATGGGGTATGCCATGAAACTAGTTTGAGACCTCACGTCTGCTCTGCTTAACTAAACATTAAAATATAATATTATTCGCAGATGTAACCATCCTGTCCAGTCACAATATGTAGTGACTGAACCCGTTGCGCTGAGATCAGCGCCATAAGGATAACTACCGTATGAGCCATAATTTCATTAAATACTTTATGATCCAATACCCATTTTGTGTTGTCATTGATTATACGTGATGATATTCTAACACAAAATGAGATTAGGTAAATTATTACAGGATATTCTGACTTGATTGCACCCATGTGACTAACATATGCCACCACCATAGTGTATCAACCCAACGTTGAGCATGCAGATTATGCATATTCGCTCAATAACCCTTTAACATAGAATGCACCTAGTGTCTATAGGTAGTTGATACCAATAACTGAATAATTGTTAACTCATGTAAATCTCCTCCGTCTCCAAACTAGAGATGGCATTCATAATTTTCCACCTTAGAGCCCCATCAGTTTATAATTGAAATTTTACTGACCAGACTACTGGGGCAATGCTGAATACTGTTCATCCACCATAATGACTTTGGTAGCTTCAGCTGGTAATAACATAATGTCTGTCACAAAGCCCTACATGGCATTTGAGAGATTACTACTTTGCACGATGTAAACTCCCCCACTTGCACAGCTGAATCACAGCTACTATATTGCCAATTACACTTGATGAATAGAAGGCTGCTTTATCACAACAAGATTGTTACAGGCTCCTATTAATTCCAATCTCTTACCCCAGGGTGGAGGCTAATTAATAGTTAAAGGTAAATCCCAATGATGAACAAGTCTAGTTGGTATCACCTTAATTTTCTTAAACATAGTTTGAGGCCGAAAGTTGATTTTAGCAACATACAGCGTTAGAATATCCTCCAGTCAAGACATAACAAATGTTTTTGAGCTCTGTGCAGTCCAAGCATCGATTTTAGTAATCTGGTAAATAACCTGGGAACTGAAGTTAACTCATTTTGCAATGTTTTTTATCATTGTCCTTATCCAGATAAATTCAAATGTCTCTGATGATCTCTGTAAATGGGAGTATCCTATGGAAATCAGATGCGAAGTTTCCTGTTCGGAAAATTTATACTGCACATGCGAGTGAAACGACATTCTGCATCTTTCACAATGAACAGGCTATGCCTGCCAATTCCGTACCTGCTCTAGCAACAACTCTGGCCCGAATTCCAAGCATGTCTTGAAAACCAATCCTGGCCATAATACTGAGCCTGCCTCGAAGACAACTATGGCCATAACTCTGAGCCTGCGTCGAAAGACAATTCTGGCCCCAATTCCGTACTTGGAACCCTAGTATTGCACAGTTTTACATGGTTAGATGCCATAACCATTTATGTGTTGTAAGGCCACTAGGGCCCCTTCCATCCTTACCAAGGGAATTCTACTTTCATACAACACATAAACTAAACACATGTTATCATTATCATTTGTACAACAAACAAGTGTAAATATTACCGACTTGTAGATGGTCCCATATTTTCCCCGAGACCGACTTGGGCCTTGGCTTGAAGACCTCTGCCCAGCTTTCATGCTGCCACCAACTTCAGTGAACTGCTTACTGCCAATGGAGGCGTGGGGTGTGTTGTCGCCGCAACGAAGAAGCTTTGCTCGTCGTTGGTACCCTCAATTGGTCCGACAGCTTTTGCTTCCTCATCCAGGTTTTACCTGTTGAATAGGTCTTACCTGAAGAGAAGATTCGGCGGCTGGTCTTTAATGTCACCCCTGATAGCGCTGTTCTTTCCCGGCACTAATAGCATGAGGGGAAGTCTGGCCCCTTCCGGGTATCTCGCCACCTTTGTTTGCGAGGACTCTCTTGAATCCATACACATGTGCTCCAGTACGTTCCACGGACACACTTTAGAAATTGAAGTCAGTTACCCACTGACCACTCGCACTCCCCTCCACAGAGAGGGAGATTCGTAGACAGCCCTGAACAGGTGCTGCCGCAGGCTCCTGCCTCGTGGTATGCTCATCAGCTATACCTCCGATCTCGGAGTCAGAACAAAACTCCAAGAGGGAGACATCATGCAGCCCTTCTACAGGTTCTGCTGCCATGGATATAAAGCTCCTCTTGCTGGAGCATATCGTGTTGGAGCATCCTCTCCATCAGGAGCTCTTTCCTGGACAGCCCTGATATTCCTTTTATTGGCTCACCAGTGCCAGTTGGTACGGCGAATTTCGATGCCATGCCTGGCACCCCTGGTTCTTGGCTTCCATACCTTGGGGTATGCTGCTCTGCAAAACCTCCAACCTCGGGGTCAGAACAAAACTGCCCC
This sequence comes from Malacoraja senta, assembly GCA_038087875.1. Taxonomy (NCBI): domain Eukaryota; kingdom Metazoa; phylum Chordata; class Chondrichthyes; order Rajiformes; family Rajidae; genus Malacoraja; species Malacoraja senta. The sequence continues at coordinate 220,385,610 of CM075977.1, read as the reverse complement.
GGTAAGCTCACCTCCTCCATGAGGGAGACACTTCTACAGGTGCTGCTGCCATGGGGCCCCCAAGAAGACAGCAGTAGCCACGGTGCCCTTAGTCGGCACCCTGGTGATACCGCCTTCCTCGTGGATTTACCCCTCCACGGGAAACACAGCGGTCTGGAAGCCGCTGACCGCCTTGTCAGCGACTGGAGTCACGAACCCGACGTCCGCCGGCTACCCGCGTTCCGCGGTCCGGACCGCAGTCTCCCCACAGCCCAAAGCCGGTTTCCCCGCGGCTCGTCCGGACTTCCCTACAACATCCAGCAGGAAACCTCTGTAAGAAGAGGTTCCTGCAAGAAAACACAACCTGGTAAGAAATACAAAACTTACCTGTAGGTTTAAACTTACCGCTGGCAGGAGCGACGCGCCTGCCAGTCCGGTGCTTCGCCATGCGAACGACGATATGACGTGCGTGCGGACTGGCGGGGCTTCTTCACGGAATCACTCACGTAACTCTGAAGTAAAACTAGTGTTTAGTTCAGATTAGTTTATTGTCACCTTTACCAAGGTGCAGCGAAAAACCTTTGTTACGGGCTAACCAGTCAGCGGAAAGACAATACATGATTACAATCGAGCCATTTACAGTGTATAGATACATGAGATTCGAGATTCGAGATTCCTTTATTTGTCATTCAGACCTTTCGGTCTGAACGAAATTTCATTGCCTGCAGTCATACATATATTAATAAATAACAAAAAGCACAATCAACACAAATTAACATCCACCACAGTGAGTTCACCAGGCACCTCCTCACTGTGATGGAGGCAAAAGTCTTAAAGTCTCTGTCTCTTCCCGCTTTGTTCTCCCTCTGCGCTGAGGCGATCCAGGCTTCTGACGCTGTGACCCCGCCGGGTGATGGTAAGTCAGTCCCGCGGCTGAATCCGTGCTCCGTCCGCGACGGGCCGGTACAGACTCCGCGGCCCGGGGTGGCCGAAGCTGCCGAAGCTGCCGCCCTCCAGTCCAGCGGACGCAGCTGTAGTTGCGGGAGCCCCAGAAAAACAGGTCCTTTTATTGGCTCACCAGTCCCAACATGATAAAGGGAATAACCTTTAATCGTAGTAAAGTCAGGTTAAAGATAAAGATTACCTTGCATAACTGATAATTTAATGGATATTTATTATTGTGTTGTTGAGTTTTATGTGCCTGTAAATCTGTAGCAAAAAAATGTTTTATTGGGTTCCGATGCATATCTCAATTTAACACTCTTAACTCATCATTAACACCTGCTTAGCATCATAATGTCTGTGGGAGATTACTATGCAATGGTTGTAGAGTAGTTTAATTTAATTTCACTTCTCGGCCTGTGGACTTCGGGAGCCGCGGTCTCCGGTAGGAAGCGGCCGATTCGGAAACTCCGAGCCGCTGAGAGTGTTCTTCCGTTCCGGCGCCGGAGCTCTGATCATCCCGGCGAGAGGGCCTGAACATCGGGCCGCCCGTAGCGGCGACTGCGGAGGTTCAAAGGTCCCGACCACGGGTGAACAAAGAGGAAGTGGACTGAACTTTATTGCCTTCCCTCACAGTGGGGAACGTTGATTCCGCTGTGTGGGGGATGTTCATGTCAAATTCTATCGTGTGTTGTGTTCTTTTTATTCGTGTGGCTGTACGGTAACTCAAATCTCACCGTACCAATTGGTACATGTGACAATAAATGTAACGAACTTGAGATACAGCACGGAAACAGGCCCTTTGGCCCACTAAGTCCTGCCGACCAGCGATCCCCGTACATTAACACTGCACTACATACTAGATACATTTATACCAACCTGTAGATCTTTGGACTGTGGAAGGAAACTGGAGATCTCGCAGAAAACCCAGGCGAGAATGAATGAGAGGGATGTGTAGGCCAAAAGCAGTCTCTGTGAAAGGAAGGAACAACTTTAGAATTTTAGATTTAGTGTTAGTTTTAGCCCTTTGGCTCATTGAATGCACGTCCACCAACAATCGCTCGTTCACACTAGCTTTCTATGTTAGCCCACTTTCTCATCAACAAGAGGAATCGAATATAGGAGCAAAGAGGTCCTTCTGCAGTTGCACAGAGCCCTAGTGAGACCACACCTGGAGTATTGTGTGCAGTTTTGGTCCCCTAATTTGAGGAAGGACATTCTTGCTATTGAGGGAGTGCTGCATAGGTTCACAAGGTTAATTCCCGGGATGGCGGGACTGTCATATGCTGAGAGAATGGAGCGGCTGGGCTTGTACACTCTGGCATTTAGAAGGATGAGAGGGTATCTTATTGAAACATATAAGATTGTTAAGGGTTTGGACACGCCAGAGGCAGGAAACATGTTCCCGATGTTGGGGGAGTCCAGAACCAGGGTCCACAGTTTAAGAATATTTAGCCATTTAGAACAGAGACGAGGAAACACTTTTTCTCACAGAGAGTGGTGAGTCTGTGGAATTCTCTGCCTCAGAGGGCAGTGGAGGCCGGTTCTCTGGATGCTTTCAAGAGAGAGCTAGATAGGGCTCTTATAAATAGCAGAGTCAGGGATATGGGGAGAAGGCAGGAATGGGGTACTGATTGGGGATGATCAGCCATGATCACATTGAATGGCGGTGCTGGCTCGAAGGGCCGAATGGCCTACTCCTGCACCTATTGTTTATTGTCTATTGTCATCCATTTCCAACAAAATTCCTAGAGGCAATTTACAGAGGGCCAACTAACCTGCAAACCCACATGTCTCTGCGATGTGGGAGGAAACCCACGCAGTCACAGGGAGAACGTGCAGACTCCACACAGAGAGCACCTGAGGTCAGGATCGAACCTGGGTCTCTGGCGCCGTGAGGTAGCAACTCTACCAGCTGCACCATCGTGCCGTCCTTAAACGCAAACAGTTAATGCAAAATGTTCTTTACATACAGTAAGCCAATCGCTCTGTAGTCCAGGGGTCGGCAACCTACGGCCCCCGGGCCGAATGCGGCCGGTAAACAGAAATCATCTGGCCCGCCGAGCGCCGAGCTCTGTCTGTGCCGCATCCTGCACAAAGCCGCCGGCACGGCTGCGCACCTTCTGTGAACACGTTTACGAAAGAACAGCAGATGCTTGAAAACAGCGGGTGAGACATGCGAGGATCGCACGAGGCTGCCTCACCCGCTGAGTTTCTCCAGCATTTTGTCTACCTTCTGTGAACACGTGATTTGATGCCTGCCATCCGGGGCGGGATGGGAGCGGTGAACACGTGATTTGCTGCCTGCCATCCGGGGCGGGATCCATGTGTACACGTGGTAGATGTGGCCCGCCATCCGCTCACAGACATGCGTCCCGGCCCCCTATACAGAACCAAAGATTGTGTCCGCGCCGACCAGCCATCCCCGCACACTAACGCACACTGGCACTATCTACACACGCTAGGGACAATTTGCAATTATAACGAGCCAACTGGCCTACAAACCTGCACGTCTTTGGAGTGTGGGAGGAAAACCGGAGCACCCGGAGAAAACCCACGCAGGTCACGGGGAGAACGTACAAACTCGGTACAGACAGCACCCGTAGTCAGGCTCGAACCCAGGTCTCTGGCGCTGTGAGGCAGCAACTCTACCGCTGCGCCTCTGAGCCGTCATCAAGAGTTCAAGAGTTCAAGACAGTTTAATGTCATGTGTTAAAGAAGGAACTGCAGATGCTGGAAAATCGAAGGTACACAAAAATGCTGGAGAAACTCAGCGGGTGCAGCAGCATCTATGGAGCGAAGGAAATAGGTAACGTTTCGGGCCGAAACCCTTCTTCAGACTGATAGGGGGTGGGGAGAAGAAAGGAAAAAAGGAAAAGGCGGAGGAGGAGCCCGAGGGCTGGGGGAGGGGAGGAGACAACCAGATGGCTGATGAAGGGGAGGGGACAGCCAGGGCTAGCAGAATTGGGAGAATTCAATGTTCAGGCCACCAGGATGTAGACTGCCCAAGCGGAATATGAGGTGCATTTCCTCCAATTTACGGTGTTGCTCGCTGTGGCCATGGAGGAGACCCAGGACAGAGAGGTCAGATACGGAATGGAGAGGGGAGTTGAAGTGCTGAGCCACCGGGAGTTCAGGTTGGTTATTGCGGACCGACCGGAGGTGTTCGGCGAAACGATCGCCAAGCCTCCGCTTGGTCTCACCGATGTAGATCAGCTGGCATCTAGAGCAGCGAATGCAATAGATGAGGTTGGAGGAGATGCAGCTGAACCTCTGTCGCACCTGGAACGACTGCTTGGGTCCTTGAATGGAGTGGAGGGGGGAGGTGAAGGGACAAGTGTTGCATCTGCTCCATGGCCACAGCGAGCAACACCGTAAATTGGAGGAAATGCACCTCATATTCCGCTTGGGCAGTCTACATCCTGGTGGCCTGAACGTTGAATTCTCCCAATTCTGCTAGCCCTGGCTGTCCCCTCCCCTTCATCAGCCATCTGGTTGTCTCCTCCCCTCCCCCAGCCCTCGGGCTCCTCCTCCGCCTTTTCCTTTTTTCCTTTCTTCTCCCCACCCCCTATCAGTCTGAAGAAGGGTTTCGGCCCGAAACGTTACCTATTTCCTTCGCTCCATAGATGCTGCTGCACCCGCTGAGTTTCTCCAGCATTTTTGTGTACCTTTAATGTCATGTGTCCCTGATAGGACAATTAAATTCTTGCTTTGCTTTAGCACAACAGAATATAGTAGGCATTGACTACAGAACACATCAGTGTGTCCATATACCATTATATAAATATATACACACATGAATAAATAAACTGATAAAGTGCAAATAAACAGATAATGGGCTATTAATGTTCAGAGTTTTGTCCGAGCCAAGTTTAATAGCCTGATGGCTGTGGGGAAGTAGCTATTCCTGAACCTGGTCGTTGCAGTCTTCAGGCTCCTGTACCTTCTACCTGAAGGCAGCGGGGAGATGAGTGTGTGGCCAGGATGGTGTGGGTCCTTGATGATGCTGCCAGCCTTTTTGAGGCAGCGACTGTGATAGATCCCCTCGATGGTAGGGAGGTCAGAGCCGTCATCAGCTACATTCTTCGGACTGTTCACTTCAGAATCGTTGGCTGTCCCTCCCTGCCATGGATACTCATCTTCACCCTTGCCAAAGCCTTCTTGAAGACAAAGGCTTGCATTTATTACTTTACCTCTGTAGCCCATACGGTTTCATGCATTTACCCTGCTCTTACATTTCAGAAAATAACGAGGGATGCACGGTGGCGCAGCGGTAGAGTCGCTGCCTCACTGCACCAGAGTCCCCCCTGACTACGGGCGCTGTCTGTACGGAGTTTGCATGTTCTCCCCGTGACCTGCGTGTGTTTTCAACGGGTGCTTCGGTTCCCCTCCCACACTCAGAGACGTGCAGGTTTGTGGGTTTATGGCTTCGGTACATCCGTAAATTGTGTGTAGGATAGTGTTAATGTGCGGGGATCGCTGGTCGGTGAACGCTGACCCGGTGGGCCGATAAGGGCCTGTTTCCGCGCTGCATCTCTAAACTAAACAGAACTAAAATCCAATGTGTGAGCGGTGACTAAGTTTAGAAGGGTTAACAATTGACTGAGCAGCAAGGATATTATTGAATCAAGCGGGTGGGGAACAACAAAGCAGCAAGCCTTTCGAGGAAAGAAACTGGGCTTTTTTTCACCAGATAGTGAGTGTGAAAGCACCACTGGTAACTGCTGTAGTGAGCCCGAGAGTCACAGAGTGATACAGCATGGAAACAGGCCCTTCGGCCCAACTTGCCCACACCGACCAACATGTCCATCTACACTAGTCCCACCTGCCTGCGTTTGGCCCATATCCCTCTAAATCTGTCCTATGTCTTCTAAACCTGTCTAAATATTTCTTAAACATTGCAGCGTACAGGTTCGCAGCTTAATTGCCTCGGTATAAATGTAAATTGTCCCTCGTGTGTGTAGGGTAGTGCTAAGTGTACGGGGATCGCTGGTCGGCGCGGACTCGGTGGGCCTCGCGAGGGGCCTGTTTCCTCGCTGTGTGTCTAAACTAAACTAGACTAAAACTAAACATTGTCCCTGAGAAGCGTTAGGATTTACAAGAAGCTGCAGATACTGGAACTGAGCAAAAAAAAACAAGTACTGGAGGAACTCAGAGGTTCCTCAGAGGAACTCCAGAAACAGGGGCCACAGTTTAAGAATAAGGAGTAAGCCATTTAGAACGGAGACGAGGAAACACTTTTTCTCACAGAGAGTTGTGAGTCTGTGGAATTCTCTGCCTCAGAGGGCGATGGAGGCAGGTTCTCTGGATGCTTTCAAGAGAGAGCTAGATAGGGCTTTTAAAAATAGCGGAGTCGGGCGATATGGGGAGAAGGCAGGAACGGGGTACTGATTGGGGGTGATCAGCCATGATCACATTGAATGGCGGTGCTGGCTTGAAGGGCCAAATGGCCTATTCCTGCACCTATAGTTTATTGTCTATTGTCTATTGTTCAGGCAGCATCTGTGGAGGGAATTTACACAGAGGGTGGTGGGTGCTTGGAACGCGCTGCCAGGGGTGGTGGTGGAGGCAGATACGATAGTGGTGTTCAAGAGGCTTTTAGGTAGGCACATGGATAGGCAGGGAATGGAAGGGATATGGATCATGATCATATGGAAAGTGTTTCCTCGTCTCCGTTCTAAATGGCTTACCCCTTATTCTTAAACTGTGGCCCCTGGTTCTGGACTCCCCCAACATTGGGAACATGTTTCCTGCCTCTAGCGTGTCCAAACCCTTAATAATCTTATATGTAACTTTTTCACACAAAGGGCGGTGGGTGTGTGGAACGAGCTGCCAGAGGAGGTAGTTGTGGCAGGGACTATCACAACATTTAAGAAACATTTAAACAGGCACATGGATAGGACAGGTTTCGAAGGATATGGGCCAAACACAGGCAGGTGGGACAAGTGTAGATGACTCATGTTGGTCGGTGTGGGCAAGATGGGCCGAAGGGCCTGTTTCCATGCTGTATGACTCGATACCTCTATGACTATAACTTTTTTTAACGTAGCTTTGCAACAATTGACATCATAATGGTAAACACTGAGTGATTCGTAACTGTCACTGTATGTCATGTTGTCACTTGTGGGCGGAGCACCAAGGCAAATTCCTTGTATGTGAATACTTGGCCAATAAACTTACTTACTTACTTACTTACTTAAAGATGCCCTCTCATCCTTCTAAACTCCAGAGTATACAAGCCCAGCCGCTCCAATATCTCAGCAAGGGCTCTGTTGTGCCAAATGTTTCCGTCCACTGACACAAACTTCAGGGGGAAGGACTGTTATCGGAATAGCGGTGGGGTGGCTCGGAGGGTGGCTGGTGCTGCCCTACAGCGCCAGAGCTGATACTGAAGGCTGCAGGCACTTGCATGAAGTTGCCCTGCAAGTTCAATCGAAAAATCGCTGAACTTTCATCCAGCAACAGTCTGACACGTCACCTCCCACATCCCTTGTCCTGTGTAGGAAGGAACTGCAGATGCTGGTTTAAACCGAAGATAGACACAAAATTCTGGAGTAACTCAGCGGGACAGGCAGCTTCTCTGGAGAACTTGGATGACAAAAGACAATAGACAATAGATGCAGGAGTAGGCCATTCGGCCCTTCAAACCAACACTGCCATTCAATGTGATCATGGCTGATCATCCGCAATCAGTACCCCGTTCCTGCCTTCTCCCCTTATCCCCTGACTCCGTTATCTTTAAGAGCCCTATCTACAGTGGCTTGCAAAAGCATTCATACCCTTGAACTTTTCCACATTTTGTCACGTTACAACCACAAACGTAAATGTATTTTATTGGGATTTTATGTGATAGACCAACACAAAGTGGTGCATAATTGTGAAGTGAAGGAAAATGATACATGGTTTTCAAATTTTTTTACAAATAAAAAACTGAAAAGTGTGGCGTGCAAAAGTATTCAGCCCCCCCGAGTCAATACTTTGTAGAACCACCTTTCACTGCAATTACAGCTGCAAGTCTTTTGGGGTATGTCTCTACCATCTTTGCACATCTGGAGACTGAAATTTTTGCCCATTCTTCTTTGCAAATAGCTCAAGCTCAGTCAGATTGGATGGAGAGCGTCTGTGAACAGCAATTTTCAAGTCTTGCCAGAGATTCTCAATTGGATTTAGGTCTGGACTTTGACTGGGCCATTCTAACACATGAACGTGCTTTGATCTAAACCATTCCATTGTAGCTCTGGCTGTATGTTTAGGGTCGTTGTCCTGCTGGAAGGTGAACCTCCGCCCCAGTCTCAAGTCTTTTGCAGACTCTAACAGGTTTTCTTCAAGATTGCCCTGTATTTGGCTCCATCCATCTTCCCATCAACTCTGACCAGCTTCCCTGTCCTTGCTGAAGAAAAGCATCCCCACTGCATGATGCTGCCACCACCATGTTTCACAGTGGGGATGGTGTGTTCAGGGTGATGTGCAGTGTTAGTTTTCCGCCACACATAGCGTTTTGCATTTAGGCCAAAAACTTCAATTTTGGTCTCATCTGACCAGAGCACCTTCCTCCACATGTTTGCTGTGTCCCCACATGGCTTGTGGCAAACTGCAAACGGGACTTCTCATGGCTTTTTTTCAACAATGGCTTTCTTCTTGCCTCTCTTCCATAAAGGCTCGATTTGTGGAGTGCACGACGACAGATTCTCCCACCTGAGCTGTGGATCTCTGCAGCTCTTTCAGAGTTACCATGGGCCTCTTGGCGGCTTCTCTGATCAATGCTCTCCTTGCCTGGCCTGTCAGTTTAGGTGGAACGGCCATGTCTTGGTAGGTTTGCAGTTGTGCCATACTCTTTCCATTTTCGGATGAGGGATTTATACTGAGATTAGATTACACACAAGTGGACTCTATTTACTAATTAGGTGACTTCTGAAGGCAATTGGTTGCACTGGATTATATTTAAGGGTATCAGAGTAAAGGGGGCTGAATACTTTTGCACGCCACACTTTTCAGTTTTTTATTTGTAAAAAAATTTGAAAACCATGTATCATTTTCCTTCCACTTCACAATTATGCGCCACTTTGTGTTGGTCTATCACATAAAATCACAATAAAATACATTTACGTTTGTGGTTGTAACGTGACAAAATGTGGAAAAGTTCAAGGGGTATGAATACTTTTGCAAGCCACTGTAGCTCTCTCTTGAAAGCATCCAGAGAACCGGCCTCCACCGCCCTCTGAGGCAGAGAATTCCACAGATTCACAACTCTCTGTGTGAAAAAGTGTTTCCTCATCTCTGTTCTAAATGGCTTACTCCTTATTCTTAAATAAGGCTGAAACGTGTTTGACGTTTCGGGTCGGGACCCTTCGTCAGACTGATTGTCGGGAGGGAGATTGTATGAGATTGGAGGGAGGTCGTACATGTGGATTGCCGGTTGGTTGTAACGTGAGGGTTTCCTGGGGAAATGAAGCCTTGATCTCTGTTGCTTTAGATCGGAATTCTGAGGAATTGTCCAAGGACTCTATTCCTTGGAGCGCAACAGGATGAGGGGCGATCTTATAGAGGTGTACAAAATCATGAGAGGAATAGATCGGGTGGATCACAGGGTCTCTTGCCTGAAGATGGGGAATCGAGGACCAGAGGACGCAGGTTTAAGGTGGGAAAGGGGGAAAGGTGGGCTTAAGTGCGAAAGATTTTATAGGAATTTGAGGGGTAACTTTTTCACACAAAGGGTGTCGGGAAGGAGCTGCCAGAGGAGGTAGTTGAGGCAGGGACAATCACAACATTTAAGAAACATTTAGACAGGCACATGGATAGGAAGGGATATAAGCCAAACGCAGGCAGGTGGGGCAAGTGTAGATGGGGCACATTGGTCGGTGGTGGGCAAGATGGGCCGAAGGGCCTGTTTCCATGTTGTATGACCCCGATAACTCTATGACTAGAACTCTTTTTTAAGTAGCTTTGCAACAATTGGCATCATAATGGTAAACACTAGGCAAAGACAGGCTGAAGTAAATATATAATGGTCCAATTCTACACGGCCATCGTAGAGTCTGTTCTCACCTTCTCCATCATGGTCTGGTTTGGCTCAGCCACCAAGCACGACACCTGGAGGCTGCAGCGAATCATCCGATCAGCAGAGAAGGTTATTGGCTGCAACCTTCCCTCCATTGACAAACTGTACACTGCAAGGGCCAGGAAGCGAGCGGGCAAGATCATCTCTAATCCCCTCTCACCCTGGCCACAAACTCTTTGAATCACTTCCCTCTGGAAGGCGACTCCGGATTGTCAAAGCTGCCACTGCCAGACATAAAAACTGTTTTTATCCACGAGTAGTTACTCTACTCAACAGCCAACAATCTGTAGCCTCCCTTTGATCTGGTATTTTGTTGGTTCACATGCTTGATCAATTGCGTTTTATCATTAATGTTTTATTATTATTAATGTTTAGTGTTTTCGGAGTCAATTCGTAACTGTCATGTTGTTACTTGTGGGCGGAGCACCAAGGCAAATTCCTTGTATGTGAATACTTGGCCAATAAACTTACTTACTTACTTACTTATAAATGAGTCTGAAGAAGGGTCTCGACCCGAAACATCACCCATTCCTTCTATCCTGAGATGCTGCCTGTAACAACTGAGTTACTCCAGCAGTTTGTGTCTATCGTCAGTGTAAACCAGCATCTGCAGTTCCTTCCGACATATAAACTTATACATAGTGCTTGGGGTCATGGGAGTTGCAGGCTTTTGCTGTAGAATCATTAACTTGAACTTCCAAGCAAATGACCTGTTTCCTTTCATCTCTACACAAGAAGAAAGCTGAGAGGGCTTCTGCCATCTCGCTGGAAGTTCACAGGGAACTTTACTACTGTACTTTGCTCCGTTAATTGCCAGCAAGAATGTTTACTCTGTGCAGAAACTTTAACTCTGATCAGCTATTAATGTTCCTTTGCTTTGTCTGTCATTAAAGCAGGGTGAAAGCAAAGTGCAAAACAGCTACTTATTAAAGGAACAGAAAGACTTATAGACTTATATATATGGAAAGAACATCCATTGTGTGTAGTTTTGGTCCCCTAATTTGAGGAAGGACATTCTTGCTATTGAGGGAGTGCAGCGTAGGTTCACCAGGTTAATTCCCGGGATGGCGGGACTGTCATCTGCTGACAGAATGGGGCGGCTGGGCTTGTATACTCTGGAGTTTAGAAGGATGAGAGATATCTTATTGAAACATATAAGATTATTAAGGTTTTGGACACGCTAGAGGCAGGAAACATGTTCCCGATGTTGGGGGAGTCCAGAACCAGGGGCCACAGTTTAAGAATAAGGGATAAGACATTTAGAACGGAGACGATGGGAAACACCTTTTCACACAGAGAGTTATGAGTCTGTGGAATTCTCTGCTCAGAGGGCGGTGGAGGCAGGTTCTCTGGATACTTTCAAGGGAGAGCTAGATAGGGCTCTTAAAGATAGTGGAGTCAGGGGATATGGGGAGAAGGCAGGAACGGGGCACTGATTGGGGATGATCAGCCATGATCACATTGAATGGCGGTGCTGGCTCGAAGGGCCGAATGGCCTGCTCCTGCACCTATTGTCTATTGTCTATTGCTTCCCTTTGTTGCTAATGCTGCCACCACATTCCTGTTCACTCACTCCGATGAAGAAGTTGCACTCAAGTTCCGTATCCCCTCCAACCCCTGTTGTCCATCAGGTTTAGGCACATTCCCCTGCAACAGCCCTGGGCCTCCTCCACTGTCAGAGGCCGACGCAATCTCCCGGGTTCAAGTTCAAGTGAGTTTATTGTCATGTGTCCCTGATAGGACAATGAAATTCTTGCTTTGCTTTCAGCACAACTGAACATAGTAGGCATTGACTACTGAACAGATCAGTGTGTCCATATATACCATTATATAAATGTATACACACATGAATAAAATAAACTGATAAATTGCAAATAACAGTTAATGGGCTATTAAAGTTCAGTGTTTTGTCCGAGCCAAGTTTAATAGCCTGATGGCTGTGTTTGGCAGTTGCCAAACACTTTAACCTCCCATTCGGCACACTGACCGAAGGTGGACACAAAAAAGCTGGAGTAACTCAGTGGGACAGGCAGCATATCTGGAGGGAAGGAATGGGTGACGTTTCGGGTCGAGTCCCTTCCTCAGACGAAGGGTCTCGACGCGAAACGTCACCCATTCCTTCGCTCAGAGATGCTGCCTGTCCCACTAAGTTACTCCAGCTGTTTGTGTCTATCTTCGGTTTCAACCAGCATCTGCAGTTCCTTCCTTCACACTGACCTTTCTGTCCCGGGCCTCCTCCATTGTCAGAGTGAGGCCCAGCGCAAATTGGAGGAACAACACCTCATATTTTGTTTGGGCAGCTTACACCCCAGCGGTATGAATATTGGATTAGTTCAGCTTAGTTTAGAGATACAGCACGGAAACAGGCCCTTCGGCCCGCCGAGTCCGTGCCGACCAGCGATGCCCGCACACTGACACTATCCAACACACACTGGGGACCATTAAAAATTATACCAAGCCAATTAACCTACAACCTGTACGTCTTTGAAGTGTGGGAGGAAACCGAAGGTCTGGGAGAAAACCCACACGGTCACGGGGAGAACGTACAAACTCCGCACAGACAGCACCCGTCATCTGGATCGAACACCTGGTCTCTGGCGCTGTAAGTGCTGTACGGCAGCAACTCTACCGCTGCGCCTCTACTTTCAGTCTGAGGTAGGGTCCCGACATGAAACGTCACCTATCCATGTTCTCCAGAGATGCTGCCTGACCCGCTGAGTTACTCCAGCACTCTGTGTCTATTTCCTGGCAAATGCGTTGATCGATGAATTCTTCACATTCTACCAACAGATCATATAGAGGTGAATAAGATCATGAGAGGAATAGATCGGGTGGATGCACAAAGTATTTTGCCCAGAGTAGACATTAGACAATAGACAATAGACAACAGACAATAGGTGCAGGAGTAGGCCATTTGGCCCTTCGAGCCAGCACCGCCATTCAATGTGATCATGGCTGATCATCCCTCTGATCATCCTCAATCAGTACCCCGTTCCTGCCTTCTCCCCATATCCCCTGACTCCGCTATATTTAAGAACCCTATCTAGCTCTCTCTTGAAAGCATCCAGAGAACCTGCCTCCACCGCCCTCTGAGCAGAGAATTCCACAGACTCACCACTCTCTGTGAGAAAAAGTGTTTCCTCGTCTCCATTCTAAATGGCTTACTCCTTATTCTTAAATTCTTAAGTAGGGGAATCAAGAACCAGAGGACATTGGTTTAAGGTGAGACTAGGAACCTGAGTGGGAACATTTTTACACAGAGAGTGGTGGGTGTATGGAACGAGCTGGCGGAGGAGGTGGTTGAGGCAGGGACTATCACAACGTTTAAGAGCAATTGGGCAGGTCTCTGTTGCTGCTCCGGCACTCTGGAACACCTTGCCGTTGCACATCAGACAGGCCCCCTCACTGTCCATCTTCAAATCCACCTTAAAAACTCACTTTTATTCTCTGGCTTTCGACACTGGCTGAGACATTGCTCCTGTTTTTAGTGCTTTTAATGTCTTTTAATGTTTACTGTTTTATAGTCCTTCGTTTTACGGTTTTTTATGGTTTGTTTATAACTTCTTGTCCATGAGTTCTCATGTACAGCACTTTGTGGCAACTGCAGTTATTATAGTTATTATAAATAAAGTTATTATTATAGGACAGGTTTAGAGGAATATGGACCAAATGCAGGCAGATAGGACTAGAGTACAGGTGATGTTTGTCGGCATGGGCAAGTTGGGCCGAAGGGCCTGTTTCCGTGCTGTATGACTCTAAGACTGGGGCGGCACGGTGGAGCAGCGGTGGAGTTGCTGCCTTACAGAGCACGGGACCCGGGTTCGATCCTGACCACGGGTGCTGTCTTTGTGGAGTTTGTACGTTCTCCCCGTGACCTGAGCGGGTTTTCTCCAGGATCTCCGGCTTCCTCCCACACCCCAAATACAGTACGTACAGGCTTGTAGATTACTTGGCTTGGGATAGTTGTTAATTGTCCACAGTGGGTAGGATAGTGTTAGAGTGTGGGGATCGCTGGTCGGCGCGGACTCGGTGGGCTGAAGGGCCTGTTCTTGCCCTGTATCTCTAAACTAAACTAAACACTGAAAATGTAGAAACAAAAACATTTGTCCTTGTTTAAATATTTCTGTTCATCATCTCATCAATATATAAATCATAAATTCTAGGAGCAGAAGTAGGCCATTCGGTCCATCAAGTCTACTCCGACATTCAGTCGTGGCTGATCTGTCTCTCCCTCATAACCCCATTCTCCTGCCTTCCCCCCATAACCCCTGACACCCGCACTAATCAAGAATCTGTCTATCTCTGCCTTAAAAACACCAATGACTTGGCCTCCACAGCCGTCCGTGGCAATGACGTCCTCTGAGGGAGGGCTATATGTATGTATTTATGTATGTATTTAATCTATGAACCACTGTTGTATAACGTTAGTACCTCCACCAATGTAAAGCACTTTGGTCAACGAGAGTTGTTTTTTAAATGCATTATAGAAATAAAAGTGACTTGACTTGAATGAATTCCACAGATTCATTGGCGTGCGAGGGCCTCCGTGAGGGAGGGGGGAGCACAAAGGGGGACCCGGCATGAGGGGGGGGAACCGCTGTGTGTGTGGGGGGGGGGGGAGAACAAAAGGAGGAGCCGGCATGCTTTGTAACTTGGTCAGCTCCGTCGGTGACTGCTATTTGTAACATTGCATGTGTAGCAATGAATTTCACTGCGCCTCGCCACATGTGACAATGAAGCATTCCATTCCATCCCCACATTCACCACCTTCTGACTAACGACATTCCTCCTCATCTCCTTCCTAAAGGAACGTCCTTTCATTCTGAGGCTGTGACCTCTGGTCCTAGACTCACTCCCACACTAGTGGAAACATCCTCTCCACATCCACTCTATCCGGGCCAAAGATCCTATAGACCACTCCTGCTAAATGCAATGGGCTGACGTGTAGTACGCAACGGAGCGGAACGTGGGCCTTTTTTTCATCCATTTCAGTAACCCGACCCGGCCCGACCCGACCCAACTCGCAGCGTCATCAACGTTGCGGGGGAACAGTTTGTGTTAATAAATTAAATTCTGAAAATGAGGCGAAGATTTTTACCAAAGTACTTTCATTTTTACGAGGATGTTTCCGTAACCGGCTTCCGTCTCCGCACCAGTATCCTATGGGATCTTTGCTGCGGAGACGGAAGCAGGTTACGGAAATGTGGCCGAAAATTACCCATGAATCTGCCCATGACCGTACTACGTCTTTTTCGTCGAGGGATCTATCTAGCTCGCTATAGGATCTTTAGTGGAAACATCCTCTCCACATCCACTCTATCCGGGTCATTCGCTATGCGGTACGTTAATCCAATCATCAAGGCAAGCGTTTGCCCCAAAAGGAAAACAAAAGAGACACCTGCATATCGAGGCTTTCCGGTGGAACCTGTTTCCACAAACCAGGCTGGTCTGACGTTCATCCAGTGGGAACCAACCCAGGCCTGGCAATGATTTACAGCTCGGGTTACCACCTGAAACAAGACACCATCAGTAGTGTTAAAGAAGGAACTGCAGATGCTGGAAAATCGAAGGTACACAAAAGTGCTGGAGAAATTCAGTGGGTGCAGCAGCATCTATGGAGCGAAGGAAATCTCAGGATTTCTGAATTCTCTGTGGTGGAACCCTCTCCAAGACAGACGTGAAGCTCACCGTTTGACCTGTTTTTACAAAATGTTAAATGGTCAGCTCAACATAGATTACAAAGACCTACACCAAACCCAAACCAATTAGGAGCAGACGAGGACATTCGATCCAATTTGAGATTCCAGCTACCAAGACAGATGTGTACAGCAATTCATTTTTCCCCCGCACAATAAAGCATGGAATAATCTCCACCCTACCATAGTTACCCAACCAGATGCAACTAAATTTAAGGTAGCTCTTTCTTCCCAAAAACCCTTTCTGGCTTAAGTCCTCCCTCCACCACCTCCAGTTTAAATTCCATTTTGAATATTTTGGAGGAGCAAGAAACCAAGAACCAAGAATAGGCAAAGTTACGGGCCGAAACCCACATCAGTAGCAATGTGCAACAGCTCGACACAATGCAGAGGGGGGCCATTTCCTGCAGGCTCCCCATCGAATCTGCTGACGTTAAGGGCCTGTCCCAGTTGGCGATTTTTCGGCGACTGCCGGCATCTTTGACTGACGTATCAGGTCACCGATAAATTGGCGGCGTGACGCGGCGTGACGACGTATTGACGCGCGGTATTTTTTACAAGTGTCGCAACATTTTTTTTGTCGCCGCTGGATTTGAAATCTTCAAAATCTTTTGGCGACCCCGATATGACGCCGGCAGTCGCCGAAAAAAATCGCCAAGTGGGACAGGCCCTTAATAGCCCTGTCCCACGGTACGAGTTCATTCCAAGAGCTCTCCCGAGTTAAAAAAAAAAATCAAACTCGTGGTAAGCACGGAGAATGAACGTAGCGGGTACGTCGGAGCTCGGGGACGTCTCTTAGCGGCTCGTAACGCTAACGGCAGGTACTCGGGAAGACTCGCTAACGGCAGGTAAGCTCGGGAAGACTCGTGAAGATTTTTCAACATGTAGAAAAATGTCCACGAGAGCCGCGAGTACCGACGAGCGGCCATTACCGTAAATCTCCGAGGTCAAATCAGGGCAAACTTGGGAGAGCTCTTGGAATGAACTCGTACCGTGGGACAGGGGTTTAAGGCTCCCCATCTAATTTGCTGAAGATGGACACAAAATGCTGGAGTAACTCAACGAGACAGGCAGTTCAGTTCAGTTTAGTTTATTGACACATGCACCGAGGCGCAGTGAAAAGCTTTTTGTAACTAGTCAGTGGAAAGACAATACGTGATTACAATCAATCCATTTACAGTGTATAGATACATGATAAGGGAGTAACGTTTAGTGCAAGGTAAAACCAGAGGATCTCTGGACAGAAGGGATGGGTGACGTTTAGCGTCTCGGGTCTGAAGAAGGGTCTCGATTTGAAACGTCACCCATTCCTTCTTTAACTTTAGTTGTAGTTTCAGAGCTGGAGCACGGAAACAGGCCCTTCGGCCCACCGAATCCGCGCCGACCAGTGATCCTTGCACACAGACACTATCCCACACACACTAGGGACAATTTACAATTATACCAAGCCAATTAACCTACACACCTGTACGTCTTTGGAGTGTGGGAGGAAACCGAAGATCTCAGAGAAAACCCACGCAGGTCACGGGAGAACGTACAAACTCCGTACAGACACGCAGCCGTAGTCAGGATGGAACCCGGGTCTCTGGCGCTGTGAGGCAGCAACTCTACCGCTGCGCCACCGCGCCACCCTTCTATCCAGAGATGCCGCCTGTCCCACTGAGTTACTCCAGCATTTTGTCTCAATCTTCGGTGTAAACCAGCATCTGCAGTTCCTTCCCACACATCTCTTCTGCCAGAGTTTTTGCATATCTACTATCCTGAACTACTATCTACCTCATCGAGGACCCTCAGACTATCTTTGATCGGACTTTCCTGGCTTTACCTGGCACCAAACGTTATTCCTTATCATGTATCTGCACACTATGAATGGCTTGATTGTAATCATGTATTGTCTTTCCGCTGACTGGATAGCACGCAACAAAAGCTTTTCACTGTAGCTCGGTACACGTGACAATAAACTAAACTGAACTGATATCTTTCATTAATTTGTTCTATGGACCTCTTCATATCTTTCGGTACCCTCTCCTCTGACTCTCAGTCTGAAGAAGGGTCTCGACCCAACATGTCACCCATTCCTTTTCTCCGGAGATGCTGCCTGACCCGCTGAGTTATTCCTGTTTTTTGTGTCTATCTTTAATTTAGTTTTTGTTTAGCTTAAGATACGGCACAGATACAGGCCCTTCGGCCCACCGAGTCCGCGCCAACCAGCGATACCCATACATTTGGAAAGTGGTGAAGTCAGCATGGATTTACGAAAGGTAAATCGTGTCTGACGAATCTTATAGAATTTTACGAGGATGTAACTAGTAGCGTGGATAGGGAGAACCAGTGGATGTGTTATATCTGGACTTTCAGGCTTTCGACAAGGTCCCACATAAGAGATTAATATACAAACGTAAAGCACACGGTATTGGGGGTTAAGTATTGATGTGGATAGAGAACTGGCTGGCAGACAGGAAGCAAAGAGTAGGAGTAAACGAGTCCTTTTCAGAATGGCAGGCAGTGACTAGTGGGTACCGCAAAGGCTCAGTGCTGGGACCCCAGCTATTTACAATATATATTAATGATCTGGATGAAGGGAATTGAATGCAACATCTCCAAGTTTGCGGATGACACGAAGCTGGGGGCAGTGTTAGCTGTGAGGAGGATGCTAGGAGGCTGCAAGGTGACATGGATAGGTTGGGTGAGTGGGCAAAGGCATGGCAGATGCAGTATAATGTGGATAAATGTGAGGTTATCCACTTTGATGGCAAAAACAGGAAAGTATACTATTATCTGAATGGTGGCCGATTAGGAAAAGAGATGCAACGAGACCTGTGTGTCATGGTACACCAGTCATTGAAAGTAGGAATGCAGGTGCAGCAGGCAGTGAAGAAAGCAAATGGTATGTTAGCATTCATAGCAAAAGGATTTGAGTATAAGAGCAGGGAGGTTCTACTGCAGTTGTACAGGGTCTTGGTGAGACCACACCTGGAGTATTGCGTACAGTTTTGGTCTCCTAATCTGAGGAAAGACATTCTTTGCCATAGAGGAGTACAGAGAAGGTTCACCAGACTGATTCCTGGGATGGCAGCACTTTCATATGAGGAAAGACTGGATAGACTCGGCTTGTACACGTTGGAATTCAGAAGACTGAGGGGGCATCTTATAGAAACTTACAAAATTCTTAAGGGGTTGACAGGCTGGATGCAGGAAGATTATTACCGATGTTGGGGAAGTCCAGAACTAGGGGTCACAGTTTAAGGATAAGGGGGAAGTCTTTTAGGACCGAGATGAGGAAATCATTTTTTACACAGAGAGTGGTGAATCTGTGGAATTCTCTGCCACAGAAGGTAGTTGAGGTCAGTTCATTGGCTATATTTAAGAGGGAGTTAGATGTGGCCCTTGTGGCTAAAGGGATCAGGGGGTATGGAGAGAAGGCAGGGATGGGATACTGAGTTGGATGATCAGCCATGATCATATCGAATGGCGGTGCAGGCTCGAAGGGCCAAATGGCCTACTCCTGCACCTATTTTCTATTAACACTATCCTACAGACCAGGGACAATTTACAATTCTACCGAAGTGAATTAACCTGCAAACCTGCACGTCTTTGGAGTGTGGGAGAAAACCAGAGAACCTGGCGAAAACCCACACGGTCACGGGGAGAGCGTACAAACTTCAGATTTGGGTACAGGATTGTTCTCTGGTTGTTGGTAGGATGGTTCAGCTGCTGATGACAACAGGCCTGAGACAACAGCTGGAAAAACTGTTCCTGAATCTGGAGGTGTGCGTTTTCACACTTCTGTACCTTTTGCCCGATGGGAGGGGAGGGGGGGGGGAAGAGGGAGTGGCCAGGGTGCGACGTGCGACTCGGCCTTGATTATGCTGCTGGCCTTGCCGAGGCAGCGTGAGGTATAAATGGAGTCAATGGAAGGGAGGTTGGTTTGTGTGATGGTCTGGGCTGCGTCCACAATTCGCTTGCAATTTCCTGCAGTCTTGGATGGAGCTGTTCCCAAACCAAGTTGTGATGCATCCGGATAAAATGCTTTCTGTGGCGCATCTGTAGAAGTTGGTGAGAGTTGTTGGGGACACGCCGAACGTCCTAAGCCTTCTAAGAAAGTAGAGGCGTTTGTGTGCTTGAGTTCCTGTGTGAAATGAAGATACTGTGCA
Source organism: Malacoraja senta (assembly GCA_038087875.1). Classification (NCBI taxonomy): domain Eukaryota; kingdom Metazoa; phylum Chordata; class Chondrichthyes; order Rajiformes; family Rajidae; genus Malacoraja; species Malacoraja senta. The sequence continues at coordinate 220,365,781 of CM075977.1, read as the reverse complement.
AATAAACGAGAGAGAGTGAGATCCTGAATACACAGTTTACCATCAATGCAAAGCAATTGAGGCGTGAGTGGATTTATTCTGCACTCTAATCCTGTGATTGCAGCATGCCAGGGTCTTGTAGTGTGACAAAATTGACAATAGAAATCGCTGAACTTTCACCCAGCAACAGTCCGACACGTCACGTCCCACAGCCCCTGTCCTGTGTAGGAAGGAACTGCAGATGCTGGTTTAAACCGAAGATAGACACAGAATTCTGGAGTAACTCAGCGGGACAGGCAGCATCTCTGGAGAACTTGAATGACAAAAGACAATAGACAATAGGTGCAGGAGTAGGCCATTCGGCCCTTCAAACAGCACTGCCATTCAATGTGATCATGGCTGATCATCCACAATCAGTACCCGTTCCTGCCTTCTCCCCATATCCCCTGACTCCGCTATCTTTAAATGCCCTATCTAACTCTGTCTTGAAAGTATCCAGAGAACCGGCCTCCATCGCCCCTCTGAGGCAGAGAATTCCACAGACTCACAACTCTCTGTGAGAAAAAGTGTTTCCTCATCTCTGTTCTAAATGGCTTATTCCTTATTCTTAAAGAAGGTTGAAACATGGTTGACGTTTCGGCTCGGGACCCTTCGTCAGACTGATTGTCGGAGGGAGATTGTATGAGATTGGAAGGGGGGTCGTACATGTGGATTGCGGGTTGGTTGTAACGTGAGGTTTCCTGGGGAAATGAAGCCTTGATCTCTGTTGCTTAGAAACATAGAAACATAGAAACATAGAAAATAGGTGCAGGAGGAGGCCATTCAGCCCTTCGAGCAGCACCGCCATTCATTGTGATCATGCTGATCGTCCCCTATCAATAACCCGTGCCTGCCTTCTCCCATATCCCTTGACTCACTAGCCCTAGAGCTCTATCTAACTCTCTCTTAAATCCATCCAGTGATTTGGCCTCCACTGCCCTCTGTGGCAGGGAATTCCATAATTCACAACTCTCTGGGTAAAAAAGTTTTTAAATGACCTCCCCTTTATTCTAAGACTGTGGCCCTGATTCTGGACTCACCCAACATTGGGAAAAATTTTCCTGCATCTAGCTTGTCCAGTCCTTTTATAATTGGACAAGCTTTAAATCAAAATTCTGAAGAATTGTCCAAGGACTCTATTCCTTGGAGCGCAGGAGGATGAGGGCGATCTTATGGAGGTGGACAAAATCATGAGAGGAATAGATCGGGTAGACTCTTGCCCAGAGCAGGGGAAATCGAGAACCAGAGGACATAGGTTTAAGGTGAGGGGGAAAGATTTAACAGGGACCTGAGGGGTAACTTTCCACACAAAGGGTGGTTGGTGTATGGAACGAGCTGCCGGAGGAAGTAGCTGAAGCTGGGACTATCCAACGTTTAAGAAACATTTAGACAGGTACAATGATGGATAAGACAGGTTTAGAGAGTTATGGCCAATCGCAGGCAGGTGGGACTAGCATAGTCTACTAGTGTAGACTTTTTTGCATGTCTTATCGTTTTCCTCCAGAGATACTGCCTGACCCGCTAATTACTCCAGCACTTTGCGTCTGTCTATTGCTGGTTCTAAGGGTTGAGAGGCGCCGATGACATTTGGTTGTCCATAAGTGACAGGCACAGAATTAGGCCATTCAGCCCATCAAGTCTACTCCGCCATTCAATCATTTTCCCCATAAACTCGGACACCCGTACTAATCAAGAATCTCTGCTTAGTCATAGTCATAGGGTGACACAGCGTGAAAACAGGCCCTTCGGCCCAACTTTGCCCACACCGGCCAACGCGTCCCAGCTGCACTAGTCCCACCTGCCTGCCCATGGTCCATATCCCTCCAAACCTGTCCTGAAGTCTGAAGAAGGGTCTCGACCTGAAACGTTGCCTATTCCTTCTCTCCATAGATGCTGCCTCACCAGCTGAGTTTCTCCAACATTTATTGTCTCCTTCGATTGTTCCAGCATCTGCAGTTCTTTCTCAAAACAACTATCCATGTACCTGTCTAATTGTTTCTTAAACGTTGCGATAGTCCCAGCCTCAACTACCTCCTCGGCAGCTCGATCGATACACCCACCGCCCTTTGTGTGAAAATGCGACCCCTCAGGTTCCTATTAAATCTTTCCCCCTTTAACTTAAGCCTATGTCCTCTGGACGTAGCTAGCTGTGTGCGAATGCTATCTGCAGTGTTTTCAACTCCATTGCCTTTACAGTGTTTTACAACTAATAAACCTGTGGGACTCTTCTTCTTTCTTGGGGCGTGCACAGCCTAAACTTGTTCTTTTTATTTTTTTAATTTTTATTTATTAGAAGTACATTACATTACAACCGTGGAGCGGCCTCCAGCAGAACGACCTGGGGCTCCAGTTGCGGAGCTGCGGACTACTCACCATCACGGGGCTGGCCGAGTCCGGAGCGGGTGGAGCTGTGGTGGAGCGCTGCTGCGGCCCGACCCCCCGGAGATTCGGGGGCTGCAGCCGCGGGTCTGGCGGACGGCAACACTGGAAGCCCGCGGGTCCCCTGGTGGAGGCCGCTTTTCGGGGCTTCCGCAGCGGCGACTTCTCCCGCCTGGGGTTGCGGGGTTGAAGAGCACCTGGAGCGGGGCTTTATCCCCCGCGCGGCTTGGAAATGGCCGCCGGACTTTGCGGCGCGCGCCGGGGCTCTAACACCAAGACCCGGTGCGCGACATTGCATCACCCGGCGTGGCTTTAATGGCCCGGGAGTAATCACCATCGCCCGCCGGGGGCTTTGACTTTGACTCTGACATCGGGGGGGGGGGGGGGGGGAGTGCAGTGGAGAGATAAGTTTTTTTGCCTTCCATCACAGCGTTGTGATGGATGTATGTGTAAATTGTGTTGTGTCTCGGGTCTTCTTTGTTTTGTATTGTATGGCTGCAGAAACGACATTTCGTTGGACCTCAAGGGGTCCAAATGACAAATTTGTCCAAAAGACAAATAAATTGAATTGAATTGAATACATTAGTACTTGTCACATATATCTTATTACAATTAATGTACTCCGTTTATTTTTACACTAATAAAGGAAAGGGATGAAATTGAGAGAAAGGAGAAAGTGAAGAAAAAAGTGAAAGTGTAAGGAACGTGACAATAAAAAGAACAAAGACCCTATAAGAAAGAAAATTAAAAAAAGAGTAAGAAATAGACCCTGAAAAAGAAGAAAAAAGAGAAAGAAGGAAAAGAGAAAAACAAATACTTTGTTGTAAGCATCATGCAAATGGGACATATCAACTCTCCAACTTTCATCCCCACTTACCTGACCTCAGTTTTTTTTAAACTTGTTCTATTTGATCTATTTGATTGTGCACGTCGAGTTGATTGCATTAGTCGAAACAGGACGGACCACTGTGAAGGTTGCAATCTCCCCCCCAACCTGTGGGACATGTTCCCCACACACAACGAGGTGCCATTAGTGATAGCAGTTTATTCTCGAAACATGCAATTAGCCAACTAGTCCAAAATAAAATTGGTGCATTAAAAAAACAACTGGATTGCAGTGGTTTATTGATCATTCACGCATAAGGTGCAGGGTGGAGTGTGAATTGTACGTCCAAGAATTGCTTTAATTTTGTGCCTTGGGCAACAGTACATTGAGAAACATTCCATTTCAGGTTCACGGGTGAACCTGTATAGAAGAGAATTCTTTCTAATAATCCTTGCATTCGGTCGAAAACACCACAGGAACTCAAAATGTGTATGTCATGGTGTGTAGGTTAGTTTAGTTAAGTTTAGTTTAGTTATGAGATACAGCGCTGTAACTCTAACGAAACAATTCTTCGGCCCACCGAGTCCACACCGAACCAGCGATCACCAGGTTCTATCCTACACGTCTGAAGAAAGGTTTCGTACCCGAAACGTTGCCTATTTCCTTCGCTCCATTGATGCTGCCTCACCCGCTGAGTTTCTCCAGCATTTTTGTCTATCTTTTATCCTACACACACTGGGGACTCTTTCCAATTTTTTTACTGAAGCCAATTAACCTACAAACTGTACGTCTTTTAAGTGGGAGGAAACCGGAGCAACCGGAGAAACCCACGCAGGTCACGGGGAGAAGGTACAAACCCCCTACAGACAGCACCCGTAGTCAGGATGAGAACCCGGGTCTCTGGCGCTGTGGAGGCAGCGACTCCAACTGAGGTGAGAAAAAACTTTCCACCCAGAGAGTTGTGAATTTGTGGAATTCCCTGCCACAGAGGGCAGTGGAGGACAAGTCACCGGATGGATTAAGAGAGAGTTAGATAGAGCTCTAGGGGCTAGTGGAGTCAAGGGATATGGGGAGAAGGCAGGCACGGGTTATTGATTGGGACGATCAGCCATGATCACAATGAATGGTGGTGCTGGCTCGAAGGCCGAATGGCCTCTTCCTGCACCTATTTTACTATGTTTCTATGTTTCTTTGTAACACCATGGCTGTGCCACCATGCCAAGTTCATTAAAAATATATACATTTTCTTCAAGGTTTTGGAAGTCAATGACTTCTGCGATCAAATAATCCACATACTAGTGCTGTGTTCCAGTATTTGTTATGTTTGCATATCTGACCACTGCATTCTGTACTTTGAGCTGATTGGTGTGCATTGGCAAGTTTCCATATTGCACTGCAGATAGATACAGAGTGTTGGAGTAACTCAGCGGGTCAGGCAGCATCTGTGGAGAACATTGATAGGTGACGATTCACAGAGTGCTGAGTAACTCAGCGGGTCAGGCAGCATCTGTGAGAACATGGATAGTGACGTTTCACAGAGTGCTGGAGTAACTCAGCGGGTCAGGCAGCATCTGTGGAGCGAAGGAAATGGGCAACCTTTCGGGCCGAAACCCTGAAGGAAATAGGCAACGTTTCGGGCCGAAACCCGAAGGGTTTCGGGCCGAAACGTTGCCTATTTCCTTCGGCTCTATAGATGCTGCCGGAACATGGATAGGTGACGTTTCACAAAGTGCTGGAGTAACTCAGCGGGTCAGGCAGCATCTCTGGACAACATGGATAGGTGACGTTTCACAGAGTGCTGGAGTAACTCAGCGGGTCAGCAGCATCTGTGGAGAACATGGATGGGTGACGTTTTGGGTCGAGACCTTCTTCAGACTGAGAGTCGGGGCAGGCTAGGGCTCCATTTCTGGAGCACAGAAGGCTACGGGGGTGATCTTATAGTGGTATATAAAACCATGAGTGGAAGAGATAGGGTGAATGCACAGTCTTTTACCTAGAGTAGGGGAATCAAGAACCAGAGCACATAGGTTTAAGGTGAAGGGCAAAGATTTAATAGGAACCTGAGGGGTAACTTTTTTACACAAAGGGTGTGTATGGAATGAGCTGCCGGAGGAGGCAGTTGAGGCAGGAATTCTCACAATGCTAAGAAACATTAGACAGTGCATGGAAAGGACAGGTTGGGAGGGATATGGGCCAAACACAGGCAGATGGGACTATGTGTAGATTGACATGTTGGTCGTGTGGGCAAGTTGGGCCAAAGGGTCCATTTCCACGCTGTCTGACTATAACCCTTTTAAATGCTGTCATTGTACCGACCTTACTACTTTCACTAGCAGCTTGTTCCATGTGCCCAACATTCTTTAAGTGAAAAAGCTGCCCCTCGGGTTCCTTTAATCTTTCCCCTCTCACCTTAAACCCGTGTCCTCTGGTTCTTGATTCCCTACTCACTCGAAATAGACTCTGTGCATTCATCCTATCAATTCCCCCAGTGATTTTTTATACACCTGCATAAGATCACCCTTTAGCATCCTGCGCTCTAAAGCCCTGTCCCACTGTACGAGTTCATTCCAAGAGCTCTCCCAGTTAAAAAAAATAATCAAACTCGTGGTAAGCACGGAGAATGAACGTAGCGGGTACGTCGGAGCTCGGTGGACGTCTCTTAGCGGCTCGTAACGCTAACGGCAGGTACTCGGGAAGACTCGCTAACGGCAGGTAAGCTCGGGAAGACTCGTGAAGAATTTTCAACACGATGAAAAATGTCCACGAGAGCTCCTAGTACCGATGAGCGGCCATTACTGTAAATCTCCGAGTTCGAATCAGGGCAAAACTCGGGAGAGCTCTTGGAATTAACTCGTACCGTGGGACAGGGCTACAAGGAATAGAGTCCGAGCTTTCCCCAATCTTTCCTCTCCCTAACCTCAGGCCATCGAAGCCTGGGGAACATCTTCGTACAACATCTTCTCTGCAATCTTTACAGCTGATGGCGTCTTTTACTTATGGCAGGGTGAACACAAATGAACACAGTATTCGAAGTGCAGACTCACCAACGGCCTTGAGGGAATCTGGATCATGAGCAATAGACAATAGGCAATAGACAATAGGTGCAGGAGTAGGCCATTCGGCCCTTCGAGCCAGCACCGCCATTCATGTGATCATGGCCGATCATCCCAATCAGTACCACGTTCAGACAGATGAGGGTTAGTTTATCTTGCCATCATGTTCGGTAAACTAATTAATGTGAGCCAAAGTGTCTGTTCAGTGCTGTGATGTTTAGAGATCCATATTCAGCGCAGAAACAGGCTCTTCGACCACCGAGTTGCACCGACCAGCGATCCCCGCACATTAACACTATCCAACACATCCTAGGGACATTTCGTTACATTTATACCAATGTGGCGGCCCCTGGTGGTCAGCCGCGCGTGTTGTGAACCCTCGGCTCTAGGGGTTGGGTCACGTGACTTGGTTTGGCGGGAGGGGCGGGTCACGGGGGCTCCCTGGGGTATATATAGGGGTTGGGAGTGCCCGTGCCCCTCGTTGTGGTTTTGGAGCTGTACTGTGTATTACTAATAAAGAATTATTTGCTTGACAACTCGTGTCCACTTCACCCAAGCCAATTAACCTACAAACCTGTAACGTCTTTGGAGTGTGGGAGGAAACCGAAGATCTCGGAGAAAACCCACGCAGGTCACGGGGGAGAACGTAAAACTCCGTGCAGACGGCGCCCGTAGTCGGGATCGAACCCGGGTCTCTGGCGCTGTAAGGCTCTACCGCTGCGTCACCGTGCCGCCCTGTCTGTTGTCAAGGTTCCAAGCTCCGAAGATTCACGTCTCAATGGTGGAGAATTTGATAGGAAGACAAAAATAATCAATTGCCTGTTAAACTGCTCGTACAGCCACCCTCTTGCCTCGAGGAAATGGTCCCAACCACCAAGCCTTCAGACTGAGAGACAGATGGGTTACAACAACGGGCGGCAGAGTGGTGCAGAGGTAGGGTTGCTGCCTTTTACAGCGCCAGAGATCCGGGTTCAATCTTGACTACGGGCGTTTTCTGTACGGAGTTTGCACGTTCTCCTGTGACCTGCGTGGGTTTTCTCCGGGTGCTCCGGTTTCCTCCACACTCCAAAGACGTGCAGGTTTGTGTAGGGTTGGTGTTCGTGCACATGCGGGGGATCGCTGGTCAGTGCGGATTCGATGGGCCGAAGGGCCTGTTTCCGCGCTGTATCTCTAAAGTCTAACTAAACTAAATAACTAAAAACTAAAAAAAGGCTGGTTTCTGCCCAATGTAAGCCCTTTCAAACTCTTTGACACAAGGAACTGCAGATGCTGGAATTGTGAGCAACATACAAAGTGCTGGAGTGCGGTCCTGACCTACTACTATCTACCTCATTGGTGACCCTCGGACTATCCTCGATTAGACTTTACTGGTTTTACCTTACACTAAACGTTATTCCCTTTATCCTATATCTGTACACTGTGGACGGCTGGATTGTAATCATGTATTGTCTTTCCGCTGACTGGTTAGCACGCAACAAAAGCTTTCACTGTACCTCGGTACACGTGACAATAAACTAAACTCATCTGAAGTAAAGGTTTAAAAAATGCTTAAAAACATGAAGGTAGACAAAAGTGCTGGAGAAACTCAGCGGTGAGGCAGCATCTACGGAGCGAAGGAAATAGGCAACGTTTTTGGGCCGAAACCTTCTCTTCAGACACCTATAAAAACACGAACTAGTTTAAAAACCCAGTGAGATCGTGGCACATTAATCAATCAGTTTAGTTTGTTGTCACATTGGAAAGCTTTTTGTCGCGTGCTAAAGGGCCTGTCCCACTTACGTGTCCTTGGCATGCAAATTACGCGAACTCGTGGTTGCGTTGAGCCGCGATGGTCCCGCGAAGGTTGGGCGCGATTACATGCGTACGCACAGCCGTCTGAGCGCGTGACGTCATTTGAAGATGGACACAAAATGCAGGATAACTCAGCGGGACCGGCAGCATCTCTGGAGAGAAGGAATGGGTGACGTTTCGTGTCGAGACTTCTTCAGTCTGAAAGAAAGGTTTTGACCCGAAACGTCACCCGATTGTTTCTCTCCAGAGATGCTGCCGGTTCCGCTGAGTTACTCCTGCAGTTTGTGTCCATCTTCAATTTTCTTGGCCCCGCTCTTTTTTTTCTTTTTTTTCCCGTAAATGTTTTTTTTATTAGATTTTTAAACAAATGTACAATTTACAAGGGTAGAAAGCTCACACAATTTAAAAAACATTTACACAAAACTATCAAATTAAATATTAACGTTTTTATATTCAACCTCCTGTGGTGACCAGCGTTCACAGAAGGCCTCCACAGTCCCCGTGGACACCGCGTGTACCCTCTCTAGGGACACGCGGGCACGGACGTAACCCCGGAAAAGGGGCAGGCAGCCGACCGCTGTGCGGCCATCGACCGCCCGTTGCCTGGACCGCGAATGGCCATCTTCTTGGCCCCGCTCTGGGAGTAGAAGTGGGGGCGGATCCGGACCGCAACGGCCGTGAGCCCAGGCCGAGTTCGGCGATCGTTTGCCTGCTTCTGCTGCTGTTGGAGGTGAGACGTTGCGTCGCTCAAGGATCTTGGGCCTGTCCCACTTTGGCCGTCAGTTACGCGACAGGCCGTTGGCGCGCGAAGATTTCGTTCACTACAAACATTCCGGAGCCCCGCGCGATGTCGCGCACAACTACATACCCCTCCGCGCTTCTCAGTGCGACCGGCCCCGCGCGGCCACACGATGCCCGTGCGCCTCAACGCGACCACGAGGTCGCGTAATTTGCGTGCCAAGGACACGTAAGTGGGACAGGCCCTTAACCAGTCAGCGGAAAGATAATACGTGATTACAATCGAGCCGTCCACAGTGCATCAAGTTCTAAGAATAATGACAAGAGTCACTTTCTCTAGTCAGTGATGTAGAGGCTACATTTTATTGGATACTTTTTGTAATTGCTACAAATTTGTAAAAAAAAAAATCAAAAAAAAATCAACAATTTACCACAGATATTTATGCTGATAAAACCAGACCAGAAACAACGAAACATACTTTGGTAAAAAAGATAAAGATTTATATTCACTTCAGCATTCAATTACCCTGAATAAAATAATCCCTTTACATGTGATAACAAAAATAAAAAGCTTGCTTTAGAAAAAGACTAAATCCTTTCTTATTTAAAAAAAATCTAGGCAATTTCCACGTGCTTCTGTGCTTGAGCAGAGAAGAGTAAAAGCAGGCTTAGAATTAGGACATAAACTCTGAACCACGATAATTTTTTTTTAAATTTCTGTATTTCTGCATTTATAATCGCCATTAATATGATTGCGTTTAGTGCTAGACTAGGATTTAAGGTGCAAACAAACAAAAGCAGGCCATAAAGATTCATTTCTCCTGCACTACATACATATTCACATTTTAAAAAAGTTTTAAAAAAAAATTTACAAGCAGTTCACATTTCTCCTGCTGCTGCCAGCCAGGTTTGTAAGGCACATTTTCGTTATTTCTTCCCCATACTGGTCCCATTTTGTCTGTTCGGATAAGGGGGGGGGGGGGGGGGGTGGCATTGCCCAGTCAATTTCTTCTTTCGTTTTTTTTTTTGGGGGGTGGGGAGGGGGGAGAAAAACGAGTGCAACAGGGAAACTCAAAGAAAATAGTTCATAAACCTGTAGTCCTGAGTTAAAATTTGATGAACGAACTGGAGTCGGCAGGTGAAGTCGAGTTGTTTCCAGTTCCTCTTCATTCTGTGTTTTTTTGCTGCCCCGTAAGGTCCATTCACACAGTGCAGTCACAGCCCAGTTATATCCTCATCAGACGAAGGCTGCGTTATACTCCAGACCACAAACTGTGTGGGGGGTTTTCAGCAGCTCTTGCCTCTGGTTAAGTCCGACGCCTTCACGATGACCGTGGCCCGGCTCTCAGCCAGGCGAAGCTTTAAGGAAGAATGGTGCGAAGGTGCGGGCGATGCGGCGATCTTCACTGACAGGGTGGTGGCCGGGGTGTAAGGGGCGGGTCCGTCGCGCCCGTTGCTTAGCGGGTGGACGCTGGGACTCTGGCCGTGCATGCTGGCCGAGTAGTACACACTGTTCACGCCCACATTGCTGAGAAACTCCTTCCCCTCGATGTGGCTCTGCTGCCACTGCGTCCGGTCCTGCTTGCCCTCCTCAGTCATCTGGGGAAATAACAGTCGCGGAGTCACACAGTGGGGAAACAGACCCGACGTGTCGCCGCCCGCACGAGTCCCACCCACCTATGTCTGGCCCATGATCCCTCTAAAACTGTCATATGCTGAGAGAGAGGAGCAGCTGGGCTTGTACGCTCTGGAGAGAATGGAGCAGCTGGGCTTGTACACTCTGGAGTTTAGAAGGAATGAGAGGGGATCTCATTGAAACGTATAAGATTGTTCAGGGCTTGGACACGCTAGAGGCAGGAAACATGTACCCGATGTTGGGGGAGTCCAGAACCAGGGGCCACATACAGTTTAAGAATAAGGAGTAAGCCATTTAGAACGGAGATGAGGAAACACTTTTTCTCACAGAGAGTGGTGAGTCTGTGGAATTCTCTGCCTCAGAGGGCGGTGGAGGCAGGTTCTCTGGATGCTTTCAAGAGAGAGCTAGATAGGGCTCTTAAAAATAGCGGAGTCAGGGGATATGGGGAGAAGGCAGGAACGGAGTAGTGGTTGGGGATGATCAGCCATGATCACATTGAATGGCGGTGTTGGCTCGAAGGGCCGAATGGCCTACACCTGCACCTATTGTCTATTGTCTAAATCTTTCCCCCCTCGCCATAAACCTATGTCCTCTGGTTCTCGATCCCCCTACTCTGGGCAAGAGACTCTGTGCGTCACCCGATCTATTCCTCTCATGATTTTGTTCTGGACCTATTGTGTATTGTCTATAAAACCTGTCCCATCCATTCTGAGGAAATGGGAAAGAAGAGACGTGAATGCTACCTCCCACCAAGGTGAAGAAGTTGGCAGGGCTGAAGGTGTCCAGGTAGGGTTGCCCCCTGGGCCTGGCCAAGCTGGCCATCCGCGAGTCACAGACCCTTTACCGGGGTTACGTCCACGCCCGGGTGGTACTAGAAAGGTACTACACGCTGTCCACGGGCATCCTGGGGGATTTCCTGACCGCTTGGGCACCGAGAGGGGCCGAATGCATCCTGGACAAGGATGGCAATATAGTTGTTTACTTAGTATAATTGTTTTGGCTTGTACTATGGTGGTGGGATTTGATTTGTTTTATTGTGTTGTAAATACTGTTTTAATATTTTTGATTTTTTTTTTTAAAAGGTGAAGAAGTTCATCTCTGTAGCTGATGTGTGGGGGGGGGGGAGGGCTGGACGCCAGCTATGGAGTCACAGAGTCATCCATCCATCCAGCACGGAAACAGACCCTTCCACGCAACTTATCCCCTGCAGACCAAGATGTCCCATCTAAGCAAGTCCCACTTGCCCGCGTTTGGCCCACATCCTGCTAAACCTGTCCTATCCATGTATCTTGTACCTCCTCTGGCAGATAAGACACAGTATGCCGGGGTAACTCAGCATTTCTGGAGAAAATGGGGAAAAGGTGACGTTTCGGGTCGAGAACCTTCTCCAGACTGAGAGTGGGGGGGAGAGGGTAACTAGAGTTATGCTTGCTCCAGTTGTACTCTCTCTTTAGACTTTAGACTTTAGAGACACAGGGTGGGTACAAACTCTTCGGGCCAAACAAGTCCGTGCCGACCATCGATCACCCCCCGTACACTAGCACCATTGCTGGAATTCTTTGAAGAAGTAATTAGCAGGACAGACAAAGGAGAGTCAGTAGATGTTGTTTGCTTAGATTTTCAGAAAGCCTTTGATAAGGTGCCGCAGGTGAGGGCTCACGATATCAAAGGGCAGATACTAGCATGGGTGGCAGGTTGGCTGGATGGCAGAAGACAAAGAGTGGCAATAAAGGGGGGCTTTTTCTGGTCGGCTGCCAGTGACTAGCGGAGTCCCGCAGGGCTCGGTGCTGGGGCCGCTGCTCTTCACGTTGTATATTAACGATTTGGACGAGGGGATTTGCGGATGATTGGAAAATAGGTGGAAGGGCAGGTAGTGTGGAGAAAGCAGACACTCTGCAGAAGGACTTGGACAGGTTGGGAGAGTGGGCAGAGAAGTGGCAGATGGAATATAATGTAGCGAAGTCATGCATTTTGGTTGTAGAAATAAAGGCGCAGACTATTTTCTAAATGGGGAGAGAATCCAGAAATCGGAGGTGCAAAGGGACTTGGGAGCGCTGGTGCAGGATTCCCAAAAAGTTAATCTGCAAGTCGAATCAGTAGTAAAGAAAGCAAACTCCATGCTAGCATTTATTTCAAGAGGGCTTGTATACAAAAACAGGGATGTAATGCTGAGGCTCTATAAGGCGCTGGTCAGGCCTCATTTGGAACATTGTGAGCCATTTTGGGCACCATATCTGAGGAAGGATGTGCTGGCTCTGGAGAGGGTCCAGAGGAGGTTTACAAGAATGATCCCAGGAATGAGTGGGTTAACCTATGATGAGCGTTTGTCGGCATTGGGCCTGTACTCGCTGGAGTTTAGAAGAATGATGGGGGTGGGGGGACCTCATTGAAACGTGCAGAACCAGGAAAATTTCTCACGTCATTTTAAGCTTCAAATGTATAATTGAACAGCTATTTTTTACTGATCGACCCGAGGTTGATGGGGCTGAGAACGAGACCACAACAGCGTGGGAAGGAACTGCAGATGCTGCTTTACACCGAAGATAGACACCAAATGCGACATCTCTGGAGAGAAGGGATGGGTGACGTTTCGGGTCGAGACCCTTCTTCGGACAGAGAGTCGGCGGAGAGGGAAACGAGAGATATGGAAGGGTACAAAGGACATGCGTACGGTGTGAAAAGAGCAGATCAAAGCTGCCGATGATCAAGGGAAATGTAGAATGGTTCATTGTTGGCTGAGGGGAAGGTGACAAGGATGGGCGTGCAATCAGTAATATATAATCAGGAGGAAAATGGAACTAGTCAGAGAACTCGGACGGGAGGGGGGATGGAGGGAGAGGGAAAGCAAGGGGTTAATTGACACTAGAGAAATCAATACTCATATCGCTGGGTTGTAAGCTGCCCAAGCGAAATATGAGTATGTATCGGAGCTTCACAATTGAGACACGGCACGGTGGCGCAGCGTTAGAGTTGCTGCCTGGGTTCCATCCTAATTACAAGTGCTGTCTGTACGGAGTTTGCACGTTCTCCCCGTGACCTGCGTGGGGTTTTTCTCCGAGCTCTCTGGTTTCCTCCCAGGCTCCAAAGACGTGCAGGGTTGTAGGTTAATTGGCCCTCTGCAAAAAATTGCCCCCGTGTTGTGCAGAGAGTGGGTGGGAAAGTGGGTGCGAGCGAGCGATCGATGGCCGGCGTGGACACGGTGGGCCGAAGGGCCTGTTTCCCTGCTGCATCTCCAAGGCTAAAAAAAACCTTCCCAACAGACAATAGACAATAGGTGCAGGAGCAGGCCATTCGGCCCTTCGAGCCAGCACCGCCATTCAATGTGATCATGGCTGATCGTCCCCCAAACAGCATCCCAAGTAAATAAACCTCGCCCTTTGTTTCACTTCAAAGCAGGATGTTATTTACTGACCTCATCATGGTCTGCATCAGTTGTAACACTATCCGTTTCACTTTCTAATGGACAAACAAAAGTGAGAATTAGTTTAAAGGGCGAGCCAACTCGCACCACTCCGCAAAAGCATTTTATTCTTTTCAGAATAACATGGATGTCTTTAGATTTAGGTTTAAAGTGTATAATCGCCAAAACCTTCAATCTATGAACAACTGCTCACAGTCAGAGCACATCTACTGCTAGTGTTTGCCTCTATTATATAGAAAATGGACACAAATTGCTGGAGTAACTCAGCGGGTCAGGCAGCATCTCTGGAGAACATGGATAGGTGACGTTTCACAAAGTGCTGGAGTAACTCAGCGGGTCAGGCAGCATCTGTGGAGCGAAGGAAATGGGCAACCTTTCGGGCCGAAACCCTGAAGGAAATAGGCAACGTTTCGGGCCGAAACCCGGAAGGGTTTCGGGCCGAAACGTTGCCTATTTCCTTCGCTCCATAGATGCTGCCGGAACATGGATAGGTGACGTTTCACAGAGTGCTGGAGTAACTCAGCGGGTCAGGCAGCATCTGTGGAGAACATGGATAGGTGACGTTTCACAGAGTGCTGGAGTAACTCAGCGGGTCAGGCAGCATCTCTGGAGAACGTGGATAGGTGATGTTTCGGGTCAGGACCCTGCTTCAGACTATTTATAAGAGACCCAGGTTGAATCCTGACCTTGGGTGCTGATTGTGTGGAGTGTGCATGTTCTCCCTGTGACCGCACATGTTTCCTGTGGCAGGGGGGATCTATGAAGAGGAGGAATGTTGAAGACAAGGGGTCATCAATAGGAGACGAGGCCGCCTTGTTGGAGAACAATGCCCAGAGGCGGAGGTGACAGAAGAGGAGCTCAACATCAGGGTGGCCATCTTTGAGGTGTGCGTGAGGGGCACAAAGGGGAAAGCCTTGCTAAGGGCTGATCGTGTAGGAACGAACTTCAGATGCTGGTTTAAACCAAAAATAGACACAAAAATCTGGAATAACTAAGCGGGACAGGCAGCATCTCTGGAGAAAAGGAATAGGCGATGATTCAGGTCGAGACAAGATGGGTTTCAACTCGAAACGTCGCCTATTCCTTCTCTCCAGAGATGCTGCCTGACCCACTGAGTTACTCCAGCATTTTGTGTCTATCTTCTGCTGAGGACTGATGGTTCGGCAACAGAGAAATAGGGGGAGGTCGGGGGTAGGGGGGTGGGGGGGGGGGGTGTGGCAGGGATGGTGAAAACCCGACAGGGTTAAAGGCTGGGGTCAGACCCAGTTTACAGGTTTGGGTGGAAGGCCGACAGGGAGTGTCCATGTGGAGGAGAAAAGCTAGAGATGGGAGAAGAGGTCATGACTATCAATACGATCAGTTTTTATGTGCTGCAAGAGTCAGTGTCATGGGGTGAAAAAGTGAGGAAACAAGCTCGTTGGTTGCTTGCATATGGAGTTAGTTATCATCCTGAGCAAAAGTTTTTATAATCAGTTTAGATAGTAGTTTGGCTTTGGGCTTGATGAGCGATTATCAATAGACAATAGGTGCAGGAGTAGGCCATTCGGCCCTTCGAGCCAGCACCGCCATTCAATGTGATCATGGCTGATCATCCCAAACCAGTACCCCGTTCCTGCCTTCTCCCCATATCCCCTGACTCCGCTATCTTTAAGAGCCCTATCTAGCTCTCTCTTGAAAGTATCCAGAGAACCTGCCTCCACCGCCCTCTGAGGCAGAGAATTCCACAGACTCACCACTCTCTGTGAGAAAAAGTGTTTCCTCGTCTCCGTTCTAAATGTCTTACCCCCTTATTCTTAAACTGTGGCCCCTGGTTCTGGACTCCCCCAACATCGGGAACATGTTTCCTGCCTCTAGCGTGTGCAAACCCTTTATAATCTTAGATAGACAAAAATGCTGGAGAATCTCAGCGGGTGCAGCAGCATCTATGGAGCGAAGGAAATAGGCAACGTTTCGGGCTGAAACCCTTCTTCAGACATTTCGGCCCGAATCGGCCCGAAACGTTGCCTATTTCCTTCGCTCCATAGATGCTGCTGCACCCGCTGAGTTTCTCCAGCATTTTTGTCTACCTTAGATTTTCCAGCATCTGCAGTTCCTTCTTAAACCTTTATAATCTTATATGGTTCAATAAGATCCCCTCTCATCCCCTCTTATCCTGGTGTTATAACATCAGGTCAGGTGGGGGTAGTTCCCCCCGCCCGCCACGGGTACCATGTAATCCCGTGCTACCTGCTCCGTGGTCGGATAGTCGGCGACTAAACTGTCTCCCCCACCTGGTTTGCCAGGTGAGGAGGGGGCTGTGGACCCCCAGCAGGACCAAAAACAAGACCTGTCAAAGGGCGGATGAGCTCCTAGTGAGCCAATGGCCATCCACACTTCAGTAGAAGTTGCGATCTCTGTCGTACACGGCATTGTAAGGAACGATGATAAAACACACACACACACACCAACATCCTATACTTCCAGCAGCGGAAGTCCGCAGGAACTGGAGGACAAGAGATGTGTGGTGCGTCCGTCACCGTTCCCGTCAGAAACCAGCGCCACTGCGTCGCTAATGTTTTCAACGATGATGATGGTGATAACACAAGTACTTGGGGTTTTAATTGTAATTTCGACATTGGTTAGGCCACATCTGGGAGGCACTGTGGCGTAGTGGTGTAGCTACTGCCTTACGGAACCAGAGACACCAGGTTCAATCCTCACTAGGGGTGCTGTCTGTACAGTTTGTACGTTCTTCCCGTGATCTGCTTAGGGTTTCTCCTGGATCCCTGGCTTCCGCCCACACTCCAAAGACGTACAGGTTTGTAGGTTAATTGGCTTTGGTGCATCTTGTCAATTGTCCCTAATGTGTGTAGGATAGTGTTAGAATATAGGGACCACAAGGGCCACATCTAACTCCCTCTTAAATATAGCCAATGAACTGGCCTCAACTACCTTCTGTGGCAGAGAATTCCACAGATTCACCACTCTCTGTGTGAAAAATGTTTTTCTCATCTCGGTCCTAAAAGACTTCCCCCTTATCCTTAAACTGTGACTCCTTGTTCTGGACTTCCCCAACATCGGGAACAATCTTCCTGCATCTAGCCTGTCCAATCCCTTAAGAATTTTGTAAGTTTCTATAAGATCCCCCCTCAATCTTCTAAATTCTAGCGAGTACAAGCCGAGTCTATCCAGCCTTTCTTCAGACAGGCACACAGATAGGGAGTGAGCAGTGAATGGAGAAATATGGATCATAAGCAGGAGGATGAGATTAGTTTATGTTGGCATCGTGTTCAACAAGATGCTTTCAAGAGAGAGTTAGATTTTGCTCTTGGGCTAACGGAATCAAGGGCATTGGTGAGAAAGCAGGAACTGATTTTGGATGATCGGCCATGATCATATGGAATGGTGACTCAAAGGGCCGAATGGCCTACTGTACCTATTTTCTACGTTTCTATGTTTCAAAATAGACATTGTGGGCTGAAGGGTGTGTACTTGCGTTGTTCTGTTCTTTGTTTTATTACTGTGGGACCATTTTCCACCAAGAGTGTTTATTTGTACAATTAATACATTTGGCATATTTGTTGAATCTTAATCCCTTTCCCCTGCTAAGAACCATCTCGGAGCCTTGGGACATCACCAGAAGCGCCAGAGTATAAAATCATAAGAGGTTGGGTAGATGCACAGAGTCTTTTGCCCAGAGTCGGGGAATCGAGGACCAGAGGACATAGGTTTAAGGTGACGGGGAAAAGATTTAATAGGAACCTGAGGGGTAACTTTTTCACACAATAATAATAATAATAATAGATTTTATTTATATAGCGCTTTTCAGGACTCAAAGTCGCTTTACAATTGAGAGTCAGGAATAAACAAAACAAAATAGAGCAGTAAGACAGAGGGGGGGGGGAACATGGGACTAAGGGTATGCAGAGGTGAAGAGATGGGTCTTGAGGCGGGACTGGAAGATGGTGAGGGACTCAGAATTTCGGACCGGTTGTGGGGGAATTCCAGAGCCTGGGAGCTGCCCTGGAGAAGGCTCTGCCTCCAAAAGTGCAGAGGTTTGATTTCGGAGTGGAGAGGAGACCAGCTGATGTGGATCTGAGGGACCGTGAGGGTGGTAGGGGAGAGGAGGTCAATGAGATAAGGGGGGGCCAGGTTGTTGAGGGCTTTGTAGGTGAGGACCAGGATTTTGTAGGTGATCCGGTGGGAAATGGAAGCCAGTGAAGTGGTGGGTGTATGGAACAAGCTGCCGGAGGAGGTGGTTGTAGCAGGGACTATCTCAACGTTTAAGAAACAGTTAAGACAGGTACATGGATAGGACAGGTTTGGAGGGATCTGGACCAAGTGCAGGCAGGTGGGACTAGTGTAGCTGGGACATGTTGGTTGGCGTGGGCAGGTTGGGACTGTTTCCACATTGTATCACCATGACTATGACTGGAAGCAACCAGGAGAAAGATCTTTTAGACTTAAATAGACAACAGACTATAGACAATAGGTGCAGGAGTAGACCATTCGGCCCTTCGAGCCCTTAAGTTCCATTACGTTTGAGTTCTTTCACTTATTTGTTCAGATGGAAAAATATTTAATTGAGTGAAATGTTTTAAAAAATCATTCAATCAGGTTTTGAAGATCTTTTCAGCTGCATGATTGTGAACTTAAGACTCATCGCAAAAATGCAGCATGGAAACAGGCCCTTCATCCCACCTTGTCCACATCCCTCTATTCCTGCATTGCTATGAGCCGAGCTCAAAGCCACTTTCATGTCTGTCTCCACCACCATACGGGACAAATTCCCGACGGCAATTCGTTGACCGACTCGGCCGTGGCTGGGTGAATGATGAGTTGGCCCCGGGTGCAGGACTGCACACAGAGCCCAGCCGGCGGGCCAGCTGCCGAGTTTTGGCCCGGGCCGCGCGACGTCGCGCGTAAATCCCGGCACCCCATCCCAACTCGTGAACCGATGATCGGCATGAGAAGGAGGGGTGGTGGTGGTGTCGGCGGTAAGCGAAGGTCCGAAGGTCGGACAGCTGGCCGGGCTGCCTGCCGACCGACGGCGCCACTGGCGAGGAGCTGCTGCTGCTGCTGCTGCACTCCACGGGCTGCACTACGTCGGGACGGGTGAGGCGGGGCCGGACGTGGCGCTCCGACCCGACAGACCCCTCGACCCGAGTAGTAGCGGTCAAATACGGGACAAGGGCGGTCCCGTACGGACAAAACAATTTAGCCCAATATACGGGATGTCCCGGCTAATACGGGACAGTTGGCAACCCTAGCTCCAGGCCCTTACCACTGAGAAAAACCTTCTCCACACATCTCCATTAAACTTTCCCCCTCTCACCTTATAGCTATGCCATCTATTGTTGGACATTTCCACTGGGAAGAAGGTTCTGACTGTCTACCCTATTTATGCTCTCATCATTTGATACACGTCTATCAAGTGTCCCCTCAGCTCCGACGTTCCAGAGAAAACAATCCAAGTCTATGCGGCTTCTCCTTTAGGTGAAACCCTCTAATCCAGTCAGCACTCTGGTAAACCTTAGAAAGGAGATGAATATAGAAGTTGAGAGGTCATGTTGCAGTTGGTGAGACCGCATTTAGAATATTGTGTTCAGTTCTGGGCACCATGTTATAGGAAAGATATTGTCAAGCTTGAAAGGGTTCAGGAAAGATTTATGAGGATGTTGCCAGGACTAGAGGGTGTGAGCTATAGGGAGAGTTGAGCAGGCTGGGTCTCTATTCCATGGAGTGCAGGAGGATGAGGGGAGATCTTACAGAGATATACAAAATCATGAGAGGAATAGATCGGATAGATGCACAGAGTCTATTACCCAGAGTAGGGAATCGAGGACCAGAGGACATTGGTTCAAGGTGAAGGGAAAAGACTTCCAGACTCTCAAACTCAATGCCCCGAGCAATGAAGGCAAGCATACTTCAATGTGATCATACTTCAATGTGATCATGGCTGATCATCCCCAATCAGTACCCTGTTCCTGCCTCCTTCCTGATCTTAAAATATCCAATGACATGGCCTCCACTGCCATCCGAATTCCACAGTCTCACCACCCTCTTACGAAAGAAATTCCTCCTCATCTCCTTTCTAAAGGTACGTACTTTTATTCTGAGGCTGTGGCCTCTGGTCCTGACTCTCACACTAGTGGAAACATCCTCTCCACATCCACTCTATCCAAGGCTTTCACCATTACCAGTCATGATCTTCTTGAGTGAAGGAGCAACTGTGATGCTCCAACTGACCTAAACTTGCTTCTATAACTTGGTCTTAGATATTTTTGAGGAGGAGATGCAGGTGATTAATGAGGTTAGGGCAGTGGATGTTGTCGTCATGGTTATTTGACAATAACCCTGATGGTTGATTCAGACAAGCTTTCCACTGTACCTCGGTACACGTGACAATAAACGAAACATAGTTAGCTTGGCAGCTTACCACCCAGCGGTATGAATATTATCCTGCACGCACTAGTGGACAATTTACATTTTATACCAAGCCAATTAACCTACAAACCTGTACGTCTTTGGAGTGTGGGATTAAACTGAAGATTTCAGACTTCTTGCTATTGAAGGAGTGCAGCGTAGGTTCACCAGGTTAATTCCTGGGATGGCGGGACTGTCATATGTTGATAGATTGGAGCGGCTGGGCTTGTAAACACTGGAATTTAGGATGAGAGGGGATCTTATTGAAACATATAAGATTATTAAGGGTTTGGACACGCTAGAGGCAGGAAACATGTTCCCGATGTTGGGGGAGCCCAGAACCAGGGGCCACAGTTTAAGAATAAGTGGTAAGCCATTTAGAACGGAGATGAGGAAACACATTTTCACACAGAGAGTTGTGAGTCTGTGGAATTCTCTGCCTCAGAGGGCGGTGGAGGCCGGTTCTCTGGATACTTTCAAGAGAGAGCTAGATAGGGCTCTTGAAGATAGCGGAGTCAGGGGATATGGGGAGAAGGCAGGAACGGGGTACTGATTCTGGATGATCAGCCATGATCACATTGAATGGCGGTGCTGGCTTGATGGGACCGAATGGCCTACTCCTGCATCTATTGTCTATTTTCAGGGCAAACCCACACAGGTCACGGGGAGAAAGTCCGAAACTCCGTACAGACAGCACCCGTAGTCAGGTGCGGTGAGGCAGCAACTCTACCGCTGCGTAATCGCGCCGCCATTTTATTTAGTTGTTGGGACATTGAACATAAAACAGCACAGCGCAGGAACAGGTTCTTCAGCCGGCAACATCCGAACCAAACATGATGCCAAGACCAAATCTTACCAAGACTGCTCATTATCCGTGCCTCAGTATAGCAAGTTTATTATTGAACTTTAAGCAAAAAAGGAATTTCATTGTACATCGATTCATGTGCTACACTTGCCGCTTTACCTCCCCCCCTCGACTCCATCCAAGGACCCAAGCAGTCTTTCCAGGTGAGGCAGAGGTTCACCTGCACCTTCTCCAACCTCATCTATTGTATCCGCTGCACTAGGTGTCAGCCGCTCTACATCGGTGAGACCAAGCGTAGGCTTGGCGATCGTTTCGCCCAACACCTCAGCTCGGTTCGCAATAACCAACTTGATCTCCCGGTGGCTCAGCACTTCAACTCCCCTCCCATTCCGTATCCGACCTTTCTGTCCTGGGCCTCCTCCATGGCCAGAATGAGTCCCACCGCAAATTGGAGGAGCAGCACCTCATATTTCGCTTGGGTAGTTTACACCCCAGCGGTATGAACATTGACTTCTCCAATTTCAGGTAGTCCCTGCTTTCTCCCTCTTTCCCCTCCCTTCCCAGCTCTCCCACAGCCCACTGTCTCCGCCTCTTCCTTTCGTCTTCCCGCTTTGTGTCATTATTTTTGTAAACCAGCATCTACAGTTCTTTGTCAGGCAGCATCTGTGGAGAACATGGATAGGTGACGTTTCACAGAGTGCTGGAGTAACCAGTGGGTCAGGCAGCATCTCTGGAGAACATGGATAGGTGACGTTTCACAGAGTGCTGGAGTAACCCAGTGGGTCAGGCAGCATCTCTGGAGAACATGGATAGGTGACATTTCAGGTCGAGACCCTTCGTCAGACTGAGAGTCAGATGAAAGGAAAGAAGAGATATAGACGGTGATATAGTGAGATACAGAACAAATGAATGAAAGATATGCAAAAAGGTAGCGATGATAAAGGCCATTGTTAGCTGTGGTGTAGGTGGGAACATGTTACACATAATGAGACTCAACAAGCCGATTTTGAAACTAGTACAATGAATTGGATGGGGGAGGGATGGAGAGAGAGGGAAAGCAAGGGTTACTTGAAGTTAAGTCAATGTTCATACCGCTGGGTGTAAGCTGCCCAAGCAAAATATGAGGTGTTGTTCATCCAATTTGTGCTGGGCCTCACTCTGACAATGGAGGAGGCCCAGGACAGAAAGGTCAGTGTGGGAATGGGAGGGGAGTTAAAGTGTTTGGCAACCTGGAGATCAGGTAGGTTTAGGCGGACTGAGTGAAGGTGTATCAAATTGGGGAGGCATGGTGGTGCCTCATTACAGTATCCCGTTCCTGCCATCTCCCATATCCCTTGACTCCGCTACTTTTAAGAGCTCTATCTAACTCTCTCTTGAAAGCATTCAGAGAATTGGCCTCCACCGCCTTCTGTGGCAGAGAATTCCACAGATTCACAACTCTCTGGGAGAAAAAGTGTTTCCTCGTCTCCGTTCTAAATGGCCTACCCCTTCTTCTTAAACTGTGTGGCCCCTGGTTCTGGACTCCCCCAACATCGGGAACATGTTTCCTGCATCTAGCGCGTCCAAGCCCTTAACAATCTTATATATGTCCATCAGATCCCCTCTCATCCTTCTAAACTCCAGAGTGTACAAGCCCAGCTGCTCCATTCTCTCAGCATATGACAGTCCCGCCATCCCGGGAATTAACCTTGTAAACCTACGCTG
The DNA here is from genome assembly GCA_038087875.1 of Malacoraja senta. Taxonomy (NCBI): domain Eukaryota; kingdom Metazoa; phylum Chordata; class Chondrichthyes; order Rajiformes; family Rajidae; genus Malacoraja; species Malacoraja senta. The sequence goes on along the minus strand of CM075977.1, from coordinate 220,343,005 downwards.
CACTCCCTCAATAGCAAGAACGTCCTTCTTCAAATTAGGGGACCGAAAGCTGCACACAATACTCCAGGTGTGGTCTCACCAGGTCCAATCCCGTAATAATGTTATACGTTTCAATAAGATCCCCTCTCATCCTTCCCTAGTTACTCCAGCATTTTGTGCCAACCAGCACCTGCAGTTCCTACCTGCACAAAGTGCGCTGAAGGATAGTCCGAGGGTCACCAAAGTGGTAGATAGTAGGTAGCAGTAAATGGGTACGGTGCGCGCGGCACTGACCTGCGTAGGAGGACACTGGCGAGATCTGCAATGGGTAGAGGTGGCTGGTGCTAACGGGCTCATCCTCACATTCCGTGGTCACTTCTATCACCTGGCAGATATCTGGCGGGTTGCTGACGATCATGGCCTCTTCCATCATGCAGTGGCTCGGAGAGTGGCCGAGCTCTTGAAACGAAGCACAGTGCGTCAAGCTCGGAGAACGCGCAAAACCCTGGCACAACACAGTCACAGCACACGCCGAGATACCTCGCAAGTAGAACCGCCAGGCTGATTGGGCGGCACGGTGGCGCAGCGGTTGCGTTGCTGCATTACTGCGCTTGCAGCGCCAGAGGCACGGGCTTGATCCTGACTACTTTCAAGAGAGAGCTAGGTAGGGCTCTTGAAGATAGAGGAGTCAATAGACAATAGACAATAGGTGCAGGAGTAGGCCATTCGGCCCTTCGAGCCAGCACCGCCATTCAATGTGATCATGGCTGATCATCCCCAATCAGTACCCCGTTCCTGCCTTCTCCCAATATCCCCTGACTCCGCTATCTTTAAGAGCCCTATCTAGCTCTCTCTTAAAAGCATCCAGAGAACCTGCCTCCACCGCCCTCTGAGGCAGAGAATTCCACAGACTCACCACTCTCTGTGAGAAAAAGTGTTTCCTCGTCTCCGTTCTAAATGGCTTACTCCTTATTCTTAAACTGTGGCCCCTGGTTCTGGACTCCCCCAACATCGGGAACATATTTCCTGCCTCTAGCGTGTCCAAACCGTTAACAATCTTATATGTTTCAATGAGATTCCCTCTCATCCTTCTAAACTCCAGAGTGTCGAAGCCCAGCTGCTCCAATCTCTCAGGGGATATGGGAGAAGGCAGGAACGGGGTACTGATTGGGGATGATCAGCCATGATCACATTGAATGGCCGTGCTGGCTCGAAGGGCCAAATGGCCTACTCCTGCACCTATTGTCTATTGTCTACGGGTGCCGTCTGTACGGACTTTGTACGTTCTCCCCGTGACCTGCGTGGGTTTTCTCCGGCTGCTCCGGTTTCCTCCCACACTCCGAAGGCGTACAGGTTTGTAGGTTAATTGGCGTGGTATGAATGTAAACTGTCCTTAAAAAAAACGGAGCACCCGGAGAAAACCCAGGCGGTCACTGGAGAACGTGCAAACTCCGTGCAGACAGTGCCACTGAGTTACTCCAGCACTTTGTATTTACCTTCTAGTTCTTTTCTGTTTGTGGGATAACGTTTATCTTCATATCAAATTTTCATTCATAAATCAAATTCATATCAATTATTTTTCATTAAAAGACATTTGGACAGGTACATGGACGGGAAAGGTGACAATAATACTGTACACGTGACAATAATAAACTAAACTAAACCTGACGATAAACTGAGTTAAACTCATCGAAAATGCAACAGACAATTGATTTTTTTTTCAAAGCAGGACACATCATGCTGGAGTAACTCAGCGGGTCAGGCAGCATCTGTGGAGAACATGGATAGGTGACGTTTCACAGAGTGCTGGAGTAACTCAGTGGGTCAGGCAGCATCTGTGGACAACATGGATAGGTGACGTTTCGGGTTGGGATTCTTCTTCAGATGGTTTCTAAAAAGCAGTTGAATAACGGTAAAAAAAAAATAACCTTGAGGGCCTGTCCCACTTACGCGACTTTTTCGGCGACGGCCGGCACCCGTCATAGGTCGTTGCAGGTCGGCGAACATTTTCAACATGTTGAAAATTCAGCGGCGACCAGAAAGGCGCTACGACTCTTTGGGCAACTGAGG
>CM075977.1:220305470-220340756 GCA_038087875.1 Malacoraja senta | reverse complement strand
CTACCACTCGTGCCAGCGCCCCAAAAAAAAGATTTTGTTGAAATTCAGCAGCAAAGATTTCCTTAATGCTTTAATGAAGCAATCACATCAGTTTATTGTCATGTCAACTGAGGTACAGTCAAAGGATTTTGTTTTAGTTTAGTCAGTTTAGTTTAGAGATACAGCGGGAATTTAGTGAACTTAGGTACAGTGAAAAGCTTTTGTTGCGTGCTAGCCAGTCAGCGGAAATACTATAAATGATTACAATTGAGTTGTCCACAGTGTGCAGATACAGGGTCCAGTGCAATATAAAGTCCAGTAAAATTCAATTAAAGATAGCCCGAGGTTCCCCAATGAGGTAGATCGGATGTCAGGACCGCTTTCTAGATCGTGATATGATGGTTCATAAGGTCATAAGGAATAGGAGTAGAATTAGGCCATTCGGCCCATCAGGCTTACTCCGTCATTTAATCATGGCTGATCTATCTCTCCCTCCTAACACCATTCTTCTGCCTTCTCCCCATAACCTCTGACACCTGTACTAATGAAGAATCTATCTATCTCTGCCTTAAAAATATCCACTATCTTGGCTTCTAACAGCCTTCTGTGGCGAAGCGTTCCACAGATTCACCACCCTCTGACTAAATAAATTTCTCCGCAGCTCCTTCCTGAAAGAATTTATTTAAGAAGGAACTGCAGATGCTGGAAAATCGAAGGTAGACACAAGTGCTGGAGAAACTCAGCGGGTGCAGCAGCATCTATGGAGCGAAGGAAATAGGCAACGTTTCGGGCCCGAAACGTTGCCTATTTCCTTCGCTCCATAGATGCTGCTGCACCCGCTGAGTTTCGCCAGCACTTGCTTCCACCTTCCTAAAAGAACGTCCTTTAATTCTGAGGCTGTGACCCCTAGTCCTAGACTCTCCCACTAGTGGAAACATCCTCTCCACATCCACTCTATCCAGGCCTTTCACTATCCTGTATGTTTCAATGAGGTCCCCCCCCTCATTCTTCTAAACTCCAGCGAGTACAGGCCCAGTGCCGACAAACGCTCATCGTAGGGTAACCTTGGTTCAATTGCTGGAGGATAATTCAAAGAAAGTCAATTAACCCACCAACCCACACCTTTTTTGGGATGTGGGAGAAACCGGAGAACCCGGAGAAAACCCACGCATGTCATGGGGAGAACCTGCAAACTCCGTACAGACAGGTTCGATCCTGACGTAGTCTCTGGCGCTGTGAGGCAGCAACTGTAATGAGGGGATTGTGGTGGGGACGGCTTATTGCGAAGGCTTCAATTATAATGTCATGACATTAAGATCAGTCCCGGAATCTGGCGTCAGATTCGCAAACGACCAAATGAAAAAGGAACGAGAATATTACTCACCTTGACTGTCTTACATTCTTCTTCCTTTTCCACTTTTATTTTCTTTCCTTTTTAGTGAAGAAATTTTAAAAAATCAAGTTTCAGAACAGAAGTGATCCCTCAAAGGTTCATAGGAGCAGAATTAGGCCATTCGGCCCATCAAGTCTACCCCGCCATTCAATCATGGCCGATCTATCTCTCCCTCTCAACCCCATTCTCCTGCCTTCTCGCTCTGCCCTGCAATAATCCCCAGGGGCCCTGTCATCCACTGTGCAGGTCCTGCCCGGGTTTGACTTCCCAAAATGCAACACCTCGCACTTCTCTGCATCAAATGCCATTGACTATTCTTCAGCCCAGTGAAGGTCAAGACAATGAACAGCATCGACGTACAGAGGCTTGGATGGGGTTCCCGTCCATAGCTCTCCTGAACATGGCAACTCAAGTAGATGGAGTGGTAAAGAATTGGTCGGGGCATTGAGTATAAGGTTCAAGAAGGCATGAGGCAGCTTTATAGGAATTTGGTTAAGGCATCAGTGGAGTAGAAACATAGAAACATAGACAATAGGTGCAGGAGTAGGCCATTCGGCCCTTCGAGCCTGCACCGCCATTCAATATGATCATGGCTGATCATCCAACTCAGTATCCCGTGCCTGCCTTCTCTCCATACCCCCTGATCCCTTTAGCCACAAGGGCCACATCTAACTCCCTCTTAAATATAGCCAATGAACTGGCCTGCAGTACTGCCTGCAGTTCTGGTTGCTCCATTAGAGGAAGGATGTGAAGGCTTTAGAGACGGTGTAGAAACATTTTACAAGATTGCTGTGTGGATCAACTTTAGCGAGTCTGAAGTAGGGTCTCGACCCGAAACGTAACCCATTCCTTCTCTCCAGAGATGCTGCCTGTCCCGCCGAGTTACGCCAGCGTCTTGTGTCTGTCTTTGGACTAAACTTAGATTGTTTTTTGCTGGGGTGTAGGATTGTGAGGGGAGACCTGATAGAAGTTTATAAAATCATAAAAGGTGCAGAAAGGGTAGACAGTCACAACCTTTTTCCCCAGGGTGAAAATGTCAAGGACGGAGAGCAGAACTTTAAAGTGAAAGGGCCAAAGTTTAAAGGAGACGTGAGGGACAAGTTACTTTACACAGAGTGTGGTGGGTACCTGCCCAGTTTAGTTTATTGTCACGTGTACCGAGCTACAGTGAAAGGCTTTTTGTTGCGTGCTAACCAGTCAGTGGAAAGACAATACATGATTACAATTTTTCTCACAGAGAGTTGTGAGTCTGTGGAATTCTCTGCCTTCTCCCCATATCCCCTGACTCCGCTATCTTTAAGAGCTCTATCTAACTCTCGAGTGAAAGCTTCCGGAGAATAGGCCTCCACTGCCACAGTTTAAGAATAAGGGGTAAGCCATTTAGAACGGAGATGAGGAAACACTTTTTCACACACAGAGTGGTGAGTCTGTGGAGAGAGGCAGGTTCTCTGGATGCTTTCAAGAGAGAGCTAGATAGTGCTCTTAAAGATAGCGGAGTCAGGGGATGTGGGGAGAAGGCAGGAATGGGGTACTGATTGAGGATGATCAGCCATGATCACATTGAATGGCGGTGCTGGCTCGAAGGGCCGAATGGCCTACTCCTGCACCTATTGTCTATTGTCTATTGCCCTTTGAGGCAGAGAATTCCACAGATTCACAACTCTCTGGGTGAAAACGTTTTTCCTCATCTCCGTTCTAAATGGCCGACCCCTTATTCTTAAACTGGGTGGCCCCTGGTTCTGGATTCCCCCCAAAATCGGGAACATTGCATTATGGGCCGGAGGGGACTGTTTGTTATTCTATTCTCTAGTTAATCAACAAATTATGACTTATCGTGGTCCATTTAACCAGTTTAGTTGTGGAAAATATGTTATTTATAGCCCAAGGTAACAGTGCCAGTGCAGCTGTTGTCGATCTCAGAATCCAGATCAGATTAGTTCAGAGATTGAGTTTAGTTTGGAGATGCAGCATTGAAACAGGCCCTTCAGCCCACCAAGTCCACGCCAACCACTGATCACCCGTTACACCGGTTATATATTATTCCACTTACGCATCCACTCCTTACACGCTATAGGCATTTTACAGAGACCAATATGTTATAACTGTTCCTTTGGGAATAATATTCTGACAAGTCCAAATGTAATATAGTCCGAGGTGTCCAATGAGGCCAATTGACCGACAAACTTGCGTCTGTAGAATTTGGGAGGAAACCGGAGCACCCAGAGAAAACCCACGCGGCCACAGGGAGAACGTACAAACTCCACACCACTGAAGTATCAAGAAGAAGCTTACAATCATATCTCTGTGCCATGATTGCATTATCTTGCAGGGCTGGCACGGTGTCGCAGCGGTAGAGTTGCTGTCTCACAGCGCCAGGGACCCGGGTTCCATCCTGACTACGGGTGCTGTCTGTGTGCGGAGTTTGCACGTTCCCGCGTGGGATTTCTCCGGGTGCTCCGGTTTCCTCCCACGTCCCAAAGGCGTGCAGGTTTGTAGGTTAATTGGCTTCGGTAGATTGTCGCTAGTGTGTGGAGGATATAGACAATAGACAACTGGTGCAGGAGTAGGCCATTCGGCCCATCGAGCCAGCACCGCCATTCAATGTGATCATGGCTGATCATCCACAGTCAGTGCCCTGTTCCTGACTTCTGCCCATATCCCCCTGACTCCGCTATCTTTAAGAGCTCCATCTAACTCTCTTGAAAGCATCCAGAGAACCGGCCTCCACCACCCTCTGAGGCAGAGAATTCCACAGACTCACCACTCTCTGTGTGAAAAAGTGTTTCCTCGTCTCCATTCTGAATGGCTTACCCCTTACTCTCAAACTGTGGCCACCTGGGTTCTGGACTCCCCCAACATCAGGAACAGTGTTAGCGTACGGGGTGATCGCTGGTCGGCGCGGACTCGGTGGGCTGATGGGCCTGTTTCAGCGCTGTATCTCTAAACTAAACTAAACTAAACTCTCCAGCCACCATTATGCAGTGACTAGTGGGGTACCGCAAGGCTCGGTGCTGGGACCGCAGCTATTTATAATATACTAGACTAAGTGGGACCCGTTGGGTCCCATGTTCACACGGGAGGGCTGGTCCCCCAACGCAATATTCCACCTCTCCACCAATTCCAATATTGGTGGCCAGTGGGGGGGGGGGGGGGGGGCTTTCTGGAGTGCTGGTATGGGTGTTGTTGGCTGCAGGGACTACTGGTCTCCAGAGGGCTAGTATGGACATTGTGGGCCAAATGGATTCTTGGGGTGGCAGCTCAGTCCCTCAAGCCTGATGTGCTGGCAGCTCACTCGCGGCTGGAGGGCTGGCAGTTGACTCGCGGCTATTCCTTGAAATTCCATTTCAAGCAGAGTGCTAGGCCACCAAATTCAAATCCATTTTCCTACCATTTCAAGCAGGGTTGCAAGGCCACAAAATTCAAGTGCAGTTTCATACCACTTCAAGCAGGGTGCAAGGCCACCAAATTCAGGTTCATCTAAAATCAGTGTAGTGCAAACAGGAAGTTGTCAAGTTTAGCCAAACAACCATTTGCACTGCCTTTTTACTTCATCCCAAAAACCCACCAAACAACCCATTTGCACTGCCTTTTTACTTCAACCCAAAACCCCCCCAAACAACCATTTGCACTGCCTTTTTACTTCAACCCAAATACCCCCCCAAACAACCATTTGCACTGCCTTTTTATTTCAACCCAAAAAACCCCAAACAACCATTTGCACTGCCTTTTTACTTCAACCCAACCCCCCCCCCAACAACCATTTGCACTGCCTTTTTACTTCCCAAAACCCCCCAAACAACCATTTGCACTGCCTTTTTACTTCAAACCAACCATATTTCATTGTCAAACCACATTAAGGTCACTCACAGTTGAGTAGACATGTGTTCAGTGTTATTCAGAGCTCAGAGAGACGTGAACCTCTCACTTCCTCCATCTTGCAGAGACTGAGTGAGGCACACCACTTCCTGGTTTTATAGTCCCTCCCCCTCCCTCCAGCAGGGGCAGCAGAGAGAATGGCAACATTTTTTTATGCATTATTATATCTCTGATTTTTCAGCGATGGGAAAAATCCTCCAGTTCAGGCAGACGGAGGGGGGCTCTGAGCGAGGTGGCCAAAGATGACAGCCGTAGGTGGCGGCGTTCTCTCGGAAATCACAGCACAGCGAGCAAAAAGCGGTCAAGATCTTACTTTTAGTAATATAGATATTAATGATTTGGATGAAGGGGTTAAAAGTAACATTAGCAAATTTGCAGATGACACAAAGCTGGGTGGCAGTGTGAACTGTGGAGGAGGATGCTATGAGGATGCAGGGTGACTTTGACAGGTTGGGAGAGTGGGCAGATGCATGGCAGATGCAGTTTAATGTGGATAAATGTGAGGTTATCCACTTTGGTGGAAAAAAACAGGAAGGCAGATTATTATCTAAATGGTGTCAAGTTGGGAAAAGGGGAAGTACAACGGGATCTGGGGGTCCTTGTTCATCAGTCACTGAAAGTAAGCATGCAGCTACAGCAGGCAGTGAAGAAAGCGAATGGCATGTTGGCCTTCATAACAAGAAGAGTTGAGTATCGGGAGCAAAGAGGACCTCCTGCAGTTGTACAAGGCCCTAGTGAGACCACACCTGGAGTATTGTGTGCAGTTTTGGTCTCCAAACTTGAGGAAGGACATTCTTGCTATTGAGGGAGTGCAGCGTAGGTTCACGAGGTTAATTCCCGGGATGGCGGGACTGTCATATGTTGATAGATTGGAGCGGCTGGGCTTGTATACTGGAATTTAGAAGGATGAGAGGGCATCTTTTTGAAACATGTAAGATTATTAAGGGTTTGGACACGCTAGAGGCAGGAAACATGTTCCCGATGTTGGGGGAGTCCAGAACCAGGGGCCACACTTTAAGAATAAGGGGTAAGCCATTTAGAACGGAGACGAGGAAACACTTTTTCACACAGAGAGTGGTGAGTCTGTGGAATTCTCTGCTCAGAGGGCGGTGGAGGCCGGTTCTCTGGATGCTTTCAAGAGAGAGTTAGATAGAGCTCATAGGGATAGCGGAGTCAGGGGATATGGGGAGAAGGCAGGAACGGGGTACTGATTGGGGATGATCAGCTACGATCACATTGAATGGCGGTGCTGGCTCGAAGGGCCGAATGGCCTACTCCTGCACCTATTGTCTATTTGGAAACTGTTTGTTCATTCAAGCACCTTTTCTTGTTTGGCTTCTCTGTGGCTGGCAGCATTCTGTACACTCTGTAGGCATTACTCCCCTTCTTTATACTCTTGTCCTTCACTTCATCGATGTCGGGTAATGAGTTCATCGCGCAGCGGAAATTGGCCTTCCATGTCTTGGGATCAGGCTTGTCTATTCCATGGTGATATTTTCCTGTCAGCACACACACACACACACACAAAAGATATCAAACGAGGGAACATCTTGGAAGAAAACAAACAACTTTTAACATCCTGGGCCTCCGCCGCTGTCAATGCGAGGCCAAACGCAAATTGGAGGAACAGCACATCGTATTTCACTTGGGCAGCAGCTCTACCGCTGCATCGCCGTGCCAGCGGCCGAAGGTAACGCCAGTGGTAAACTGTCTGACCAGCTGAGTTTTCTTTAGTTTAGTTTAGTTTAATTTAGGAAACAGGCTCTTCGGCCTAGCGATCCCCGCATATTAAAGGGCCTGTCCCATGTAGCCGATTTTTTCGACGGCCGGCGACTGTCACAGTCGCAGCAGGTCGCCGAAAAAGCAGCGACTGGACCCCCCCCAACGACAATGTTTACGACAACCTACCACCTAGTCGATGTCAAGCTACCGACAACCGGCGATGCATAAAGGGGTTGTCCCACTGTACGAGGTAATTCAAGAGTTCTCCCGAGTTTCCCCTTATTCGAACTCAGAGATTTACGGTAATGGCCGCTCGTGGGTACTCGGGGGGTCTCGTGGACATTTTTCAACATGTTGAAAAATCTTCACGAGCTCCAACGTACCCGCTACGTACATTCTACGTGCTTACCACGAGTCTGATTTTTTTTTAAACTCGGGAGTGCTCTTGGAATGAACTCGTACCATGGGACAGGGCTATTAAGGGCCTGTCCCACTTGGCGATTTTTTTCATATCGGGGTCGCCAAAAGATTTTGAAGATTTCAAAATCCAGCGCTCGTACAGTGGGACAGACCCTTTAGGACGTCCACCTATGACAACCAAAGTCAACCAAAGTCCACCCGCGACAAGCTACGACAAGCAACGACCCTGTCGGCGACAACTGAAGACAATTCAGTCGCCGGTTGACGTAGGTCATCGTCAATGGAACTTTCCCAAGTCAGCACCCGGCGACAACCAACGTCCCCGTCCCCTGGCGACAACCAACGTCACCCGGCGACAACCTACGTCATCCTGGCGACAACCTACGACAGCACCTACGTCGGGAGAAGACAAGCTACGTCAAGCCCACGGTCGCCCAAAAGTTTTGAACATTTCAAAATCCAGCAACGACCAGAAAATGTGACGACTATTTAGGCGACTTGAGCAGACTACTCGCGACCATGTGGCGCCCGTAGTGGCCGAAAAAATCGCCCAAGTGGGACAGGGGCTTTACACTATCCTACACACACTAGGGATATTTTTACATTTATACCAAGCCAATTTACCTACAAACACGTACGTCTTTGGAGACCGAAGATCTCCGAGAAAACCCACGCAGGTCACGGGGAGAACGTACAAACTCCGTACAGACAGCACCTGTGGTCGGGATCGAACCCCGGTTGCACCATCTTTCAATCATTTGCTCAATGTACTTTTTCATATCTCTAGTTCCCCTCTCCCCTGACTCTCAGTCTGAAGAAGGGTCTCGACCCGAAACGTCACCCATTCCTTCCCTCCAGAGATGCTGCCTGTCCCGCTGAGTTACTCCAGCTTTTTGCGCCTAACTTTTAACAACAGTGATTACCACATATAAGTATTACATATGAGCCTGAAGATGAATAAGTCACAGTAATACCGTAAAAACAAATTTCTCCTATTGCTAATTTAATGGACCTGTTAAAACCAGACACACAAGAGACTGCAGATGCTGGAGCCTGGTCCATAAAAACAAACTGCTTGAAGAACTCAATAGGTCAGGCAGCATCTGTGAAGGGAACTGGACCAGTAACGTTTCAGGTCAGAGGTATAATGTGAGATGGGGGGGGGGGGGGGGGGGACGTAGGTATACAAGGTTAATTCCCGGGATGGCGGGACTGTCATATGCTGAGAGAATGGAGCGGCTGGGCTTGTACACTCTGGAGTTTAGAAGGATGAGAGGGAATCTTATTGAAACATATAAGATCATTAAGGGTTAGAGGCAGGAAACATGTTCCCGATCTAGCTCACTCTTGAAAGTATCCAGAGAACCAGCCTCCACCGCCCTCTGAGGCAGAGAATTCCACAGACTCACCACTCTCTGTGAGAAAAAGTGTTTCCTCTTCTCCGTTCTAAATGGCTTACCCCTTATTCTTAAACTGTGACCCCTGGTTCTGGACTGCCCCAACATCGGGAACATGTCCTTCCTCAAATTAGGGGACCAAAACTGCACACAATACTCCAGCTGTGGTCTCACTAGGGCTCTGTACAACTGCAGAAGGACCTCTTTGCTTCTATACTCAACTCCTCTTGTTATAAAGGCCAACATGCCATTCGCTTTCTTCACTGCCTGCTCTACCTGCATGCTTACTTTCAGTGACTGATGAACAAGGACCCCCAGATCCCGTTGTACTTCCCCTTTTCCCAACTTGACGCCACTTAGATAGTAGGAGGAGGAGAGCTAATGATGGAGTGGTGGGTGTATGGAACGAGCTGCCAGAGGAGGTAGTTGAGGCAGCGACTATCACACAGTGTTTAAAAGACACCAGGACAGCTACATGGATAGGAAAGGTTTAGCGGGATATGGATCCAATGTGAGCAAGCTTAGATGGGGCATCTAGGTCAGCATGGGCATGATGGGCCAAAGGGTCTGTTTCTGTGATGTATGACACAATCCATTACAGAGTAGCACAATATTTGAAGAAGGATCTCGAACTGAAACGTCAGCTGTCTATATTCTCCACAGATGCTGCCTGACCTGCTGAGTTACTCCAGCACTCTGTGAAATGTCACCTATCCATGTTCTCCACAGATGCTGCCTGACCCGCTGAGTTACTCCAGCACTCTGTGTGCCTTTTTCATTGTTTCTACAATAGGGTTGTTTGTCATGTACATCAATGATCTGGATGATGGTGTGGAAAATTGGATTAGTAAGTATGCAGATGATACTAAGATAGGTGGTGTTGTGGATAATGAAGTTGATTTTCAAAGTCTACAGAGAGATTTAGGCCATTTGGATGAGTGGGCTGAAAGATGGCAGATGGAGTTTAATGCTGATAAATGTGAGGTGCTACATCTCGGCAGGACAAATCAAAATAGGACGTACATGGTAAACGGTAGAGAATTGAGGAATGCAGTTGAACAGAGGGATCTAGGAATAACTGTGCATAGTTCCCTGAAGGTGGAATCTCATGTAGATAGGGTGGTAAAGAAAGCTTTTGGGGTGCTGGCCTTTATAAATCAGAGCATTGAATATAGAAGTTGGGATGTAATGTTAAAATTGTACAAGGGATTGGTGAGGCCAATTCTGGAGTATGGAGTACAATTTTGGTCGCCTAATTATAGGAAGGATGTCAACAAAATAGAGAGAGTACAGAGGAGATTTACTAGAATGTTGCCTGGGTTTCAGCAACTAAGTTACAGAGAAAGGTTGAACAAGTTAGGTCTTTATTCTTTGGAGCGCAGAAGGTTAAGAGGGGACTTGATAGAGGTCTTTAAAATTATGAGCGGGTTAGACAGAGTTGACGTGGATAAGCTTTTTCCATTGAGAGTAGGGAAGATTCAAACAAGGGGACATGACTTGAGAATTAAGGGACAGAAGTTTAGGGGTAACATTAGGGGGAACTTCTTTACTCAGAGAGTGGTAGCTGTGTGGAATGAGCTTCCAGTGGAAGTGGTGGAGGCTGGTTCGATTTTATCCTTTAAAAATAGATTGGATGGGTATATGGACGGGAAAGGAATGGAGGGTTATGGTCTGAGTGCAGGTAGATGGGACTAGGGGGAAGTATTTATTTTTAAAAATAAAAATAATTTAAAAAAATGTTCGGCACGGACTTGAAGGGCCGAGATGGCCTGTTTCCGTGCTGTAATGGTTATATGGTTATATGGTTAATATATGAATAGTCTTGTTTTCACTGCTGTTGTTCATCTACCTGTGTGAACGGCCCAGTTTTTAAACAGCGGCGCATCCTTCTCCACGTCCCAGCCGTGTCGAGCAGCGTGCATCCATGGAATCTGGAAAATCCTCTTTTCCTGGGAAAGTAATGGCGTCATTGAAAACATGAATCGCACGTGGTGTGATACACTGCCGTTACCTTCGGCCGCTGGCACGGCGATGCAGCGGTAGAGCTGCTGCCTCACCTTCACCTGGAGGCAGAGGGGATCAGTTTACTAATCTCTCCCCTTGCGGGAGTAACCTCAAACAACCCCACCTCCCCCTCCCACCGTTTCTCCACCACCGTCCTTGCCACTGACTCCCGACCCAGATCTGTCAAGGACCGTGGGGTGGCTGTCTGTGTGCACCAGAGTCTCCCCACGTTAAACAAAGTCACGCACATATAGGCGTCCTCCATAGAGGGAATAGCACCCCTGGAGACACCCATGGTCAGCCACGACCGAAGGGGGGGCCTAAGAAATTTGGTACTCGTCACAATATTAAACCTAAACCTAAAACCTAAAACAATGCAATTCCTCATTCTGGCATTTCAGTGATCAGTGTAAGATCACTGTGTGATTTGAATTATTTTTATCTTGCCATTCTTGCCCAGGCTTCCAGAAGCAGTTTCAACCCCAAAATAATTTAAATTAATCCTTGAAATATGGTGTAACACAACCCTGGAAAATAATTCTTTTAGAACTAGGTGATGGGTGTGAACCGTCAGGAATTAGACACATTCCCTTTCCTTCTTGCTTAGCCTTACCTTTTTTTAGATTCCTTACTTATTTTCATTTTTCTTTTCTTAAGGCCCCCCCTTTTCTGCGGGGCCCTTTTTTTTCCTCCTTTTCTTTTCACATTTTCAATCACGCAGTTTACTTAACCATTATCATTCACTTAACGCCAACTACTGCGGACTACACTTCACTACTATCCTCACTCTTTTCTTCTTTCTCTTTTTTCTTTTCTCTTTTTCTTTAAATTATAGGTTAAAGTTTAAAAAAAGAAAAAAAAGAAGTTGTACAAGAAATGTAATATGTTGCATATTATGATTAAGATGTATGTGTACATTGCTTCTAATAAAATTTAAAAAAAATTAAAATTAAAAAAAATAATAATAATACTTAAATTTCCCTGTAACCGCAGTCTTTGGAGACCATCTTTAATCGGACTTTATTAGACTTTATCTTTCACGAAGCGTTATTCCCTTTATCGGGTATCTGTACACTGTGGATTGTAATCAGGTACAGTCTTTCCGCTGACTGGTTAGCGCGCAACACAACAGCTTTTCACTGTACCTCGGTACACGGGACAATGAACTAAACTTAAAAGTGAAAATAAACTACTATTGAACCATTGAAAATACCGCTGATGTTTCTTGGCTAGTGGGAGTCACGGACCAGAGGTCGAAGCCTCTTAAGGACGTTCTTTTAGGAAGGAGTTGAGGAGAAATTTATTTAGTCAGAGGTTGACAAAATTGCTGGAGAAACCCAGCGGGTGCAGCGGCGTCTATGGAGCGAAGGAAATGGGCAACGTTTCGGCCCGGAACCCTTCTTCAGACGGTGGTGAATCTGTGGAATTCTTTGCCACGGAAGCCAGTGGAAGCCAAGGCAGTGGATATTTTTTTAAGGCAGAGATAGATAGATTCTTGATTCGTACGGATGTCAGGGGTTATGGGGAGAAGGCGGGAGAATGGGGGTTGAGAGGGAGAGATAGATCATCCATGATTGAATGACGGAGTGGACACTATGGACTGAATGGCCCCAATTCTGATCCGACTACTTATGAATTTATCATATCATCCATTGACCTTGAGGCTCTCAGCTCTAACAGTGACCTTACCTTGTTTAGCCATTTCAAACCAAGTATTATATTCGAGTTTATTTGCTCTTCTAGCCAAGGGCGCATCCGCATTCGCTCCACAGGCATGGCCACCTGGAATAAACGGGAACAAAGTCAACTTCAGCAACCTCTCACTTTCACTATTAGTGATACAGCGTGGAAACAGGCCCGTCGGCCCAACGCCCACACTGACCAACATGTCCCATCTACACTAGCTCCACCCCACACCAAAGGTCATATCTACAGCGAGCAAGACAGATCACTCGACGGAAAAGACGTAGCACGGTCACGGGGCAGATTCATGGGTAATTTTCGGCTCCATTTCCGTAACCGGCTTCCGTCTCCGCACCAAAGACCCCGTCACAGCGGAGCAAAGATAACTAGTGCGGAGACGGAAGCCGGTTACGGAAACATCCTCGTAAAAATAAAACTTCTTTGGTAAAAATCTTCTCCTCGTTTTCAGAATTATAATTTATTAACACAAACTGTTCCCCCGCAACATTGATTACACTGCGAGTTGGGTCGGGTCGGGTTACTGAAATGGATGAAAAAAAGGCCCACGTTCCGCTCCGTTGCGTACCACACGTCAGCCCATTGCATTTAGAAGGAGTGGTCTATCTTGCTCTGCTATAGGATCTTTGCCCCACACTATTGGCATAAATGTATTATAACACCATCTAATTTCTGCTACGTTTGGTAAATCTAGACACTTTGCATTCATTACATCATCTATCTATTCCATCTGTTGTCTTCAAAGAATGAGTTTAGCCATTTTTGCTATTGCATTACACGAAGAGTAATAAATATAGACATACAGCGCGGAAACAGGCCCTTTGGCCATCTTGCCCACACCGACCAACATGTCCCATCTACACTTCTCCCACCTGCCCGCGCTTGGTCCAAATCCCTCCAAACCTGTCCTATCCCACATACCTGTCTAAATGTTTCTTAAACGGTGCGATAGTCCCTGCCTCAACTACCTCCTACGGCAGCTCTCCATACACCCACCACCCATTATGTGACAAAGTTACCCCTCAGTTTCCTATTAAATCTTTCCCCCCTCGCCATAAACCTATGTCCTCTGATTCTCAATTCCCCTACTCTGGGCAAGAGACTCTGTGCGTCCACCCGATCTATTCCTCTCATGATTTTGTTCTGGAAACATTTTTTATTGGAAAGGAAAAGTCGAGAAACACAAAGAGGGGTTTTCTCTTCTTCTGCTCACACAGGTGTTGAGGGCCCAGAGACGAGAGTGGGGCCAGTGTGTTTAACACGGCTCAACTAGGGATGGATAATAAATGCCAGCTTTCCCAGCAACAACTGGGCAGGGCGGCACGGTGGCGCAGCGGTAGAGCTGCTGCCTCACAGCGCCAGAAACCCGGGTTCCATATTGACTCCGGGTGCTGTCTGTGCGGAGTTTGCACGTTCTCCCCGTGATTTGTCTGGGTTTTCTCCTGGTGCTCCGGTTTCCGCCCACACTCCAAAGACGTTCAGGTATGTAGGTTAATTGGCTTCTGTAAATTGTCCCTAAGGTGTTGGATAGGACGCGTACGTGTGGTCTTTGGTCATCGCGGACTCGGTGGGCCGAAGGTTCTGCTTCCACCGTGCCCGCCCCAGTCTCTCAGCTGCCGTTCTTTGATGCATCTCAATTACATTGAAAGACAAGATCCACAGCCGCCTAATATAAACTCGAACAAGGATGATGGCGGCATGGTGACGCAGCGGTAGAGTGGCCTCCTTACAGCGCCAGAGACACGGGTTGGATCCTGGCCTCGAACCCGTGGATGGAATTTGTACGTGACCACGTGGGTTTTCTCCGGGTGCTCCGGTTTCCTCCCACATTACAAAGACGGTAAATTGTCCGTAGTGTGTGTAGGATAGTGCTAGTGTGCGGGGATCGCTAGTCGGCGAGGACTCGGTGGGCCGAGAGGCCCGTATACGTGCTGCAGCTCTGAACGGGACTGTCATATGCTGAGAGAATGGAGCGGCTGGGCTTGTGCACTCTGGAGTTCAGAAGGATGAGAGGGTATCTCATTGAAACATATAAGATTGCTAAGGGCTTGGACACGCTAGAGGCAGGAAACATGTTCCCGATGTTGGGGGGGTCCAGAACCAGGGGCCACAGTTTAAGAATAAGGAGTAAGCCATTTAGAACGGAGACGAGGAAACACTTTTTCTCACAGAGAGTGGTGAGTCTGTGGAATTCTCTGCCTCAGGCCGGTTCTCCGGATACTATCCGGAGAGAGCTAGATAGGGCTCTTACAAATAGCGGAGTCAGGGGATATGGGGAGAAGGCAGGAACGGGGTACTGATTGGGGATGATCAGCCATGATCACATTGAATGGCGGTGCTGGCTCGATCAGCCAAATGGCCTAATCCTGCACCTATTTCCTTCGCTCCATAGATGCTGCTGCACCCGCTGAGTTTCTCCAGCATTTTTGTGTACCTATTATCTATTGTCTATTGAAATTAAATAAGAGTTTTTATTTCATTTAAAAAAACAGTGCAACCAGATTAAATTTGAAAATGACAAAACTCAAGTGTGGTGTCCTGGGGCCGCGTGTGATATGTGTCAACAGGCTCATCAAATAAAATAAGGTTCTTGCCAAATACAATGGAAATTAATTTCTCATTCACTAACAGCCAAAGGCCCCATCTGGGTGAACAGAAGGGAGGAAAAAAATGTCCATGTGCACAATGGTAGCCTAATTGTAAGCTGTGGTTAAAAGTCACTTGTACTTCCTGTGTTGCTGGTAGGATGGGGATTGCTTTCACAAATGAGGAAAGAGATTCTGATCTCTGGAGATACAAAGTTCATACATTCATTAGTTCGTAAGCAATAGGAGCAGAATTAGGCCATTCGGCCCATAAGCCTACTCCGCCATTCAATCATGGTTGATCCATCTTTCCCTCCTAACCCCATTCTACTGCCTTCCCCCCATAACCCCTGACACCCATATGAATCAAGAATCAATCTATCTCTGCCTTAAAAACATCCACTGACTTGGCCTCCACAGCCATCTGTGGCAATTAATTCCACGGATTCACCACCCTCTGACTAAAGAAATTCCTCCTCATCTCCTTCCTAAATGAACATCCTTTAATTATGAGGCTATGACCTCTGGTCCTAGACTCTCCCACTAGTGGAAACATCCTCTCCACATCCACTCCACCCAGGCCTTTCACTATTTGGTAAGTTTCAATGAGGTTCCCCCTCATCCTTTTAAACTCCTTTTAAGCGAGTGCAGGCCCAGTGCCGACAAACGCTCATCGTATGTTAACCCAATAATGGCTGGGACCTTTCTCGTAAACCTCCTCTAGACTCTCTCCAATGCCAGCACATCCTTCCTTAGATATGGGGCCCAAAATTGTTCACAATACTCCAACTATGGTCTGACCAGCGCCTTACAGAGCCTCAGGATTACATCTCTGTGACAAATAAAGGTGACAATCAGAACCAAAACCCCACAATCTGAGGAAGGACATTCTTGCTGTTGAGGGTGTGCGGCGTAGGTTCACGAGGTTAATTCCTGGGATGGAGGGACTGTCATGTCATGAAAGAATGGAACGACTGGGCTTGTATGCACTGGAATTTAGAAGGATGAGAGGATATCTTATTGCAACGTAAAATTATGAAGGGAATGGACACGATAGATGCAGGAAACATGTTCCCGATGTTGGGGGAGTCCAGAACCAGGGGCCACAGTTTAAGAATAAGCGGTAAGCCATTTCGAACTGAGATGAGGAGAAACCTTTTCACCCAGGGAGTTGTGAATTTGTGGAATTCTCTGCCTCAGAAGCCAGTGGAGGTCGATTCACTGGATGCATTCAAAGGAGCGTTGGATAGAGCTCTTAGGGCTAGCGGAATCAAGGGATATGGGGTGTAGGCAGGAACGGGGTACTGATTGTGGATGATCAGCCATGATCACATTGAATGGCGGAGCTGGCTCGAAGGGCCGAATGGCCTACTCCAGGGAGACTACATCCCAGCAAGTGATGAAACCTTGAACATTGTTGCAGATTTACATCATTCACCTTGACTATTTGGAACATTTACCTCTGCCAAGCACTGGGAATTAACCGTGGAGCAAAAAACTAAATGCAGGAGGAACTCGGTGGGTCAGGCGGCATCTGTGGAGGGAATGTTTGGTTTGTAGACACAGCATGGAAATGGGCCCTTCGGCCCAGTGAGTCTGTGCCGAAAATCGATCGTCCATTCAAACTAGTCCGATGTAATCCCACTTCCTCATCTACTCCCTACACACTAGGGACAATTTACACAGGGCCAATTAGTCTACAAACCTGTACCTCTTTGGAGTGTGGGAGGAAACCGGAGCACCCGGAGAAAACCCAAACGGTCACGGGGAGAACGTACAAACTCCTTACAGACAGCACCAGTAGTCAGGATGGAACCCGGGTCTCTGGCGCTGTAAGGCAGCAACTCTACCGCTGCACCAACGAGCCGCCCGACGGGGAAAACGTGCAAACTCCACACAGCCAGCAACAGAGCTCAGGGTCG
Organism: Malacoraja senta; assembly: GCA_038087875.1. Taxonomy (NCBI): domain Eukaryota; kingdom Metazoa; phylum Chordata; class Chondrichthyes; order Rajiformes; family Rajidae; genus Malacoraja; species Malacoraja senta. The sequence goes on along the minus strand of CM075977.1, from coordinate 220,323,757 downwards.
AACCTGGGTCTTTGGGGAATATGCGACGTTTCGGGTCGGGACCCTTCTTCAGACTGACAGCAAAATGTTACTGGTAATCGGTGTGAAGAAGGGTCCCGTCCCGAAACATCATCTGTCCATTTCCTCTAGGGTTGCCACCTGTCCCGTATTAGCCGGGACATCCCGTATATTGGGCTAAATTGGTTTGTCCCACGCGGGACCGCCCTTGTCCCGTGTTTGACTGCTACTACTCGGTTTGAGGGGACTGTCGGGTCGGAGCGCCGCGTCCGGTCCCCGCCTCACCCGTCCCGACGTAGTGCAGCCCGTGGAGTGCAGCAGCAGCAGCAGCGCCTGGCCCGTGGCCCCGTCGGTCGGTCGGCAGCCCGGCCAGCTGTCCGACCTTCGGACCTCCGCGTACCGCAGACACCACCAGCACCCCTCCTTCCCATGGTTCATGAGTTGCGTGCAGCAGAACACAAAGCCCAGCCGGCGGGCCAGCTGAGGAGTTTTGGTCCGGGCTGCGCGACATCGCGCGCAATGTCCTGCGGCTTGGCTTTGTTCTGCTGCGCGCAAAGTCCAGCACCCCATGGCGGGCCTGGTCGGCGTAGACTCGGTGGGTTGAAGGGCCTGTTTCCCTGCTGTAGTTTAATTTACTTTTGTTTAGAGATACAGAGCGGTAACAGGCCCTTCGGCCCATCGGGTCCGCGCCGACCTGCGATCCCCGCACATAAACACTATCCTACACCCACTACATTGACCTACAAACCTGTGCGCCTTTGGAGTGTGGGAGGAAACCGAAGATCTCGGAGAAAACCCACGCAGGTCACGGGGAGAACGTGCAAACTCCGTACGGACAGCACCCGTAGTCGGGATCGAACCCGGCTCTCCGGCGCTGCATTCGCTGTAAGGCAGCAACTCTACCGCTGCGCCACCGTGACCGCCTGTATCTCTAAACTGAACTAAAAATCATTGCTATGATGGAAATTAAACAGAAGCAGAACCAAGCTCTTTTAACAGCCACTTTTCCAACAAAAGAGACATCGTCATTAGGTTTTTACTGTTCAAACACCCTGAACCAGGCGAGTTTTAGAATAGCGTTCAAATCTGGCTCCACTCCCTTATATTGCAGCTATTAATATAGGTCAAACGGACAACACCTTATATTTAGTGTTTAATCTTATCATGGAAACAGGTCTGTGTGTTTACTTAATGCCATGGTGACGATATTAAAACAGGAAATTGGTTTAATCTCCTATAGTACCACTTTGTAACACAAAACGAATAAAATATTCAGGCCCTGTCACCTATTGCAAAATAAAATGAAGTGTAAAAACGCACACCTCCTGTCCCACTTACGCGACTTTTTTGGCGACTGCCAGCACCCGCCAAAGGTCGTTGCAGGTCGCCGAAAATTCTCAACATGTTGAAAATCCAGTGGCGACCAGAAAGACGCTACGACTCTTTGGGTGACGGAGGAGACGACTCACGACCGTACGGGCGACATGTCGCGGGGTGAAGCCTGCATGATCGTGAGTAGTCGCCCAAAGAGTCGTAACTTGTTCTGGTCGCCACTGGGTTTTCAACATGTTGAACATTATCGGTGACCTGTAATGACCTATGACGGGTGCCGGCAATCGGCAAAAAAGTCGCGTAAGTGGGACAGGCCCATTAGGGACAGTTTCTTCCCAGCTGTTATCAGGCAACTGAACCACCCTATCAACAACCAGAGAGCAGACCTGAGCTGCTATCTATCTACCTCATTGGAGACCCTCGGACTATCCTTGATTGGACTTTATCTTGCTCTAAACATTATTCCCATTATTCCCTTTGTCATGTACCTGTACACTGTAAATGGCTCGATTGTAATCATGTATTGTCTTTCAGCTGACTGGTTAGCGCGCAACAAAAGCTTTTCACTGTACCTCGGTACACGTGACAATCAACTAAACACTAAAACTCTAGAAATTCCTCCTTGTCTCTTTCCTAAAAGAACATCCTTTTATTCTGAGGCTGTGACCTCTGGTCCTAGACCAGGGGGTCGTCAACCTACAGCCCACGGGCCGACTGCGGCCCGTAACCCGAAATCATCCGGCCCGCAGGCGGATTTTTTTCCCCCGTAATCATCCGGCCCGCAGACTCCCGTCATCTCCGGAACCTCCCGGGCCTGAGCCCGTGGCGCCCAGGGGCGGTGACACAAGGAGGCCTGCGCTGGCGGAGCCGCCGAGCAGCGAGCAATGCCCAGCGCCAAGCAACGGCGAACTCTGGCCGTACCGCATCCTGCGCAAAGCCGCCGGCACGGCCGCGCACCTTCTGTGTCTGGGCTTCACTGTCGGGATCGGGGTTGTCAATAGGCCGGGGACGAGTGAGTGCGAGTGTTTGAGCCACCGCCTTCAGGATAGAGCCAAGGCAATGGTCCGTAGGTGCGCCATGTTGGTGAGCGCCCGTAACTAGGGACGCCATGTTGGTGAGCGGCCGTAACTAGGGACGCCATGTTGGTGAGCGCCCGTAACTAGGGACGCCATGTTGGTGAGCGCCCGTAACTAATGACGCCATGTTGGTGAGCGCCCGTAACTAGGGGCGCCATGTTGGTGAGCGCCCGTAACTAGGGACGCCATGTTGGTGAGCGCCCGTAACTAGGGACGCCATGTTGGTGAGCGCCCATAACTAGGGGCCGGTGCTCCGGGTGGCATCCTCGCAAGGGCGGGATCTATGTGAACATGTGATTTGACGCCTGCCATCCGGGGCGGGATCTATATATACACGTGATAGATGTGGCCCGCCATCCACTCACAGACATGCGTCCCGGCCCCTATACAGAACAAGGTTGCCCACCCCTGTGCTAGACTCTCGCACTAGTGGGAACATCCTCTCCACATCCGCTCCATCCAAGCCTTTCACTATTCTAGGCCCACAATGACGCTCTGTTGAAGCTCATTTCCAACAAATACCTTGGGGCAACTCCGCTCCTTGTCTGGCTCATTATATTAATCCGATTCACATCTGCAAACCGTACGCGCTCCACATTCAGAAACATCTCCCCACAAAATTCCAAGAGGACTATAATACAAAAACAGGGATGTGATGCCGAGGCTCGATAAGGCACTGCTCAGGCCGCATTTGGAATATTGTGAGCAATTTTGGTCCCCAAATCTGAGGAAGGATGTGCTGACGCTGGAGAGGGTCCAGAGGAGGTTTACGAGAATAATCCCACGAATTAGTGGGTTAACCTATGATGAGCGTTTGACTGCACTGGGCCTGTACTCGCTGGAGTTTAGAAGAATGAGGGGAGAACCTCAACAAAATGGACCGAAAAGTGAAAGGCTTGGATAAAGTGGATGTGGAGAGGATGTTTCCACAGGTGGGAGAGTCTAGGACCAGAGGCCACAGCTTCAGAATTAAAGGACGTTCCTTTAGGAAGGAGATGAGGAGGAATTTCTTTAGTCAGAGGGTGGTGAATCTGTGGGATGCATTGTCACGGAAGGCTGTGGAGGCCAAGTCAATGGATATTTTTAAGACAGAGATAGATAGATTCTTGATTAGTACGGGTGTCAGAGGTTATGGGGAGAAGGTAGGAGAATGGGGTTCGGAGGGAGAGATAGATCAGCCACGGTTGAATGGCGGAGTCGAGTTGATGGGCCGAATGGCCTAATTCTGCTCCTATCACTTATGAACACAAAAATGGGTGGTTAATGGCAAGGCAGTCTGAGACACATGCTTTTCTTACCTGCAAGTTAAACGTGACCCTGTAGTCCGAACAGTTCCTGACTTGGAGTGGGTGACATACGGGACAAGGGCGACCTTCCTGTCAAATGTAGGGGTCGGTGTCTGCCCTGTAAAGGTTAAGGAGAAGTACATTGACGAGTAGAACATTGGAATCAGATTGGATTGGAATCTTCCAAACAATAATAGACAATAGACAATAGGTGCAGGAGTAGGCCATTCAGCCCTTCAAGCCAGCACCGCCATTCAATGTGATCATGGCTGATCATCCCCAATCAGTACCCCGTTCTTGCCTTCTCACCATATCCCCCTGACTCTATTTTTAAGAGCCCTATCTAGCTCTCTCTTGAAAGTATCCAGCGAACCGGCCTCCACCGCCCACTGATGCAGAGAATTCCACAGACTCACAACTCACAACTTAGAACGGAGACGAGGAAACACTATTTCTCACAGAGAGTGGTTAGTCTGTGGAATTCTCTGCCTCAGAGGGCGGTGGACTTGGCCTCCACTGCCCTCTGTGGCAGGGAATTCCACAAATTCACAACTCTCTGGGTGAAAAAGTGTTTTCTCACCTCAGTCTTAAATGGCCTCCCCTTTATTCTAAGACTGTGGCCCCTGGTTCTGGACTCACCCAACATTGGGAACATTTTTCCTGCATCTAGCTTGTCCAGTCCTTTTATAATTTTATATGTTTCTATAAGATTCCCCCCCATCCTTCTAAACTCCAGTGAATACAAGCCTAGTCTTTTCAATCTTTCCTCATATGACAGTCCCGCCATCCCAGGGATCAATCTCGTGAACCTCGTGGGTGCCTGTATTGCAGGCACCCAACGCCCTTTGTGTAAAAAAAACCTCGCCCTTCATTTCTCCTTTAAACTTTGTCTCTCTCACCTTAAAGTCTTAATGGCATCTAGTCTTTGACATTTCCACCCTGGTTCTGACTGACTACCGTATCTACGCCTCTCAGGAATCCTCTAAACCAGAGGAGGTTTACAAGAATGATCCCAGGAATGAGTGGGTTGTCACTGTGTGTCATGTTGTCACTTGCGGGCCGAGCACCAAGGCAAATTCCTTGTATGTGAATACTTGGCCAATAAACTTATTCATTCATTCATTCATTCAATAGACAATAGACAATAGGTGCAGGAGCAGGCCATTCGACCCTTCGAGCCAGCACCGCCATTCAATGTGATCATGGCTGATCATCCCCAATCAGTACCCCGTTCCTGCCTTCTCCCCATATCCCCTGACAGATGCAGCGTTGGAAACAGGCCCTTCAGCCCAACTAGTCTATGCCGACCCTATCTTTAAGAGCCCTATCTAGCTCTCTCCCGACTCCACTATTTTCAAGATAGATTCTTGATTAGTACGGGTGTCAGGGGTTATGGGGAGAAGGCAGGGGTTGAGAGGGAAAGATAGATCAGCCATGATTGAATGGCGGAGTAGACTTGATGGGCCGAATGGCCTCATGCTGCTGTCACATTTGAACTTCTGAAGCTCCGGAGAAAACTAAGGATGGACAAGAAATGGCAGTATAGCGAGCAACAACTGCAACTTGTGGACTAATGAGTTAAGCGTTAGAAAAGCCGTCCCGTGTTTTAAGATCATGGGACAGGATCCAGGGAATCACCAGCACTGAAGATACATTGTTCACGACTAAAGAACTTCTAAAGTAGTTCTACAGACATGTGGCTTTTGTAGCGAACATATTTTTGAAGTGTTTCCAAGATTTTTCTTGTACGTGAAGCTGTCCGATAACAATGCCACAAGCATCTGCAGTTGCTGGAATCTTGAACAAAACACAAAGTGCTGGAGGAACTCAGCGGGTCAGGCAGCATCTTAGTTTCGTTTAGAGATGCAACGTTGGAAACAGGCCCTTCGGCCCAACTAGTCTGTGCCGACCCGATCACCATTGCATGATATTAACCCACAACATATTTCATAGCTGAATATGATATTTGAATATCCGAAGAATATCTGGAGAAGGGTTCTTGTTTTAGTTGTGGAGATCGTTCATGGAAACAGGCCATTCGGCCCAGCGAGTCAGCGCCAACCAGCGATCGCACCATACACTCGTTCTATCCGACACATAGGTAATTTACAGAAGCCAATTAATCTACACGTCTCCCACGTCTTTGGAAGTGGGAGAAACCGGAGCACCCGGACAAAACCCACGCGGGTCACGGTGAGTACGTACAAACTCTGTACAGACAGCACCCGTAGTCAGGATCGAACCAGTGGCCTGAGCCACAGAGTTCCTCCAGCACTTTGACTCTTGTCCAAAAACTGATGCAGGCAAACTAAATATTTAAATGTTTCTGCCTTTATTTTTTTTTAAATCTCGCTCCAACTTCCCAGCTGCAGAACATCTGGGAATATTAATTTTGAAACAATATAAAACAGACAGGCCAGGGAGTCACACATTAAATGCCATTGTTTATCTTAGTTTAAAAATGCAGCTATTTGCACTTTTAAATATGGACTGCTCAGAAATTCAAATACTTAAGTCTCTGTGTTAAATCTTATTGTGTTTGTGTTAAATCTTATTGTGTATTGTGTGTTCTTTTTAATTGTATCGCTGCTGGCAAATTCATTACACTGCACCTTCTGTTGTATCTGACAAATAAAATTGACTTTGACTTGTGTTCTTCATAACACTGCCATTTGCCAGCATCATAGAAGATAGAACACAGAATGGTGCAGCACAAGAACAGGGCCTTGTACAGGGCCTTTCGTGTCCATCATCTATGTTTCAAATGTTGGGCCAGGCTCTTGCACGGTGGACAACCTTCTCGTTTGCCACCGCTAGATCTTCCAGGCAGCATTGTTCACCGAGAAGGGGCCCACTGCCCAGTCCATCATCGTCTCTGGCCTCCCTACCATCGAGGGGATCTATCGAAGTCGCTGCCTCAAAAAGGCTGGCAGCATCATCAAGGACCTATCTCCCCGCTACCTTCAGGTAGAAGGTACAGGAGCCTGAAGACTGAGTCTGGAGCTCCCGCAACTACAGCTGCGTCCACTGGGCTGGAGGGCGGCAGCTTCGGCCACCCCGGGCCGCGGAGTTTGAACCGGCCCGTCGCGGACGGAGCACGGACTCAGCCGCAGGACTGACTTACCATCACCCGGCGGGGTCACAACGTCAGAAGCCTGGATCGCCTCAGCGCAGAGGGAGTACAAAGAGGGAAGAGACAGAGACCTTAAGACTTTTGCCTCTATCACAGTGAGGAGGTGCCTGGTGAACTCACTGCGGTGGATGTTAATTTGTGTGTATTGTGTGTTTTGTTATTTATTATTATATGTATGATTGCAGGCAACGAAATTTCGTTCAGACCGAAAGGTCTGAATGACAAATAAAGGAATCTAATCTAATCTGAAGACTGCAACGTCCAGGTTCAGAAACAACTTCTTCCCCACAGCCATCAGGCTATTGAACTCAACTCAAACAAACTCTGAACATTAATTGACCATTATCTGTTTATTTGCACTTTATCTGTTTTTATTTATTCATGTGTGTATATATTTATACAATGTTACATGGACACACTGATCTGTTCTGTATTCATGCCTACTATGTTCTGTTGTGCTGAAGCAAAGCAAGAATTTCATTGTCCTATCTGGGACACATGACAATAAACTCTCTTGAATCTTGAATCTTAGTAAAGGGGCTGTCCCACTTGGGCGACAATTGGCGAGTTTAGAAGGGTTTGAAAAAAATGACATGTCGAATCCCTTCTTCGACTATGTTGAAGACTAGCTTCTAGCTACGACTAACTTCTGGAAAATTGGACACCGAATAGTTGAGAGTGAAGACGACCTCCTTCGATCTCCCTTCGACTATGATGAAGACTAACTAAGACTATCTTCGACTACCCTCGATTACCTACGACTAACATGCCGACCTACTACAACTAAACCTACGAGTAAAAAAAGTATCGATTTTTTCCATGGCGACCTTTTTTTCTCGCGGGCATTTTTTAACATATTGAAAAAAACGCCGCGACCTAGCTGAGGCCTCGAGTACACGGAGACCACTCTCGAGCATGAAGGAGAGTTACGAAGGCCTCCAACGACCTCGTGTCGACCATGCTGCGAGTACGAGTCGAGGGCAAACTCGCCAGAACTCGCGGATTAGGTCGCCCAAGTGGGACAGGCCCTTAAGTGTGGCGTGGATTGTACAGATGTTCCACGTTCACATTCTGTGTCTGCCACATCTGCATAGCCCCCATTTGCTCATGTTGGTCTTGCATCGGCCCATCCCATCGGTACGAAGCCTGTTGAGGGCCTTCCAGTCACACCTGTGACCAGGTGGGGGCTGTTCCTTGGTTGGGATTGGCATCTTTACATGCTGGTGGTTTTCACTGCGTTTCTTTTCCCACAAGGCTAGTCTGGTTGTTAGAGGAGACTGTCACCAGATAAAAGCTGTCCAGGGTCTGACCTCCCCAGAGGAGCATGGGTGAAGCTCAACAGACTTGGTACTGGAGTTGGGCGTTTCAATGCCAGCGTGTGGAGATAGATGGGGGCTCCGCCAGAGCCCAGCCTGTGAATGCGGAGCAGAACAACAGACAGACAACCGTGATCTCTGGGTGCCCGCTCTACCACCCACCAAATGGAGCTGTGTCAGGGCCTGGCAGACATTGACGCCAACAGAGACAACAACCTGGCTGCTCAACACCCGGCGCGAGATCTAACTATTCCTTTGGTTTGTTTAGGTTTCATTCGCAAGAAGAAGAAGGAGACTGTGACAGTGGCTGGACTGTGTGAAGGAGGCTCTTCCTCGACATCAGCCATTTTGGGGCTGGGTGATGGGAGTGACAGGAATGGCGGGTGTCCCCAACCTGCCTGCTAAGTTCAGTTCTACCGGCAACTGATCTGCGTATTCTTGGTGGATCAATACCGGCCAAGACATGCAAGCTATCCACATCCGTTGGTTTTAGGCAGCCAGTGATTCATCTGCAGCGTTCAATAACTGCGGCATCAACTTTCTTCACATGAGATGATCTCCCCAAAACAGGACAAGCATATTCTGCAGCAGAGTACTTTCAACCTGGTCGATGTACTTCAACCTGGTCTCCACTCAACCTCTGATGTCCCAGGGAAAATAATCCAAGTTTGTCCAACCTCTTCATACCTCTAATTTCCCTCTTCCCCCGACTCTCAGTCTGAAGAAGGGTCTCGACCCGAAACATCACCCATTCCTTTGGGGTGGGAGATTGCAACCTTCACGTGGTCCGCCCTGTTTCAACGAATGCAATCAACCTGGCGTGCACAATCAAATAAGATCAAATAGAACAAGTTGCCCTACAACTTTAGGCTGTGCACGCCATACACAAGAAGAAATGAAGACCAATTTCTTCTCTCCAGAGATGCTGCCTGACCCGCTGAGTTACTCCAGCATTTCGAATTTATCTTTGGTGTAAACTTGCATCTACAGTTCCTTCCTCCACCCTCCTTATAGCTAATACCATCTGATCTAGAAAACATAGATAGAAACATAGAAAACATAGAAAATAGGTGCTGGAGGAGGCCATTCGGCCCTTCGAGCCAGCACCGCCATTCATTGTGATCATGGCTGATCGTCCTATATCAATAACCCGTGCCTGCCTTCTCCCCATATCCCTTGAATCCACTAGCCCCTAGAGCTCTATCTAACTCTTTCTTAAATCCATCCAGTGACTTGACCTCCACTGCCCTCTGTGGCAGGGAATTCCACAAATTCACCACTCTTTGGTGAAAACGTTTTCTCACCTCAGTCTTAAATGACCTCCCCTTTATTCTAAGACTGTGGCCCCTGGTTCTGGACTCGCCCAACATTGGGAACATTTTTCCTGCATCTAGCTTGTCCAGTCCTTTTATAATTTTATATTTTTATATAAGACCTCCCCTCATCCTTCAAAACTCCAGTGAATACAAGCCTAGTCTTTTCAATCTTTCCTCATATGACAGTCCCGCCATCCCAGGGATCAATCTCGTGAACCTACGTTGGGCAGCAATCTGGTAAAACTCATCTCCAAATCCTTCACATCCTTCCTAGAATGGGGCGATCAGAACTGCACCCAATCCTCCAAATGCGGCCTAACCAAAGTCCTATAGAGCTGCATCCTGACTTCCTGACTTAGAATCAACGCAACCCCGACCAACGCAACCAAGTAAACAATGCTCCTCTTTCCCCACTCTATCTACTGTGTTGCCACTTTCAGGGAGCTATGGACTTGGATGCAATGATCCAACCTTTAGCCTTCCTTAACATTATTCTTGTTTAGTACGGTGTCTGGGGTTATGGGGGAGAAGGCAGGAGAATGGGGTTAAGAGGGAAAGATAGATCGGCCGTGATTGAATGGCAGATTGATGGGCCGAATGGCGTAATTATACTCACCTAATTCCACAGACTCACCACTCTCTGTGTGAAAAAGTGTTTCCTCGTCTCCGTTCTAAATGGCTTACTCCTTATTCTTAAACTGTGTGTGGCCCCTGGTTCTGGACTCCCCCAACATCGGGAACATGTTTCCTGCCTCTGCCTCATCCTTCTAAACACCAGAGTGTACGAGCCCAGCCGCCCCATTCTCTCAGCATATGACAGTCCCGCCATGGGACCTGATGGGTGTAATACTTGGCCCCGGTGGTAGAACAGCAGAGGTAATGTTCCCAGCAGCGTAATCAAAGGGGTGAAGGAAAGAGCGTTCACGTCACGGCCCAGTTTCCACCACCACGCACAAGACAGACACCATTGTATGCAGATGCAGGGAAGTGCGTTCAGCTCCGGCCGAACAACTTCTAATCGTGTGTGTGGACTCAATACGAAGAAGAAGCATAATCAAAGATGAGTCTCACCCCGGCCACTCCCTCTTCTCCCCTCTCCCATCAGGCAAGAGGTACAGAAGTGTGAAAACGAACGCACACCTCCAGATTCAGCGGCAGTTTCATCCCAGCTGAACTGAAACTGGGTGAAGTTTCTCAGACTCTTCTTCAGACTGAGAGTAAGGGGAGCCGGGAGTCTTGAGACATGGAGGCGCAAGGTGTGAAAACCGCAGATCGAAGCAGGCGATGATAAGAAAATGCAGAATGGCTCATTGTTAGAAAAACAGCGAAACGGGATGATATCAGCTCGGAGAGGCTGCAACTGCTAACTGATGCCAAGGTGGCCTTCTAAAGTGACTCCAGTCCAAGTGGCGAAGAGTGTAAGATAATCAACTGTAAACCCAGGAAGGAGATTTACTCAGAAGGTGTTGAGGACATGAAATGCGGAATGGAATAGTCATAGACTCGTGCTGCATGGAAACTGGCCCTTCGGCCCAACTTGTCCGACCAACTGCCGACCAAGATGCCCCATCTAAGGTAGTCCCATTTGCTCGCGTTTGGCCCATATCACTCTAAACCATGTACCTGTCCAAATGCACCTGCCTCAACTACCTGCTCTGGCAGCTTGTTCCATATATCCGTCATCGTCTGTGTAAAAAAAGTTACCTCCAGGTTCCAACTAAATCTGAACAAGGTGCCATAGAGTCATAGACATATAGCATGGACACATGCCCAACTTGCCCACACCAATCAACATTTCCCATTTACACTAGTCCCACCTACCAGCATTTGGCCCATATTCCTCTAAACCTTTTTTGCCCCACAATTCTGTTTCCTTCTCATTGTAATGATCAGCCATGATCATATTGAATGGCGGTGTAGGCTCGAAGGGCCGAATGGCCTACTCCTGCACCTATTTTCTATGTTTCTATTTTCTACGTTTCTATATAACCTGTTTCCTCTCGTTCTTGATTCACCTAGATTGGGTAAAAGATTCCGTGCGTACACCCTACCTATTCCCCTTATGTTTGTACACACTTCTACAGTTGACACAGAGTGCTGGAGTAACTCAGCGGGTCAGGCAGCATCTGTGGAGAACATGGATAGGTGACGTTTCACAGAGTGCTGGAGTAACTCAGCAGGTCAGGCAGCATCTGTGGAGAACATGGATAGGTGACGTTTCACAGAGTGCTGGAGTAACTCAGCGGGTCAGGCAGCATCTCTGGAGAACATAGACAGGTGACGTTTCGGGTTGAAGGAAGTTGTTAACTCATGCAGCAGGGTATTTATATTTCAAGGCTTACAGATGTTTTTTTAGTTTAGATGTTGTTTTAAGCTGGCTATTATTCATACTCCAGCTTTTTGTGTCTATGTTATTTATAAAAGGTGGCATAAAAATATGCAATTGGCATATTGTGCATGATGCATGATGTCATGTACAGCACAGACATTGTGGGCCGAAGGGTTTGTTGCTGTGCTGTACTGTTCTACGTTCTATTTGTCTTAAGTTCTTTAGGCCGGAATGTGAATCCTAGCCTGTGCAATAAAAGGCAATGCAGAAGCCAATAGGAATTTAAAATGAACTGGTTCCAAAACCGATGAGGAAATGTGATATTGATTTCTTAAATTCTTCCTTTAGTTTCACACTAGTTTAGAACATAGAAAAATACAGCACAGGGAAAGACAATACGACCCACAATGTCAGTGCAATGATAAACAGTAGACAATAGACAATAGGTGCAGGAGTAGGCCAATCGGCCCTTCAAGCCAGCACCGCCATTCAATGTGATCATGGCTGATCAGCCACAATCAGTACCCCGTTCCTGCCTTCTCCCCATATCCCCTGACTCCGCTATCTTTAAGAGCCCTTTCTAGCTCTCTCTTGAAGGTATCCAGAGAACCGGCCTCCACCGCCCTCTGAGGCAGAGAATTCCACAGACTCACAACTCTCTGTGTGAAAAAGTGTTTCCTCATCTCCGTACTAAATGGCTTACCCCTTATTCTTAAACTGTGGCCCCTGGTTCTGGACTCCCCCAACATCGGGAACATGTTTCCTGCCTCTAGCGTGTCCAAGCCCTTAATAATCTTATATGTCTCAATGAGATCCCCTCTCATCCTTCTAAACTCCAGAGTACACAAGCCCAGCCACTCCATTCTCTCAGCATATGACAGTCCGGCTATCCCGGGAATTAACCTGGTGAAGCTACGTTGCTCTCCCTCGATAGCAAGAATATCCTTCCTAAAATTAGGGGACCAAAACTGCACACAATACTCCAGGTGTGGTCTCACAAGGGCCCTGTACAACCGCAGAAGGACCTCTTTGCTCCTATACTCGACTCCTCTTGTTATGAAGGCCAACATGCCATTCGCTTTCATCACTGCCTGATGTACCTGCATCCTTACTGATTAAGGCTGCAAGTTGGCGCAGCGGTAGAGTTGCTGCCTCACATCGCCGGAGACCCGGGTTCCATCCTGACCACGCCAGCTGTCTGTACGGAGTTTGTACGTTCGGCCTGTGACCTGCGTGGGTTTTCTCCTGGTGCTCCCGTTTCCTCCCACACTCCAAATATGTACAGGCTTGTAAGTTACTTGGCGTGGTATATTTGTCAACTGTCCACAGTGGGTAGGATAGTGTTAGTGTGCGGGGATCACTGGTCAGCATGGACTCGTTGGGCCGTATCTCTACACCAGCTCCAGTTTCTTCCCACACTCCAAAGTCGTGCAGGTTTGTAGGTTATTTGGCTTGGGTAAGAATTGTAAAAATGTCCCTCGTGCTTAGGATAGTGAAAGTATACACAGGTCGCTGATCGGCGCAGACTCGGTGGGCGGGGAGGGGGGGGGCAGTTTCTGCGTTGTATCTCCCAACTAAACTAAACTAGTCTGAACTAAACTGAACTCAGCAAGATGCCAAATTAAACTGATCCCCACTGCCTGCAGGTGAACCATATCCTTCCATTCCTTATATACTATACTGTTCTATCTTCTATCTAAATATGGTTTGCCGTGTTCTGTTGAAGGGTGTATTTATTTATAAAAATGCTTAGCTGGAGCACTGAAATAGAAACAGAAACTGCAGGAAACACATTGCAGATCTTCCAATGCAGAAGTTGGAACAGTACGGGGGCTCCCCTCCCCTACTATAGATGAGGCTCTCACCAGGGTCTCTTCAATACCCCGCAATACTCCTCTCTCTCCCCATCCCCCCACTCGCGACAAGGGCAGAGTCCCCCTAGTCCTCACCTTTCACCCCACAAGCCGTCACGTACAACAAATAGTCCTCCGTCAGTTTCGCCACCTCCAACGTGACCCCACCACTCGCCACATCTTCCCATCTGCCCCCCTGTCTGCTTTCAGCAAGGACCGCTCCCTCCGTAACTCCCTTGTCAATTCTTCCCTTCCCACCTGTACCACCCCCTCCCCGGACACTTTCCCTTGCAACCGCAAGAGATGCAACACCTATCCCTTCACCTCCCCCCTCGACTCCATTCAAGGATCTAAGCAGTCGTTCCAGGTGCGACAGAGGTTCACCTGCATCTCCTCCAACCTCACCTATTGCATCCGCTGCTCTAGATGTCAGCTGATCTACATCGGTGAGACCAAGCGCAGGCTTGGCGATCGTTTCGCCGAACACCTCCGCTCGGTCCGCATTAACCAACCTGACCTCCCGGTGGCTCAGCACTTTAAGATATACCTTTAATAATCCTTTGCAGGAAATTACAATGCCACGACAGCTTCAAGACAGACATAACACCACAAATAGCTTCAACTCCCCCTCCCATTCCGAATCCGACCTTTCTGTCCGGGGCCTCCTCGATGGCCAGAGTGAGCACCATCGGAAATTGGAGGAGCAGCACCTCATATTCCGCTTGGGCAGTCTGCACCCCAGCGGCATGAACATTGACTTCTCCAATTTCTGGTAGCCCTTGCTGTCTCCTCCTCTTCTCAGCTCTCCCTCAGCCCTCGGGCTCCTCCTCTTCCTTTCTTCTTCCCCGCCCCCACCCCCCCACCCTGCATCAGTCTGAAGAAGGGATTCGGCCCGAAACATTGTCTATTTCCTTCGCTCCATAGATGCTGCCTCACCCGCTGAGTTTCTCCAGCAATTTTGTCTATCTTGGAACAGTACAGCACAGGAACAGGCCCTCTGGCCCACAATGCTTGTGCTGCACATGGTGCCAAGTTAAAGGCCTGTCCCACTTGCCGATTTTTTCAGCGACTGCCGGCATCACTGACTGACGACGCGCAGTGTTTTTTTTGGTCGCTGCTGGATTATGAAATGTTCAAAATCTTTTGGCGATCCTGATATGACGCCGGCAGTCGCCGAAAAAAATCGGCAAGTGGGACTGGCCCTTTAAACTATTCTTATCTGCCTGCACGTGATCCATATGCCTCCATTCCCTGCATATCCTTGTGTCCATCTAAAAGCCTCTTAAACGCCACTATCGTATCTGCCTCCACCACCACCACCCCTGGCAACGCGTTCCAGGCACCCACCACCTCTGTCAAAAAAAAATTGGACATCCCGTACATCTCCTTTAAACTTTGCCCCTCTCACCTTGAGTAAGGTCATAAGGTCATGGGGAATAGCAGAATTCGCCATTCGGCCCATCAAGTCTACTCCACCATTCAATCACGGCTGATCTATCTCTCCCTCCCAGCCCCATTCTCCTGCCTTCTCCCCATAACCTCTGACACCCGTACTAATCAAGAATCTATCTATCACTGCCTTAAAAATATCCATTGACCTGGCCTCCACAGCCGTCTGTGGCAACGAATTCCACAGATTCACCACCCTCTGACTAAAGACATTCCTTCTCATCTCCTTCCGAAAGGAATGTTCTTTAATTCTGAGGCTACGACCTCTGGTCCGAGACTCTGCCACTAGTGGAAACATCCTCTCCACGTCCACTCTTTCCAGGCCTTTGGCTATGTTATGGCTGTGGCTATGGCCGAATGCGATGGCCTTTAGAAATCTCCCCTGTGAGGAAAAGGTGTGAACCAATATAATCACAAAACATTGCGCGTGTAATACTGGGATCTGGGGGGGGGGGGATGAGCCAATATATCAACCTCTGAGGGTAAAATTATTGAAAGACGACCAATATGATCTCAATACAACCTCATCTATTGCATCCGCTGCTCTAGGTGTCAGCTGATCTACAGCAGTGAGACCATGCGCAGGCTTGGCGATCGCTTCGCCCAACACCTCCGCTCGGTTCACAATAACCAACCTGATCTCCCGGTGGCTCAGCACTTCAACTCCCCCTCCCATTCCCAATCCGACCTTTCAGTCTTGGGCTTCCTCCATGGCCAGAGTGAGTCCCACCGCAAATTGGAGGAGCAGCACCTCATATTTTGCTTGGGTAGTTTACACCCCAGCGGTATGAACATTGACTTCTCCAATTTCAGGTAGTCCTTGCTTTCTCCCTCCTTCCCCTCCCCTTCCCAGCTCTCCCACAGCCCACTGTCTCCGCCTCTTCCTTTCTTCTTCCCGCCCCCCCCCCCCCCGACATCAGTCTGAAGAAGGGTCTCGACCCGAAACGTCACCTATTCCTTCGCACCATAGAGGCTGCCTCACCCGCTGAGTTTCTCCAGCATTTTTGTCTACCAATATGATCTTGTATTTATATAGCAGTGTGAACACGGTTCTTCATAGGTGTGTTATCAATCTGAATGTGACCTTGAGACATTCAAGGGCGTACCGGAACAAGCTAGGTGTTAAAGATTCAATGATACCTGAATGTACCTAGGTCCAGTGAAATGCTTTATATGGCATACAACCAGGTAAAATCGTCCAGCAGGCCTCACCTACTACACAAGAGTCAACACATTTCTGGCGCTGTCAAAGCTACAAATGTTCACCGAACAGTCCTATCTACTGTCTACCCCCCCCTCCCCCTCCACACCTGCCTGGTCCCCGCTTCAATCTCTGCGGCCCCTCCCCCATTAAGAACGTCTTAATGCTGAGAGAATGGAGCGGCTGGGCTTGTACACTCTGGAGTTTAGAAGGATGAGAGGTAATCTCATTGAAACATATAAGATTGTTAAGGGCTTGGACACGCTGGAGGCAGGAAACATGTTCCCGATGTTGGGGGAGTCCAGAACCAGGGGCCACAGTTTTAGAATAAGGGGCAAGCCATTCAGAACGGAGACGAGGAAACACTTTTTCTCACAGAGAGTGCTGAGTCTGTGGAATTCTCTGCCTCAGAGGGCGGTGGAGGCCGGTTCTCTGGATGCTTTCAAGAGAGAGCTAGATAGAGCTCTTAAAAATAGCGGAGTCAGGGGATATGGGGAGAAGGCAGGAACCGGGGTACTGATTGGGGATGATCAGCCATGATCACATTGAATGGCGGTGCTGGCTCGAAGGGCCGAATGGCCTACTCCTGCACCTATTGTCTATTGTCTTAAATTCGGAAAGAGACTCAGTAGTTCAGGAAGAGGCTCCAGAACTTGGCTTCTTGGAGGAGCGCTTGGCATTTGGATTCCCCGAGAAGGCAGGCTTGGATTGTATACAAAGGATTGTTAAACTTGGAGCCAGTGTGAGGTTTGGGAGATTATGATTGAATATGACTTGTTGTTGGTTCGGACAGAGGCAGCATCTGAAACCTTTTTCCCCCAGGCACTAGAGAGCATGGTTATAAGGTGAGAAGGGGAACGTTTAACGGAGATGTGCGGGGCAAGATTTTTTACACAGAGGGTGCGGTTAATACAGAGCAAGATTTCTCTTCAAATAGAAGAAATCAGAACCTTTTTTCCCCAGGTTGGAAATGTCAAAGACTAGAGAGCAGAGCTTTAAGGTGAGAGGGGCAAAGTTTAAAGCAGATGTGTGGTCATAAATTCATAAGGTCATAAGTGATCGGAGTAGAATTAGGCCATTCGGCCCATTGAGTCCACTCCGCTATTCAATCATGGCTGGTCTATCTCTCCCTCCTAACCCCATTCTCCCGTCTTCTCCCCGTAACCCCTGGCGCCCGCACTAATCAAGAAGTTACCGTTTTCATGAGCGGTGCTTGCTGTGAGCAATGTCAATAGACAATAGGTGCAGGAGTAGGCCATTCGGTCCTTTGAGCCAGCACCGCCATTCAATGTGATCATGGCTGATCGTCCCCAATCAGTACCCCGTTCCTGCCTTCTCCCCATATCCCTGGACTCCGCTATCTTTAAGAGCCCTATCTAGCTCTCTCTTGAAAGTATGCGGGGTTAATGTTTTACACAGAGGGTGGTGGGTGCCTGGAACGCGCTGCCAGGGGTGGTGGTGGAGGCAGATATGATAGTGGCGTTTAGGAGGCTTTTGGATAGGCACATTCATATGCAAGGAAAGGGTGGCACGGTGGCGCAGCGTTAGAGTTGCTGCCTCACAGCGCCAGAGACCAGTGTGCAATCCTGACTACGGGTGCTGTCTGGACAGAGTTTGCACGTTCTCCCTGTGACCTGCGTGGGTTTTCTCCGAGACCTTTGGTTTCCTCCCACACTCCAAAGACGTACAGGTTTGTAGGTTAATTGGCTTGGTGGCTGTGTACATTTTCTCTAGTGTGTGTAGGATAGTGTGTGGGATCGCTGGTCGGCGCGGACCCGGTGGGCCGAAGGGCCCTTTTCCGCCCTGTATCTCTAAACAAAAACTAAAAAAAGGAGGGACATGGATCATGTGCAGGATATTTAAACTTGGCATCGTGTTCAGCACAGACATTGCGGGCCGAAGGGCATGTTCTTGTGCTGAACTGTTCTATCTTCTATCTGAATTGTGCTTCCATGGAGGGAGGATGGCGTATGTAAAAAAAATAATGCTTAGCTAGAGA
>CM075977.1:220209785-220305270 GCA_038087875.1 Malacoraja senta | reverse complement strand
GGCCCTCCGGCCCACAATACCTATGCTGGACATGTTGCCAAGTTAAACAAATAATATCGTATAGACAATAGACAATAGGTGCAGGAGTAGGCCATTTGGCCCTTCAAGCCAGCTCCGCCAATCAATGTGATCATGGCTGATCACCCCCAATCAGTACCCCGTTCCTGCCTTCTCCCCATATCCCCTGACTCCGCTATCTTTCAGCTCTATCTAACTCTCTCTTGAAAGCATCCAGAGAATTGGCCTCCACCGCCTTCCGAGGCAGAGAATTCCACAGATTACAATTACACAATTTACAATCCCTGTGCCTGTCTAAATGGCTTTTGAATGGAAAGGATAGGAAAGGATGTGAGGGACATGGGCCAGCTTCTGGCGAATGGATCAGCCCTGTGGGAAAACCTGGTCAGCGTGGTTGGGCCGAAGGGCCTGTTGCTGTGCTTTATGAATCTATGACTCTAATAACTCCAACCAGGCATGGAACCTTTCTGTTGAAACCTCAGTGAGAGATTGGAAGGACCTCTCCTATTCACCATTCCCACCTCGTGGGTTAGTTAGTTAGTTCAGTTCAGTTTATTGTCACGTGTGCCGAGGTACAGTGACAAGCTTTTGTTGCGTGCTAACCAGTCAGCGGAAAGACAATACATGATTACAATCGGCCCATTCACAGGGTACAGATACATGATAAGGGAATAGTGTTTAGTGCAAAGTAAAGCCAGTAACGTCCGATCAAGGATAGTCCGAGGGTCACCAATGAGGTGGATAGTAGTTCAGCATTGCTCTTTAGATGTGGTAGGATGGTTCAGTTGCCTGATAAGACGCAGGTTCTCTGGATACTTTCATGAGAGAGCTAGATAGAGCTCTAAAAGATAGCGGAGTCAGGGGATATGGGGAGAAGGCAAGAACGGGGTACTGATTGGGGATGATCAGCCATGATCACATTGAATGGCGGTGCTGGCTCAAAGGGCCGAATGGCCTACTCCTGCACCTATTGTCTATTGTCTATAACAGCTGGGAAGAAACTGTCCCTGAATCTGGACCCCATCCCTTCTCTCCAGAGATGCTGCCTGACCCGCTGAGTTACTCCAGCACTCTGTGTCTGTCTTCGGTGTAAACCAGCACCTGCAGTTCCTTCCTACCCACTGTGTTGCACTTTTGTTCCATGTTTGCATTTCTCTTTCTGGCATGGAGATCTCAACACTTACAAACAAACTGCATGCACCCTGAACAAGATGATCCAATTTTTTTTTCGCACTTAAAAAATTTGATTGATAATAAAAGAAATCAGATTCCTGCATGCCGGCATTTCCCTAACTGAGCCCCCTTGACAACATTGATATGTTTTTTTTTTGCAGCAAAGATATAATTCTGGGAATTATGTAACCAAACCCGCCCCCTGACATGGGCTTGCAGGAGCCGCCAGGCACCCAATCCCTGCCGCCCCATTGGCTGCCCGCATCGTCAATCACAAATCCCGGCCTCCCATTGGCCGGCGGCCCGGCCCAAAGCCCGCCCACATCTCTTGCAGAAGGCGGAAGTAAATTCGCTAAAAAAAAAAAAACCTGATTCAACCCAAATAAAAAGTTAAAATCGCCCCCAAAAATATAAATTGCTGCTGCACCCCACTTCTTTTTTGTTGTTGCTGGAATGCAAGTCGATCTACGCACCTTATATGCAGAATCTATTTCTAGATTTACATCAGGTTTAAGAGAATGTAGTCCTATAAATATATCTTGACGCAACTCGAGTGCAATGTAAAGCATCTCACATACTTCACTCTCTGGTCGTTTTAATACGGCCCCATTTATAATCTTATCATTATTAATATTCTGTGTGGTGTCTCTGCACAAACTGAGACGCAATAATCCCGAAAATGTCATCGCCCCACCATGTTTCAAACCACAGACACATACACACACACACACACACACACAAATATATATATATATTTCAATCCTACAACCTTCAACTCTTGTCCCATTTCACACTAACCCGACGATCAACACTCTACCAGTTTAGTCACTGGCGATACCTTCTTGTGTCATTTTTAATCCTCTAAACCCCCTAAATAATCCACCATTATTTTGTTGAGGGGGGTGGAGGGAGGAATTAGAGAGGAGGAAAAAAAACATGTTGCGTGATCGGCAATCGTCCAAGTTCCACATTAATGAACAGCAAGTTGTTTTGCGCAAGTGTTTGTGCTAAAAACGAAACTAAAAGTACAAGACAAAAAAAAATATCCGCGCAAAAGTTAGAAGCACTTTTCCTTTTACTTTTGCAGAGGCGCAGACCCGCCAGTTTTTTTTTTTTTTTTAAGGAACAACAATCCTTTCTTATCTCTGCTATAATCGTATATATATATATATATATATATATATTATTTTTTTTCAAAATAAAATTGAAATGCATTCCCGTATTTTTTTTTGGCTCGTTACCTCCAAGTGCCCACTTCCAAATGAGTTCCCGGGGCTTGAACACAGTCCAAAGGAAAGCGCAAGTCGCCACTCCTGTCACTCGCAGAATTAGAACGAAAGTAAAAGAAGAGGCCGGGAGACTGGAAATTTCCCCTCGCTTGCTGGTTTGTTTTCTTGTTTGTTCCTCTGCATTTACACCATCGCCTGGGCGGGACCCGGTCACTGACTGCGGAAGTCTTTCGTAAAGTTTCATTGGTCTCTCTCGCAAATTCATTTTCAGTTTTCACTTCCCTGTTCGCCGGCAGGCGAGGGATTGAGTGAGTGAGTGAGTGAGTGAGTGAGTTGCTTCAAGCCTGCTTTCCCCCTTCCCGAAGATAGACACAAAAGTAACTCAGCGGGACAGACAGTATCTCTGTAGAGGAGGAATATATATATAGGGTACGAGACCCTTAATCTTCGGGCTGATCAATTTTTGTGTCTATCTTCGGTTTCATTCCATGCTGCCGTCTGGCTGCAGTTCCTTCCTTCCTCCGGCTACACGCAATTTCGTCAGCTTCTCTCTTCTCTCTCTCCCGTCAGTTTCGTCCATGTAAACAATATCGCAGCGAAGAGATAGATAGATGCTGCTGCCTGTCGAGCCCCGCAAGGGCGCAGAGAGGGTTCACCAGGACGCTGGCCTGCCGGGACTCGGGGAAAGGGCCTGTTTTTTTGACAGGAGAACCTACTACACACGGCGAGATTAGCAAGTTTGCAGATGGCACTAAAAGATAGTGAAGATGGTGGTTGTGAAAAAAAATGACAGCAGGAATCTTTCATCGGTTGGCCAGGCGGGCTGAGGAGTGAGTGGTTGATGGAATTCAATGCAGAGAAGCGTGAGGTGTTGCATTTTGGAAAGTCTAACATGGGCAGGACCAACACGGTGAATGTTCATAAGTGAAAAGGGGCATAATTAGGCCATTCGGCCCATCTTCTCCTTCTTCTTGCATATGGCGCGCACAGCCTAAAGTTGTAGGTCAACTTGTTCCATTTGATCTTGTTTGTGCACGTCGGGTTGATTGCATTAAGGGCCTGTCCCACTTGGACGACCTAATCCACGGGTTTAGAAGACCCGAGACGAGTTGAAAAAAATGTCAAGGTCGCGTTGACTCCCCGAAGTAAAAGACCTCCTACGACTATGTCTAAGACATCCTACGACTATGTCTAAGACATCCTACAACTATGTCTAAGACATCCTACGACTATGTCTAAGACATCCTACAACTATGTCTACGACCTCCTACGACTATGTCTAAGACATCCTACGACTATGTCTACGACCTCCTACGACCCCCCTCGACCTCAGTCTTCCACACCTAATAATAATAATAATAATGGATGGGATTTATATAGCGCCTTTCTAATACTCAAGGTGCTTTACATTGCATTATTCATTCACTCCTCAGTCACACTCGGTGGTGGTGAGCTACTTCTATAGCCACAGCTGCCCTGGGGCAGACTGACGGAAGCGTGGCTGCTAATCTGCGCCTACGGCCCCTCCGACCACCACCAATCACTCACACACATTCACACGCAGGCAAAGGTGGGTGAAGTGTCTTGCCCAAGGACACAACGACAGTATGCACTCCAAGCGGGATTCGAACCGGCTACCTTCCGGTTGCCAGCCGAACACTTAGCCCATTGCGCCATCTGTCGTCCAGCTACAACTAGCTACGAGTGGAAAATTATCACATGATAAAATGATGTCATGTTTACATATTTTTCTCTCGGGCCAGTTACCGACCTACGACTACCTACGGCTACCATCATGACCTACCTACGAGTAAAAAGTATCCATTTTTTCCATGACGACCTTTTTTTTACTCGTGGACATTTTTTATCAGGCTGGAAAAAACGCCGCAACCTACTTGAGGCCACGAGTACGCGGAGACCGCTCACGAGCATGAGGATGAGTTACGAAGACCTCCTACGACCTTGTGGCGACCATGCTGCGAGTATGAGTCCAGGGCTAACTCGGCAGAGGTCGCGAATTAGGTCGTGAAAGTGGGACAGGGGCTTTGATCAAAACAGAGTGGACCACGTGAAGGTTGCAATCTCCCACCCCGGCCCATCAAGCCTACTCCACCATTCAATCACGGCTGATCCCTCTCTCTCTCCTAGCCCCCATTCTCCTGCCTTCTCCCCATAACCCCTGACACCCGATGATCTTATAGAGGTTTAGTTTAGTTTATAGATACAGCGTGGAAACAGGCCCTTCGGCCCACCGGGTCCACGCCAACCAGCGATCCCTGCTTTTTAACACGATCCAACGCCCACTAGGGACAATTTTTACATTTATACCAAGCCAACTAACCTACAAACCTGTATGTCTTTGGAGTGTGGGAGGAAACCGAAGATCTCTGAGGACATTCTGGGGACTTTGTGGGAAACTAGAGAGGAAATTGCGGGAGCCCTGGTTGAAATTTACGAGCCGTCCTTAAATACAGGAGAGGTGCTGGAAGACAGGAGGGTGGCAAATGTTGTGCCTCTATTGAAGAAGGGCTGCAGGGAAAAGGCTGGGAACTATAGGCCGGTGAGCTTAACATCTGTAGTTGGAAAGTTACTGGAGAGTATTCTGAGGGATAGGATATACAGGCATTTGGATGGGTAAGGGCTGATTAGGGATAGTCAGCATGGGTTTGTACGTGGGAGGTCGTGTCTCACAAATCTTATTGATTTTTTTGAAGACGTGACCAAAAAGGTTGATGATGGCAGAGCTGTAGATATTGTGTACATGGACTTCAGTAAGGCGTTCGACAAGGTTCCGCATGGTAGGCTGCTCTGGAAGGTTAAATCGCATGGGATCCAAGGAGAGATAGCTGAATGGATAGATAGATAGATGAATACTTTATTAATCCCCTCAGGGAAATTCAGATGTCCAGTAGCTAACACAGACAGAACATAAAGCAGTCAATACACAATATATAAAAAATTCACACCAATAAAAATAAGACACAACATTAAAGAATTTAACAATAAACATAAAAACACCCCCCCCCCCCACAATGGTTCCCCCTGTGGGGGAAGGCAGCAAAAGTCCAGTCCCATCCCCAGTTCACCCATGGTCGGGCCTATTGAGGCCTCCACAGTCGCCGCTACGGCAGCCCGATGCTTCAGGCCCTCTCGCAGGATGATGGAACTCCGGCGTCGGCAGAACCCTCTCAGCGGCTTGGAGTGTCTGGAGCGGCTGCTTCCTCCCCGGAGACCGCGGCTCCTGAAGTCCACGGGCCGCGCTGGTCTGAGCTCAAACACTGGCGATCTCGGCGAAATATCCCAGGCTCCGCGGTGTTCAGAGTTCAGCGCCGCCCACGGCTGGACGCTCCGCAGACCGCAGCTCCGCGATGTTGGAGTCGGTGGTCTCAGCACTCCGGAGCCCACCGCACGGCGACCCGGGTAAGGCATCGCCCGCTCCACGATGGTGCTTCAGCGCTGTGCCGCCGCCGAAGCTGAAGTCCTGGCGGGTCCCGGCAGGAAACACCGCTCCAGTCCCGTTGGCAGGCCGCGAGGAAGGGGCGAAGATACGGCTCGGAGAAAAGTAGGGACTGAGAAAAACAGTTTCCTCCCCACCCCCCACATAAAAAAGATTAGACCTCCAAAACAAACACTTTTTAACTCACTAAAAATAAAAAATAAAATAGGGTGAAAGGACTAACAGCTACTGGCAGGGCAGCCATACTCGACGGCGCCCCCTACATGTTAGCAAATTGGCTCCATGGAATGAAGCAGAGGATGATGGTGGAAGGTTGCTTCTCGGGCTGGAGGCCTGTGACTAGTGGTGTGCCTCAGGGTTCAGTGCTGGGCCCGTTACTGTTTGTCATCTACATCAATGATTTGGATGAGAACATACAGGGCAAGATTAGCAAGTGTATCATCAGATCATGAGAGGAATAGATCGGGTAGATGCGCAGAGTCTTTTGGCCCAGAGTCGGGGAATCGAGGACCAGAGGTTCAAGTACAAGTACACATTTATTGTCACATGCACCAATTGGTACAGTGAGATTTGAGTTACCGTACAGCCATACGAATAAAAAGAACACAACACACGATAGAATTTAACATGAACATCCCCCACACAATGGAATTAACATTCCCCACTGTGAGGGAAGGCAATAAAGTTCAGTCATCTTCCTCTTTGTTCACACGTGGTCGGAACCTTTGAACCCTCCGCAGTCGCCGCTACGGACGGCCCGATGTACAGGCCCTCTCGCCGGGATGAGCGAAACTCCAGCGTCTGAACAGAAGAACACACTCTGCGGCTCGGAGTTTCTGAATCGGCCGCTTCCTACCGGAGACCGCGGCCCCCGAAGTCCACAGGCCCCGCTGGGCGGAGATTCAACACTGGCGACCCTCGGCAAAAGATCCCAGTCCTCCGCGATGTTAAAGTCAGCGCCGCGCCTGCGGCTGGGAGCTCCGCAAACCACAGCTCCACGAAGTTAAATT
Source organism: Malacoraja senta (assembly GCA_038087875.1). Taxonomy (NCBI): domain Eukaryota; kingdom Metazoa; phylum Chordata; class Chondrichthyes; order Rajiformes; family Rajidae; genus Malacoraja; species Malacoraja senta. The sequence goes on along the minus strand of CM075977.1, from coordinate 220,298,383 downwards.
CAGCAGGCCCAACACTCCGGAACTCCGACATTGGCGAACCCCGGCAAGTGATCGCCCCGCTCCGCGATGGTAATTCAGCGCTGCTCGTGCCCCCTGAAGCTCTGGCCGGTCTCCGGTAGGAAAGGCCGCGCCAATCCAGTTGGTAGGCCGCGAGGGGGGGGGGGGGGCGAAGATGCGACTCGGAAAAAAGACGCATCTCCGTCCAGCTGCGACTGCAAAATGGTTTCCCCCTATTCCCCCCCCCCACCACCCCCCACATAAGACATATTAAGAAACATTAAAACGTACATTTAGACACACTAAAAATAACCAAAAGGGCGAAAGGACGGAAGAGCTGCTGGCGAGGCAGCCACTGCGGTGGCGCCACCCGATGGAGGTGAAGGGGAAAAGATTTAATAGGAATCCGAGTGGTAACCTTTTCACACAAAGGGTGGTGTGTCTATGGAACAAGCTGCCAGAGGAAGTGGTTGAGGCTGGGACTATCCCATCGTTTAAGAAACAGTTAGACAGGTACATGGATAGGACAGGTTTGGAGGGATATGGGGCTCAAACGCAGGCAGGTGGGACTATTGTAGGTGGGACATTGTTGGCCAGTGTGGGCGAGTTGGGCCGAAGGGCCTGTTTCCACACTGTATCACTCTATGACTCTATATGAAATCCATGTCAATATCACCTGGGCCAACTCATTGCCACCGACCGCTGTGGAGGCCAAGTCAATGGATATTTGTAAGGTGGAGATTGACAGATATGATTAGTACAGGTGTCAGGGGTTATGGGGAGACGGCAGGAGTATAGGGTTAGGAGGGAGAGATAGATCAGCCAAGATTGAATGGCGGAGTAGACTTGATGGGCCGAATGGCCTAATTCTGCTCCTATAACTTATGAACGGGTGAACTTATGAAACTTATTAGTCGTTTAAACCATCTATTATAGATAAATCATTTACATACTGGGATAGAATAGGAATTAAAACGTTTGGAGACATGTATGATAATGGATTTTTTTTAAATCATTTCACCAACTACAACTTAAATACAATCTGAGAAGTAATCAATATTTTAAATATTTTTCAAATCCGTGACTATTTGAAAAAATATACACAAGAATATCAAAATTTGTCTCCAGACCTATTAGGCGATGCAATGAATATAAAGGCGGAATCAACTAATTTAATATCATACTTGTATAATATCATCCTAAATATAGAAATACCATCATCCGATAGAATTAGAAGAGATTGGGAACAAGATCTAGCTATAAAAATCTCGAAAGAGAGTTGGGATAAACACTTGCTATATGTGCACAAATGCTCGATTAATGTAAGACACATTCAAATCCAACTTTACATAGACTATGTTACTCAAAAACTAAAATAAGTTAATTTTATCCAAATGTCTCTTCCATCTGTGATAAATGTCTAACCCAAGAAGCAACTATAGCACATTCTTTTGTTTTTTGTATAAAAATCCCAAAATTTTGGAATGAAATCTTTGAAATTTTTACAAAATTATTTAAAATAAAACTGAAACCGAACGCAGAATTGATTATTTTCGGAACAATGGAAGCCAGCTTTGAGCTGACTTCGTTCCAAAAGAGCTTCCTTAATTACGGCTTAATAATGGCAAAAAAACCTATACTTAAATTCTGGAAAAACGCTCCCACGCCAACGCTAAAAATGTGGATTTCAAATATGACCGAACTGTTACACCTGGAAGACATGAGATTCCTCTTAGCAGGTAAATCAGACCATTTCCGAAAGATTTGGTCTCCATTTATCGACTTATTACAAACATAGGGTGCAACAAAACTTTGAAAATAAATGGTTTCAGGACCTGGTGAGGGGTGAGTAAAGATATGAAGTAGGTACATCCCTTTTATCTTGTCTTATCTTACTTTCTTCTGTTCTCTATTTTTGTCTTTCTTTTGCTTTGGTTTTCTTTTTAACTCTTTCTCGTGGATTATGTTCCTATGGGTTTCTCTGGACCACTCTTTCACGCACTCACTATCTTATCTAACTCTTTCTATTTTACTTATTTTTAAAGTTTAAAATAAGAAGTGATACAAGAAATGTATTATGTTATTTTTGGTTGATATCACTGCAATGTACAATACTTCTAATAAACACAAATATTTTTTTAAAAATTAAAAAATTTAAAAAACTTATGAAACTGGAGCGCCCGGAGGAACTTGCAAACTCCACACAGACAGAAGCCGAGGTCAGGATCGAACCCGGGTATCTGGCACGCTGAGGCTGCAGCACGACCCGCTGCACCATTCTGCCGCTGTTGTTGTGCTGTAGACACTCTGCTGTGTACGGGGAGAAAATATGGTTTCCTTGAAATAAACGCTTGAAGCACGAAACTATAGGCCGTAGTTTCATATGCTGAGCAGATTTTGTTTTTAATATCAAATTTCAACAACCTACGGAAATGGTATGTTTCCAAGCCCGTTGGCTGAAATGAGTGTCAGATTAAACTGAGTGCAAAGTGGTGAGTGGACTATATTCTATGTTTAAGAAGGAACTGCAGATGCTGGAAAAATCGAAGGTAGACAAAAATGCTGGAGAAACTCAGTGGGTGAGGCAGCATCTATGGAGCGAAGGAAATAGGTGACGTTTCGGGACGAGACCCTTCTTCAGACTGATGTGGGGGTGGGGGGGGGGGGGGGCGGGGAAGAAGAAAGGAAGAGGCGGAGGCAGTGGGCTGTGGGAGAGCTGGGAAGGGGAGGGGAAAGAGGGAGAAAGCAAGGACTACCTGAAATTGGAGAAGTCAATGTTCATACCGCTGGGGTGTAAACTACCCAAGCGAAATATGAGGTGCTGCTCCTCCAATTTACGGTGGGACTCACTCTGGCCATGGAGGAGGCCCAGGACAGAAAGGTCGGATTCGGAATGGGAGGGGGAGTTGAAGTGCTGAGCCACCGGGAGATCAGGTTGGTTATTGCGAACTGAGCGGAGGTGTTGGGCGAAGCGATCGGCGAGCCTGCGCTTGGTCTCACCGATGTAGAGCAGTTGACAGAGCGTGACTTTTTAGTTTAGTTTCGGTTGGAGATAAAGCGCTGAAACAGGCCCACCGAGTCCACGCCGACCAGCGATCCCCATATACACTATCCTACACACACCCGGGACAATTTATATTTACACCAAGCCAAATAACCTACAAACCTGCACGCCTTTGGAGTGTGGGAGGAAACGAAGATCTGGGAGAAAACCCACGCAGGTCACGGGGGAGAACGTGCAAACTCCGTACAGACACCACCCGTTGTCAGCATCGAACTCGGGTCTCTGGCGCTGTGAGGCAGCAACTCTACCGCTGCGCCACCGTGCCGCCCTCTTCTTAATGTAGAAGTCAGAACCCTTTCCCGGAGTGGAAAGATTAAAAGACCAGAGGTCATAGCTTTAAAGTGAGAGGGGCAAAGTTTAAAGTAGATGTGTGGGGTAAATGTTTTACACAGAGTGTGGGTGCCTGGAATGTGCAGCCAGGCATGGTGGTGGAGGCAGAGAGTATAGTGGCATTTTCAGAGGTTTTTGGATAGGCACATGGATATGCAAAGGACTTGAGTTCAGTTTATTGTCACGTGTACCGAGGTACAGTAAAAAGCTTTTGTTGCGTGCTAACCAGTCAGTAGAAAGACTATACATGATTACAATCAAGCCGTCCACTGTGTACAGATACATGATAAAGGGATTAACACGAATAACGTTCAGTGCAAGATATAGCCAGTAAAGTCCGATCAAAGATATAGTCTGAGGATCTCCAATGAGGTCGATAGTAGTTCAGCACTGTTCTCTAGTTGTGGGTAGTATGGTCCAGTTGAGGAACAAGGATCACAGGCAGGCAGAGGAGATTAGTTAAATATCACCTGGAGACCACACCTGGAGTATTGTGTGCAGTTACGGTCTCCAAATTTGAGGAAGGACATTCTTGCTATTGAGGGAGTGCAGCGTAGGTTTACAAGGTTAATTCCCGGGATGGTGGGACTGTCATATGCTGAGAGAATGGAGCAGCTGGGCTTGTATACTCTAGAGTTTAGAAGGATGAGAGGGAATCTTATTGAAATATATAAGATTATTGCGGGTTTGGACACGCTAGAGGCAGGAAAAATGTTCCCGATGTTGGGGGAGTCCAGAACCAGGGGCCACAGTTTAAGAATAAGGAGTAAGCCATTTAGAACGGAGATGAGGAAACACTTTTTCACAGAGAGTGGTGAGTCTGTGGAATTCTCTGCCTCAGAGGGTGTTGGAGGCCGGTTCTCTGGATACTTTCAAGGGAGAGCTAGATAGGGCTCTTAAAGATAGCGGAGTCAGGGGATATGGGAAGAAGGCAGGAACGGGGTACTGATTGGGGATGATCAGCCATGATCACATTGAATGGCGGTGCTGGCTCGAAGGGCCAAATAGCCTACTCCTGCACCTATTGTCTATTGTCTATTGGTCATGTGAAGCATAAACATTGTGGGTTGAAGGGCCTGTTCCTGTGCTGTACTATGTTCTATGTACTAGAAACACTTCGTATAAATTGGAGCTTCCCTGAGCCACATTAAACTTTGAACGGCTGACACTACAGACAATAGGTGCAGGAGTAGGCCATTCGGCCCTTTGAGCCAGCACCGCCATTCAATGTGATCATGGCTGATCATCCACAATCAGTACCCCGTTCCTGCCTTCTCCCCCATATCCCCTGACTCTTGGCACTTTAGCCAAAGGCCGGTCGGTCTCTCTGCAGGTTGCACAAGATGGAGCTTGCGATTTCAAAACACTTGTCCAGTTGTTTAGAGATACAGCGCGAAAAATGGCCCTTCGGCCTAGCGAGTGCGCGCTGACCAGCACTATCCTACATACTTGGGACAATTTACAATCTACGGAAGCCAATTAACCTACAAACCTGCACGTCTTTGGAGAGTGGGAGGAAACCCGAGCACCCGGAGAAAACCCAAGCAGGTCACGGGGAGAACGTGCAAACTCCGTACAGACAGCACCCGTGGTCAGGATGGAACCCGGGTCTCTGGCGCTGTGAGGCAGCAACTCTACCGCTGCGCCACCGTGCTTGCATGAACTAGAATGCTATTTCATATGGTGGGCTATAACATTTCTTAGAAAGGTTGTACAACCAAATAAACATTTCCAATCAATTTAGCATCGGGCGGCATGGTGGGAGAGTTGCTGCCTTACAGTGCCAAAGACCCGGTTCGATCCTGACTACGGGTGCTGTCTGTACGGAGTTTGTATGTTCTCCCTGTGACCACGTGGGTTTTCTCCGGGTGCTCTGGTTTTTATGATGGTTTTATAAGGTTATTATGAAGGTCTCTTGAAATAAAGACAATTGACTTAATCAGTCGGAGTATTGAGTATAGAAGTTGGGAGGTCATGTTGCAGTTGTATAAGACGTTGGTGAGACCGCATTTAGAATATTGTGTTCAGTTCTGGGCACCGTGTTATAGGAAAGATATTGTCAAGCTTGAAAGGGTTCAGAGAAGATTTACGAGGATGTTGCCAGGACTAGAGGGTCTGAGCTGAAGGGAGAGGTTGAGTAGGCTGGGACTCTATTCCTTGGAGCACAGGAGGATGAGGGGTGATCTTATAGATGTGTATATAATCATGAGAGGAATAGATCGGGTAGATGCACAGTCTTTTACCCAGAGTAGGGGAATCGAGGACCAGAGGACATAGGTTCAAGGTGAAGGGAAAAAGATTTAATAGGAATCTGATGGGTAACTTTTTCACACAAAGGGTGGTGGGTGTATGGAACGAGCTGCCAGAGGAGGTAGTTGAGGCTGGGACTATCCCAACGTTTAAGACAGGTTAGACAGGTACATGGATAGGACAGTTAGACAGGTACATGGATAGGACAGGGTTGGAGGGATATGGACCAAGCGCAGGCAGGTGGGACTATTGTAGCTGGGACATATTGGCCGGTGTGGGCAAGGTGGGCCAAAGGGCCTGTTTCCACACTGTATCACTCTATGACTCTCACAATATTACTCTGTGAATCATCTTAGTGGACATCTGATTAATTTGAGTTAGTCTAGGAGCCAATATCACTTCTAAATGGCATAAGACGGCTGCAGATGCTGGAATAATTAAAATGAAGATGAAAGAGACTTATAATTGGGATTGACACAAGTATCTCCTTACACTTGCATTACTCTGCTTAAAGGGGCTGTCCCACTGTGGTGACCTAATTGGCGAGTTTAGAAGAGCTTGCCCTCGACTCATACTCACAGCATAGTCAACACGTGGTCCTAGGAGGTCTTTGTAACTCTCCTTCATGCTCGAGTGTAGTCCCCGCCTACTCGAGGCCTCAGCTAAGTCGCAGTGTATTTTTCAACATGCTGAAAGATGTTGGTTTAGTCGAAGGTTTAGTCGAAGTAGGTCGGCATGTTATTCGGAAGTAATCGAGGGTAGTCGAGGGTAGTCGAAAGTAGTCGTAGATAGTCTTCAACATAGTCGAAGGGAGGTCGAAGGAGATCGTCTTCACTCTCCACTCTTCGGTGTCCAATTTTCCCGAAGCTAGTTGAAGCTGGTCTTCAACATAGTCGAAGGAGGTTGAAGGAGGTCTACTACATAGTCGAAGGAGGTCTTCAACATGACACTTTTTCAAATTCTTCTAAACTCGCCAATTAGGTCGCCGTAGTGGGACAGCCCCTTAACCAATTGGATGGAAAAGAGAAAGTGCTCTCGGAATGAACGCAGGATAAATGTTTTAGAATATGTGGAAAGATAACATAAGAGATTGGAGAATTCTGCATGAATCCCTTTTAGGCATGACTCCAGGTTGACAATATAACACAGAAATAAATATGAGGAGAATGCAGAGTTAAGTTTTAACAGATGTGCGACAAAATGATTTCCTTTCAGCTTTGGCAGTTGTCCATTGACAATATACTTCTCTCAGTTTCTCTTCCCTTCGCCTGAAGCATCAGGTGGGGTCTAGAGTGGTACAGTGTGGAAACAGGCCCTTCGGCCCAACTTGCCCACACCCGCCAACATGTCCCAGCTACACTAGTCCCACCTGCCTGCACTTGATCCATATCCCTCCAAACCTCTCCTAACCATGAACCTGTCCAACTGTTTCTTAAACGTCGGGATAGTCCCATTCTTCTACGCGGATTGTCACCTTGCCGTGGTGGAGAAGCTTGTGTGGTCCTGAGATCCTGAGAGCGATGCCGTCTGGAGCGATGCTCCTGGTAGGGCCACCCATGGCGGTAAGGTCGAGGGGGAAGTCTCTGACAAAGAGCAATCCAACCAAGACCTCAACGGTGGAACAGGCGGAGGACGATGGCTGACCTTAGTGGAGCGTCACAACTGCTGGGTAGGCGGATGAAGGCTACGGCAGAAAAGGGTCTCCGGTCGTCTTGGACTCCATGCCACTGGATCCTGACCCAGATCTGTCAAGGACCGTGGGGTGGCTGTCTGTGCACCAGTCTCCCCACGTTAAACAAAGTCACGGTCAGGCGTCCTCCATAGAGGGAATAGCACCCTGGAGACACCCATGGTCAGCCATGACCGCAGGGGGCCTAAGAAGAAAGTCCCAACCTCAACTACCTCCTCTGGCAGCTCGTTCCAAACACCCACCACCCTATGTGTGAAAAAGTTACCCCTCAGATTCCTATTAAATCTTTCCCCCCTCACCATAAACCTTTGTCCTCTGGTTCTCGATTCCCCTACTCTGGGAAAGGGACTCTGTGCGTCTACCGGATCTATTCCTCTCATGATTTTGCAGACAAAGAATATATATATAATGATCTGATTTTCGTATGTATTTCTATTTTTCCTCCCTTGTACAAATTCCATTAATTTTCCTGTTATCGGCACTAACCTGCCTGATTTATAGTTCTTTGCATGTATTCTTAATTCATTTTTATCTAAGTATAATATTTGCTACATGCCTATCCTCAATAACCACACCATTCCTAACATAGTTTTCAATATAAATCCTCTTTAGCTATCTCCTACATCTCCTACATTCTTTTAAAGGTCTTGGAATCAATTCATCAAAACCACTAAAGTTGTACCTTCTTTGGTTAATTTAATATTGTTCCTCTGTTCATTTAAATAAACATATTATTTCCAGTCACATCTTTCAATGCCTTGTTCACCTGAACTGTATTCCCGTAACACGCTGAAATAAATTAATTATTTACCAATCAGCCCATGCTTACCTCATAAGCATGCAGGTACAGCAGGCAGTGAAGAAAGCGAATGGCATGTTGGCCTTCATAATAAGAGGAATCGAATATAGGAGCAAATAGGTCCTTTTGCAGTTGTACAGGGCCCTAGTGAGACCACACCTGGAGTATTGTGTGCACTTTTGGTCCCCTAATTTGAGGAAGGACATTCTTGCTATTGAGGGAGTGCAGCGTAGGTTTACAAGGTTAATTCCCGGGATGGAGGGACTGTCACAAGCTGAGAGAATGGAGCAGCTGGGCTTGTACACTCTGGAGTTTAGAAGGATGAGAAGGGATCTCATTGAAACATATAAGATTGTTAAGGGCTTGGACACGCTAGAGGCAGGAAACATGTTCCCGATGTTGGGGGAGTCCAGAACCAGGGGCCACAGTTTAAGAATAAGGAGTAAGCCATTTAGAACGGAGACGAGGAAACACTTTTTCTCACAGAGAGTTGTGAGTCTGTGGAATTCTCTGCCTCAGAGGGCGGTGGAGGCAGGTTCTCTGGATGCTTTCAAGAGAGAGCTAGATAGGGCTCTTAAAAATAGCGGAGTCAGGGGATATGGGGAGAAGGCAGGAACGGGGTACTGATTGTGGATGATCAGCCAGGATCACATTGAATGGCGGTGCTGGCTCGAAGGGCCAAATGGCCTACTCCTGCACCTATTGTCTATTGTCTATAGGCTAATTGGCTTGGTATAAATGTAAAATTGTCCCGAGTATGTGTTGTGTTAGTGTGCGGGGATCGCTGGTTGGCTTGGACTCGGTGGCGATGGGCCGAAGGGCCTGATTCCACGCTGTATTTCTAAACTAAACTAAACTAAACCGTACCAAAAAGGAACAGACCCTCTGGCCAACGATGTCCATGCCAAACAAGGTGCTGGATTAAACTAATCTCCTCTGCCCACACGTGATCCATATATACCATTCCCTCTTATCCATGTGCCTATCTAAAAGCCTCTTCAATACCACTCTTGTGTCTGCCTCCACTGCCACCCCTGGAAGCGCATTACTGGTCTCCACCACACCCTGTGTAACAACATCACGTACATTTCCTTTAAACTCTGGCCAGCTCACCAAAAAGTTATGCCCCCTAGTATCTGAAATGAGACTATTAGACTTTTAGACTTAGATGCTGTCTGAAACGCCGAGTTCTATAGACAATAGACAATAGGTGCAGGAGTAGGCCATTCGGCCCTTCAGCCCTTCGAGCCATTCAATGTGATCATGGCTGATCATCCCCAATCAGTACCCCGTTCCTGCCTTCTCCCCATATCCCCTGACTCCGCAATCTTTAAGAGCCCTAGCTAGCTCTCTCTTGAAAGTATCTAGATAACCGGCCTCTGAGGCAGAGATTTCCAGACTCACAACCCGCTGTGTGAAAAAATGCTTCCTCATCTCTGTTCTAAATGGCTTACCCCTTATTCTTAAACTGTGGGCCCTGGTTCTGGACTCCCCAAAAATCGGGAACATGTTTCCTACCTCTAGCGTGTCCAAGCCCTTAATAATCTTATATGTTTCAATAAGATTCCCTCTCATCCTTCAAAACTCCAGAGTATACAAGCCACTAATTGTTCAAGATGCCTTTCCTCATGCTGGACAAACTTCGTACCCGCAGTCAGGATCGAACCCGGGTGGCTGGCGTTCTCAGGCAGCAACTCTACCGCTGCGCCACCGTGCCGTCCGCGCTGAAACCATTTGAAAATCACTTTGCTATCATGTTATGATGCGACATCCATTGAACAGGTCATTGACACAGTCTAAATCTGCCTCCATCACTGCTGGCTGTGACAAGCTGGAGGAAGGTGGTGTATGCAAAAAAAAAGTCCATTATTATTACTTTCCATTCAACTAAGGGGCCAAGATGTCCTAAGGATATTGGGATCCACCACATATTATGGGTTTTGTCCCATGTTTGAATTAAGGTACTGTCAAAATGTTGTTTATCTTGTTTTAATTGCACTAATTACTAGCATAAGTGTCACAGAATTATACAGCATGGAAACAGGCCAGAACCAGGGGCCACAGTTTAAGAACACGGGGTAAGCCATTTAGAACGGAGACAAGGAAACACTTTTTCACACAGTGAGTGGTGAGTCTGTGGAATTCTCTGCCTCAGAGGGCGGTGGAGGCCGGTTCTCTGGATACTTTCAAGAGAGAGCTAGATAGGGCTCTTAAAGATAGCGGAGTCAGGGGATATGGGGAGAAGGCAGGAACGGGGTACTGATTGGGGATGATCAGCCATGATCACGTTGAATGGCGGTGCTGGCTCGTGGGCCGAATGAGTTACTCAAACAAACTCTGAACATTAATAGACCATTATTTGTTTATTTGCACTTTATCTGTTTATTTATTCATGTGTGTATATGTTTATATAATGGTATACGGACACACTGATCTGTTCTGTATTACTGCCTTCTATATTCTGTTGTGCTGAAGCAAAGCAAGAATTTCATTGTCCTATCTGGGACACATGACAATAAAACTCTCTTGAATCTTGAACCTATTGTCTATTGGCCCAACTCATCCATGCCGACTAAGCTGCCCCATCTCGCTAGTCCCATTTGCTTGAATTTGGCCCATATCCTTCTAAACCTTTCCTATCCATCTACCTGTCTAAAGGTCTTAAATGCAGTTATAGTATCTGCCTCAATAGAGGTAATTATAGAGTTATAGAATCATGCAGCGTGGAAACAGGCCATTCGGCCCAACTTGCCCACGCTGACCAACATGTCCCAGCTACACTAGTCTCACCTGCCTGCGTTTGGTCCACATCCCTCTAAACCTGTCCTATCCATGTCCTATCCATCTAAATGTTTCTTAAACGTTGCGATAGTCCCTACCTAAACTACCTCCTCCTGCAGCTCGTTCAATACACCCACCACTCTTTGTGAGAAAAAGTTACCCTTCGGGTTCCTATTAAATCTTTACCCCTTCACCTTAAACCTATGTCCTCTGGTATTGTGTTCAGTTCTGGACACCCCGCCATAGGAGAAATGAAAAGCTGGACACGGTGGCGCAGCAGTAGAGTTGCTGCCTTACAGCGCTTGCAGCGCCAGAGACCCGGGTTCGATCCCGACTACTGGTGCTGTCTGTACGGAGTTTGTACGTTCTCCCCGTGGGTTTTCTCCGAGACCTTCGGTTTCCTCCCACACACCAAAGACGTACAGGTTTGTAGGTTAATTGGCTTGGTATAAGTGCAAAATTGTCACTAGTGTGTGTAGGATAGTGTTAGTGTGTGGGGATCACTGGACTCGGTCAGCCAAAGGGCCTGTTTCCGCGCTGTATCTCTAAAACAAAAAAAACCTAAAGTACAGAGAAGATTTACGAGGATGTTGCCAGGACATGAGGTTCTGAGCTATAGGGTAATGTTGGGCAGGTCTCTATTCCTTGGAGCGCAGGAGGATGAGGGGTGATCTTATGGAGGTGTATAAGATCACGAGGGGGAATTGATCGGGTGAATGCACAGAGTCTCGTCCCCAGAGTAGGGGAATCAAGCACCTGAGGACACAGGATTGCTTTGAGAACAGAAAGATTTAATAGGAACCTGAGGGGAAGCTCCTTTTCGAAACCGAGGGTGGTGGTATTTGGAACAATGCCAGAAGAGGTAATTGACAATAGGCAATAGACAATAGGTGCAGGAGTAGGCCATTCGGCACTTCGAGCCAGCAATTTCATTCAATGTGATCAGGGAATGCCTTTTATTGTCATTCAAACAACTAGGTTTGAACAAAATTTCATTTTCTACATTATAATTACATTATAAAAAAACCAAGACCCACACTTAACACAGTTTACATAAACATGGCTGATCATCCGCAATCAGTACCCCGTTCCTGCCTCCTCCCCATATCCCCTGACTCCGCTATCTTTAAGAGCCCTATCTAGCTCTCTCTTGAAAGTATCCAGAGAACCGGCCTCCACCGCCCTCTGAGGCAGAAAATTCCATAGACTCACAACTCTCTGTGTGAAAAAGTGTTTCCTCATCTCCGTTCCAAATGGCTTACCCCTTATTCTTAAACTGTGGCCCCTGGTTCTGGACTCACCCAACATCGGGAACATGTTTCCTGCCTCTTGCGTGTCCAAACCCTTAATAACCTTATATGTTTCAATAAGATACCCTCTCATCCTCCTAAACTCCAGAGTATACAAGCCAAGCCGCTCCATTCTCTCAGCATACGACAGTCCCGACATCCCAGGAATTAACCTTGTAAACCTACGCTGCACTCCCTCAAATTAGGAGACCAAAACGGCACACAATACTCCAGGTGTGGTCTCACTAGGGCCCTGAACAACTGCAGAAGGGCCTCTTTGCTATTATACTCAACTCCTCTTGTTATGAAGGCCCACATGCCATTCACTTTCTTCACTGCCTGCTGTACCTACATGCTTATCACAGGTGCTATCACAGCATTGTAAAGGCAAGACACAAAATGCTGGCATAACTCTACGGGTCAAAGCAGTATTCCTGGACAACATTGATAGATGATGTTTCAGGTCGAAACTCCTGAGTCCGAAGAAGGGTCTCAACCCGAAACGTCACCTATCCATGCTTTTTAGTTTAGTTTAGAGATTCAGCGCAGGAACAGGCCCTTCGGCCCACTGGGTCCACGCCAACCAGCGATCTCCGCCAGCGATCCCCGCACATTAACACTATTCTACACCCACTAGGGACAATTTTTACATTTACCAAGCCAACTAACCTACACACCTGTACGTCTTTGGAGTGTGGGAGGAAACCGAAGATCTCGGCGAAAACCCACGCAGGGTCACGGGGAGAACGTACAAAACTCCGTACAGACAGCACCCGTAGTCAGGATCGAACCCTAGTCTCCGGTGCTGCATTCGCTGCAAGGCAGCAACTCTACCGCTGCGCCACCGTGACCGCCCTGTTGTTCCCCAGACTCACTGAGTTACTCCAGCACTTAGAAACATAGAAACATAGAAAATAGGTGCAGGAGGCCATTCGGCCCTTCGAGCCAGCACCGCCATTCATTGTGATCATAGCTGATCGTCCCCTATCAATAACCCGTGCCTGCCTTCTCCCCATATCCCTTGACTCTATTAGCCCCTAGAGCTCTATCTAACTCTCTCTTAAATCCATCCAGTGATTTGGCCTCCACTGCCCTCTGTGGCAGTGGAGGCCAAATCACCTTTGTGTCCTTTTTTTGTAAACCAGCATCTGCAGTTCCTTGTTTCAACATTTGAAAGGCATTTGGACATGGTACATGGATAGTGAAAGTTTTAGAGGGATGTGGGGTAAACACAGGTAGATGAGAAGAGAGCAGATGGGACATCTTGGTCGGCATGGACGAGTTGGGCCGAAGGGCCTGTATTCCGTGCTGTATGGCTCTATGGTATTTCTGCCGTTGCCCAGGAAACCCCATTCTACCGTAGAACACAACGGCAACTGAGAAAGGTACCAGCTGAGTTTCATTGGTAAACTCAGGGAAAGTCCCCTCCTGCATGACCACAAAATGGTGGGGTAACTCAGCGGGGACAGGCAATAGGTGTCTGGAGAGAAGGAATAGGTGTCTGTGGAATTTTCCGCCTCAGAGGGCGGTTCTCTGGATACTCTCAAGAGAGAGCTGGATAGGGCTCTTAAAGATGGCGGAGTCAGGGGATATGAGGAGAAGGCAGGAACGGGGTACTGATTGGGGATGATCACATTGAATGGCGGTGCAGGCTCGAAGGGCCAAATGGCCTACTACTGCACCTATTGTCTATTGTCTATTGTGACGTTTCTTCAGTCCGAAGAAGGGTCTCGATCTGAAGCGTCACCCATTCCTTCTCTCCAGAGATGCTGCCTGTCCCGCTGAGTTACTCCAGCATTTTGTGTCTGTCTTCGGTTTAAACAAGCGTCTGCAGTTCCTTCCTACACACAAGATCCCCCTGCATGTTGGGCTGCTGTTACTGATAGCAAAAGTTCAGTTCCTTGCTGACCAAAAAAAACCCAGTGACAGATGTGGTAGTTAGTCATAAGATTAGTGATATAATTAGCAAAACCGTTCCAGAATGAGTGGACACGCTTGACGATTCTCCTTGTTTGTTCAGAATTCAAGAACGTATATTTCCTGTGGCAGTCAGCCACAGGAAACTCAGTACATCATTGCAGTTTTTATACCAGGCCACCCAACGAATGCAGTTTGTCGAAAACTTAAACTTACGAAGAATCAGAGCTTTTGACTGAAAATGAAACTAAAATAAGTGTAAAAAAATTGTGTGCAGTTTTGGTCCCATCTAAGCTTGCCCGCATTGGGTCCATATCCTGCTAAATCTTTCCTATCCATGTAGCTGTCCTGGTGTCATTTAAATGCTGTGTGAAAGTAGCTGTCTCAACTACCTCCTCTGGCAGCTCGTTCCATACACCCACCACTCCTTCATTAGCTCTCCTCCTCCTACTATCTAAATGGCGTCAAGTTGGGAAAAGGGGAAGTACAACGGGACCTGGGGGTCCTTGTTCATCAGTCTATGAAAGTAAGCATGCAGGTACAGCAGGCAGTGAAGAAAGCGAATGGCATGTTGGCCTTTATAACAAGAGGAGTCGAGTATAGGAGCAAAGAGGTCCTTCTGCAGTTGTACAGGGCCCAAGTGCGACCACACCTGGAGTATTGTGTGCAGTTTTGGTCCCCTAATTTGAGGAAGGACATTCTTGCTATTGAGGGAGTGCAGCGTGGGTTTACAAGGTTAATTCCCAGGATGGCGGGACTGTCATATGCTGAGAGAATGGAGCGGCTGGGCTTGTACACTCTGGAGTTTAGAAGGATGAGAGGCTATCTTATTGAAACATATAAGATTGTTAAGGGTTTGGACACGCTAGAGGCAGGAAACATTTTCCCGATGTTGGGGGGCCACAGCTTAAGAATAAGGGGTAAGTCATTTAGAACGGAGATGAGGAAACACTTTTTCACACAGAGAGTTGTGAGTCTGTGGAATTCTCTGCCTCAAAGGGCAGTGGAGGCCGGTTCTCTGGATACCTTCAAGAGAGAGCTAGATAGGGCTCTTAAAGATAGCGGAGGCAGGGGATATGGGGAGAAGGCAGGAACGGGGTACTGATTGGGGATGATCAGCCATGATCACATTGAATGGCGGTGCTGGCTCGAAGGGCTGAATAGCCTACTCCTGCACCTATTGTCTATTGTCTATTATCAAGTGTAGCTGTAACCACATAGAGTCAAACAGTGTGGAAAAAGGCCCTTCGGCCCAACTTGCCAACGACAGCCAACGTGTCCCATCTACACTAGTCCCACCTTGCCCCATACAACCCGTGCAAATGTCTTTTAAATGTTGTTATTGTAACTGCCTCAACTAATTCCTCCGGCAGCTCGTTCCACTCACCCACCACCCTTTGTGGAAATAAGTTATGCCTCAGGTTCCTATTCGGTGCAGCACGGTGGTGCAGCGGTAGAGTTGCTGCCTCGCAGCGCCAGAGACCCGGGTTTGAGCCTGACTATGGGTGCTGTCTGCACGGAGTTTGTACGTTCTCTCTGTGACCACGTGGGTTTTCTCCGGGTGCTCTGGTTTCCTCCCACACTCCAAAGACGTGCAGTTTTGTAGGTCAATTGGCTTTGGTAAATTGTCCTTAGCATGTAGAATAGTGTTAGCATACGGGGGGGCGGGGGGGAGAGATCGCTGGGCGCATACACGTTGGGCCGAATGGCCTGTTTCTGCCCGGTATCTCCTAAAGTCTAAATCGTAATTTTCATTTTTATTACTGGGCAACTAATATTGAAAATATAACTTTCTGGTTGGACGATTCATGTCAACGTAAATTGGTTAAAAATGGAGAGGGAAGATTGTTTGCCTTTTTGTCTAGGCTCGATCCTCCTATCTCCAATACATCTGAATAAGTCAACGTATCAGCAAAATCCTATAATACACAGTACTATCCGTATCTGGAAAAAGCTGAAATTCAGTCTTAAATTGAGAAATATGTCTCTCCTTCTTCCTATTGCAAATAATCCCTTGTTTAAACCGTTAATTTTAGATGTGGTGTTTGTTCAATGGAAGAACCTGGGAATCAATACTGTGGGAGACCTCTATAAGAAGGGGACTCTCTCCTCTTTTCAAGAACTACAGGAGAAATATGACCTGAATCCAAGATTACGTGAAAACATATACACAAGACTGTCCTCTTATGTGTCCAGATATATTAGATGATTGTTTGAATTGACATGCCGATACAAGTAAGTTGATCTTACATTTATAATACCCTTCTAAATATTTACACCCTACCCTCTGAGATTTATAGGCGAGCATGGGAGGATGCTGGGTTTACCCATTTCGAAAGATATATGGGAGGAAAGCCTACAATACATACACTACTGTTCTTTAAATGCCAGGCATTGCCTGATAAATTTAAAGTATTGCATAGGTTATACTACTCAAAGACCAAATTGAACAAGATCTTCCCAACTGTCTCTCCTCTCTGTGATAAATGTCACTTTCAAGAAGCCACCCTAACTCATTCTTTTGTATCCTGTATAAAAATACAAAACTTCTGGACGGAAATATTCAATATTATTTCTAAAACACTTAAAACTCAATTGGAGCCAGATCCAAAACTAATAATATTAGGAGTCAGAGGGCTGCCCTAATCTAACGATATTTCAAAGACGCTTCCTTGACTATGGTTTAATAACTGCGAAAAAACTTATACTTAAATTCTGGAAAAAGATAACAGTCCCCACAGTGAAGATGTGGATCACAGAAATGACACCACATTTAGAAAAAATAAGACTTGTTTTGACTGACAAATCAGATCAATTTTCCAAAATATGGCTTCCTTTTATTGAATTTCTTCAACAACATAATGGTTGAACACAAACTCAAAACCAACGTCGGATGAGCAGGTGTAGGGAAGGGCAGTGGGATATATCTCCGCTTCTTTCACTTCTTCGTTAGTTCAGGGGTTTTCCTTTTTTCTTTTTCGTGTCTTTCTCAAAATTCTTTCTTCTCTTTTTCTTTTCTTCTTTCCTTTTTTCCTTTTTCTTTCTTTACTGATTTAGTTATTAGTATATAAAATGTTAAAACTGAAGCAGTATGAAAATTGTATAACTGTTATGTCGATCATTTTCTCTTTGTACAATTGCTTCTAATAAAACTAATTTAAAAATAAATAAATAAATATAAATAATAATTTTTAAAAAGCGGTTTTAAAAAGTTAAATAAATAAATAAATAAAGTGTGAATCGTTTCCCACTCACCTGAGAATCCCACATGCTGATAAAATTGTTAACTGAGCATCAAAATCATATTTAACCCATTAATTCCAGCTGTGTTTCTAATTTTGTGTAAACTAATTCAAAATGATGTCTGTTTGACAGTTTCACACTGTTAATGCACATAGATCTACAGATTCACAGGTAATTGAGGTCCCTACTGTAACGACATTTAAAAACACTTGGACAGGTAGTTTAGCTTAGCTTAGGTTAGTATTGTCACTGGTACTGAGGTATCCACTCCAAAACCAGCAACCCTATCCTTAAGGGCCTGTCCCACTTAGGTGTCCTTGGCACGCAAATTACGCGACCTCGTGGTCGTGTTGAGGCGCACGGGCATCGTATGGCGGGGCCGGTCCCACTGAGAAGCGCGGAGGGGTATGTAGTTGTGCGCGACATCGCGCGGGGCTCCGAAATTTTTGTAGCAAACAAAATCTTCGCGCGCCAAAGGCCTGTCGCGTAACTGACGGCCAAAGTGGGACAGGCCCAAGACCCTGGTGCGGCGCAACGCAACGTCTCACCTCCAACAGCAGCAGAAGCAGGCAAACGATCGCCGAACTCGGCCTGGGGCTCACGGCCGTTGCGGTCCGGATCCGCCCCCACTTCTACTCCCAGAGCGGGGCCAAGAAAATTGAAGATAGGCACAAAATGCAGGAGTAACTCAGCGGGACCAGCAGCATCTCTGGAGAGAAGGAATGGGTAACGTTTCGGGTCAAGACCCTTCTTTTCTGACTGAGAATAGTCTCAACACGAAACATCACACATTGCTTCTCTCCAGAGATGCTGCCGGTCCCGCTGAGTTACTCCAGCTTTGTGTCCATCTTCAAATGATGTCACGCGCTCCAGACGGCTGTGCGTACGCATGAAATCCCGTGCGACCTTCGCGGGACCTTCGCGCCTCAACGCGACCACGAGGTCGCGTAATTTGCGTGCCAAGGACACGTAAGTGGGACAGGCCCTTTATGCACAGCACTGCTCTGGAGGAGGTAGAAACATTCACATACCTGGGCAGTGTTGTGAACATCTCCGGAGTGGCAGAGGCAGACATAAGAAGTAGAATCAATAAGGCTAGGTTGGTGTTTAACATGCTCAGGGAGATCTGGAGCTCAAAACACATCTCAATCGACACCAAAATACGCATCTTTAACTCAAATGTGAAACGGGTGATGCTGTATGGATCAGAGACATGGAAAACCACAAAACACACCACAAACAGGCTGCAAACATTCACTAACACCTGCCTTGGGAGAATACTTAACATCTGGTTGAGAGACAAAGTTAGCAATGTGGACCTGTGGAAAAGAACAAGCCAGGAGCCCATTGAAGGAGAAAATGGAGTTGGATTGGACACACCGTCAGGAAACCTGCCACAAACATCACCCGGCAAGCCCTGTAATGGAACCCCCAAGGAAAAAGGAAAAGAGGTCGCCCCAGGAACAGCTGGAGAATGGACAGTAATGCCTGAGAGTGGACTTAACTGGGGAGATCTCGAAAGAACTCTCAACAACCGAGTGAGGTGGAGGACATTTGTCAATGGCCTAGATGCTTCTTGGAGGAGTAAAGGGCTTAAGAAGAAGTAAAGAGGTACAGAGAAAAGCATTTATTGCCTGCTGTCCAGACAACAAAAAGACTCCAGACTTGATCCACATCGCAAAGGTTGTGTGGGTTTGTAAGTTAAATGGCCTCTGTAAATTATCCCTCGTGTGCAGATGAATGGTAACATCTGTTGGGGAATTGATAAGTTGTGTTATGGGGAGAAGGCAGGAGAATGGGGTTGAGAGGGAAAGATAGATCAGCCATGATTGAATGGCAGAGTAGACTTGATGGGCCGAATGGCCTAATTCTGTTCCGAGAATTTATTGAATTTATCAACTTGGTTTGGAGAGAATAAAATTGGGATTAGATCAATGTAGGAATAGTGTAAATGAGTGGTGGATGGTCAGTATGGACTCAGTGGGCCAAAAGGCCTATGTTATGCTGTATCTCAATAGACAGTAGTTGCAGGAGTAGGCCATTTGGCCCTTCGAGCCAGCACCGCCATTCAATGTGATCATGGCTGATCATCCACAATCAGCACCCCGTTCCTGCCTTCTCCCCGTATCCCCTGACTCCGCTATCTTTAAGAGCCCTATCTAACTTTTTTCTTAAATAATCCAGATTATTTGAAAATATCCAAAAATAATCCACTGCCTTCTGAGGCAGAGAATTCCACAGATTCACAACTGTGTGTGAAAATGTTTTTCCTCGTCTCCGTTCTAAATGGCCTACCCCTTATTCTTAAACCATGACCCCTGGTTCTGTATTCCCCCAACATCGGGAACATGTTTCCTGCCTTGTGTCCAATTCCTTTCGTGGAGTATTTGTGGAAGAGCAAAATCTTGCAACGAACATCAAAGAAAACCTTCCAACATTGAAGATATATACCTGAAATCAACAACAAAAAATCAAGAAGGGTCCCGACCCGAAACAGCAAAACAAGGGGGAAGATTATTATCTCAATGGGGTGAGGTTACGTAAGGGGGAGGTGCAGCGAGACCTGGGCATCCTTGTACACCGGTCACTGAAAGTTGACGTGCAGGTACAGTAGGCAGTGAAGAAAGCTAATGGAATGTTGGCCTTCATAACAAGAGGATTTCAGTATAGGAGTAAAGAGGTTCTTCTGCAGTTGTATAGGGCTCTGGTGAGACCACATCTGGAGTATTGTGTACAGTTTTGGTCTCCTAATTTGAGGAAAGACATCCTTGTGATTGGGGCAGTGCAGTGTAGGTTCACGAGATTGATCCCTGGGATGGCGGGACTGTCATATGAGGAAAGATTGAAAAGACTAGGCTTGTATTCACTGGAGTTTAGAAGGATGAGGGGGTATCTTATAGAAACATATAAAATTATGAAAGGTCTGGACAAGCTAGATGCAGGAAAAATGTTCCCAATGTGGGGCGAGTCCAGAACCAGGGGCCACAGTCTTAGAATAAAGGGGAGGTCATTTAAGACTGAGGTGAGAAAACACTTTTTCACCCGGAGAGTTGTGAATTTATGGAATTCCCTGCCACAGAGGGCAGTGGAGGCCAAGGGATTTAAGAGAGAGTTAGATAGAGCTCTAGGGGCTAGTGGAGTCGAGGGATCTGGGGAGAAGGCAGGCACGGGTTATTGATAGGGGACGATCAGCCATGATCACAATGAATGGTGGTGCTGGCTCGAAGGGCTGAATGGCCTCCCCCTGCACCTATTTTCTATGTTTCTATGAAATGTCCACCTACTCCCCAAATACTGCCTGACCTGCTGAGTTCCTCCAGCACTTTGTGTTTTGCTCATAATTCCAGCACCTGCAGTTTCTTGTCTCCAAAAACCCCCCACAGAAATGTTTAGACTATCAAGTAGGTACGTCAAACAAGCAGGAGCTGGAACTGATGACACATGAAGCATTTTGGAAATAGTCATACCGGGAAGTATTTGAGAAAACAAGTTTGCCAACTTTGAGATATGTTATTTGTAAGATTTTGCTTCCCTTGGGCAAGATTCACCTTGAGTCAGAGATTGTGGTCTATCTTTCACTCTCCAACCTCCTCAGGTCTCAATGTGGTTGACTGCTCCATTCCCATCGATCTTTCTCCTGCAAGGTCTCCCTTCTTTGGTTGTCTCCAACAAGCCTGTTCTGTCTCTTGTTCTCTCAAGCCCTCTCGCTAGTTGCCTCTCCTTCTCTTTCTTTCCACCTCTTTCTCTCAAGCCTCTCTCTCTCTCTCTCTCTCCTCTGTGTCTTTCTCTCCCTCTTTCTCCCTCTCCCGTCTCTCTCTCTTTCTTTCTCCATCCTCTCCCTCTCTCTCTCTCTATCTTCTCTCGCTTTCCCTCTCTCGCTCTCCCTCTTCACTCTCTCTCTCCCCCCTCTTTCTCTCTCCCTCTTCTCTCTCTCTCTCCTCTTTCTCGCTCTCCCCTCTCTCTCCTTCTTTCTCCCTCTCTCTCTATCTTCTCTCTATCTTCTCTCGCTTTCCCCCTCTCGCTCTCCCTCCTCTCTCCCCTCTTCGCTCTCTCTCTCTCTCCCCTCTTTCTCTCTCTCTCCCTCCCTCTTTCTCTCTTGCCTCTTTCTCGCTCTCTCCCCCCTCTATGTGTCATAGAACGTATGACTGTACAATATCAGGGACAGGTCCTATGGCCGCCCAATATGATGCCAAGATAAACTAATCTCTCTGCCTGCCCGTAATCCACAGTTCTTTGTTAAATTGTTCACATCTCACCTTAAATTTGTGCCTTCCAATTTTGGACTCCACAAAACTGGGGAAAAGACCATGTCCATTCAACTTAGCTTCCGGTGTCGTGATGTTGTATTCTTTAGTTTAGTTTAGTTTAGTTTAGAGATACAGCGCGGAATCAGGCCCTTCGGCCCACCGAGTCCGCGTCGACCAGCGATCCCCGCACACTAACACTATCCTACACACACTAGGGACAATTCACATTGATATCAAGCCTATTAACCTACAAACCTGTACGTCTTTGGAGTGTGGAAGTGTAAATCACTTCAGACTGTATAAGATTTACACACATCTTTAATCAGCACAGTAACTTGGCAGCATTACAAAACGAGGTGTGTCAGTACATCCTGGCTGCTTCAACTAACGGTGCTGGGAATGGGCGTTAGTATAAATGTTATAATGGGGTGGAGTTAGTGATGCTGGCTAAGTGTGATTGATTCACATGCATCATCAATCTACATCCTTCCCCCTAAAGATTAAATGTGGAAAGGAAGTGTATTAAACATACTCGCCATACCTGTCTGGTGGTCTACTAACACGGCCCGAGCGCATGCGGACCCAACCATCCCCTCCCTCCACTGAAGGATTAGGCGGAGAGGCTGAAGGTGAAAATCGCACGGGAGAGGATTGTGGTGACCGAGGGGGGAAACATGCGGTGGGTGAAACCCCGTGGTTAGTGGAGACAGATGGACGTGGGGGGGGTGCAAGGCATGCGGGGGCGTGAGGGAGACATTGCGGAAGGCGGCTGGAACTGGAGCGGCGGAGCATAGGGATCAGCAGGCGGTGGTCGGGGCTCCTTCACAGCAAGCAGGTGTTGTCGACTTCTCCGGTATACCGCTCCCTCACAGTCCACAAGGTATGATCGCGGCTCATCATTCGGGCGTACAACAACACCCAGACGAGAATGTCCAGTCGAAGTTCGTAGACGGACGACCTGGCCCGGCAGTAGAGGCTGGGGTTGTCTGCTGGAGCTGTCGTATGACCGTTTCTGGGTATCGTGCTTCTCTTGGAGACGTTGCTGGATAGTGGCGGGCTTCAACACCCGAGGGACCAGCTGCTGTTGTGCGATGGGGACCGGAGACGTCGTCACCCTCGACAGCAGCCGCTGTGCTGGTGACCCCAAGGTTCCGTCTCTTGCGATGTTTCTGAGATTCAGGAGATCGAGATAGACGTCTGACTTTGAAATGCGCGCTCCCTCCAGCAAGTGCTTGGCGCTTCTGACAGCGCCTTCAGCGAGTCCATTACTCTGTGGATACTCGGGACTGCTTGTGACTGGTGAAAGTTCCATCGGTCGGCGAAAAGCTTGAACAAGTGGCTGGTGAACTGTGGACCGTTGTCGGTTCTCAGAATGACAGGAGCGCCATAGGCTGAGAAGTGTCTTTTCAGCTTCTTGATGACCATCTCAGACGTGAGGGAGGTCAGTTGGTCAAGTTCAAACCAGTTGGAAAATGAGTCGACCAGAACGAGGTAGAGCTTACCGCACCATTCGAAAATGTCCGCAGCCAGCGACGAGCAAGGCAGTGCTGGTGGAGGTTGTTGCAGAAGGGGTTGCCGCTGCTGATGAGGCGCAAGATTGTTGCAAGTGGGGCAGGAGGCTACGCGGTCCCGGATGTACATGGCCATTCCGGGCCAGTAGAACAGACCCCGGGCGCGTGCCAGTGTGGAGTCGGCTCCTGGGTGACCGCTGTGTACCTCTTTGAAGTATTTGTCTTGTAGCGATGCAGGTACAACTACCTTGTGGCCCTTGACGACCACACCATCCTGAACCATCAGTTCATCACAGACCAAGAAGTACGGCTGCACCTCTGTGGGCGTGTTGGATTGTTTGTCTGGCCTGTCAGAGACATTTCTGGGGAGGACCGCTGAGAGCTGCCTGGCTAGCTTGGGTCATAAATCGGCTGTTATCTGTGTATGTCCGCTGCCTAGTGAGGCCCGTCAGATTGATGGTATTGCTTTTATGCGAAATGTCTATGGGATCGACAAGTTCAGCTGTTCTACATGCGTGCACCGCTTCCTCGAGCGATAACTCTGGCCGTCTCAGGAGCTCTGATCTGAGCTTTTGATCGGTGATACCATTCACTAAAATATCCCTCGTTAACTGATCAGTCAACTGATCCAACGGCATTTCCTGAAATCGGCCACGTTGGGCTAGATACATCAAAGAAGAAATAAATGAGTCAACTCGTTCCCTGGGAAGTTGACGACGAGAGAAAAACCTTGCCCTGTCCAAAATGTGATTTGAGGGCAGGTCACAGATCTGGCCCAGTTTACGCAGCAAATCATTAGGGTCAGTGGGAGACTCCGCCGATGTAATTACCTGGTCATTGGCATCACGGATAGCCGGAGCATAACGGAATGTTCTGGATCGACGAAGGGCACCTGGTCCCGCAAGGTTGAGCAGGAGAGAGGCCTTGACAGCATCTGGTTCATGAAGTGTTCAATGTTCATGTAGTGCTGGTAATCAATTTCAAACGTGGCCCAGCGTTCGCTGATATCGGCATCAAAGACAAGATGCTCAGGCTTCCGACAAGAAGTAGCCATCGTAAAGTAAAGCAAAACTCACAAAAGATAAAATAAAAACCGTTGTACAAGAGGAGTGGATAAGACCACTTCTGACGCCATGTAAATCACTTCAGACTGTATAAGATTTACACAGATCTTTAATCAGCACAGTAACTTGGCAGCATTACAAAACGAGGTGTGTCAGTACATCCTAGCTGCTTCAACTAATGGTGCTGGGAATGGGCGTTAGTATAAATGTTATAATGGGGTGGAGTTAGTGATGCTGGCTAAGTGTGATTGATTCACGTGCATCATCAATCTACAGAAGGAAACCTGAGATCTCGGAGAATACCCACGCAGGTTACGGGGAGGGACGTACAAACTCCGTACAGACAGCACCCGTAGTCAGGATCGAACTCGGGTCTCTGGTGCTGTAAGGCAGCAACTCTACCACTGCACCACCGTGCCGCCCTACTTTTATAAGGTCACCTTTCAGCCTCCTATTGTCAAGGGAATATAAATCATATCAGTCCACCCACGATCCAAAGACGAACAGGTATGGTATAAGTGGCTTGGTATAAGTATAAATTGTCCCTAGTGTGTGTAGGATAGTGTTAATGTGTGGGGATCGCTGGTCGGCGTGGACTTGGTGGGCGGAAGGGCCTGTTTCCGTGCTGTATCTCTAAACTAAACTAAACCAGTGCAGAATATTGTGTTGCAGTCACCGAGAAAGTGCAGATAAAAAAAAAGGTGAAAGGTGTGCAGTGAGGTAGGCTGGAAGATCGGGACTACACCCTAGCTAATGGAAGGACAGTTCGATAGTGTGAGAACAGCGGGGACGGAGCTATTTCTGAGACTGGTGGCTCATCCTTTCAAGCTTTGGTATCTTCTGCTTGACGAGAGAGGGGATGAGAGGGAATGACCGAGATGAAAATGGTCCTTGATTACGTTGGCTGCTTTCTCCAGGCAGTGTGAAGTGTAGATAGAGACAATGGCGGGGTGGAAGCGAAAGAGAAAATGGGCAGTAAAGTGGCCAATTATGGGATAAAGTAAAATGTGGGAAGAAGCTTACATAATGTGTAAACGAGTTATCAATGTTTAGTTTAATGTCACGTGTACCGAGGTAAAGTGAAAAGTTTTTGTCGTGTGCTAACCAGTCAGCGGAAAGACTGTACAAGATTCAAGAGAGTTTATTGTCATGTGTCCCAGATAGGACAATGAAACTCTTGCTTTGCTTCGGCACAACAGAATATAGTAGACATAAATAATACAGAACAGATCAGTGTGTCTATATATACACATAAATAGAATAGAGAATAGAATAGAATGCCTTTTATTGTCATTCAAACAGCTTGGTTTGAACAAAATAGCATTTTCTACAGTTTTACATTACAAAAAAACCCCAAGACCCACACTTAACACAGAAGGCAAAAGTCTTATCTCTTCCCTTTGTTCTTCTCCCGCGGTCCAGCAGTCCAACTGCAGCGTCGAGGCAAACTGGGGCTCACGATGTTAAAGCCCCCGACGGGCGATGGTAAGTCCCGCGGCCCTAACCCTGCGATTCCAGCGGGAGAAGTTGCCGTTGCGGAGCTCCAAAAAGCGGTCTCCCACCAGGGACCCGCGAGCTCCCGATGTTACTGTCCACCGGGCCTGCGGCCAGAACCTCCGAAGATCAAAAGTCGGGTCGCAACCGCGCGCCACCACAGCTCTCCCCGTTCCGAAGTCGGCCAGCTCCGCGATGTCAGGTCCGCAGGCTCCGCAACTGGAGCCCTCAGGTTGGTCCCGGCCGGAGGTCACCGCCGGCTCCACGATGTTAGGCCCAACGACATCGGAGACCCGACAGGGAAAAAGTCGGGTCCCACGTACAGGGAAGAGATTAAACGGTTCCCCCCAGCCACCCCCCCACATATACACAGCTAAAAATTAATAAAAACTAGTCAAGACATACATTTAACAGGACAAAAAAAAAAAGACAGACGGACTGTAGTCGAGCCGCTGCCGATAGAACCACTCTATAAATAAGCAGATAAAGTGCAATGGGCTATTACTGTTCAGAGTTTTGTTTGATTTGAGTTTAATAGCCTGATGGCTGTGGGGAAGTAGCTATTCCTAAACCTGGTTGTTGCAGTCTTCAGGCTCCTGTACCTTGTACCTGAAGGCAGCTGGGGAGATGAGTGAGTGGCCAGGATGGTGTGGTTCCTTGATGATGCTGGCAGCCTTTTTGAGGCAGCGACTGCGATAGATCCCCTCGATGGTAGGGAGGTCAGAGCCGATGATGGACTGGGCAGTGTTTACAACTTTTTGCAGCCTTTCCGCTCCAGGGCGCTCAAGTTGCCGAACCAAGCCACGATGCAAACCGGTCAGCATGCTCTCTACGGTGCACCTGTAGAAGTTCGAGAGAGTCCTCCTTGACATTGATTACATTCGAGCAGTCCACAGTGTACAGATACATGATGAAGGGAATAATGTTTAGTGCAAGATAAAAGCCAGTAAAGCCAGATCAAAGATAGTCCGAGGGATACAGGGATTGAGAGCATCATGCCATCCAATCAGGCAAAAATGAGATGGGTGGAAAATCGTTTATCTCCTTTTCTCTGCTGACTGTAAAAGATCCTAGACATCAGTCCTTGCTCATATTTTGCATAATCTTAGGCAACAAATAACTTAAATAACATTTGCGAAGCTTAGAGAATAACGTTGGTTCACGGCACATCCTTCCAATTTCTAATTCTGACTTTGGTGCAAAATAAATTTGCATACTTCTTTCACTGTTGGTCTATTTTTGTTGCACAAATGTTACCTTGTGTGATTTATTGCGTGGGATGCAAGCAGATGCCTCCACGTGGCGCATCCCAGGCAATGCTGACGACAGGAACCACTGTACCACAGCGACTGACTGAAGTAGCCAATTCTGCAACCACCGACCGTCAACCGTCACTGACCGACCGGAAAGACTTTTTTTTGTTTTAATTTTTTATTTATTAGAAGTACATTACATTACAACCACATACATTAGTACTCGTCACTTATATCTTCTTACAATTAATGTACTCCGTTTGTTTTTTACACTAGTAAAAGGAAAGGATGAGATTGAAAGAAAGAAGAAAGTGAAGGAAAAAGTGAGAGTGTAGAAAGTGTGACAACAAGAAAGAACGAAGACCCTATAAGAACAAAATTAAAAACAAAAGAAAAAGAGTTAAGAAATAGACCCTAGAAAAGAAGGAGAAAGAGAAATCTGAGAAAGAGAAAAACAAATAGTTCTTATGAGCATTACGCAAATGGGACATACCAACTTTCCAGCTATCATCACCCTTTACCTGACCTCAATTTTCTTTTTTTAAGGTACCTTTGCACCCTATATTTGTAATAATTCTATAAATGCAGACCACGTCAGATGGAAGTGATCTGGTTTACCTGCCAGGAGGAGTCTTATCTCTTCTAGGTGTAATGTTTCGAACATATTTGAAATCCACATGTTTATAGTTGGTATTGGAGCCTTCTTCCAAAATTTTAGGATTAGCTTTTTTCCAGTTATTAACCCATAGTCTATTAGTTTCTTTTGAAACACATTTAGTTCTGGACCATCTTCCGTTATTCCGAAGATAATCCATTCTGCTTTGGGTATCAGTTTTATTTTAAATAATTTTGTAAAGATTTCGAAAATTTCATTCCAAAATTTTTGAATTTTTGTACAGAAAACAAATGAGTGCACTATAGTAGCTTCTTGGGATTGACATTTATCACAAATGGATGATAAATTTGGGAAAATTTTATGGATTTTAGTTTTGGAATAATATAATCTATGTAAAATTTTAAATTGTATTAAAGTGTGTCTTACATTAATCGAACATTTATGCACGTTTAATAAGTGTTCATTCCACCTTTCCTTTGAAATTTTAATAGCTAACTCTTGTTCCCAGTCTCTTCTGATATCCTCCGTAGATGGTATTTCTACATTTAAGATAATATTATACAAATATGATATTAAGTTTGCTGATTCAGCTTTTATCTTGATATAGAAGATGGCCGGACACGAGGATGAAGATTTATTGTGTAACGCATATTGGACCATAAGACACAGGAGCAGAATTAGGCCTGACGAAGGGTTTCGGCCCGAAACGTTGCCTATTTCCTTCGCTCCATAGATGCTGCCGCACCTGCTGAGTTTCTCCAGCACTTTTGTCTACCTTCGATTTTCCAGCATCTGCAGTTCCTTCTTCAGCAGAATTAGGCCATTTGGCCCATCGAGTCTACTCCGCCATTCAATTATGGCTGATCTATTTTTCTGCCTCAACACCATTCCCCAGCCTTCCCCCCGTAACCCCTGACACCCGTACTAATCAATCTCCGATTTAAAAATACCCAAATGGCTTGGCCTCCACAGCCGTCTGTGACAACGATTCATCACCATCAGGCTAAAGAAATCCCTCCTCATTTTCACTCTGCAGTTGTACAGGGCCCTAGTGAGGCCACACCCAGAGTATTGTGTGCAGTTTTGGTCCCCTAATTTGAGGAAGGACATTCTTGCTATTGAGGGAGTGCAGCGTAGGTTTACAAGGTTAATTCCCGGGATGGCGGGACTGTCATATGCTGAGAGAATGGGGCGGCTGGGCTTGTACACTCTGGAGTTTAGAAGGATGAGAGGGAATCTTATTGAAACATATAAGATTGTTAAGGGTTTGGACACGCTAGAGGCAGGAAACATGTTCCCGATATTGGGGGAGTCCAGAACCAGGGGCCACAGTTTAAGAATAAGGAGTAAGCCATTTAGAACGGGGACGAGGAAACACTTTTTCTCACAGAGAGTGGTGAGTCTGTGGAATTCTCTGCCTCAGAGGGCGGTGGAGGCCGGTTCTCTGGATACTTTCAAGAGGGAGCTAGATAGGGCTCTTAAAGAAAGCGGAGTCAGGCGATATGGGGAGAAGGCAGGAACGGGGTACTGATTGTGGATGATCAGCCATGATCACATTGAAGGGCCGAATGGCCTACTCCTGCACCCATTGTCTATTGTCACTCTAAAGTTTCGTTTTTAATGGAAACAAGCCCTTCAGCCCACAGAGTCCACGTCGAACCATGATTACTAGTTCTATCCTACACACTAGGGACAAGTTACAGAAGACAATTAACCTACAAACTTGCACGTCTTTGGAAAGTAGGAGAAAGCCGAAGACCCCACAGGGTCATGGGGAGAACGTACAAACTCAGTGCAGACAGCACCCTAGTCAGGATCTACTGCTGTAAGGCAATAACTCTACCGTTGCAGCATCATGCCGGTTAGCAACTGGGCAATCCAGTAGGCCACATACTAAGCAAATCCTTTGGGGCTGTGTCCATATTAGTACAGGTTACATATTGCATTGCTGAATAAAGTAGTATTATTGAAGTTCTTCCATCAAAATAAATAATTTGTGAACTTTCCTCTGCGACCGTATTATTTGAGGTGGATTTAAAATTCAGGCACCACCTTGTGGCAAAATTGATCAAGTTCACCAGAGTTGTTATTTGTAATCTTCGATTGACATACTGCTCAAACATTTGACAAATAACCACAGCAACTTTAGGGCGGTAGAGTTGCTGCCTTACAACGCCAGAGACCCGGGATCGATCCCGACTACGGGTGCTGTCTGTATGTACGTTTTCCCTGTGACCGCGAGGGTTTTCTCCGGGTGCTCTGGTTTCCTCCCACATTCCAAAGACTTACAGGTTTGTAGGTTAATTGGCTTCGGTAAAACTATAAATTGTGCCTAATGTGCGTAGGGTAGTATTCGTGTATGGGGATCGCTGGTCGGCGCGGACCCGCTTGGCAGATGGGCCTGTTTCCGCACTATGTCTTTAAACTAAACTAAACTTTGTCAAAGTCTGAGCCATCTTGGAGTTCTTGAAACCAATTCATTAAAATAAAAATACTTATTTTGATATTGCAAATCAAAAATTCAGTGGTGTCTAGATATCTAAAATAAGATTACAGGTCAGAGACTCTTCATCATAAGGTTCCCTACCCTGAAACATTGTTTCCCTTCCCTCTGATGCAGTGTCACATAGGGTCGTACAAGATTGAACAGACCCTTTGACACAAGTCTGAAGAAGGGTCTCGACCCGAAACGTCACACATTCCTTCTCTCCAGAGATGCTGCCTGTTCCGCTGAGTTACTGCCTGTCCTGCTGAGTACTCCAGCGTTTTGTGTCTACCTTTGACACAACCTGTCCATTCTGAGCAAGATGGATCCATTTGCATCTAGACTTTAGAGATACAGCGTGGAATCAGGCCATTCGGCCCATCGAGTCCTTGCCGACCAGTGATCACCCTGTACACTAGCACTATCCTACACACTATGGACAATTTACAACACACCTGGAGTATTGTGTGCAGTTTTGGTCTCCAAATTTGAGAAAGGACATTCTTGCTATTGAGGGAGTGCAGCGTAGGTTCACAAGGTTAATTCCTGGGATGGCGGGACTGTCATATGCTGAGAGAATGGAGCGGCTGGGCTTGTATACTCTGGAATTTAGAAGGATGAGAGGGGACCTTATTGAAACATAAGATTATTAAGGGCTTGGACACGCTAGAGGCAGGAAACATGTTCCCGATGGTGGGAGTCCAGAACTAGGGGCCAGAGTTTAAGAATAAGGGATAAGCCATTTAGAACGGAGATGAGGAAACACTTTTTTACACAGAGAGTTGTGAGATTGTGGAATTCTCTGCCTCAGAGGGCGGTGGAGGCCGGTTCTCTGAATACTTTCAAGAGAGAGCTAGATAGGGCTCTTGAAGATAGCGGAATCAGGGGATATGGGGAGAAGGCAGGAACGGGGTACTGATTGGGGATGATCAGCCATGATCACATTGAATGGCGGTACTGGCCTGAAGGGCCGAATGGCCTACTCCTGCACCTATTGTCTATTGACAATTTACAGAAGCCAATCAACCCACAAACCTGTACGCTTTGGAGGGTGGGAGGAAACCGGAGCACCCGGAGAAAACCTGCAGAGTCACAGGGAGAACGAACAAACTCTGTACAGACGGCACATGTAATCAGGATCAAAAGCTGGGTCTCTGATGCTATAAGGCATTAACTCTACCGCTGCATCACTGTGCTGCCAAAAACATTTCCTATTCATGTACCTGTCCAAATGCCTCTTAAATATTGTTATTGTACCTGCCTTTACCACTGCCTCTGGCAGTTCCTTACATGTATCCACTCTGAATGGAAAAGATGCTCCTCATGTTCCAATTAAATCTCTCCCCTCTCACTTTAAACTTCTGCTCTCTGGTTCTTGAATGCACGGTCTAGGAAAAAGACTGTGTGCATTCATCCTATCTAAGCCCTTCGTGATTTTATACCCCTCTATGAGATCACTCCTCATCCTCCTGCGTTCTGGGGAAAAAGTCCTTGCCTGCCCAACCTCTCCCTATAACTCAGTCCCTCGAGTAAATAGACAATAGGTGCAGGAGTAGGCCATTCGGCCCTTCGAGCCAGCACCGCCATTCAATGTGATCATGGCTGATCATCCCCAATCAGTTCCTGCCTTCTCCCCCTATCCCCTGACTCCGCTATCTTTAAGAGCCCTATCTAGCTCTCTCTTGAAAGTATCCAGAGAACCGTCCTCCACCGCCCTCTTAGGCAGGGAATACCACAGACTCACAACTCTCTGTGTGTGAAAAAGTGTTTCCTCGTCTACGTTCTAAATGGCTTACCCCTAGTCTGTGAGTCTATGTCCAACATGGCGGTTGGAAGGGAGAGTGTACGCTGGCGCGGTTTGGCTGCCGCTGCTCTCCCTTCATATTGTGTTTTCTGAATTTTGTTGTTGTCTTCTTTGGATCAAATTTCTGTTTTTAATTTATGTATTTGTGATGTCTTTATAAGTTATTTTACTCTGATTATATGTTTATATGTTTCTTTGTTAAATTGTAAGGTGTCCTAGAGATTTTTGTATAGGCGCCCTTAAAACAAAAACAGTTTTTTGTTTTTAATCAACTAGATTTTAATATTGATAAATGTATTGTGATTTTATGTCCTGTAAGGTGTCCTTGGGTGTCCAGAAAGGCGCCAGCAAATAAAATGCATTATTATTATTATTAAAATAAGAGTCCTGGTCAACATACCAGTAAATCTTCTCTGCACTCTCTCCAACTTAATGGCATCTTTCACTTGGAAAGATGACCAAACTCCCACGTGCAAAACCATACTGACTATCCCAAATCAAACACCTGCCTTTCCAAATGCAGGCGTATCTTATCTCTCAGAAATCCCTCCAGTACTTTACCCAACACTGATGTCAGAATTACTGGTCTATAGTTCCCAGGTTTACATTTGTAATTTTTCTTAAACAAAGGCACGATTAACTATCTTCCAGTCTTCCAGAGCGTACTTAAGGCCAACTATGATACATTGATCTCAGACAAAGCTCCCACAATTTCTTGTCTTGTGAACTTGGTGGCGCAGCGGTAGAGTTGCTGCCTTACAACGCCAGAGCCTCGGGTTCGACCGTGACTACGTGTGCTGTCTGTACAGTTCGAACATTTTCCCTGTGACCCGAGCAGGGTTTCTCTGGTTGCTTCGGTTTCCTCTCACACTAAAAGACGTGCAGGTTTGTAGGTTAATTGGCTTGGTAAAATTGTCCCTAGTGTGTGTAGGATAGCGTTAGTGTACAGGGATCGCTGGTTGACGCAGACTCGGTGGGCCAAAGGGCCTGTTTCCGCATTGCATCTCTGGACTAAATTGGTCAGGTCTCGGAGATTTATCTACCTTTATATGTTGTAAGCTCCCCGTTGGGTTGCAACCTTGTCGTGGTCGGGGAGCTTGTGTGTCTCAGTGACCCCTAGAGCTATGCCAGCGGGAGATTCGTCTCCTGTTAGGGTCTCCCATTCTGGACAGGTCGAAGGGTAGAGGCGAGGCGAAGAGCGATCCACTGGTCCTCCAGGTTGGAGGTTGAGCACAGGGCTAACAACCCTGTCTCGTAAAATAAATATGTTACGGAAACAGCAACTGAAGGAATCAACACTACTGGGCGCGATGGACCCAGGACAGACAGGAGTGGAGGACCTTCGTTGCTGCCCTGCATGCCAGGAGGCATAATAGGCAAGTAAGTATATGTTGTAAGATGCCCAGAACCTCCATTACTGTAATGCAATCTATCGCCAAGACATTCCCATTAACTTTACCCAGTTCACTAGTTTTCGTGTCTTTCTCCATGGTAAAATCAGATAAGAAAACACATGGCCTGCTGAGTATTTCCAGCATTTTCTGTTTTTGTTTTAAATACTGCACCTTAAACTAAGTAGCTGTAGCTCTTCAGAGAATCGTGATTATTCTCCATTTGACACCATGCTACATAAGGAGACATGAAAGCAGGTAGTTAAAGGGTGGTCATAGAAATATATTTTAAGAAGTGAGCCGAGAGAGAAATTGAGGGGAATCGAGATTTCGGGTTTGGAATTCTAGAGCTTAAAGAAGCAGAGCCAAGTGAAACGAGTTGCCTATGAATGGTATTAGAAAATTAGGCTTATTGTTGTCATGAGTACCAAGGTACAGTGAAATTCTTTTGTCTCGCAAACAGATCAGATATAACACCCATAAATACAATCAGGTCAAACTCAAGTACAACAGATAGAGCAAAGGGGAAGATGCAGAGTGCACAATATAGTTCTCAGCATTGTAGCGCATAAAAATTCTCTGGAGGTCAGGAATGGATGAAAGTATCTTAGTACATGGTAAATTTCAGAGATGAGGAAGGGAACTTAGTGCAGGTATCAACATAGGCAAAACTATCCTGGGTGTTCCTGTATGTACGGAAAAATCCCGCAATTGATGGAAAGGATGCAGAGAAGATTTACGAGGATGTTGCCAGAATTCAAGGACCTGAGCAACAGGGAGAGATCAAGCAGGCTAGGACTTTATTCCTTGGAGAGCAGGACAATAAAGGGCGTTCGTATGGAGGTGTACAAAATCATGAGTGGAATAGATCGGTAAACGCAGTCTGAGTCTTTTGCTAAGAGTAGGGGAATTGAGAACCAGAGGACATAGATTTAAGGGGAGGGGAGAAAGATTTAAGAGGTACCATTACAATGTTTAAGAAGAATCTAGACAGGTACATGGATAGGATAGGTTTAGAGGGATATGGGCCAAGAGTAGGTAGGTGGGACTGGTGTAAATGGGGCATGGTTCGGAAACTTGAGCGCCCTGGAGCGGAAAACACTACAAAAAGTGGTGAACACTGCCCAGCCTCTGACCTCCCTTCCATCGAGGAGATCTATCGCAGTCGCTGCCTCAAAAAGGCTGGCAGCATCATCAAGGACCCACACCATCCTGGCCACACACTCATCTCCCCACTACCTTCAGGTAGAAGGTACAGGAGCCTGAAGACTGCAACGACCAGGTTCAGGAACAGCTCCTTCCCCACAGCCATCAGGCTATTAAACTCGGCTCGGACAAAACTCTGAACATTAATAGCCCATTATCTGTTTATTTGCACTTTATCAGTTTAATTATTCAAGTGTGTATATATTTATATAATGGTATATGGACACACTGATCTGTTCCGTATTCGTGCCTACTATGTTCTGTTGTGCTGAAGCAAAGCAAGAATTTCATTGTCCTATCAGGGACACATGACAATAAACTCTCTAGAACTCTTGATGTTGGGCCGAAGGGCCTGTTTCCACACTAGGACACTCTCTCTATCTCAATAACCATTCAGGATTTACGTAGAATCTTGATCTGAGAAGCAAACTATTTATTTGACAACACAGAGGCTGCTTGTCCTGCTGCGTTCCTCCAGCAGTTATTTTTCACTTCAAGTCCCTTTATTGTCACCAGCATTTCTTCCCAAGCATTACACACTGCCATCTTGTGGTGAGAATACAACTCAGGATAATCTTCCTCACACTCAATAGCAGGAAAGAACTGCAGATGCTAGTTTATCCTGAAGATAAGATACAAAATGCTGGAGTAACTCAGGGGGTCAGGCAGCATCTCCGGAGAAAAGGAATAGGTGACGTTTTAGGTTGGAAGCCTTCTTCAGACTCATTCAGACAAATAGCAGTTAACTCACTTTGCAGGAAAGAGTTATCCAGGGGGCGCCTTCGAGTATGGCTGCCCTGCCAGCAGCTGTTAGTCCTTGCACCCATTTTTATTTTTTTATTTTTAGTGAGTTAAGTGTTTGTTTTGGAGGTCTTTTAGTCTTTTTATGTGGGGGGTGGAGGGGGGAAACTATTTTTCTCAGTCCTTACCTGGTCCGAGATGCGGCTTTTCTCCGAGCCGTATTTTCGCCCCTTCCTCGCGGCCTACCAACAGGACTGGAGCGGCGTTTTCCTGCCGGGACCGGCCAGGACTTCAGGCGGCGGCACAGCGCTGAAGCAACATCGTGGAGCAGGCGATGCCTTACCCGGGTCGCCGTGTGGTGGGCTCCGGAGTGCTGAGACCGCCGACTCCAACATCCGAGGAGCGGTGGCTGCAGGTGTCCATCCGTGGGCGGCGCTGAACTTTAAACACTGCGGAGCCTGGGATCTCCAGTGTCGGAGCTCAGACCAGCGCGGCCCATGGACTTCGGGAGCCGCGATCTCCGGGGAGGAAGCGGCCGTTCCAGACACTCCAAGCCGCTGAGAGTGTTCTTCCGACGCCGGAGTTCCATCATCCGGCGAGAGGGCCTGAAGCATCGGGCTGCCGTAGCGACGATTGCGGAGGCCTCAATTGGCCCGACCATGGGTGAACAGGGGATAGGACTGGACTTTGCTACCTTCCCTCACAGTGGGAACCATTGTTGGTGTGCTGCAATGGCAAGTCAAATTTCACTACACCAATTGGTGTATGTGATAATAAATGTTCTTTGTATCCTTAAGAGTAAACTATCTTTGAATGACCCCATTGTCTCTCCATTGAGTTGTAGAGCACAGAAATAGTATCTTTAGCCCAACTCATCCATACCCAAGATGTCACATCCAAACTACTCCCGTTTGCCCACACCTGGCCCATATCTCTCCAAAACCTTTCCAATCCAAGTACCTGATCAAATGTCTTTTAATACAAACCTGAGAGGCAACCTTTCAACTCAGAGGGTGGAACCAAATGGAACAAGATGCCAGAGGAGGTCGTGAAGCAGATAATATCACAGCATTTAAGATACTTGGGCAGGTAAGTGGATAGGAAACGTTTTGAGGGAAATGGGCCAAATGTGACCAGCTTATATGGGTCAACTTGGTCGGCACGGACGAATTGGGCCAAAGGGCCTGTTTCCGTGCTGTATGACTCTATAAATGCTTAGAGGTGCGCAGCGTTCATTTTGCCTATATATTCTGTCATCTTTGACTCAAGGGCCTGTCCCACTTACACGACTTTTACGGCGACTACCGGCTCCCGTCATAGGTTGTTGCAGGTCGCTGAAATTTTTCAACATGTTGAAAATTCAGCGGCGACCAGAAAGAGGCTACGACTCTTTGGGCGACTGAGGAGACTACTCACGACCATACAGGTGACACCCCGGTGAAGCCTGTATGGTCGTGAGTAGTCGCCCAAAGAGTCGTACCTTGTTCTGGTCGCCGCTGGATTTTCAACATGTTGAACATTTTCGGCGACCTGCAACGACCTATGACGGGTGCCGGCAGTCGCCGAAAAAGTCGCGTAAGTGGGACAGGCCCATTAGGATTTAATTTTCATCTCAGGTAAATGAGGATATAGAGGGGACCTTTTTGCTTTCATTTAGAATCTAGAATTAGAGATCGGCGTTAAAAAATATGGGACCTCCTTATTTGAGATACTTAGTTTGTTTGGCTTGGTCACAGCAATCCAAAAGGTCCCTTCCTGTGCTGTAAAGTTTTATGAAGCTGTAATTATAGTTTTGTACTGGCCAATACCTTTACCCACACGGTCACTAAAAGGACCGTCAACACTTACTGCCAGAACCTGAAGTAGAAATAAAAAGCATTGTTCACCATCAATATGAATTTTTATTCAATAAAAAGATACCAAGCACTTTGTTTCATCATACAGTGCTATATTATTAAGTCATTGTAAACTTTCAGTAATCAATGACAATTTGAAATAATTAAGACAAAAGTACAATTTGCACTCAAACAATTTTTGACAATAATGCATTGATGTCTAAATTGCTGTACCAATGGCTGAAGAGGTTTATATCCATGGATTCAACTATCATGAAGGGAAGGCACTAAATCAGATCCAAAGGCTACACTTCCCATCCTCTCCCCAGGAGACAACGGAGAGCAAGGCACGGGTCATCCATCATAGATTAACAAGTGACCACATCCGAGGTTCAAGAATCCACGAGAGTGGACGTGTCCGTTCATCATTCAGTACGAAATAAATTGATGAATTCTAGATGACAAATTAAAGAAGTGCTGTTGGAGCTACAATGCTTTCAGTATGCATTACTACTCAAGATTTCAATCTTGCTAATCATGTCCCAGGACTAACCAATTACACCGTGTGCAAGATATAGACTTGATTGTCTAACTTTGGTTTATAATTTGACTTCATTTTGTAGGAATTGCACAGAGCAAAGGTTGCATATTTTAGGACTCGGGTATGTCAAAGAACACAGAACAGTTTGTTCGTAAGCGCTGAACTTTGAAATTGATAGCAAAACATTTTCTGGAGAAGTTGGCTATGCAATTGTGGAAAAGATAATTTTCTCTCAAATGTTCAAACTTCTATTTAGCAACTTTCGTTACCCAAGAATATCAAAGTCAATAAAACCCTTTTGAAATATCAGCAGCTGCGATAGTGTTAATCATGGCAGCCAACCCTACAAAAAATGGCTGCACGATAAACGATCAATTCATTGATTTTAGTCGTATCGATGATGAAAAAGTGTGGTCCACGAATAAATGGTGGCCAAAAGATTCGGCGAATTCCCAGGCTGATTTTGAACAGAGACATGAGATCCAGAAGATGAGAGCAAGGTCATGAAAGGACTTTTTTAAAACCGTTTAGCATTCCTCCTGCCATGCATTGAAATATCATCCTGGTTTCTCTTTGAAAGTCTCTGAAGCACAACTTGAACTGCCAATTTTGAGGTGAAAGTAAACCTGGTGCCGCCCAACTGCACCTATGTCAGTTATGAAAAACTGGTGTAAAAAACAATAACCTGTTCAAACATGTCAACTTACACAAGGAAGTACATATGCTGGTTTATCTGTGTAGAACATGGATAAGTGACGTTTTGGGTTGGGGCCCTTTCTGAGCCAAAACGTCACTTATCCATGTTCTCCAGTGATGCTGCCTAACCCGCTGTGTTACTCCAGCATTTTTTGCCCCATTTTTAAAATATACCAAACGATACTATGTTCATCAAACCATTATTTTTTTTAACTCAAAAGCAACTTTTCTACCTATTTGTAATTTAACTCTTTTTTTAAATTAAAGTGCCTTTAATTTAGCACATTGATTGCCCTTAACAATAAAGCTCAAAGAGATAACTCTCAAAATTACAGGGAAAGAGATAGTATTCAACTTCTTAACAGGATAGATTTGAGAAGCTGAAATCACTCGATCGAAATAGCCAGCACAAAACAATACGAAAGGCTATCTGGTTAAAATGGCTCACAACTGGCAGGTGAATCATTGGAAAGAGTAAGACAAATTACTTTTGAAATAATTCTGCATAGAATTTGTGTAATTTTCTTACTTTTCACAGCAGTCTCAGTGAAATAAAATTCCTTGGTGAGCATAGAAATAATGCATGGGATTTGTTTCTTTGCACGGAAGAGCTCTGCATTAGTATTCGATTCAAATTCAAGTGCCACTTTGTGATTGACTCTGGTGAGCAGTTTGCATCAGTTCAAGTTTCTTGCCATATCTATTCAGTATATGGCATAATGATTGAATAAACCAGGAACCGTTGCTTGTATTTCGCCAAGAGTAATAGCCTGATAAAGGAAAAAAAAAATCAAATAAATGTTTTACCTTGGGATTTTCATGAAAAGCTTTTCAAAACAGTGGCATTGAAAGGTTTAGAAAGCTGAAATTGCACAGGGCACTCAAAAAATAAAAAGGAATGCAGAAGAAAACTTAAACAGGGAGTCAGGAGAGCTCATAGGAGCAGTAGTAAGCCATTCAGCCCATCGAGTCTACACCACCATTCAATCATGGCTAAAAGAGCCCATGATATATCCTTGGCTAAAAGGGTTAAGAAAAATCCAAAAGGTATTTTCTACATGCATTAAAAACAAGAGGGTACACTAGAGGGGAAACTTAATAGTCTAATTTATGTAATAGTCCAATAAATGTGCAAACATTAGTACCCAGGATTATTTATGATGCTGTAAGGCCCTAAACATCTAACAATGCAAATCCAAACCAAGTTTGAGCTGTAGCCTTGGATTTCTAATTCCAAGTGATGAGAGTGTAAGTTGCCTGTACGCGGGCTGGAAGTTGCGGGGAGTTTTTGCAGTTAGTGTTCATAAGGTCATAAGTGATAGGAGTAAAATTAGGTCATTTGGCCATGCTGTCATGGCTGATCTATCTCTTCCTCCCTAACACCAGTCTCCTGCCTTCTCCCCATAACCCCTGACACCCGTACTAATCAAGAAACTATCTATCTCTACCTTAAATATATCCACTGTTGGCCTCCACTGCCTTCTGTGGCAAAGGATTCCACAGATTCACCACCCTCTGACTAAAGAAATTTTTCCTCATCTCCTTCCTAAAAGAATGTCCTTTAATTTTGAGGCTATGACCTCATCCTAGACTCTCCCACTGGTGGAGACATCCTCTCCATATCCACTCTATCCAGCCTTTCATTATTCTGTACGTTTCAATGAGG
Source organism: Malacoraja senta (assembly GCA_038087875.1). NCBI lineage: Eukaryota > Metazoa > Chordata > Chondrichthyes > Rajiformes > Rajidae > Malacoraja > Malacoraja senta. The sequence continues at coordinate 220,258,473 of CM075977.1, read as the reverse complement.
CCCCCCCTCATTCTTCTAAACTTCAGCGAGTACAGGCCCAGTGCCATCAGAGAAATTCATGTTAGATACAGTCAGGTCCTATGGCGCAGTGGTAGAGATGCTATCTTACAGCACCAGACAGAGGTGCTGTGTGCAGGGATTGTATGTTCTCCCCGTGACCGTGTGGGTTTTCACAAGTTATAGGAGTATATTTAGGCCATTCGGCCCATCGAGTCTACTCCGCCGTTTAATCATGGCTGATCTCTGCCTCCTAATCCCATTTTCCTACCTTCGCCCCATAACTCTTGACACCCGTTCTAATCAAGAATTTGTCTATCTCTGCCTTAAAAATATCCACTGACTTGGCCTCCACAGCCCATGTTAATTCCACAGAAAAACTACCCTCTGACTAAAGAAGTTCTTCTTCACCTCCTTTCTAAAAGAGAGTGCCCTTTAATTCCGAGGCCATGACTGGTCCTAGACTCTCCCACCAGTGGAAACACCCTTTCCACATCCATTCCATCTATGCCTTTCATTATTCTGTAAGTTTCAATGAGGTCCCCCCTCAACCTTCTAAACTCCAGTGAGTACAGGCCCAGTGCCGACAAACGCTCATCATACGCTAACCCACTCATTCCTGGAATAATTCTTGTCAACCTCCTCTGGACCCTCTCCAGAGCCAGCACATCCTTCCTCAGATATGGGACCCAACTTTGCTCACAGTACTCCAAAAGCGGCCTGACCAGCGCCTTATAGAGCCTCGGCATTACATCTCTGTTATTGTATTCGAGTCCTCTCAATATAAATGCTAGCATTGAATTTGCCTTCGATAGGCACAAAATGCCAGAGTAACTTAGCGGGACAGGCAGCATCTCTGGGAGAGAAGAAATGGATGACGTTTTGGGTTGAGACCCTCCCTCAGACGGATGTCAGGGGAGAGGGAGGTGCACAGATAAGGAAGTGTATAGATAAGAAAGTGTATAGTGTGAAAACAGGACAAAGGGAACAGAGATCAAGGAAAATGTAGAATAGATCATTGTTAGTTGGGAGAAGGTAACAACAAAGCAAAGATAAAATGTAGTTGGAGACAGTAAGACTGGTCGGAAAATTGGGAAGGGGAGGGATGCAGAGTGGGAAAGCAAGCGTTACTTGAGATTAATGGAGGTTACTTGAGGTTAACTGCCCAAGCGAGATTATGAGGTACTGTTAATCCAATTTGCGCTGGGCCTCACTCTGACAATGGAAGAGGGCCAGGATAGAAAGGTCAGTGTGGGAATGGGAGGGGGGGTTAAAGTGTTCAGCAACCAGGAGATCAGGTAGGTTTAGGCAGACTGAGTAGAGATGTTCAGCGAAACGATCACCAAGCCTTCGCTTGGTCTCGCCGATATACAGGAGTCTACAACTGGAACAGCGGTTACCATAGATGAGGTGCAAGTGAACCTCAGCCTCACCTGAAAGGACTGTCAGGGTCCTTGGACGTAGTCGAGGGAGGGGCGAGTGTAGGGACAAGTGTTGCATCTTCTGCGGTTGCTGGGAAAGTACCTGGGAAGGGGGTGGTTTGGGTGGGAAGGGACAAGTTGACCAGGGAGCTCAGGGGGGAACAGTCTCTGCAGAAAGCAGTGGAGATTGGGAAGATGTGGCTAGTGGTGGGATCCCGTTGGAGGTGGCAAATATGTCAGAGGATTATGTGCTGTATGCGACGGCTGGTGGGGTGGAAGGTGAGGACTAGGGAGACTCTGTCCCTGTTACAACTGGGGGGAGGGGGAGCAAGAGCGGAGCTGCAGGATATCGAGAAGACCCTAGTGAGGGCCTCATCTATAATGGAAGTGGTGAACACCTGTTCCCTAAATAATGAAGAATCCTGGTATGGAACACCTCATCTTGGGCACAGATGTGGCGTAGACAGAGGAATTGGCAGTAGGGGATAGGGTTTTTACAGTAAGCGGGCTGGGAAGAAGTGTAGTCTAGATCGCTGTGGGAGTCAGGCTTGATCTTCCCTTCACAAAACCACGCTAACTTCGGCCTATTTTATCGTGAACTTCTGGTTCGTAACCTCATCCTTACTAATTGACTAAAATCTTACCAACCACAGAAGTCAGGCTAACCGGCCTATAGTTTCCGTTCTGCTTTGCTCCCTTCTTGTACAGCGGGGTGATATTCGCAATTTTACAATCTTCAGGAATCACTCTTAGTGATTCTTGAAATATCACAACCAATGCCTCTACAATCTCCGAGGCCACCTCCTTCAGAACACTGAGGTGCACCATCAGACTTCAATTTTCCTGGCACCTTCTCCTTAGTAATCGCCACTCCACTAACTTCTCTAGGATTGGAGGCACACTGCTGGTGTCTCCCACCGAGAAGACTGATGCAAAAAAAATGTATTCAATTCCTCTGCCATTTCTTGATTTTCTCCGGTATCTCCGGTTTCCTCCTACACTCCAAAGACATACGGGTTTGTGGGTTAATTGGTTTGGTATAATTGTAAATTGTTCCTGGTGTGTACGCAGGATAGTGTAAAAGTTTTTGGATCGCTGGACGGTGCAGACGCTATAGGCCGAAGGGCCTGTTTCTACGCTGTATCTCTAACTAAACCCAATCATTTTGCAGCTGCAACCAGAATAGCAGGAACTACACAGACTCGATATCGGAGCGTTCCGCTGTATTACTCACCAGGTGCTGTGGAATAAGCATACAGGAAGTCAGCCTCGATAGGTATTTTCTGCAGGGATGCACTCATTTCATCGATGCTATCTGTTTCAACTGCATCTGCCTCAACACCCATGTCTAATTCATTTCCTCGACAGGCCTAAGCGGCAGAGAACAGGAAATCAAAGTAAAAGTAAAACATCTGGAAATTAACAAGGACCTGCAAATTAGAGAAGGAACATACAAGTTGCTTAAACAAAATTTGATTCTGGAACATTGGTAACAGCAAGCTGCAACACACTGGGTCACCATTCATCTTTGTTTGTATTCTCTTTCAAAGATGTTTTCTAACCGAGTTAGTTTGTTTGAATATTGGCATTTTATGCTCCGTCTGAAGTATCTTTCAACAATATTTGGTTTCCTGCTGTAACTTTATGCTGCGGTTGGAGAAATTAGACTTCGTTCAAACAGTGTTTTGATGGAAATTTTTAACTCGTGGGTTAAAAACAAAAACTACAAATTGACTTTTTAAACCAGAGAAATAGGTGAGAATTTGTAACCAAATAAAATTTAGTATTGTATTTTAACCTCAGTAATGAAAAAGGAAAACCACCATGCATTCAGAAATACGGCGATACATGTATAATAGGAGCAGAAGGTGACCATGCAGCCCCAAGCTTAGTTTAACTAACCTCATGCTTAGTTGCCTACCTCAAGCCCACTTCTGTTCCAAAATTTCCTGCCCAACACCTATCGATCGAATGTTACATGCAGTGCCAGAGCTTCCACAACCCTCTGTGGTCGAGATTTCCAAATATTCACAACTTAATGACCACATTTCTTCTCTCAGGCCTAAATGACTGATTACTTTTCCTAAGAGTAGGGGTGCAAGTGGTTGCACAGTGGCACCACGGTAGAGTTTCTGCCTTACAGTACCAGAAAACCGGATTCAATCCTAACAACGGGTGCTGTCTGTACGGAGCTTGAAAGTTCTCCCCGTGACTTTGGGTTTTCTCCAGGTGCTCTGCTTTTCTTACAGATTCCAAAGATGTATAAGTTTGTAGGTTAATTGGGTTTGGTAACATTGAAAAATTATAAAGTCCCAGGTGTGATGGATAGTGCTAGTGTGGGGGAGGTGGGGGTGGGGTGGAATCACTGGCCAGCACGGACTCAGTGGGCTGAAGGGCCTGTTTCCGTGCTGTATCTCTACAGTAAATTAAAGTAATGAATATGCCCACTGTAGACTCTCCCAACAATGAGAAGAACCTCTTGCAACTAACTTAAGACACGATTGACATGTGCATCGAGTTACAGTGAAACGCTTTGTTTGTGCGGCATCCAGTCAAATCATACCATACATAAATATAATCAAGCCACTTTTGACCATCTCAACCAGAATTGACATGGCAAAGACATGATGGGTCACACGGCCAGTTTTTGTGCCGTATGACTTAAGTCATGCATACACATTATGTGGCAGCACAGCACTGCTGCCTCACAGCGCCCGAGACCTGGCCTCGGGTACTGTCTGTGTGGAGTTTGCATGTTCTCCCTGGGTTTCCACCAGGTGCTCCGGTTTCCTCCCCCATACCAAAGATGTGGTAGGTTATTTGGCCTCTGTAAATTGCCCCTAATGTGTAGTGAGTGGATAAGGGGAATAATATTGAACTGGTATGAAAGAGTAATTGATGGTCAGTGTGGACTTGGTGGGCCAAAGGCCGTGTTAGAAACATAGAAAATAGATGCAGGAGTAGGCCATTCAGCCCTTCGAGCCTGCACCGCCATTCAATATGATCATGGCTGATCATCCAACTCAGTATCCTGTACCTGCTTTCTCTCCATACCCCCTGATCCCTTTAGCCACAAGGGCCACATCTAACTCTCTCTTAAATATAGCCAATGAACTGGCCTCAACTACCTCATGTGGCAGAGAATTCCAGAGATTCACCACTCTCTGTGTGAAAAATGTTTTCCTCATCTCGGTCCTAAAAGATTTCCCCCTTATCCTTAAACTGTGACCCCCTGTTCTGGACTTCCCCAACATCGGGAACAATCTTCCTGCATCTAGCCTGTCCAACCCCTTCTGAATTTTGTACGTTTCTATAAGATCCCCCCTCAATCTTCTAAATTCTAGCGAGTACAACCTGAGTCTATCCAGCTTTCTTCATATGAAAGTCCTGACATCCCAGGAATCAGTCTGGTGAACCTTCTCTGCACTCCCTCTATGGCAAGAATGTCTTTCCTCAGATTAGGAGACCAAAACTGTACGCAATACTCCAGGTGTGGTCCCTGTACAACTGCAGTAGAACCTCCCTGCTCCCATACTCAAATCCTTCTGCTATGAATGCTAACATACCATTTGCCTTCTTCATTGCCTGCTGCACCTGCATGCCTACTTTTAATGACTGGTGTACCATGACACCCAGGTCTCGTTGCATCTCCCCTTTTCCTAATCGGCCACCATTCAGATAATAGTCTACTTTCCTGTTTTTGCCACCAAAGTGGATAACCTCACATTTATCCACATTATACTGCATCTGCCATGCATTTGCCCACTCACCCAGCCTATCCAAGTCACCTTGCAGCCTCCGAGCATCCTCCTCACAGCTAACACTGCCCCCCCAGCTTCGTGTCATCCGCAAACTTGGAGATGTTGCATTCAATTCCCTCGTCCAAATCATTAATATATATCGTAAATAGCTGGGGTCCCAGCACTGAGCCTTGCGGTACCCCACTAGTCACTGCCTGCCATTGTGAAAATGACCCGTTTACTCCTACTCTTTGCTTCCTGTCTGCCAGCCAGTTCTCTATCCACATCAATACTGAACCCCTAATATCGTGTGCTTTAAGTTTGTATACTAATCTCTTATGTGGGACCTTGTTGAAAGCCTTCTGAAAGTCCAGATATAACACATCCACTGGTTCTCCCTTATCCACTCTACTAGTTACATCCACGAAAAATTCTATAAGATTCGTCAGACATGATTTACCTTTCATAAATCGATGCTGACTTTGTCCAATGATTTCACCACTTTCCAAATGTGCTGCTATCCCATCTTTAATAACTGATTCTAGCAGTTTCCCCACTACCGACGTTAGACTAACTGGTCTGCAATTCCCCGTTTTCTCTCTCCCTCCCTTTTTAAAAAGTGGGGTTACATTAGCTACCCTACAATCCTCAGGGACTACTCCAGAATCTAAAGAGTTTTGAAAAATTACCACTAATGCATCCACTATTTCTGGGGCTACTTCCTTAAGTACTCTGGGATGCAGCCTATCTGGCCCTGGGGATTTATCGGCCTTTAATCCATTCAATTTACCTAACACCACTTCCCGGCTAACCTGGATTTCACTCAGTTCCTCCATCTCATTTGACCCCCGGTCCCCTGCTATTTCCGGCAGATTATTTATGTCTTCCTTAGTGAAGACAGAACCAAAGTAGTTATTCAATTGGTCTGCCATGTCCTTGTTCCCCATGATCAATTCACCTGTTTCTGACTGCAAGGGACCTACATTTGTTTTAACTAATCTTTTTCTCTTCACATATCTATAAAAGCTTTTGCAGTCAGTTTTTATGTTCCCTGCCAGTTTTCTTTCATAATCTATTTTCCCTTTCCTAATTAAGCCCTTTGTCCTCTTCTGCTGGACACTGAATTTCTCCCAGTCCTCTGGTAGGCTGCTTTTTCTGGCTAATTTGTACGCTTCATCTTTTGTTTTGATACTATCCCTGATTTCCCTTGTTATCCATGGATGCACTACCTTCCCTGATTTATTTTTTTGCCAAACTGGGATGAACAATTGTTGTAGTTCATCCATGCAGTCTTTAAATGCCTTCCATTGCATATCTACCGTCAACACATTAAGAATCAATTGCCAGTCTATCTTGGCCAATTCACTTCTCATACCCTCAAAGTTACCTTTCTTTAAGTTCAGGACCCTTGTTTCTGAATTAACAATGTCACTCTCCATCCTAATGAAGAACTCAACCATATTTTGGCACTCTTGCCCAAGGGGTCACGCACAACAAGACTGCTAACTAACCCTTCCTCATTACTCAATTCCCAATCTAGAATAGCCTGGTCTCTCGTTGGTTCCTCTACATGTTGGTTTAGAAAACTATCCCGCATACATTCCAAGAAATCCTCTTCCTCAGCACCCTTGCCAATTTGATTCACCCAATCTATATGTAGATTGAAGTCACCCATTATAACTGTTTTACCTTTGTTGCATTTCTAATTTCCTGTTTGATGCCATCCCCAACTTCACTACTACTGTTAGGTGGCCTGTACAGAACTCCCACTAGCGTTTTCTGCCCCTTAGTGTTTCGCAGCTCTACCCATATCGATTCCACATCCTCCAAGCTAATGTCCTTCCTTTCTATTGCTTTAATCTGCTCTCTAACCAGCAACGCTACCCCACCTCCTTTCCCTTTCTGTCTAACCCTCCTGAATATTGAATATCCCTGGATGTTCAGCTCCCAGCCTTGGTTACCCTGGAGCCATGTCTCCGTGATCCCAACTATATCATAGTCATTAATAGCTATCTGCACATTCAACTCATCCACCTTATTACGAATGCTCCTTGCATTGAGACACAAAGCCTTCAGGCTTGTTTTTACAACACTCTTACCCCTTATACAATTATGTTGAAAAGTGGCCCTTTTTGATTTTTGCCCTGGATTTGTCTGCCTGCCACTTTTACTTTTCACCTTGCTACCTATTGCTTCTACCCTCATTTTACACCCCTCTGTCTCTACGCTCACACATTTAAGAAACCCTTTCCCTTTAACTCCATCCTCAACTATCCCATTCGACACCCGACCCCCCTTATTCAGTTTAAAACCACCCGTGTAGCAGTGGCAAACCTGCCTGCCAGAATGCTGGTCCCCCACCTGTTAAGATGCAATCCGTCCCTTTTGTACAGTTCCCTTTTACTCCAAAACAGATCCCAGTGGTCTAAGAATCTAAATCCCTGCCCCGTGCACCAGTTCCTCAGCCACACATTCAGGTCCCGTATCTCCCTGTTCCTGCTCTCGCCAGCACGAGGAACTGGAAGCAAACCGGAGATAACAACCCTGGAGGTCCTGGAGGTGTTTCCATGTGGTATCTATTAATTGATCGATCAATCAATCAATCATATCTTTAATTATCAGTAATGAAGACCAAGAAAGAATTGCAAATGATCAGCTGGACTACAGGCTGATAGAGCAGTTTACCTTATAGGAACAATAAAAATTTAAGTTTAAGAAAGAACTGCAGATGCTGGAAAAATCAAAGGTAGACAAAAATGCTGGAGAAACTCAGCGGGTGAGGCAGCTTCTATGGAGCAAAGGAATAGGGGACGTTTCGGGTCGAGACCCTTCTTCAGTCTGAAGAAGGGTCTCGGACCCAAAACGTCACCTATTCCTTCGCTCCATAGATGCTGCCTCACCCGCTGAGATTCTCCAATAAAAGGTTAAGCGTATTTTCACCGGACCATTTTAGTGTAAATACCACCTGCAGTAGAAAGTGAGCAAAAGATACACAAATACTTGGTGAATATTAAAATTAGCTATAAACCAGTTTACAAACTTGCACTGATCCTTCCATACCTGTATGAAAAACAACTTGGGCTTGCCAACCAGAGATCGACATCGATCTCCTCTAAAAATACTCGTGAATTCCTTAATTTCCAAGCAGCCATCTATTCCATACAGCAACCCTTCCTCTCCATGACTAAGAAAGATACAGATAAAAGCCGCCACCTGGCTGTGGTCGTTCTTGGCAACTATCGGCAAACAAAATGGAATGCAATGAGTTAAAGTTATAAATGCATTAACAGTTGATAGAACTTTAAAATCTAGATTTCTTTATTTCTTCCCAAATTCGCCCCCTTATGGGCACACAAATACACGCAGAAACAAGACGACAATATTTTATTTTCCTTGTTTATTAATTTTATAATATTGCTCGGCGGGCCTGCATTCAAGTGAACCTGTTTTCCTACGAGCCTGTAACCGAGCTTAATAGTGGTTCACGTCCAAAGTAAATAGAGTGCCAAATCTAAGATTTATGGGGAAACAGAACTGCCAAAGAACTTTGTTCACTAAACGAAGTATAAACTTGGGTTTACACCAAACATATAGAGATTCAAGAGAGTTTATTGTCATGTGTCCCTGATAGGACAATGAAATCCTTGCTTTGCTTCAGCACAACAGAACATAGTAGGCATGACTACAGAACAGATCAGTATGTCCATATACCATTATATAAATATATACACACATGAATAAATAAACTGATAAAGTGCAAATAACAGATAATGGGCTATTAATGTTCATAGTTTTGTCCGAGCCAAGTTTAATAACCTGATGGCTGTGGGGAAGTAGCTATTCCTGAACCTGGTCGTTGCAGTCTTCAGTCTCCTGTACTTTCTACCTGAAGGTAGCGGGGAGATGAGTGCGTGGCCAGGAAGGTGTGGGTCCTTGATGATGCTGGCAGCCTTTTTGAGGCAGCGACTGCGATAGATCTCCTCGATGGAAGGGAGGTCAGAGCCGATGATGGACTGGGCAGTGTTTACTACTTTTTGTAGTCTTTTCCTCTCCAGGGCGCTCAAGTTGCCGAACCAAGCCAGGATGCAACCGGTCAGCATGCTCTCTACTGTGCACCCGTAGAAGTTTGATGTTTCGGGTCAGTCTAAAGAAGGGCCACCCATCCTTTCTCTCCAGAGATGCTACTTGACTCGCTCAGTTACGCCAGCACCTTGTGTCTATGTACTTTACCAACTATGAATACCAAGTTATAACAGAATGACTGGGTAAGATTGTTTGTGTTGATGGTCTACTGCTTTTCTGATTCATCATTGATCACAAATGGGCCTTTAAACAGAGGTCATCATCTTTCCCCAATCATTTACACATCTTAAAGATCTTCCAGGCAAATTGTCTCAGTAGCTCAAGGCTCTCATCACAAGTGAAACAGTGATCAGTTATAATTTAGCCCCAGATATCTAAACTGTGAAATGAGGATAGTATAAAACTTAATTTCACGCTAGGTCTGACCAACACTTACCACTGTTCAGCTTTTCAAGCATCTCATCGCATGTCTGATCAGTATACATTTTAATTTGAAAACCAAAGCTTTGAAAAGTCTTCTTCAAATTACCAGCATCTTGATCTGTACCATTGCGCTTACTCATGCCTTAAAAAAAGCAAAAATTAGAAAAGTAAGTAAATTTACAATTATTTTTATATGAGGAAGAACATTCTTGCTATTGAGGGAGTGCTGCGTTGGTTTACAAGGTTAATTCCCGGGATGGCGGGACTGTCATATGCTGAGAGAATGGAGTGGCTGGGCTTGTGTACTCTGGAATTTAGAAGGATGAGGGGATCTTATTGAAACATATAAGATTATTAAGGGTTTTGGACACGCTAGAGGCAGGAAACAGGTTCCCGATGTTGGGAGAGTCCAGAACCAGGGGCCACAGTTTAAGAATAAGGGATAAGCCATTTAGAACGGAGATGAGGAAACACTTTTTCACACAGTCTGTGGAATTCTCTGCCTCAGTGGGCAGTGGAGGCCGGTTCTCGGGATACTTTCAAGAAAGAGCTAGATGGGGCTCTTAAAGATAGAGGAGTCAGGGGATATGGGGAGAAGGCAGGAATGGGGTACTGATTGAGGATGATCAGCCTTGATCACATTGAAGGCGGTGCTGGCCCTAAGGGCCGAATGGCCTACTCCTGCACCTATTGTCTATTTAAGAACCTACTTGGTTTTACAGTGGACTGTGATTTCAACAGACACCAGAGTTCCTTTTCAAACAAAATAGATTGCTGTAAGGTATTGGTGTTGATGACAAGTGTCCAGATTGTATTTACAAGGAATCAAGTAAGATAAAAACACCAAGAGTGCACTGCAAACGAATGCACTAGGTGGGCATCAGGGATAGAATCTCATCTGATTTGTTACTCTTTAACAAAGCAACAGAAAATAAACTGTATTGACATCTTTTGCTGTCTTAATTAATTGCATTGTGTCAAAGACACAGTGAGAAACTCTGCTTACAACGATGGAGACTTGAAAATGGCGACTCTTGCATACCAACTGGAGAGCAGTCCTGAACTACTATCTACCTCACTGGAGACCCTCGGACTCTGTTATTCGACTAACGTTATTCCCTTTATAATGTATCCACACACTATGGATGGTTTGATTGTAATCATGTATTGTCTTTCCCGACTGGCAAGCATATGACAAAAGCTTTCCACTGTTCTATTGTATGTGACAATAAACTAAACTCAAACTGTCTCAGTGTATTATTTCTACACACTGATTCTATACACTTGTACTATATCTAAGATGTGCTTAAGTATTACTTGTACTGAACTGTATACAAAAATGAATTTCATTGTACCTCGGTACACGTGACAATAAATTACCATTGAAATAGAGGCACTTTTCCACCCTCTCCTTTCAGCACCTTAACTCCACCTAACATGATTTATAGCTCAGCTAAAGCTTCGACGATTTCGTTCCCAGCCTCCCAGTGTCCTTCGATATATCTGATCATGTGCAGGAGATTTATCTATCTTCATACATCTTAGGACATCGAACACCATCTCAACCGTAATAAGAACCGACTTCAAGCCATTTACATCAATTTTCCCCGTGGTCCGATCTTCATCCGCGGTGAACACAAGAGGAGAACTATTCATTGAGTACCTTGCTCATCTCCTGTGGCACCACATATAGATGATCACTTTGGTTTATGAGGAGCCCCCATCTCACTTATTTTTCTTCGCTCCTTAATACCCGTCTACTAATACTCTCCTCCGCCGATGCGGAGCTGGTCCTTACCGTCAACAACTTTTCCTTTGACTCCTCCCATTTCCTCCAAATTCAAGGCGAAGCAATCGCCACGTGCATGGGCCCCAGCTATGCCTGCCTCTTTGTAGGGCACGTCGAACAATCCTTGTTCGAGGTGTACCATGGCCCTATTCCCGAACTCTACCTCTACACTGACGACTGCATTGGTGCTACCTCCTGTACCCATGCAGAACTCACTGACCATCCATTTCACCACTGACTTAAGTAAGTATATTGGCCAAGTATTCGCATACAAGGAATTTGCCTTGGTGCTCAGCCCACAAGTAACAACATGACATACAGTGACAGTTACGAATGACTCAGAAAATACTAAACATTAATAATAATGAAACATTAATGATAAAACACCATTGATCAAGCATGTGAACCAACAAAATACCAGATCAAAGGGAGGCTACAGAATTTTGGCTGTTGACTACTCGTGGATAAAAACTGTTTTTATGTCTGGCTGTGGCAGCTTTGACAGTCAGAAGTCGCCTTCCAGAGGGAAGTGATTCAAATAGTTTGTGGCCAGGGTGAGAGGGGTCAGAGATGATCTTGCCCGCTCGCTTCCTGGACATTGCAGTGTAAGGTTGCAGCCAATAACCTTCTCAGCTGATTGGACGATTCGCTGCAGCCTCCAGGTGTCATGCTTGGTGGCTGAGCCAAACCAGACCATGATGGAGAAGGTGAGAACAGACTCTACGATGGCCGTGTAGAATTGGACCATCATTGCCTGTGGCAGATTGTGCTTCCTCAGCTGCCGTAGGAAGTACATCCTCTGTTGTGCCTTTTTGACTTTGGAGTCGATGGTAACTCCCCACATAAGGTCCTTGGAGATGATGGTTCCCAGGAACTTAAAAGACTCCACAGATGTGACTGTGGTGTTGTTGATGGTGAGTGGGGTGAGAGCCCTCCTAAAGTCTTCAATCATTTCCATTGTCTTAAGAGCATTGAGCTCCAGGTTGTTGCAATGGCACCAGGACGCCAGCTGTGACACTTCCTGTCTGTAGGCAGATTCCTCCCCATCCTGGATCAGTCCAATTAGGGTTGTGTCGTCCGCAAACTTGAGAAGCTTGACAGAGGAGTCAGTGGAGGTGCAGTTGTTGGTGTAGAGAGAGTAGAGAAGAGAGTACGCAGCGCCTATGCTGAGCGTTTGCAGGTCCGAGATGTGCTTTCCAAGCCTCACATGCTGCTTCCTGTCTGTCAGGAAGCTGGTGATCCACTGACAGAGGGGTTCAGGCACAGTCAACTCAGAAAGTTTGGTGTGGGGTAGCTCTGGCACAATGGTGTTGAATGCAGAGCTAAAATCAACAAACAGGATCCTCGCATAGGTCCCCTGACAGTCTAGGTGCTGTAGGATGAAGTGCAGGCCCAGGTTGACTGCATCATCCACAGATCTATAGGCCCAATATGCAAACTGCATAACTTCCATCCGGCATTCAAATTCACCTGGTCCATTTCCGACATCTCTGTGCCGTTTATAGACCTTCTGTCGCAGGTAACAGACTACTGACCGACATCTACTACAAACCCACTGACTCCCATGGCTATCTGGACTACACTTCTTCCCACCCTGCTTACTGTAAGGACTCTATCCCCCACTCCCAATTCCTCGGTCTATGCCGCATCTGCACCCAAGATGAGGTGTTCCAAACCAGGGCATCGGAGATGTCCTCATTCTTTAGGGAACGGGGGTTCCCCTCTTCGACTATAGATGAGGCTCTCACCAGGGTCTCCTCTATATCCTGCAGCTCTGCTGTTACTCCCCACCCCCCCACTCATAACAAGGACAGAGTCCCCCTTATCCTCACCTTCCACCCCACCAGCCGTCACATACAACATAGCCCTCTGACATTTTCGCCACCTCCAACGGGATCCCACTACTGGCTACATCTTCCCATCTCCTCCCCTTTAGGCTTTCCGCAGAGACCGTTCCCTCCGTAACTCCCTGGTCAATTCCAGGTGAGGCAGAGGTTCACCTACACCTCCTCCTACCTCTTCTATTGCATCCTCTGTTCCAGGATCAACTGCTCTACATCGATGAGACCAAGCGCAGGCTTGGCGATCGCTTCACCCAACAACCTCCGCTCAGTTCGCAATAACCAACCTGATCTCCTGGTGGCACAGCATTTCAACTCCCCCTCCCATTCCGAATCCGACCTTGCTGTCCTGGGCCTCCTCCATAGCCAGACTGAGTCCCACCGCAAATTGGAGGAGCAGCACCTCATATTTCGCTTTGGTAGTTTACACCCCAGCGGTATGAACTTCGGCTTCTTCAATTTCAGGTAGTCCTTGCTTTCTCCCTCCTTCCCCTCCTCAGCTCTCCCACAGCCTACTGTCTCCACCTCTTCCTTTCCTTTTCCCGCCCCCCCCCACATCAGTCTGAAGAAGGGTCTCGACCCGAAACATCACCTACTCCTTGGCTCCATAGATGCTGCCTCATCCGCTGAGTTTCTCCAGCATTTTTGTCTACCACCGATTATAAATGAGTAGATTGACTAATTCAAGCACAATTTAAATTCAGCATGTAAAGGCTGTACAAACAAAAACAATCAAAGCAAGTCTGAGATTGAGCAAAGTAAGGAAATGTGCAATTACCTGTACGTTCGTGAAAATTCTTGTTGTTAAAAATTATGCATGTGCCAACATGTTGGAAGTTCATATTATATTTGATATCTAGAACTTCAGGATCTGCATCCACTTCATCAGCAAATCTTTTTCGGCTTCTGAACAAGAACACATGCACAAATGACAAGGTACGTCAACTAAGATACAACGCGTTTCAAAACAGCAAGGAAAATGTAAAAGTAGCCAATTCCCCTTGTGACTTTCATTGATAAAACATGCAGTGAAGGGAAGATTTTACTGAAACAAAGAAGATAAAAATGTATTTATACAGAAAGCATTTAATAATGTTGATCCTACCTTCAGTTCTAGCCCAGAAAACTCTGTGGATACATAATACTTAGCCAAGGTACCAATTCGTAATTCTAGACTACTAGATCTATTTCTTCCTTATCTGCTCCCTTTAGGCTCTTAACTCGTCGCATGAAAGTAATCCCGATTTCATGGAAAGGAATATATTTTCCTATGCAAAATACAAGTGCCGGAGGAATTCGGTGGATGAGGCAGCATCTCCCCAGATACTGCCTGGTCCACCGAGTTCCTCCAGCACTTTGTGTTTCGCTTAAGGTTCTAGCATTGGCAGTCTCACGTCTCATTATTATTTTCCTAACTATTCATTTTTACAGGTCGTGGGTTTGCTGGCAAGGCCTGTATTCGGATGAATAAGTGTTTTTCACAGGTCTGTATCCGGCTACTCAACGTAAAATTTCAAGTCCAATAGGTTTTGCTGGGCATGAATAGCATTATATAGCAGAACAGGATTTGGATTGACCTCCTGCTTCTTTACTCTTCCAATAATTGCATTTGTGGCATTAACAGCAACAATTTCCCATGATGGTCTGAGATCTATACAGAATCACACAACTTTCCTTTCATAAAATGTTCTAACTGCACTGAAATTATGCTGTCTGGCATTACATCAGTTTTTAACTAGTAGCTTCCTAGAGTCATACAGAATGGAAACAGGCCATTCGGCCCAACTCAACCATACCCAATAATGTGCCTCATCAAACTAGTCCCATTTACCAGTGTTTGGCCTTATTTCCCTAAACATTTCCTATTTATGCACCTGAACAAATGTCATTCAAATGTTATTGTACCCTCAGCCTCCTGCGATCCAAGGAATAAAGTCTTAACCTGCCTAAGCACTCCGTATAGGTCCTCGACTTTCGGCAACATCCTCGTAAATCTTTTCTGAATCATGTCCAACATAATAGCATATTTTCTACAGCAGGATGAACAGAACCGAATTCAATACTCGGTATAACTTCACCAACATCTTGTACAACTGGAACGTCCCAACTTCCATACTCAAATCCTTGACTGATGGAGGCCAACGTGCCTTCTTCGCCACTATCTAACTGTGACGCCACTTTCAGGGAAAGGAAAAGTTTTAGACAATAGACAATAGGTGCAGGAGTAGGCCATTTGGCCCTTTGAGCCAGCACCGCCATTCAATGTGATCATGGCTGATCATCCCCAATCAGTACCCTGTTCCTGCCTTCTTCCCATATCTTCTGACTCTGATATTTTTAAGAGCCCTATCTAGCTCTCTCTTGAAAGCATCCAGAGAACCCGCCTCCACCGCCCTCTGAGGCAGAGAATTCCACAGACTCACCACTCTCTGTGAGAAAAAGTGTTTCCTCGTCTCCGTTCTAAATGGCTTACTCCTTATTCTTAAACTGTGGCCCCTGGTTCTGGACTCCCCCAACATCGGGAACATGTTTCCTGCCTCTAGCGTGTCCAATCCCTTAACAACCAGAGCTTTGAAAGAGCAATGGATTAGAAATAGTTAGATTACATTTGGATTTAGCTAGTATTAACGATAGGTTGAATGGCCTTCTTCCACGACGTAATCTGAAATTCTGTAACATCTCAAAAAAATTCCATTAGCTGGCTATTCCCCAGATCTCCTGCAATGTTCCCATGACCGGCAAGATCACCTCCAATTTCTGTACGCATGATGACCTGGAGATTGGATTCAGTACATCTGACCTCAATCTGCCAATGAACTCAGCACAGTGGGAGAGCATAAATACATCAAGCTAAAGGACCATAGCTTTATACATAGCAAGACTCCATTTAGCTGAAAGGTGTCACCAAGAATGAGTAAATAATAATAATAATAATAATAGATTTTATTTATATAGCGCTTTTCAGGACTCAAAGTCGCTTTACAATTGAGAGTCAGGAATAAACAAAACAAAATAGAGCAGTAAGACAAGGGGAGGGGAACATGGGACTAAGGGTATGCAGAGGTGAAGAGATGGGTCTTGAGGCGGGACTGGAAGATGGTGAGGGACTCAGAATTTCGGACCGGTTGTGGGAGGGAATTCCAGAGCCTGGGAGCTGCCCTGGAGAAGACTCTGCCTCCAAAAGTGCAGAGGTTTGATTTCGGAGTGGAGAGGAGACCAGCTGATGTGGATCTGAGGGACCGTGAGGGTTGGTAGGGGGAGAGGAGGTCAATGAGATAAGGGGGGGGCCAGGTTGTTGAGGGCTTTGTAGGTGAGGACCAGGATTTTGTAGGTGATCCGGTGGGAAATGGGAAGCCAGTGAAGTTCTTTGAGAACTGGGGTGATGTGGTGCCAGGATTTGGTGTGGGTAAAGAACTTAGTGTTTTAAAGTTAAATTTATTTTAAGGAACATATTGTTAACAATATATTATTCACTCACTTTGGAGCTGCTTTCAAAGGCCTATGACAAAAGTGAGCTGCTAGCCATGAGAATGATTCCGGAGGGAGGCTGCTAGGAGTTGCCCCAGGACATGTCACTGCTCACGTAACAACTAAGGTCACATGGGGAATGACTTAATCAGTTTTGACATTAATAACTGAACAACAATCAATATAGCAGCATTGCAGATTGCAACATACTTGCTTGATCCACATAGCGCTTTCAGATAAGCATAGGTTTTTCTAATAGCAAAGCATTGAGGAAAAATGCTCTTATGTGGCCACAAAAACAGCACAGCTGCAGGAATTGAACAACCATTGGGGGCAAGCAACAAGCTAAAGCAAGTATAATCCAGGTCAATAATACATCTGGTAAATTCAGTCTCTTACATTGTATTTGTTTACACATTGTTCATGGCAAGTAACTGGTACATTAAATAAAGTTAATGTGTCTGCTGTCTACCGAAGGAAGATTAATTTTGGAGCCAGTCAGTATGAATTTTGAATATAGCCCCGTAATTCCCATGTAGACATGTATTTTAATCAATTTTACATCACATGTTGGCAAACATATTATTCAAGTTATCAGTTGAGTTTATTGCATGTGTACCCAGATACAGTGAAAAGCTTTTATTGTGTGCTATCTAGTCATATAAGGAGTATTACATAGAATTAACTTTAACGGTGGAAATAAAAAGCAAACCTAAAGCTGTTATTGTGAAAGAAGTTTGGGGCGGCAGTGGCCTTACAGCGCAAGACCTAGGTTCGATCCTGACTGCGGGTGCTATCTGTACGGAGATATTCTCCTTGTGATCGCGTTGGTTTGCACCAGGTGCTCCGGTTTCCTCCCACACTCCAAAGACGTACATGTTTGTAGGTTAATTGCCTTTGGTAAATTGTAAAATTGTCCCTCGTGTGTGTAAGTTAGTGTACGCGGTGATCGCCGGTCAGCGTGGACTTGGTGGGCCGAAGGGCATGAATCTTTAAAGTCTAACGTGAAAAACTGCATGGCACATTTTCAAAATAAATTCAGCTCACCCTTCCTTGATTGTGCTGGGCTTTGCATCAACATTGTCACCTCCAGACATTGTTCCCTCATCAGCCATGGCTTCTGCTAACAAAAAAAATTGCTGTTATTCATGTTCATTAGTGAGCATAGAACAGTACAACACAGGAACAGGCCTCTTGGAGCACAATGTCTGTGCTGAACATGATGCCACCACAAACTCTTAACTTGCTGCACATAATCCATATGCCTCCATTCCCTGCATATCCACGTGCCTATCCAAATATCTCTATTATATCGTGTTCCAAGCACTCACCATTGTGTGAAAAAAATCGCCCGGCATATCTCCTTTAAACTTTGCCCCCCTCACCTTAAAGCTATGCCCTCGTGTATTTGATACTTTCATCCTGGGGAAAAGGCTCCAGCTGTCCACCCTATCTATGCCTCTCATAATTGTATGCACTTTTATTTGGTCTCCCCTCAACCTCAAATCTGTCCAACCTCTCCCTGTAGGTAATACCCCTTAATCCAGGCATCATTCTGGTAAACTTTCTATGCACCCATTCCAAATCCTCCACTTCCTTCCAATAATGGAGCACCCAGAACTGTACGCAATACTCCAAATGCGGCCCAATCAAATCCTATAAAAAGCTGCATCAAGACTTCCGGACCCTGATACTCAAGGGACAGGAAGCAACACATGCAAGAACATCATAACCTATCAGTCCACCAAGGGTCCTGATCCAAAACATCACCTTCCCATGTTATCCCAAAATGCCTCCTGGCTCACTGAGTTGCCCCAGCAGTTTGTCCTTCTTTATAAACCATCATCTGCATTTCCTGGTTTCTACGTCATGCATTTCTGGCTGAGTGGTGTTAAATTACATGACTAATTCCCTCTGATGAAATTCCAAAGTAATTTGGATTCAAAATTGTATCTCAACACATTTTAAATGGCTAGAATATGAAATGCTTCTTAGGAATACAATTAAAACATTATATTTGTGTTTTAATTAAACTTGCATGGATCCCGCCAGTAAAGGGCCTGTCTCACTTGGGCGGCATTTGCGCGTCACGACGCACGCGTTGTGCCGCGCACGTGATGCGCATGGTGCGTGGTGACGTAGGCAGTGACCCGCGGTCGCACGCGGCACCCCAGGATTTCGGGATGCACAAAATCTTTGCGCGCCATCTGCGTGACGCGCAAATGACGCCCAAGTGGGACAGGACCTTTAGTTACCTACCACAGGTGTCAAACTTAGTTCTATAGTTGCCTGTTTCCCCCCCCGTTGTAGCCTTTCTAAAATAATGGCACATTAGTCACCCTCCAGCATTCCAGCATCTCACCCGTGGCTAATGATGACTGCGATGACTG
The DNA here is from genome assembly GCA_038087875.1 of Malacoraja senta. NCBI lineage: Eukaryota > Metazoa > Chordata > Chondrichthyes > Rajiformes > Rajidae > Malacoraja > Malacoraja senta. The sequence continues at coordinate 220,239,321 of CM075977.1, read as the reverse complement.
TCAATTTCAATACATCTATAATTTTTCAGCCTGGTTAGTCTGGCTGGTTAGCACGCAACAAAAGCTTTTCACTGTACCTCGGTACACGTGACAATAATCTAAACCGACAGAAACTTTTTGCATTTTAATGCCAAGCTCTCTTTCAACAAGCAAATTTACAACCCTTCCAAACTCTATTCTACTGACTCTGGCATATTCTCCTCCATCGTTATTCCTGTACTGGTAGCCATGTCTTAATGACAAAACCCTGCACACAAATTGCCTTTTTGATGCCTTCCACTATCTTGTCCTCCAAGTGGCTCCTGAAGACACAACGATGCACACATGCAATGTAACTAAATTCTGTGATAAAATGGTTTTAGTAAATTGAATTCAGCTTATTTGCAAAAAATTAAAGCATCAAACCTTGCGATTTAAATAGGCTTTACCTCACTCAGAAGATGACCTAATCTTAGTTTACTCAGGGCCACATGGGGAATGACTTCATCAGTTTTGACATTAATGACCGAATACCAATCAATATAGCAGCATTGCAGATTGCAATACACTTGCTTAAACATTGCAGTGCTTTCAGATATGCATACATTTTTCTAATGGAATGTCATCGATTCATAAATGGGGTCAGGCCCTTCAGCCCAACTTGCCCATGCCGACCAAGGTGCCCCATCTATGTTAGCCCATTTGCCCGCCATATTGCTCCAAGGGATTTGTATCCATGTACCCATCCAAATGCCTTTTAAATGTTTTTATAGTACCTGCCTTAACACCCAATCTGCCCATATGTCCAACACCCTGCGTGAAAGTGTTGCCCCTCAGGTTCCGATTAAATCTTTCCCCTCTCACCTGAAACCTGTGCTCTCTTGTTCATTCCCCTAGTCTGGGTAAAAGACTGTGCATTTACCCCATCTATTCCCATCATGATTTTATACTCCTCTATAATCACCCCTCACCCTCCTGTACTCTAAAGAATAAAGTCTTATGCAGCCCAATTTATCCCAACAACTGAAGCACTCTAGTCCTAGCAACATTGTCATAAATCTTCTGTGCAGTTAAATGATAAAATAGGTTAAATAAAATGAAGTCAGCTCAATTCCAAAACTTAAAGCATCAAACCTAGTAATCATATTGGAATAGCTTTACCTCATGCAAAAGACGACGTAATCTTACTTGGGGCCACATGGGCAACGTGTTCATCAGTTTTGACATTAATGACTGAACACAATCCAATTTAAGCAGCATCCCACAGATTGCAACATACTTGGTTAATCCACGTGATACTTTTAGATATGCATACATTTTTTTCTAATCACAATCCTTCCACATCAACATTTTACGAGATTATTTTATTCGGCTAGCATTACATTTTTTTTTAACTGCAAAGCGAGGACTAAGTATTTTGTATCTGTTTAGAACTATATATCCTTGTTCACAATCTCTGACTGTAGGATACCCATTTAACTGGCAATGGTAGTCACAAAATGCACACCAAATACAACAGGACTGGTCAAACCAAACATGGCTCAACTACCACAACCACAATAAGCTACCACCACCACAATAAACTCAACCACAAAAATGTAATACATAGATACATAGACAATAGGTGCAGGAGTAGGCCATTCGGCCCTTCAAGCCAGCACTGCCATTCAATGTGATCATGGCTGATCATCCACAATCAGTACCCCGTTCTTGCCTTCTCCCCATACCCCATGATTCCGCTAGCCACAAGAGCTCTATCTAACTCTCTTTTCAACGCATCCCATGAATCGCCCTTCACTGCCTTCTGAAGCAGAGAATTCCACAAATTCACAACTCTCTGGGTGAAAAAGTTTTTCCTCATCTCAGATCTAAATGGCCTACCCCTTATTCTTAAACTGTGGCCCCTGGTTCTGGACTCCCCCAACATCGGGAACATGTTTCCTACATGGTCCAATCCCTAAATAAGTCTATATGTCTCTATAACACCCCCTCTCATCCTTCTAAATTCCAGTGTATACAAGCCCAGTCGCTCCATTCTATCAACATATGACAGTCCTGGCATTCTGGGAATTAACCTCGTGAACCTACGATGCACTCCCGCAATAGCAAGACTCTCCTTGAAGGAGTCTAAAATTGCACACAATACTCCAGGTGTGGTCTCACTAGGGCCCTGTACAACTGCAAAAGGACCTCTTTGCTCCTATACTCAACTCTTGTTATGAAGGCCAACATGCCATTCACTTTCTTCACTGCCTGCTGTACCTGCATGCTTACTTTCAGTGACTGATGAACAAGGACCCCCCCAGATCTCATTGTACTTCCCTTTTTCCCACCTTGACACCATTCAGATAATAATCTGCCTTCCTGTTTTTGCCACCAAAGTGGATAACCTCACATTTATCCACTTTAAACTGCATCTGCCATGCATCTTCCAACTCACCCAACCTGTCCAAGTCACCCTGCATGCTTATAGCATCCCCCTCACAGTTCACACTGCCACCCAGCTTTGTGTCATCTGCAAATTTACTAATGTTACTTTTAACCCCTTCATCTAAATCATTGTGTATTATAAATAGCTGCGGTCCCAGCATAGAGCCTTGCGGTACCCCACTAGTCACTGCCTTCCATTCTGAAAGGGACCCGTTAACCACTACTCTTTGTTTCCTGTCTGCCAAACAATTTTCTGTCCATTTCAGTACCTTACCCTCAATACCATGTGCTCTAATTTTGCCCACTAATCTCCTATGTGGGACCTTATCAATTGCTTTCTGAAAGTCAAGGCACATTACATCCACTGGCTCTCCCTTGTCCATTTTCCTAGTTATATCCTCAAAAAATTCTAGAAGATTATTCAAGCATGATTTCCCCTTCGTAAATCCATGCTGACTCGGACCGATCCTGTTACTGCTATCTAAAAGTGCCGCTATTTCATCTTTTATGAATGACTCCAGTATCTTCCCCACCAGTGATGTTATGTTAACTGGTCTATAATTCCGTTTTCTCTCTCCCGCCTTTCTTAAAAAGTGGGATAACATTAGCTACCCTCCAATCCACAGGAACTGATCCCAAATCTGTAGAACATTGGAAAATGATCACCAATGCGTCCACGATTTCTAGAACCACTTCCTTAAGTACCATCAGGCCCCGGTGATTTATCAGCCTTCAGTCCCATCAGTCCACCCAACACCATTTCCTGCCTAATGTGAATTTCCTTCAGTTCCTCCTTCACCCTAGATCCTCTGGCCACTAGTACATCAGGGAGATTGTTTGTGTCTTCCTTAGTGAAGACAGATCCAAAGTACCTGTTCAACTCGTCTGCCGTTTCCTTGTTCCCCATAATAAATTCACCTGTTTCAGTCTTCAAGGGTCCAACTTTGATAGATTTAAAAAACATAAATGCTATAAGAGTCATATCCATGAGTTATTCCCCAATCTAATCACTACCCACATTCTGTCACAACATTTCCTCCATAACATTTGTTGCAATTCAATACTGAAATGACATTTTGTAAAATGACTCAACTTATAAATGTTTAAATTATGATGGTGGCTGTTAAAATGGTAATTGTTGCTTTAAGGTAGCTACCTTTAAGCAATGCCAACTGCTCTCTGATCTCTAATGTAATTTGTGGAAACTACCAGAATCATTCAGAAGGCGGCATGTTTCCTGAAGCTCTCTCGTCTAAGTCACTTTGTTTAGTATTTCACTAAGAACTCGGATAATACGCTGACCACAAGGTTTTCAAGAAAGAGTTAGATTTAGCTCTTAGGGCTAAAGGAATCAAGGGATACGGGGAAAAAGCAGGAACGGGGTATTGATTTTAGATGATCAGCCATGATCATATTGAATGGCGGCACTGGCTCGAATGGCCTACTCCTGCACCTATATTTCTATGTTGCAAGGGAACTTCACAAAAGTCCGCCAGTTTATATGAATGTGAACCCAAGTGAAGCAGCTATTCACTTGCATTTCTGCCACTTTAGTGTAGAGTACTCGGTGGTGATGTTGTGATCTCTTCTACAGTAGAAAAACAAATACACAAATTGGGTGAACAGTGGAAAAACAAATACACAAATCAGTCTGAAGAAGGGTCTCGACCCGAAACGGCGCTGTAGATTGGCTATTGCATTGGGTAATGTGGGCGCTTGACGGCAGTGTTAAGATCTCTGGGGTTGATGCAGATACGGCGCCTCGTGCTCACTCCTACAGTCGGTCCAGCTTCCCCACCACCAACCGTCGTTCCTACCGCGGTCTCCCCACGTTGTTTGCCGCCTGGCTCGCCTAATACGTCTCCCACCATGCCTGTCGGGTCACTGGTTGTTCCCCCACTCCCCTCCCCGGTCTTTTCTCCCGCGAAAGGTGAGGCGGTCTCGTACCGCACGAGGGCCGGACAGGTTTGTAGGCCACCCGTTAGATATGGCAATTTTGCATAACTTTGCTTGTATGTTCTTAACAATCCACTTATATCGCTTAGTGTTTCTTTATCTCTACAAGAAGAGATATAGATTGGCTATTGCATGCTAGCCAATTATAGTGTTTGTTAGTAGTAGCTCCGCGTAGTACGTGCTTTATAATATCAAGAGCTTGCCTACGCCAGCCTGTACATGTAGCAGCTCGGAGCTGTAACGTACTGCAGATCCTATGCTGCAAGTGATTTAATAAACATGTGTATCTTAACGTGTGTTCGGGTCACATAATTACAGGCGCCCATTCCTTTTCTCCAGAGATGCTGCCTGACCCGCTGAGTTAATCCAGCATTTTGGGTTTACCTTTGATTTTCAACCAGCATCTGCAGTTCTTTCTTACACACAGATCACCTACATTCAGTCCATATTTGTGACTATGTTCCCAGTCGTCACTATAATTCTATATGTAAGAAGGAACTGCAAATGCTGGTTTACACCAAAGATAGACACAATTCTGGAGTAACTCAACGGGGACAAGTAATGGGGGACATTTTGGGTCAAGACCCTTCTTCAGAGTCAGGGGAGAGGGAGTCTAGCAAAATGGAAGGGTGAGGTGTGAAAACAACTCTGAGGAAGGACATTATAGGCATAGAGGGAGTGCAGAGAAGGTTCACCAGACTGATTCCTGGGATGTCAGGACTTTCATATGAAGAAAGACTGGATAGACTTGGCTTATACTCGCTAGAATTTAGGAGATTGAGAGGGAATCTTATAGAAACGTACAAAATTCTTATGGGGTTGGACAGGCTAGATGCAGGAAGATTGTTCCCGATGTTGGGGAAGTCCAGGACAAGGGGTCACAGCTTAAGGATAAGGGGGAAATCCTTTAAGACTGAGATGAGGAAAAACTTGTTCACACAGAGTGGTGAATCTCTGGAACTCTCTGCCACAGAGGGTAGTTGAGGCATATTCATTGGCTATATTTAAGAGGGAGTTAGATGTGGCCCTTGTGGCTAAGGGGATCAGGGGGTATGGAGAGAAGGCAGGTACAGGATACTGAGTTGGATGATCAGCCATGATCATATTGAATGGCGGTGCAGGCTCGAAGGGCCGAATGGCCTACTCCTGCACCTATTTTCTATCTATCTATGTAACAACAGATCAAAGCCCCACCCACTCTATCTGCTGCTGTAAAGATCTGGTTATGCATGTTGCAGCCATTGGGACAATTTTGAAAGTAACAGCTTCAGGTTTTTTCGTTCCGCTCTAGAGCGGCTGTACACTTTCAGTTTCAATATTGAATTTATCAACATCAATTAACTAGTCTTTTCCTCCCCTCACCATGTGGCTACACATTTCCATTTTAATTTTTAATTCCCTGTCTCAAATGACCAGCGTTTAAAGTAATTGACCTGATAACAATTAACTGTTTTTGATTGCACTACCTGCTTTATTGTTTTATTGTGTATGTGTTGTATATTGTTTTAAGCTGCAACAATAAGATTTTCATTCCCGGTACATGACGATTAAAACACTCTTGACTCTACATAAAAAGCTGGAGTAACTCAGCATCTCTGAAGAAAAGGAATTGGTGACATTTTCTCCAGAGATGCAGCCTTTTTGTTTTGTTTTGGTCTGCAGTTTTTGTTTTGGTCTGCAGTTCCTTCCTACTTCACCACTTTCCCTCTGCACCTTTTTTGTACCTTCTCCGAAGAGTCCACCAGAATAGTGGGAAGTTGGACAATTTTATACTGGGAAATTTCTACATTTATTATCAAGCCAATTAACCTACACGTCTTTGGAATGCGAGAGGAAACCGAAGATCTCGGAGAAAACCATCAGCCATGATCATATTGAATGGCGGTGCAGGCTCGAAGGGCCGAATGGCCTACTCCTGCACCTATTTTCTATGTATCTATGTAAAACCCGTCACGGGGAGAACGTACAAACAAAACAGCGCCCGGAGCCGGAATCGAACCCGGGTCTCTGGCGCTGCATTTTGCTGGAAGGCAGCAACAACCACTGCGCCACAGTGACTCTTCCTCAGTGTTTCAGCACTGATGAAGGTCCTTGATCTCAACCAAAGATACTAGAGGAGCAGTGTTTAAGAAGGAACTGCAGATGCTGGAAAATCAAAAGGTACACAAAAATGTTGGAGAAACTCAGCGGGTGCAGCAGCATCTATGGAGCGAAGGAAATAGGCAACGTTTCGGGCCGAAACCCTTCTTCAGGCTGAAGGAGCATCTTTGTATCCTGTAGTATCTTTGATCTCAACCCTCAAAGATTAGCTCAACACTCCACACACTATAGTATACATTCATCATCACGGCTGTAACAAACACTGCAGATGCAGATGTAACAAACACTGTACGCAGCTGTCTGTTTGTCAGGCAGAGGATTGCGGATAAACACAAATAAGACATTTTACATAAGCGCGGGCGCGCCCCCGGGGTCACGGAGAGGGGACGGGGATCGCGGGGAAGGAGGGAGGGGAGGAGAGAAAGAGAGAGGGAGAGAGAGAGAGAGAGAGATCTCGGGCGCGCCCCCGGGGTCAAGGTCTAGGGGTTGGGGGTCGCGGGCGCGCGCCCCCGAGGTCAAGGTCGCGCCCCCGGGGGTTAAGGCGCGGGGATGGGAGGTCGCGGGCGCGAGCCCCCGGCGTCAAGGCGCGGGGATGGGAGAGAGGAATCGCGCCGAGGGTTGCGAGGGACGGCGGTCGCTCGCTAGTGACCGGGGGAGGGGAGGGAAGGGGTTCCGCGCCCGGGCTTCGGCGAGCACATGGTGCACCTTCGGGAGAGGCAAGTGCCTGCTCGCCCGGGGTGGGGGTGGGGGATGCCTCATGTTTACCTCAGTCCTCACTGAGCAGGAGGAGGCGGCCGCCACTCCGTCTCTCACGCTGTCGCCACCGGACTGTTCCCGCTCGAGCCCCGCCGGTGACGTCATCACCATCGTCGTCGTCGTCGTCGTCGTCGTCCTCGTCGTCAGTGCCCCTCCCCCATCCCGCTCCACAAACCCGGGCGGCGCGCACGCGCGATCTCACCTGGTCACCTGAAGCCGCCCGAGCTCCGCCCATCACGCCGCCATGTGACGTCACCAACTGCCCGCCTCCCGCGCGGTGTCACCCCTGGTTACCTGCTCCGGTGGGATGGGGGGGGGGAGGGGGCTCGAGCTCCGCCCTTGACGTCGTCCCTTTGTGACATCCCCCCCCGCCCACTCTGCTACTCAAAGACAGAGGGATGCCGTCCAGTCCAGCCGAGCGCGCGCAGGCGCAGTCCTCACCGCAGGTGTTGTAGTCCGGCCACCCACCCGCGGCCCGGGCAAGCCGGCGCCGTCAGCGCAGAGCGAGAACTACAACTCCCGACGTCCATCACCATCGACGCTGGCGCTTCGCGCCCAAGTTGAATTATTTTAGCTGGGTGGATCAGAATCGCAATGAGTTTAACTGAAATAAACTGGTGAGTATTGAAACATCGTTCAGCTGAAAAAAACACCTATGTCTTCGATGATTTATTAAAGCGTATAGTAACACATAATCAAGTGTTGAGATTTTCCCATTTTTATATTTTAATAATTTCAATTTATTTTAACATTTTTCGTCATATATTGACATTAATGTGAAAGCAGTGTCACTCATGCTTCATAACGCTCGCCTATATTTTCCATCTTTACTCATTTATGTACATTTTTGGAAGTATGTTTATAACTAAAGACATCCAGCATCGTCAAGGTCCCACACTACTCTGCACTCTAATTGCACTCCTGTCATTGGGAAGATGGTACAGGAATGAACTACATAGACTTGGGGGTATTGGTTTTTATCTTTTTGCACGATCAATGTTTGTGTTTGTTTTTTTGTGTGGTGTGGATACACACACACACCACACAAAAAAACATATATGTGTGTGTGTAGGAAAGAACTGCAGATGCTGGTTTAAATCGAAGGTAGACACAAAATATTGGAGCAACTCAGCGAGACGGGCAGCATCTCTGAAGAGAAACATAGAAAATAGATGCAGGAGGAGGCCATTCGGCCCTTCGAGCCAGCACCGCCATTCATTATGATCATGGCTGATCGTCCCCTATCAATAACCCGTGCCCGCCTTCTCCCCATATCCCTGACTCCACTAGCCCCTAGAACTCTATCTAACTCTCTCTTAAATCCATCCAGTGATTTGGCCTCCACTGCCCTCTGTGGCAGGGAATTCCATAAATTCACAACTCTCTGGGTGAAAAACCTTTTTCTCACCTCAGTCTTAAATGACCTCCCCTTTATTCTAAGACCATGGCCCCTGGTTCTGGACTCGCCCAACATTGGGAACATTTTTCCTGCATCTAGCTTGTCCAGTCCTTTTATAATTTTATATGTTTCTATAAGATTCCCCCTCATCCTTCTAAACTCCAGAAGGAATGGGTGACGTTTCGGAATTACTCCAGCATTTTGTGCCCATCTTCTATGTAAACCAGCATCTTCCTATACATTGTATGTTTATGTGTGTGTGTATATAAACTTCTTTCCTCATTTATAATATTGTTTCACAGTGTACTATGTTTACATATTCTATTGTGCTGCTAACAGATGTGCAGGGCAGTTTATTTTACTTTTACAGAAAGTGGCAGGTGTCTGGAGCACACCGCTAGGGATGGTGGTGGAGGCAGATGTGATAATGGTATTTAAGAGGCTTTTAGATAGGCACATGGGTCTGAAGGGAATAGAGAGATATGGATCACCTGCAGACAGAGGAGATTAATCTGGTGTCATGCATGGCATAGACATTAAGGGCTGAAGGGCCTATTCTTGTGTTGTACAGTTCTATGTTTAAAAGTCTGTTGTAGGGATTTGACATTTATTTTACTGCTTTTAAATTAACTTTTCCGTGAAACCTACTCACGCAAATTTAGTTTAAGACGCTTGTTGCACCAGCTACCTACCACCTCATCATTAAACGCTGACTCTCGGATAATGCTTCCCCTCCACCATCCAATCCACATCCCTTTAGGCCCCTGATTGAGGCTTAAACTCAAAACGGGTGTTTTCCCTCTCCTCGTATCACTTCATTTGTCCTTCTGATCCTCCTGACAAGTCGAGAGTCAAGAATGTTTTATTGTTAGATGTCCCGAAATAGAACAATAAAATTCTTACTTTCAGCAGCACAGCAGATATGTAAACATAGTACTCTATAAAACCCATAATAAATAAATTCAGAGGCAGACTAAAGATGGGTCTCGACCCGAAACATCACCTATTCCTTCGCTCCATAGATGCTGCCTCACCCGCTAAGTTTCTCCAGTTTTGTCTACCTTTGATTTTTCCAGCATCTGCAGTTCTTTCTTAAACAAATAAATTCAGTATACATACAGACATAGATACATACAATAGTCTGAGTCCGCGCCAACCAGCGATCCCCGCACCCCAACGCTATCCTACGCACACTAGGGACAATGTACAATTTTACCAAGTTGATGAACCTACAAATCTGTACGTCTTTGGAGTGTGGGAGGAAACCGGGGCACCCGGAGAAACCACACGCAGGTCATGGGTGAGAACGTACAAACTCCGTACAGAAAGCACACGTAGTCAGGATGGAAGCCGGATTCCTGGCGCTTGAAAGGCAGCAACTCTACCGCGCCACTGTGCAATAATAGTAAAGTAAAAAATAATGCCCCCCCAAGTCTATGTAGTTCCGAGCCTGTTTGGGAAGTTAATAACCTAATAGCTGTTGGGAAGTAGATGCTCCTGAACCTGATGTTACAGTTTTCAGGCTCCTATACCTTCTTCCCGATAGCAGGAGTGAAATGCGAGCGTGTCCAGGGTGGTGTTGGTCTCTGATGATGCTGGCTTCCTTTTTTGAGGCAGTGACTTGTAGATCTAGATCTACAGTGCGCTCCATAATGTTTGGGACAAAGACCCATCATTTATTTATTTGCTTCTGTACTCCACAATTTGAGATTTGTAATAGAAAATAAATCACATGTGGTTAAAGTGCACATTGTCAGATTTTAATAAAGGCCACTTTTCCAAAGTGATGGAAAGACTAGGTGCTGAGAGCTCTCTTATAACTGCATTAAGGAGGCAATTAAACACACCTGAGCAATTACAAACGTCTGTGAAGCCATGTGTCCCAAACATTATGGTGCCCTGAAATGGGGGGACAATGTAAAAATACAGCTGTAGTTTCTACATAGTGAAACCAAAATGTATAAAAATGGCCTTTAATAAAATCTGATAATGGTCACTTCAAACCACATGTGATTTCTTTCTATCACAAATCTCAAATTGTGGAGTACAGAGGCAAATAAATAAATGATGGGTCTTTGTCCCAAACATTATGGGAGGGTACTGTAGACCGTGGCTGTTCTTAGGCACCTACCTCTTAGTCTCTTGCCAACTGGCACCACCTTGGTGAGTGTGTTGATCCTAATCAGGCCTCTGGCTGTTGGCCATCATAGCTTCCTGAAGCTGACTCCAAGCTCACAGGTGATACTTTCAATAGCCTTTGTGTGCCCTCAAATTTCAAGGCCATTATATCCAATTGCAACCGATGAAACAAACAAATCACTGAACTAAGCAGATGAATCTGTAGAATGCCAACTCTGGAAAACAAACATCTGCTCCACCATGCTTCTGTTTGATTACATTGTGAGTAGTCAAGTGATTTATTGTCAAGGCAAGTGTATAGTGTTATTGTCATATGTACCAAAACAGAACAATGAAATTCTTACTTGGAACATTTATTGAGTACCATATATTGAAGCATTTTGGTTCTGGATGCAGTGACTTCAACATTTATAAGTGAAAGGCCTGGATAGAGTGAATGTTGAGAGGATATTTCCACTCGTGGGAGAGTCTCGGACCAGAGGGCACAACCTCAGAATAATAGGACGGACTTTTAGGAAGGAGATGGGGAGGAATTTCTTAGACAGAGGGTGGTGAATCTGGAATTTATTGCCACAGAAGGCTGTGGTGGCCAAGTCAATGGATATTTTTAAGGCAGAGATTGATAGATTCTTGATTAGTACGGGTGTCAGAGGTTATGGGGAGAAAACAGGAAAATGGGGTTGAGAGAGAGAGATATGTCAGCCATGACTTGATATATGTTCTTCACTTAAAAACATGTTTATAAATGTGAAGTTAAGCAAGTGCATAATATGGAAGGGGGTAAATTCTGTTGAAAAACTAGAAACCGGATACAGGGGAATCTAACATTACGCTAATATAGAGAAATTTAACTTTATGCAAATCCTCCCAGACACTTAGTAGTCAAAGCAGTCTTGAACCACATTCTACCTCATTGGTGACCCCTGGACTATCTTTGATCGGACTTAATTGCCTTTATCTTGCCCGTATGTATCTATACACTGTAAATGGATCGATTGTAATCATGTATTGTCTTTCCGCTGACTGGTTAGCACGTAACGGCGCATTTGGATAGCAGTAAAAGGATTGGTCCAAGTCAGCATGGATTCAAGAAGGGGAAATCTTGCTTGACTAATCTTCTGGAATTTCTTGAGGATGTGAAAGTAAAATGGATGAAGGAGAGCCAGTGGATGTAGTGTTTCTGGACTTTCAGAAAGCCTTTGATAAGGTCCCACACAGGAGATTAGTGGGCAAAATTAGAGCATGTGGTATTGGGGGTAGGGTATTGACATGGATAGAGAATTGGTTGCCAGGCAGGAAACAAAGAGCAGGAATAAATGGGTCACTGTCAGAATGGCAGGCAGTGGCGAGTGGAGTGCTGCAAGGCTCGGTGCTGAGGCCGCAACTATTTACAATATGATTTAGATGATGGAATTAAAAGTAACACTAACAAATTTGCAGATGACACAAAGCTGGGTGGCAGTGTGAACTGTGAAGAGGAAGCTAGGAGGTTGCAGGGTGACTTGGACAGGTGAGTGAGTGGGCGGATGCATGGCAGATGCAGTATAATGTAGATAAATGTGAGGTTATCAACTTTGGCGGCAAGAACAAGGAAGCAGATTGTTATCTCCATGGTGTCAGATTAAGAAAAAGGGAAGTGTAACAAGACTTGGGTTTCCTTATATACCAGTTACCGAACATAAACATGCAGGTACAGCTGGTAGTGAAGAAAGCTAATGGCATGTTGGCTTTCATAATGAGAGGTTTGAGTATAGGAGTGAAGAGGTCCTTCTGTAGTTGTACAGGGCCCTGGTGAGACCACATCTGGAGTATTGTGTGCAGTTTTGGTCTCCTAATTTGAGGTTAATCCCCGGGATGGCAGGTCTGTCATATGAGGAAAGATTGGAAAGACTGGGCTTGTATTCACTGGAATTTAGAAGGATGAGAGGGGATCTTATAGAAACATATAAAATTACTAGACTAAGTGGCACCCGTTGGGTCCCATGTTCACACGGGAGGGCTGGTCCCCTGACGCAATATTCCACCTCTCCACCAATTCCAATATTGGTGGGTGGGGGGGGGGGGCTTTCTGGAGCGCTGGTATGGGTGTTGTTGGCTGCAGGGACTACTGGGTCTCCAGAGGGCTAGTATGGACATTGTGGGCCAAATAGATTCTTGGGGTGGCAGCTCAGTCCCTCACGCCTGATGTGCTGGCAGCTCACTCACAGCTGGTGGGCTGGCAGTTGACTCACGGCTATTCCTTGAAATTCCATTTCAAGCAGAGTGCAAGGCCACAAATTCAAATCCATTTTCCTACCATTTCAAGCAGGGTGCAAGGCCACAAATTCAAGTGCAGTTTCCTACCTCTTCGAGCAGGGTGCAAGGCCACAAAATTCAAGTGCAGTTTCATACCACTTCAAGCAGGGTGCAAGGCCACCAAATTCAGGTTCAGTTTCTACCACTTCAAGCAGGGTGCAAGGCCACCAAATTCAAATGTAGTTTCATACCATTTCATGCAGGGTGCAACGACACCACATTCAAATGTAGTTTCATACCATTTCATGCAGGGTGCAAGGCCACCACATTCAAATGCAGTTTCATACTATTTCAAGCAGGGTGAAACCACCATAAAACCACACAAAACACCACACTCACAGTTCAGTAGACATTCAGTGTGTTCAGTTGATTCACAGCTCAGACAGAGTCGTGACCTCTCCCTCCCCCATCATGCAGAGACTGAGCCACACCCACACTTCTGGGTTTTATAATCCCTCCCCCTCCCACCGGAAAAGGTGTGGCCATGGCATGATTGACAGGAGAGAGATTCTCATATTTTAAAAAACTAATAAATCTTTTGTTTTTCATTGATGGGAAGAATCCTCTGCACCTAATGAGTGGAGGGGAACTGAGTAAGATGGCCAAAAATCACAGCCGTAAGTGGTAGCGTTTTATCTAAAATCAATATAGTGCAAACAGGAAGTTGTCAAGTTTAGACAAACAACCATTTGCAGGCAGTGCCTTTTCACTTCAACCCAACCCCCCCCAAACAACCATTTGCAGGCAGTGCCTTTTCACTTCAACCCAACCCCCCCCCAAACTACCATTTGCAGGCAGTGCCTTTTCACTTCAACTCAACCCCCCAAACAACCATTTGCAGGCAGTGCCTTTTCACTTCAACCCAAACCCCCCAAACCACCCATTTGCAAGCAGTGCGTTTTCACTTCAACCCAAACCCCCCAAACAACCATTTGCAGTGCATTTTTACTTTAAACCAACCATATTTTCATTTCAAACCACATTAAGGGCACTCACAGTTGAGTAGACATGTGTTCAGTGTTATTCAGAGAGACGTGACCCTCTGGCTTCCTCCATCTTGCAGAGACTGAGTGAGGCACACCACTTCATGGTTTTATAGTCCCTCCCCCTCCCTCGAGCAGGGGCAGCAGAGAGAATGGCAAATTTTTAAAAAACATTAATATCTCTCTGATTTTTCATCGATGGGAAAAATTCTCTGGTCCAGGAAGGCGGAGGGGGGCTCTGAGCGAGGTGGACAAAAATGACGGCCGTAGGTGGCGGCGTTCTCTCGGAAATCACCAGCACAGTGAGCCAAAAGCGGTCAAGATCAGACTTTTAGTAATATAGATAGATAGATAGATAGATAGATAGATAGATAGATAAAAGGACTAGACGAGCTAGATGCAGGAAAAATGTTCCCAATGTTCGGGGAGTCCAGAACCAGGAGCCACAGTCTAAGAATAAAGGGGGGGGCCATTTTAAACTGAGATGAGAAAAAACTTTTTCACCCAGAGAGTTGTGGAATTCTCTGCCACAGAAGGCAGTAGAGGCCAATTCACTGGATACATTTAAAAGAGAGTTAGATAGAGCTCTAGGGACTGTCAGAATCAAGGATATGGGGGGAGAAGGCAGGCACGGGTTACTGATTGTGGATGATCAGCCATTATCACAATGAATGGCGGTGCTGACTCGAAGGGCCTCCTCCTGCACCTGCTTTCTATGTTCCTATGACATTATACCCTTTTACTTTCCATTGGCGAAACGAGCTTTCAAGCTTTTGTATTTTCTGCTCAAAGGAAGAGGGGGGGAAAGAGGAATGACCGGGGTGAAAAAAGTCCTTGATTATGTTGTTTGTGTTCCAAGCAGCATGAAGTACAGATGGAGTCGATGGTGGAGAGGCTAGTATGTGTGATGGACTGGGCTAGTTGGGCTGCAAGGGCCTGTTTCCGCACAGCATGACTCTATACTTCTCTCTTTATTTTCTTCTATGTCCATATTTTCATTTCAATCTGATTTTGGAATTTGGTACTTTGTATATGAGGAGTTAGCAACAGGAGTAAGCTATCTTTTATGTTTAAGAAGGAACTGCGGATGCTGGAAAATCGAAGGTAGACAAAAATGCTGGAGAAACTCAGCGGGTGAGGCAGCATCTGAGGAGCAAAGGAAATAGGCAACGTTTCGGGCCGAATCCCTCCTTCGCTCCATCGATGCTGCCTCACCCGCTGAGTTTCTCAAGCTATCTTTTATACTCTGTTTCATACGTTTGTGAAATACTTAAAAGGGGTTTGTCTGGGTAATTAATTATTATGTTTCATGAATGTTATGTTGACAAAGTATGGAGCTGGGAAAAGAGAACAAAGGGACAATGGTTATGATGTCCTTTCTAATTTCTTGAATTGTAAGAATAACTGACTTGATTATCTTTACTCTTCTCAGACTATGAAGAAGAACTGGCAGGAAAGGTTCAAAGATGTTGAAAGTTTAGCAGGCAACTATCAAAAGCACCCCATCAATCTGGCTTACAAACCTAAACTATCAAAACCATGGCAACCATCGTCGATTTGGAAGTTATTCTATCGCCAGAATCAAGCCTTTAATTTTTCAAAGAGCTGCAAGCCGGTAAAATTAAAAAAATCTATATCAATGTCTTAAAGAAATGTGAATTGTTGCATTGTGAATAACAATGGATTTTCAGGAAGGAAATTGGTATTTGGAGCGCTGTTGTGGTTTATGGGTAATTCATTAAATGTTTTAAATAGTTATGCTGGATTTGGAGATTTAAAACAAAACAAATAAATTGAGATATAAAATAATCAGTTAAAGCTTGGATATTAAATATTGAAGCAACTTCATCTGCCTTGTTTCTATAGTCTGTATCACTTTAATTTCTTTTTCTGAAGTTCAGTATTGTGGAAAACATAATCAGACGTCACATCCCAACTGCCCGTTTCCTCATAGGAAACAGACATAAATATTGACATGAATTTCACCACACAACGGTTTCCACATTGCAAACAAGAATATGCTCAGTCCAGCACACAGAGCAGCCTCTCCACCACCGACTCCATCCATACTTCATTGCTGCCTTGGAACACAACCAACATAATCAAGGACCTTTTCACCCCAGTCATTCTCTCTTTCCCCCCCTCTCTCATTGGGCAGAAGATGCAAAACCTTGAAAGCACATACCACCTAATTCAGGATAGTTTATTCCCCTCTGTAATCAGGCTTCTGAACAGTTCCCCCATAAGTTAGGATGTAATATTGATTCTCCATCCCACTTCAGTGTGGACCTTCTGCTTTTTCTCTGTGCAGCACAAGGGACAGGCCCTTTGGCCCGCGATGTCTCTGCGAACATGATGCCAAATTAAACTAATCCATTCTGAACGCATATCCATATCCCTCCATTTCTTGCATATTCATCTGCCTATGTGAATATCTCTTAAATACTGCTGTTGTATCTTCTTCCACCACCACCCCTGGCAGCATGCCCTAGGCACCCACCATACTCTCTGTGTGTGGAGGGGGGGAAGCACTTGCCCAGCACCCGAAAGTTATGCCCTCTAATATTTGACATTTCTACCCTAGAACAAATATTCTGGCTATCTATCTATACTTCTGACAACTCTATAAACTTCTAAGACCTTTATAAGATTACCCCTCAGCCTCTGGGGCTCCAAGAATAAAGTCCGAATGTGCCCATCCTCTCCTTATACCTGAGGAGAAATATTTTCACATAGTCTGGTAGGTATATGGAATATGCTGCCCTGAGGACATAGTTATTTTTTTTTTAGTTTAAAAAAATATATATATATTATTAGAATGTACGTTACATTACAACCACATACATTAGTACTCGTCACTTATATCTTCTTACAATTAATGTACTCCGTTTGTTTTTTACACTAGTAAAGGAAAGGATGAGATTGAAAGAAAGAAGAAAGTGAAGGAAAAAGTGGAGAGTGTAGAAAATGTGACAACAAGAAAGAACGAAGACCCTATAAGAACAAAATTAAAAACAAAAGAAAAAGAGTTAAGAAATAGACCCTAGAAAAGAAGGAGAAAGAGAAAGAGGAAAAAGAGAGAAACAAATAGTTTTTATGAGCATTACGCAAATGGGACATACCAACTCTCCAACTATCATCCCCCATTACCTGACCCTCAATTTTTTTTAAGGTACTTTGCACCCTATATTTTGTAATAATTCTATAAATGCAGACCACGTCAGGTGGAAGTGATCTGGTTTACCTGCCAGGAGGAGTCTTATCTCTTCTAGGTGTAATGTTTCGAACATATTTGAAATCCACATGTTTATAGTTGGTATTGGAGCCTTCTTCCAAAATTTTAGGATTAGCTTTTTTCTAGTTATTAATCCATAGTCTATTAGTTTCTTTTGAAACACATTTAGTTCTGGACCATCTTCCGTTATTGCCTGAGGACATAGTTGAGGCAGCTACAATAACATCATTTAAAAGTTGTTTGGATAGGAAAGGTTTAGAGGGATATGGGCCAAACACTGGCAAGTGGGACTAGTTTAGATTGGGCGTCTTGGACAGCATGGACGAATTCAGCCAAAGTTGTGACTGTATTTCTGAGGGTCCATGAGGGAGGAGCAGAAGGAATCACTATTAGTAAAGCAGATAGTGCTCAGGAATGAATGGACTAAAGGCCAACAAATTCCAAGATCCAGGGTAGGGGCACCAAGAACCAGGGAACTGAGGCTTAAGGTGAGGGGGGAAATAATTTAATAGGAATCTGAGGGGCAACTTTTTCACACAGAAGGTGGTGGGTATATGGAACGAGCTATCATGTTGAGGCAGTTGAGAGCGGTACCAAACTACATTTAAAATACATTTCGACAGATACGTGGATAGGAGAGGTTTAGAAGGATATGGACCAAACACTGGCATGTGGGACTAATGTAGATGGGGCATCTTTGTCAGCATGAAAAAGTCGGGCCGGAGGGCCTGCTGTCATGCTGTATGATTCTATGACTAATCTACATCCCAAAATAGTTGGCCAAGAATAGTGCATACAATCGTGGTCTACTTTCAAAATTCAGTGCATACATTGAAGGCCTCCACAGCCTTCTGTGGAAGATTTAGACTGAGTGGACAAACAAGATATAGAGAATGAGAATAAATCTGTTATTTATGTTGGGTGGTAGACAGTGACTAGAGGATTTTGGACTTGAGATACAGCATAGAAACAAGCCCTACAGCCCACTGAAACCGTGCTGACCAGCGATCACCCCGTACATTATCACTATCTTACACACACTAGGGACAATTTACAGCTTTACCAAGCAATTAACCTACAAACTTGTACCCTGTTGGAATGTGAGAGGAAACCGGAGCACCTGGAGAAAACCCACATGGTCGCAGGGAGAATGTACAAACTCGTACAAACCCATCGTCAGTATTGAACCCGGCGATGTAAGGCAGCGACTCTACTGCTGCGCCACCGTGCCGCTGAATTACTCAGCACTTTGTGTTTCACGAAAGATTCCAGCATCGGCGGTTTCTTGTCTATTGTATAAGGAAGAGGGGAGGAGGAGTGGGGGCTGTAGAGAGGAGACAGAGGCAGCTGGGTGTAAGCAGACTAAGGAAAGAAAAAAGGGGGAGCCAGGTAGGAGGGGGGAGGGTGAAGGTGGAGACATTATTTTCAGAATGGTAATAGATTGGAATAGGTATGGGTAAACAAAACGTGAGTGTCCTTGTACATCAGATGATGAAAGCAGGTGTTTCAAATGAAACAACAGGAGCATTAAAAGGGGATTACATCACCCCATGCATGACAGACACGGAAATCACAGCAGTGGCACAAGGATGACTCATTCTGTTTTGCATTTCAACTCCGATGTGAAACAACCTGGAAAACGTCTTTGTCTCATTTAAATGAGGACAATTTTCAAATGCGCAATGTGGAAAAAAGCAGTGTTATATAATAGAATTTCAGTTTCCTCCACGTCCCGAAGATGTGCAGGTTTGTAGGTTAATTGACGTCTGGTAAAATTGCCCCCAGTGTGTAGGGAGTGGATGAGAAAGTGGGATAAATAGTTTAGTTTAGAGATACAGCGATGAAACAGGCCCTTCGGCCCACTGAGTCCACGCCAACTAGCGATCCCTGTACATTGGCACTGTCCTATAATTCTTGCCATAGAGGGAGTACAGAGAAGGTTCACCAGACTGATTCCTGGGATGCCAGGGACTTTCATATGAAGAAAGACTGGATAGACTCGGCTTGTAATCGCTGGAATTTAGAAGATTGACAGGGGATCTTATAGAAACTTACAAAATTCTTAAGGGGTTGGACAGGCTAGATGCAGGAAGATTGTTCCCGATGTTGGGGAAGTCCAGAACAAGGGGTCACAGTTTAAGGATAAGGGGGAATCTTTTAGGACTGAGATGAGGAAAACATTTTTCACACAGAGAGTGGTGAATCTGTGGAATTCTCTGCCACAGAAGGTAGTTGAGGCCAGTTCATTAGCTATATTTAAGAGGGAGTTAGATGTGGCCCTTGTGGCTAAAGGGATCAGGGGGGTATGGAGAGAAAGCAGGTACAGGATACTGAGTTGGATGATCAGCCATGATCATATTGAATGGCGGTGCAGGCTCGGGGCCCGAATGGCCTACTCCTGCACCTATTTTTCTATGTTTCTATACACGAGGGAGATTTTACAATCTTTACTGAAGCCAATTACCTACAAACCTGTACGCTTTTGGAGTGTGGGAGGAAGCCGGAGCACCTGGGGAAACGTACAAGTGGGGAGAACGTACAAACTCCATACAGACAGCACCCCGTAGTCAGGATCAAACCCAGGTCTCTGGCGCTGTAAGGCAGCAACTCCACCGCTGCACCACCGTGCCGCCCCAAACATAGAACATAGATCTAGAGTTTGGGTTTGAGTATAGTTTTATTGTCATGTGTACCCAGGTACAGTGAAAAGCTTTTGGTGCTGAAGGGGCCTGTTTTCATGCTCTATCATAACCAAGTCATATATTCCAAAAGATAATTTGTATAATCATGCAGTGTGAAAACACGCCCTTCGGCCCAACGTGACCACACCGTTCAACCGTGCTCCATCCACACTAGTCCTGCCTGCCTGTGTTTTGGCCCATATCTCTCCAATCCTATCCTATCCCCTACAACTCTCACCAACTTCTACAGATGCCACCATAGAAAGCATTTTATCAGGATGCATCACAGCTTGGTTTGGGAACAGCTCCATCCAAGATTGCAAGAAATTGCAGTGAATTGTGGACACAGCCCAGGCTATCACACAAACCAACCTCCCTTCCATTGACTTCCATTTATACCTCACGCTGCCTCGGCAAGGCCAGCAGCATAATCAAGGACGAGTCGCACCCCTGGCCACTCCCTCTTCTCCCCTCTCCCATCAGGCAAACAGTGTAGAAGTGTGGAAACGCACACCTCCAGATTCAGGGGACAGTTTCTTCCCAGCTGTTATCAGGCAACTGAATCATCTTACCACAACCAGAGAGCAGTGCTGAACTACTATCTACCTCTTTGATGACTCTCGGACTATCCTTGATCGGACTTTGCTGGTTTTATCTCGCACTAAACGTTATTCCCTTATCATGTATCTATACTCCTGTAAATGGATCGATTATAATCGTGTATTGTTTTTCCGCTGACTGGATAGCATGCAACAAAAAGCTTTTCACTGTACCTCTGTGCACGTGACAATAAACTAAACTGAAACTATCCATGTACCTGTCTAAATGTTTCTTAAACGTTGCGATAGTCCCTGCCTCAACTACCTCTCCAACAGCTTGGTCTATACACCCACCCCACCCTTTGTGTAAGTGAAGTTGCCCCTCAGGTTCCTATTAATTCTTTCTCCCACTCACCTCAAACCTAGGTCCTTTGGTTCTCGATTCCGCTACTTTGAGCATTTGCCAGATCTAGTCATCTCATGATCTTTTCCTCCCTTCTATAACTGCAGCCAA
Organism: Malacoraja senta; assembly: GCA_038087875.1. Lineage (NCBI taxonomy): Eukaryota > Metazoa > Chordata > Chondrichthyes > Rajiformes > Rajidae > Malacoraja > Malacoraja senta. The sequence continues at coordinate 220,218,315 of CM075977.1, read as the reverse complement.
AACATAACCAGGCCTTTCAGCCTGTATGAAATATCAACAAACTGAAGGAGAAAGGAATGATGGAACGATAATCTTTGCATTTTAAAATATATTTCATTAAAGGATGTCCATGTGTTTGCTTTGGAGAAAGAAAATAAAAAGGATGCTCGACTGGGACAGCGAATTTTCCTTGTTACAACGTACGCCGAGCTGTGGTTTTATTATAGGTGAGTGACCATATCGTGTGAAAAAGACCTGCCAGAGGTTGTTTCAGGAAGTGTTTCATCAACACGTGAAGCTAGGTATTGATTGTGCAATATTATTAAGTGGCTCTCATTCAGGGGCAAGAGATTTGACAGCACTTCGGCCTGTACTCCTTGGAGTTTGAAAGGATGAGGGGGGGACCTCATTGAAATTTACTGAATAGTGAAAAGGCCTGGATAGAGTGCAGAGAGGATGTTTCCACTAGTGGGAGAGTCTCAGACCAGAGGTCATAGGCTCAGAATTAAAGGATGCTCCTTTAGGAAGGAGAAGAGGAGGAATTTCTTTAGTCAGAAGGTAGTGAATCTGTGGAATTCATTGCCACAGAAGGCTTGGAGGCAAGTCAATGGATATTTTATAGGCAGAGATAGATTCTTGATTAGTATGGGTGTTGGGGTTATGGGGAGAAGGCAGGAGAATAGGGTTAAGACGGAGAGATAGGTCAGTCATGAAGACATGGCGGAGTGGGATTTGATGGGCAGAATGGCCTAATTCTGCTCTTATCCACTTATCAATTATGAATTCCAGAGTTTACCACCCGTTTGCCAATCAATCCCTTCCTTCACCTGTATCCACCTATCACTTGCCAAGCTATGTCCTGTCTCCACCTCTCTTCCAGCTTTCTCCCCCCCTACTACAAACCAGTCCGAAGAAGGGTCCCGGACCCGTAACATCGCCCTGTCTATTCCACCACAGATGCTGGCCGACTCATTGAGTTACTCCAACACTTTGTGGTTTGATCAAATTTCTACTGACCTCTGATTTAAATGCTTGACCCCATATTTTGGTTTAGGTGTACGATTGTCACCGAGGTACAGGACGGCATAGGAATAAGGTTATGTCATCTATTTCCTTGGACTTTGAATATATACTTCTTGATTGTTGCTCATTATTTTATGATCACCACTGCCCTGATCAGGGGTTCCCAACCTTTTTCAATCCCCGTTCACCCCTGACAACTTTAATAGCGTATAACAATCTTATTTCACTTATTTATGAACAACTAATGATGAACAGATATACTGGTATACCAGAACCAAACACAGTCAGTCAATGAGAAAAAAAATGTACAAATCCAGAGAATCAACAAAGTTACCCCCTGGGTAGGTGAAATTTAACCCCCTGGGGGTAAATTTACCCCCAGGTTGGGAACCCTTGGCCTAGATGTTACCTATATTTTATTTACATTATAGTTCTTTCTTTCCCTGACAGCAGGTCCAGCAGTGAGCCACCCCTTGTTTGACTTCTTAGATTGTGTGTCATAAAATAATTCCTTGTGCATTGTAGGAATTCTACTAATTTATCCATGTTAGCTGTGAAAAAGTATTGGAATTAGTGGATAAAGCTGCTGGCTTTACCTTGCACTAAACGCTATTCACTTATCAGGTATCTGTACACTGAGAATGGTTCGATTATAATCAGGTGTTGTCTTTTTCCTGGCTGGTTAGCATGCAACAAAACCTTTCACTGCACCTGTACACGTGACAGTAAACTAAACTGAACTGAACTTAAGGTGCTGAAATGCAGAATAACGAGCAGTTTTGTGTAATTGAATAGCAATCAACTATCGGAGAAAGGAGATAGTGAATAACTGAATAAGTAATGTCTTTGATCATGTTCGCTACCATGTTGAAATATTTATACTTTATTTAAAAAAATGTAGAATAACTGAGTAAGAAATTCAATGACTGAATTAAAAGTAGGATGCTTTTGATTATTCTATTTGTATGGAATAATTTCTGTTTGCAGTGAACTAAAAGGTAGACAATAGTTATGTAGAAACGTTACAAAGGATATTGATGGTTAGCATGTATAGTTAAACTGATTGATTAAAAGAGACAGCATGGAATAGACAATAGGTGCAGGAGTCGGCCATTTGGCCCTTCGAGCCAGCACCGCCATTCAATGTGATCATGGCTGATCATCCCCAATCAGTACCCCATTCCTGCCTTCTCCCCATATCCCCTGACTCCGCTATTTTTAAGAGCCCTATCAAGCTCTCTCTTGAAAGCATCCAGAGAACCGGCCTCCACCGCCCTCTGAGGCAGAGAATTCCACAGACTCACCACTCTCTGTGAGAAAAAGTGTTTCCTCGTCTCCGTTCTAAATGGCTTACTCCTTATTCTTAAACTGTGGCCCCTGGTTCTGGACTCCCCCAACATCGGGAACATGTTTCCTGCCTCTAGCAAGTCCAAGCCCTTAACAATCTTATATGTTTCAATGAGATCCCCTCTCATCCTTTTAAACTCCAGAGTGTACAAGCCCAGCTGCTCCATTCTCTCAGAATCAGGCACATTGGCCCACCGAGTCCATGCCGACATTTGAGCACCCGTTCAGATGTTCTATGTTATCCCACTTTCTCTTCCACTCCCTACATACAAGGGCCAATTTGCAAAGTTCAATTAACCTACAATCCGCGCGTCTTTGAGACGGAGAAAAGCAGGACATCCGAAGGAAACCCTGTCACAGGGTGGCACGGTGGCACAGCGATAGGGTTGCTGCCTTACAACGACAGAGACCCGTGTTTGATCCTTACTACGGGCGCTGTTCGTACATTCTCCCTGATGGTGTGGGTTTTATCCAGTCTTCTCCCACACTCCAAAGACGTACACGTATGCAGGTTTATTGGCTTCTGTAAATTGTCCCTAGCGTGTAGGATAGTGCTAGTGTACGGGTTGATTGCTGGCTGGTGCGGACACGGTGGGCCGAAGTTTCCACACTGTATCTCAAAAGTAAAGTCTAAAGTCACAGCGAGAACATGTAAACTGCACACAGACAGTACCTGAGGTCAGGATCGAATCCGGGACTCCGGCACTGTGAGGCAGTGGCTCTACCAGCTATGCCACTATGCCGCCCAATAATCTGATAAACCAGCATCCTTGGGACTTAGCTGGCCCTGCTCTGATGGAATTTTGGACCATTGGCTGTTGTTGATGTTAATACCCAATATGCTTCTATTTCTCTTTTAACATGTTACACAGTAATGTAACAATTTTCCAATGAACCGGGTATTTAAAGGCAGCAGGAAATTGAACCCAGTTAGTATTGGCTTGCAAGTTTCAACTTGCAGATCTTAACTCTGGTCACCAACCTACCCATGTCCCTGACCCCTGGAGTTCCTGCCTCCACCTCTCCTTTTCAGCTTTCTTCCCCCACCGCCCACCACTCCAATCAGTCTGAAGAAGGGTCCAGACCTGTAATGCCACCTATCCTCCAGAGATGCTGCCTTACCCGCTGAGTTACTCCAGCACTTTGCTTTCAATGCAAGCTGCCAGCATCTGCAGTTTCTGGTATCTCCCTGCAGTTCCTAACCCAGGCTCTGGTTGCACACATAATCTATAGTCGCAGCTCCCCCTGCATGCCTGACCCATATTCTGGATACTCTGACCATCAGTAGGAGAGTCTAGGACCAGAGGCATAAAAGGACCTACCTTATGAGATGAGAAGGAATTTGGTCTGAGGATGGTGAATCTGTGGAATTCATTGTCACAGAAGGCAGTGGAGGCCAAGTTAATGGATATTTTTAAGTTGGAGATTGACAAATTCTTGACTAGTCAAGATGTCAGAGGTTATGGGGAGGGCAGGAGAGTGGGGTTGAGAGGGAAAGATAGATCACCCATGATTGAATGGTGAGTAGACTTGATGGGCATAATGGTTTAATTCTGCTCCTAGAACTTATGAATCAGTAAGAATCATAATCAGGATCGCACTTTATTCGCCAGGTATATTTTGCAACATATGAGGAATTTCATTGGCCAGGTCAGTCATACAATTAAAAGCAACAGATCACTCAAAAACACATTTTAACGTGAACATCCACCACAGTGACTCCTACACATTCCTCACTGTGATGGAAGGTGAAATAAAGTTCAAGTCCCTTCCTTTAGTTCTTCCTCGGTTGGGGGCCTCGAGCAGATGCCGAGTCACTGGGTATCGTGGTTTACAGTAATCTAATGTTTGTACTGAACTCTAGATATAGCTACAACCCATACATTCTACTGGGGGTCTCATTTCCCAATTAGTTTTGCCCAGAGAGGGGGGAATCAAGAACAATAGACAATAGGTGCAGAAGTAGGCCCTTCGAGCCAGCACCGCCATTCAATGTGATCATGGCTGATCATCCACCACCAGTATCCCGTTCCTGCCTTCTCCCCATACCCCTTGACCAGAGGACAAAATTCATTGGATAGATACATGAACAAGGGAATAACGATTCGTGCAAGGTAAAGCAGTAGCTTTATCCACTAATTCCAATAGTGAGAGGGGAAATAATTTGTCCAAAGGTGAGAGGGGAACGATTTACTAGGAGCCTGAGGGGCAACTTTTGACACAGAGGGTGGTGGGTGTATGGAACGAGCTGCCAGGTTGAGGTTGTTGAAGGAAGTACTATAATAACATTTAAGACATGGGTGGTAAAGGTTTAAAGGGATATGGGCCAAACGCGGCAATTGGGACCAGTGTGGATGGGGCATCTTGGTCAGCATGGGCAAGTTGTGGCGATGGACTTATTTCCATGCTGTATGACTCGATGACCATACTCTGAAAATTTTGGAGAATGCAGGGGAATTTCTGTAGATCCCCACGCCAGGTTATGCATTTAATAGTTTCCTTGGTTGTCTTTCAGAAATTATCGGAAGTCATTGATGCACTGCTATGAAGTGATTCCAGAAGGGGGCTGTGTGCCCATTTGTATTTTGACTTGGAATTCATTAAACAAACAAATCCAGAACGGGATGGAAACAGATGGTAGCAACATTAATCCAGGTGCTGATATTATATCCACTTTTAGTTTGATCTTGATTTTGTTTGTGTGAAATTCTCAATTTATTTTAGACCAATTTAACTACAAAATTTTTTTTAAATGAGAAACTGCGCGGAAACAGCCCCTTCGGCCCCATCGAGTCTGTACTGATCAGTGATTCCTGCACACTTAACAATATCCTACACACCAGAGACAATTTACAATTATGCCAAACCAATTCACCTACAAACCTGTACGTCTTTGGAGTGTGGAATGAAACCGCAGCACCTGGAGAAACCCCACGTGGTCAAGGGGAGAATGTAGAAACTCCGTACAGACAGCACCGTGTAGTCAGGATGGAACAAGATGGTCTCTGGCGCTGAAAGGCAGCAACACTACCACTGCGCCACTGTGGCCGAACAAAGGGGAAGTGCTCAATTTATTTGACATCAATTTAAACTACATTATAAACAAAGCCTTGCAATGTCTACAATGCAGAACAATTGTCAAGTTACTTCACGGCACTGTCCAGTAGAAACTTATCCTTCAGATATTTAACCGGCATAGTGTTGCGAATTTGCACTTGAAACCCACCAGTCCATTATTCCTCTACCACCACCACAATCCAAAGACTCTATAGTCCCTTGTATAGCTTGATGAGACTTTCAAGAGTGGCGCAACAGTAATTTGCTGCCTTACTTTGCCAGAGACCCGGGTTCAATCCTAACTATGGCTGCCGTCAGTCTTCCTGTGACCGCGTGGGTTTTCTGCGAGTGCTCCGGTTTCCTCCCGCATCCCAAAGATGTGCAGGTTTGTAAATCAATTAACTTTTTTTAATTTTTTTATTATCCTTGGGTGTGTGGGATAGCGCGAGTGTACGGGGTGAACACTGCTAAGGGGCCAGTTTCCGTGCTGTATCTCTAAAGTCTGAAGTAAAGTGTAAAGAGTGTGACCATTTACCTGCCCGGAAACAGCCTTCATTTCCCCCATTTTGGCATCTTTCTGTTTCTTTGATGTTTCCGGGGTCTTTGCTGAGATTGTTTGGCAGTCTGTTCCATGTTTGTTGACTCTTCCACTCTGTTCCTGTTTCAGAATTTTGTGTTTACTCCAGCAATTTGTGGGAAACATAACGGGGTGAAGTAAAAAAAAATCGCTTCTCCAATAGAAAACTACTTAAAACTGAGTATTTGGTGTGTGTAGGTTTTTAGTTTAACTGTCAGAGCTAGGAAAGTTCCAGCTTCCAATGTTGGGGTTAGTTTAGAAAGATGCAGCATGCAAACCACTCCTTCGGCCCCACCGGGTCCACGCCGACCATCGATCACTCGTTCACTATAGTTCTGCACTTTCTCATCCACTCCCTACACACCACGGGTAATTTACAGCAGCCTATTAACCCTGCAAACCCACACGTCTTTGGGATGTGGGAGGAAACACAGCCGAAACTCCCGGAGAAAACCCATATGGTCACAGAGAGAATGTGCAAACTCCACACAGACAGCACCCGAGGTCAGGATCGAACCCGGGTCTCCGGCGCCGAGAGGCAGCAACTCTATCAGCTGCCGCCCTTTAGATTGGTCGCTGTGAATGAGGGGGAGTCAGATCTCAGTGAAGATAGACCACAAAATGCTGGAGTAACTCAGCGGGACAGGCAGCATCTCTGGAGAAAAGGAATGGGTGACGTTTTGGGTCGAGAACCTTCCTCAGAACTCAGTGAGTTTTGCGGAATGAAACTTTGGCCGCTTCCTGATTCTGATTATCTCCACCAATCACTGGTGAAGAATGGGGAAGGTGTGAACATTGGGCGAGAAATATGGATTTTCTCATCGTTTAGTGGCCGGTCGAGATGTGGGAAATAAAGAAGTTAATGGTCTACTCATGGTTTCTGTGGGACTGTAATCCCAACCAAAACATAGTGGGAGTAATATTGCACAGCACTTGAAAAGAAGCGCTGATAGGACTGACATGGTTAAACCTTGCCCATTTACCCTGCAGTTGGCTACAGGGCAACATGTTCAAGCTACATGTCCATTATCAGGGTTTTCATGATGGTCCACACCGTTTGATAGTCACAATGCAGCAGCACTGTTGATGAATGATGATGGATGGCATGGATAGAGTGACAATAGACAATAGGCGCAGGGAGTAGGCCATTCGGCCCTTCAAGCCAGCGGGAGGAAGAAAGGAAGAGGTGGAGCCAGAGGGTTGTGGGAGAGCTGAGAAGGGGAGGAGAAAGTAAGAACTACCTGAAATTAGAGAAGTCAATGTTTATACCGCTGTGGTGTAAACTACCCAAGCGAAATATGAGGTGCTGGCTCCTCCAATTTACGGTGGTCCTCACTCTGGCCATGGAGGAGGCCAGGACAGAAAGGTCGGATTCGAATGGGGGGGGGGGGGGAGTTGAAGTGCTGAGCCCCACCGGGAAGGTCGGGTTGGTTATTGCGAACCGAGCGGAGGTGTTCGGCGAAGTAGAGCAGCTGACACCTAGAGCAGCGATGTAATAGATGTGGTTGGAGGAGGCGCAGGTGAACCTCTGCCGCACCTGGAAAGACTGCTTGGGTCCTTGAAATGAAGTCAAGGGGGAAGGTAAAGCGACAAGTGTAGCATTTCTTGCGGTTGCAAGGGGAAAGTGCCCGGAGAGGGGGTAGTTCGGGTGGGAAGGGACGAATTGACCAGGGAGTTACGGGTGGAGTAGTCTCTGCGAAAAGCAGACAGGGGAGGAGATGGAAGATGTGGCAAGTGATGGGATCACGTTGGAGGTGGCGAAAATGTCGGGGGATTATTTGTTATATGTGACAGGCTGGTAGGGCTGGAAGGTGAGGATAAGGGGGGACTCTGCCCTTGTTACGAGTGAGGGGGGATGGGGAGGGAAGTGAGAGCAGAGTCACGGTGTATAGAAGAGACCCTGGTGAGAGCCTCATCTATGGTTAGAAGAGGGGAACCCCCGTTCCCTGAAGAATGAGGACATCTCCGATGCCCTGGTGTGGAACACCTTCATCCTGGGTGCAGATGCGGCGTAGACGGAGGAATTGGGAGTAGGGGATGGAGTCCTTACAGGAAGCAGGGTGGGGAAGAGAAGTGTTGTCCAGTTAGCCATGGGAGCCAGTGGGTTTATAGTGGAATGTCGGTCAGAAGTCTATCACCTGCGATGGAGATAGTGAGGTCAAGAAATGGTAGGGAAATGTCGGAAATGGTCCCAGGTGTATTTGAGTGCTGGATGGAAGTTAGTGGTGAAATGGATGAAGTCAGTGAGTTGTGTGTGGGTACAGGAGGTAGCGCCAATGCAGTCGTCGATGTAGCGGAGGTAGAGTTCGGGGACAGGGCCACGGTACGTCTCGAGCAAGGATTGTTCGACGTACTCCTACTAAGAGGCATGTATAGCTGGGGCGCATGCACGTGCCCATAGCTAGGCCTTGTAGTTAATAATCTTATATGTTTCAATAAGATTCCCTCTCATCCTTCGAAGTTCCAGAGTATACAAGCCCAGCCGCTCCATTCTCTCAGCATATGACAGTCCCGGGACAGCATATGACAAGTCCGCCATCCCAGGAA
>CM075977.1:220162392-220209585 GCA_038087875.1 Malacoraja senta | reverse complement strand
CAAACCTGTACGTCTTTGGATTGTGCGAAGAAACCAGAGCACCCGGAGAAAACCCACGCAGGTCACAGGGAAAACATTTCAAACACCGTACAGACAGCACCCGTAGTCAGGATTGAACCCGGGTCTCTGGCGCTGTAAGGCAGCAACTCTACCGCTGCGCCACCGTGCCGCCCCAACAGTTTTAGCTGCTGGGATTTCAGCTGTAGCCTGCACACATTTGGGTGGGGCTCTAAACCTCGGATCTAGGCAATCTGCTTCTGACTGTATTGTGTCCTTATGAAGGAATGAACTGTTCACACAATAGCAGCATTTAAACGACACTTGGAACAGGTACCTGGATAAGAAATATTTGAGGATATGGACCAAATCTGGGCAAATGGGACTAGCTAAGATGGGGCGTCTTGGTCGGCATGGACAGGTTGGGCCGAAGGGCTTGTTTCTGTGCCTGACAACTCTGACTAAAACGTGGACTTTTCTACTGTACATTTCAGAGATTCTTCCAGATGGTAATGTGTATCAACATGTAGAAGAGATTTGGCCACTCAAAACTATTTACTTCCATTTAATTTAGAGATACAGCATGGAAACAGGCCCTTCGGCCCACTGAGTCCATGCTGACCATAGATCACCATTCACCCTAGTTATCCCACGTTCACGTACACTGCCTACACACTAGGGGCAATTGACCTACAAGAAGGACAATAACCTACAAACCTGCACATCTTTGGAGTGTGGCAGGAAACCGGAGCGCCCAGGGAAAACCCACGTGGTCACGGGGAGAACATGCAAACTCCACGCAGACAGAACCCAATCAAACTCAGGTCTCTGCTGCTTTGAGGCAGCAGCTCTATCAGCTGCACCACTGTGCCACCCATATTTCCAAATGCCATTTTGAGAAATAAAGCTTAAATTCTTGGACCTAACAAACGATTCCAACGTCTTGCCACACAAGAATTCATTGTTTATATTGTTTTTTTAATTTAAGGAAACTTTATAAGAACAATAATGCAACCAGCGATTGAAATATTAGAAAAAGGACGTGGGAGAATTGACCAAGAAAATGCAGGAGGTGATGGAGGTGCATTGCTGCCAACCAACACAAGATGTCTTCCAGTCACTCCAGAGAAGAGGAAACAGCTGGGCAAGGACGTTAACCGGAATCTGTCCTCAAAAAGGATTAAGTGTGCGTCTTGGGAAAAATCAGTGGAGCAAATTTTGGATCCAGATTTATCCTTGTTTATGGTTAAAGATAAATATGGAGCTGATCAAGTCTTTGTGGATCTTGGTAAGTGTGTTTTTTTCCAACCCATATATGCAGATAAGAAATGAGTCTATTTGTCTGTGCCCGAGGACTGTGATGCTTCGTCAGTTTGTCAGCTGCTGTTTGTCATATCCGTGTTGAAATTAGAGGGAGATTGTGTTGCAAGAAGAACATGGAACAGTACAGCACAAGAACGGGCCATTCGGCCCACAATATTTGTACCGAACATCATGCAAAGACTAATTCTTGTCTGCCTTCGCCTCCTAATCCATATCCCACCATTCCCTGCAAATCCCTACGTCAATCCGAAACTTTTGTTTACTTTTACGTGAAGTCTCTTAAACGGCGCTACCATATCAGCATCACCCACCACCTCCCGCAGTGCGTTCCAGGCACTCTGTAAAAAAAAAAACCTTGCCCCACACATCTCTTTTATGCTTTGACTTTAAACCTCTGCCCTCTAGTCTTTGACATTTATATCCGGGGAAAAAGCTTCTGAATGTCTACCCTATCTGGGGCGGTGAAGTTGCTGCCTTGCAGCACCGGAGACCCGGGTTCAATCCTGCCTGCGGGTGCTGCCTGCACAGAGATTGTACGTTCTCCCAATGACCGCGTGGATTTCCCCGGGTGCTCCGGTTTTCTCCCACACTCCAAACGCGTGCAGGTTTGTAGGTTCAATTGGGTGCATTAAAAGTTGTAAATTGTCCCCAGTGTGTAGTGCAGCGCTAGTACGGAGATCGTGAACTCGATGGGCTGAAGGGCCTGTTTCCGCGCTGTATCTCTGAACTAAATTATGCCATCGATACCCTATGTTCAGCGAAAAAAAAATTGTTGAATTCTTCAAACTTTAATGTTGTATATTTGTAAACTATAATTAGAGAGAAAAAGAGGTCAAGGCAGCAGATTACAGTCTTTTTTGGCAGTAATTTCACAGAAGGGTAGTGAGCCTATAGAACGCCAAGTACAATCTAATTTTAACAGATTGAGAAAATTCAGAAAACTATACTTTAGAAACATAACATCCGTTAAAGGTTCTGTTATTGGATTTCCGTCTCCCAAATTTAATTTGTGTATTAACCAGCTTCTGCAGTTCTTTGTTTGTATGAAATCCGTAATATATCTGATCCTGGCTATATTATCATTATAGACAATAGGTGCAGGAGTAGGCCATTCGGCCCTTCGAGCCAACACAGCCATTTAATGTAATCATGGCTGATCATCCCCAATCAGTACCACGTTCCTGCCTTCTCCCCATATCCCCTGACTCCGCTATATCTTTAAGAGCCCTGTCTAGCTCTCTCTTAAAAGTATCCAGAGAACCGGCCTCCACTGCCCTCTGAGTTGCATTTCATAAGCTTAGAACAATAGTTTGCTTGTGTCCTGCTACTCACGCGGAATGAAATTTGTCTTTCATCTTAAGTGCAGTTGTAAGATTGTTGGTTTTAGTTTAGTTTAGAGATAATCGTGTTTAAACAGGTCCATCGGCCCACCGAGTCCACATCCACCATCGATCACCCATTCACACTAGGTCAATGTTATCTCACGTTCTCATCCACTCCCTACACACTAGGGGCAATTTACCGAGGGCAATTATTCTCCAAGCCCACACGTCTTTGCAATGTGGGAGAAAACTGGAGCACCCAGAGGAATCCCACGCGGTCACAGGGAGAATGTGCAAATTCCACACAGACAGTGACTGAGGTCAGGATGGAACAGTGTGCAGTTTTGGTCCCCTAATTTGAGGAAGGACATTCTTGCTATTGAGGGAGTGCAGCGTAGGTTTACAAGGTTAATTCCCGGGATGGCGGGACTGTCATATGCTGAGAGAATGGAGCGGCTGGGCTTGTACACTCTGGAGTTTAGAAGGATGAGAGGGTAATCTCATTGAAACATATAAGATTGTTAAGGGTTTGGACACGCTAGAGGCAGGAAACATGTTCCCAATGTTGGGGGAGTCCAGAACCAGGGGCCACTGTTCCAGAATAAGGGGTAAGCCATTTAGAACGGAGACGAGGAAACACTTTTTCTCACAGAGAGTGGTGAGTCTGTGGAATTCTCTGCCTCAGAGGGCGGTGGAGGCAGGTTCTCTGGATACTTTCAAGAGAGAGCTAGATAGGGCTCTTAAAAATAGCGGAATTAGGGGATATGGGGAGAAGGCAGGAACGGGGTACTGATTGGGGATGATCAGCCATGATCACATTGGGAATGGCAGTGCTGGCTCGAAGGGCCGAATGGCCTACTCTTACACCTATTGTCTATTGGAACCCGGGTCTCTGGCACTCTACCAGCTGCACAACTCAGCTGAAGTCAGACCTCAGTGAAGATAGACACAAAATGCTGGAGTAACTTAGCGGGTCAGGCAGCATCTCTGGAGAGAAGGAATGGGTGACGTTTTGGGTCGAGACCCTTCTTCAGACCTCAGTGAGTTTTGCGGAACGAAAGTTTGGCCGCTTCCTGAATCTCGTTATCTCCACCGATTGCTGGTGAAAAATGGGGAAGTGTGAACATTGGATGAGAAATATGGATATTCTCTTGTTTAGTGGCCTGTTGAGATGTGAGAAATAAAGAAGTTAATGGTCTACAGCGTGATGTATAAATGGAGTCAATGGAAGGGAGGTTGGTTTGTGTGATGGTCTGGGCTGCGTCCACAATTCGCTGCAATTTCTTGCGGTCTTGGATGGAGCTGTTCCCAAACCAAGCTGTGATGCATCCGGATAAAATGCTTTCTACGGCGCATCTGTAGAAGTTGGTGAGAGTTGTCGGGGACATGCCGAACCTCCTAAGCCTTCTAAGGAATTGGAGGCGTCGGTGTGCTTTCTTGGTCATCACTTCAATATAGGTGGTTCTAGAGAAGTTGTTGGTGATATGGACTCCTCGGAATTAGAAGTATTCAACAATGTCTACTTCTGCACAGTCAATGCAGACTGGGGTATGTGGACCGCTTCACCTCCGGAAGTCGATCACTCTCTCCTTTGTCTTGGTGACATTGAAAGAAAGGTTGTCGTCTAGGCTCACTAATCTGTAAACTTACTGCCAGAAAAGACTGATCTGCTGCTTAACTCCCCTTGTTTTAGCTAATTATAATTATAATATTCATTTTAAAAACACCCTGCATTTAAGTGTGTCTTAAGGCAGCACAGTGACGCAGCGGTGGAGTTGCTGCCTTCCAACACCAGAGATCCAGGTTCAATCCTGACTACTGGTCCTGTCTGTACAGATTGTGTATGTTCTCCCTGTGACCATGTGTTTTTTTGTAATTGAGTGTGCAGGTTTATAGGTTAATTGGTCTCTGTAAAATTGCCCCTAGTGTGTAGGGAGCAGATGAAAAAGTATCGGTGCTGGCTCGAAGGGCCGAAAGGCCTACTCATGCACCTAGTGTCTATTGAACAGGTGATCGATGGTCGGCGCAGACTTGGTGTGCGAAAGGGCCTGTTTCCACGCTGTATCATTACACGGAACTAAACAAAACTCAAATATGTCTGTATGTGAATTGTTTCGGTTTTTGTAGTAATTACGATAGGACTTGTGATAGTGTGGCACAGCGGTAGAGTTGCTGCCTTACAGCGCCAGAGTCCCGGGTTCCATCCCGACTACGGGTGCTGTCTGTACAAAGTTTGTACGTTCTCCCTAGTGACCAGCGTGGGTTTTCTCCGGGATCTCTGGTTTCCTCCCACACTCCAAAGATGTTCAGGTTTGTAGGTTAATTGGCGGGGTCTCATTGTAAATTGTCCCTGATGTGTGTAGGATAGTGTAAGCGCGTGTCTGTGCGTGCGTAAGTCTGTGGAATTCTCTGCCTCAGAGGGCGGTGGAGGCAGGTTCTCTGGATGCTTTCAAGAGAGAGCTAGAGAGGGCTCTTAAAAATAGCGGAGTCAGGGGATTTGGAAGGCAGGAACGGGGTACTGATTGGGGATGATCTACCATGATTACATTGAATGGCGGTGCTGGCTCGAAGGGCCGAATGGCCTACTCCTGCACCTATTGTCTATTGCGCGGGGATCGCTGGTCGGTGCAGACTCAGTGGGCCGATGGGCCTGTTTCCACGCTGTTTCACTAAACTAAACATGTTTTTTTTAAGGTGTTTACACAAAGAACAGAAACTTTCGACTCTACGGATCATCGAAACTGGGGAAGAACACCTCTTTTCAAATTGCTGAAGACAATCAGTTTACACCCAAGCCTCAAGATAATGTTTCTGCAGACGAGCTGTTATTCCTGAGCTCTCTGGTCAGTAACGTTAGGTAAAGCACCTATACATTTCAATACTGTTATGGAAGATGGGGAGAGTGGTAAGGGAACTGTTTACACACTCTTAAGTTACCTTTGGACTTAAACATATCGATGTTTGAATTCTTTCTGTGTTTTGAGTCTGGTTGTGAGTATTTTTTTTAAATATTCAGTTAGACGTTAGCAATTTAACTTGAAATGGATAAGGGGTACTCCCAAAATGCTGGCTAGTCTTTTCCTCTTAACTATGACAAAAATAGTTTGACATTGCATTTAGTTGTTGGATGTGTGCATGATTTCTGCTGTATTTATTTACCTGTTTAGCAGCTTAAAATAATTCATAGGTTGTAGAAGCAGAATTGCGCCATTCGGCCCATCGAGTCTATTCGATCATGGCTGATCTATCTTTCCCTCTCAACCCCATTCTCCTGCCTTCACCCTCCATAACCACTGACACCCGTACTAATCAAGAATCTATCAATCTCCGCCTTTAAAAATATCCATTGACTTGGCCAATTGCATGTAAAGAGCTTTAGAATTCCAGAAACTTGCACTCAATTACAAATTCTGCATTTCACTATAATTTTATACATTACATAGTACCGTGAAGGAACTTTATTATTTGCAGAATTTTTGTGAAAATATTGCAAAGTGATTAAACTCCAAACGCAAATTGGAGGAACAGCACCTGATATTTAGCTTGGCAGCTTACACCCCAGCGGTATGAACATTGACTTCTCTAACTTCAAGTAACCCCTGCATCCCCTCTATCTCCACCCCCCCCCCCCACCCTTGTTGTCGTACTAGTTTCACTCTCGTCCTATTATGCTGGAAAGAGGGCAGAGACGATTTATGAGGATGTTGCCAGGACTTGAGGGCCTGAGTCATGAGAGATTGGACAAGCTAGGGTGTGCAGGAGGCTGAGGGGTGATTTTATAGAGGCATATAAAATCATGAGAGGAAATGTTTGGGTGCATGGGCAGGCTTTAGGGCTTTATTCCTTGGAGCACAGGAGGATGAGGGGTGTCTTGTAGAGTTGTATAAAGTCGTGAGGGGAATAGATAGGGTGGATAGATAGGATAGATATGGGTCTTTTACCCAGCATAGAGAATTCAAGAACCATAGGTTTAAAGTGAAAGGGTAAAGATTTAATTTAATAGGAACCTAAGGCACAACGTTTTCACACAAAGGGTGGTGCGTATATGGAACGAGCTGCCATAGGAGGTAGCTGAGGCTGGTACTAATGCAAAATTTCAAAGACATTTGGACAGGTATATGGATAGGAAAGGCTTCGAGGGATATGGACCAAACATGGCAAATGGGACTAGCTTGATGGGGCATCATGGTCGACATGGACTAGTTGGGCGGAAGGGGCCCGTTTCTGTTCTCTATGTCTCTAAGACACTGAAACCAAAATTAATTGTACAGGTTACAAACTGTTTGCATGATCAAAGTACTATCATGTTACAGATTTTCTGATGGCTTGTCCATTCTGACCTGTGATAGCCCAGATATGAGGAAACCCATGGAACGGCTCGATCCAGAGAACTCAAATCATTCTGTATCAGGTACACCCATTTCTAATAATCTGTTTGTGCATTGTTAGGTTAGATTGTCAAAGAGGAGCTTGGTTTTTCTTAAAGGTGATTCTGTCACTTATAATTGTAAGCATAAAATTCGAAGTCAAAGTCAATTTTATTCGTCACATGTACCCGAAGGTGCGGTGAAATGAATTTGCCAGCAGCGATACACTTAAAAAGAACATGCAATAAGATTTAACACAAACATCCACCACAGCATTCTTCACTGTGGTGGAAGGCAACAAAGTTCAGCCAGTCCTCCTCCTTTTGTGTTATTTCTACCAGTCCATGATATTGCCCATATTTAGCTGCTGTTACGCACAATGCTGGAGTAACTCAGACAGAGCCTGGAGAAGGGGGCGGCACGGTGGCACAGCAGTAGAGTTGCTGCCTTGCAACGCTAGAGACCCGGGTTCCATCCCGACTACGAGTGCTGTCTGTACGGAGTTTGTACCTTCTCCCTGTGACCACATGGGTTTTCTCCGGGTGCTCTGGATTTCTCCCACACTCCAAAGACGTACAGGTTTGTAGGTCAATTGACTTTGGTAAAATTGGAAATTCTCCTTAATATGTAGGATAACGTTAGTACTGGGTGATCGCTGGTAGGCAGGGGTTCGGTGCGCTGTTTCTGCGCTGTATCTCCAAAGTCAAAAGTCTTAAAGGTCCCGATCCAAAACATTATCGGCCCATTCCCTCCACAAATGCTGCCTGACCTGCTGAGTTATTCCAGCATTTTGAGTTTTGCTCAAGAATCCGGTGGGTTTCCTCCAAGTGCTTCAGTTTCCTCCCACATCGCAAAGACGTACAGGATTGTAGGTTGATTGGCCTCTGTAAATTGTACCCTAGTGTGTAGGGAGTGGATGCAGCGAACGTGGGATAATATAGAACTAGTGTGAACGGGCGATTGATGGTGGGCTAAAAAAGGGTATTTCTCCATGGCTAAACTAAACTAGTAAGACCTATCTACTCTAATCTGAAAATTGAAAATGTTCTTGTCAGGCCCAATTTTAGATATAACTTACATATAGAAACAAAGAACTGCAGATGCTGGTTTATACTAATAGCCCTGTCCCACGGTGCGAGTTCATTCCAAGAGCTCTCCCGAGTTTAAAAAAATCAAACTCATGGTAAGCACGGAGAATGAACGTAGCGGGTACGTCGGAGTCGGGGACGTCTCTAAGCGCTAACAGCAGGTACTCTGGAAGACTCGCTAACGGCAGGTAAGCACGGGAAGACTCGTGAAGATTTTTCAACATGTTTGAAAAATGTCCACGAGATCCATTACCGTAAATCTCCGAGTTCGAATCAGGGAGCGCTCTTGGAATGAACTCGTACCATGGGACAGGGCTTTCAGGATCGACACGGTGTGCTGGAGTAACGCAAGGGTCAGGCGGCATCTCTGGACAAAAAGAATGGGTCAGGACCTTCTTCAGACTTGCTTAAGGCATTAACAGTGTTTTAAGCATGGATGTTTACATACTAAATGTCAGTGTTAATCATTTAGAAGTGAGCATACTAAAAGTTCACTGTTGGACGTGTATATTAAACATGGGACTTAAAAAATTACAAGTGAAAATATTCTATTTTCTAGAGACAATGGGTGGTTACCATTGTTCACCATATCTAGAGATTGACAATTTCATCATTGGTCAAATCAACAAGGGAGGCGTACAAGGTGGTAAGTTCTTTATCGCGTCAGAACCTTGCCATAAACGGATATACTGAATGGTTTTGTCACACACTGTGCTTTAAATGTGTTCCATGTCATAAGGTCATACGTTCTAGGAGTAGAATTGGGCCATTCGGTCCATCAAGTCCATCAAAAGTCTGCTTACCCACCACACCACCTCCAGGTCCCTCAGATCGGCCGATTTGGGGTTGCTGAACATCCAGCGGTCTAGGCATAAGCTCAGCGGCGACCGCGCCTTTGCGGTTGCAGCTCCTAGACTGTGGAACAGCACCCCTCTTCCCATCAGAACTGCCCCCTCCATCGACTCCTTTAAGTCGAGACTTAAAACTCATCTCTACACCCAAGCCTTTCTTGACGTCCTCTGAGCGAGGACTATATGTATGTAGTGATGTTTGTATTTAATCTATGAACCACTGTTGTATAACGTTAGTACCTCCACCAATGTAAAGCACTTTGGTCAATGAGTTGTTTTTTAAATGTGTTATATAAATAAAAGTGACTTGACAAACTCTACTCCGCCATGCAATCGTGGCTGATCTATCTCTCCTCAGCCTTGCGCCGATGGAATTACTTCTCCTCCGAAGAGCTGATGGTTTACGACATCAGCAACAACCACTGGTGCGAGAACATTGGGAGAGCGCATAGAAGCAACAACATCATGTGAGTTCCAGCCATGGCACTGTTCCCTTATCTAGATGTGCCTCCATTCAATGTGTGAAACGTCCGTCCTCACCAGCTGAGCAGGTGCACGCACTTTGTCGTTTCATGTTAGGAACTAGTTTAGTTTAGAGATACAGCACGGAAACAGGCCCATCGGACAACTGAGTCTGCATCGACTAGCGATCCCCGCACACTATCACTATCCTACACACAATAGGGACAATTTGCATTTATACCACACCAATTAGCCTACAATCTGTACATCTTTGGAATGTGGGAGGACACCGGAGTACCCGGAGAAAACCCACGCAGGTCACGGGGAGAACGTACAAACTCCGTACAGACAGCACCCGTAATCAGGATTGAACCCGGGTCTCTGTCTTTGGACTGTGGGATGAAACCGGACCACCCGGAAAAAACCCATACGGTCACGGGGAGAAAGTACAAACTCCCTACAGACAGCACCCGTAGTCAGGATCAATCCCGGGTCTCTGGGGCTGTGAGGCAGCAACTCTACCGCTGCGCCACCGTGCCGCCAACTAGATTGGATTGGCAGTGTCATCAACACTTTATGTGAGGATCATGAGCAGCATAACAAAGAAGATTTCATTCACAAGGAACGGCAGACGCTGGAGACTTAAGCAAAACACAAAGTTCTGGAGGAAGGGGGCGGCACGGTGGCGCAGCGGTAGAGTTACTGCCCCACAGCCCCAGGGACCCGGGATTGATCCTGACTACGGGTGCTGTCTGTAGGGAGTTTGTACTTTCTCCCCGTGACCGTATGGGTTTTTTCCGGGTGCTCCGGTTTCATCCCACAGTCCAAAGACGTACAGGCTTGCGGGTTGTCCCTTAGTGTGCAGGATAGCGTTGGTGTACAGGGATCGCCGGTTGGCGCGGACTCGGCGGGCCGACGGGCCTGTTTCTGCCGTGTATTTCTGAACTAAATGAAAACTCAGCGTGTCTTGCAGCATCATACAATTAATGGTGTGACTCTTCAGTATTGATGTACAGAGGGATCTTGAGGTCCATGTCCATAACTCCCTGACAGTGGTAACAAAAGTAGATAGAGTGGTAAAGAAGACCCTTCATAGGCCGGGGCATTGAGTATGAGAGTAAAATCTTGATGCATGACTATGGGACTTTGGTTAGGCCGCAATTGGAGTATTGTGTGTAGTTCTGGTCGCCCTGTTGCATGAAGGATATGGAGGTTTTGGAAAGGCTACAGAGGTGTCTAATCTGAATGATGCCTGGATTGGGGGGTATTAGCTGCAGGCCCAGGTTGGACCGACTTGGATTGGTTTCTCTGGAATGTCAGAGGTTGCGAGGAGACTTGATAGAAGTATATTTATACCTCTCCAATTAGACGGAAATAGGTGGAGGGGCAGGTAGTGTAGAGAAAGCAGGGACTCTGCAGAAGGACTAGGACATGTTGGGTGAGTGGGCAGAGAAGTGGCAGATGGAATATAATGTAGCAAAGTGTGGAGTCCTGCATTTTGGTCGTAGGAATAAAGGCGTAGACTATTTTCTAAATGGGGAGAGAATCCAGAAGTCGGAGGTGCAAAGGGACTTGGGAGTGCTGATTCCCAAAACATTGATCTGTAAGTCGAATCGGTAGTAAAGAAGGCAAACACAATGCTAGCATTTATTTCAAGAAGGCTAGAATACAAAAACAGGATGTAATGCAGAGGCTCTATAATCAAGGGATATGGGGAAAAAGCAGGAACGGGGTACTGATTTTAGATGATCAGCTAAGATCATATTGAATGGCAGTGCTGGCTCGAAGGACGGAATGGCCTTACTCCTGCACCTATTTTTCTATGTTTCTACATAAGACGCTGGGTCAGGCTGCATTTGGAGTATTCTGAGCAATGTTGGGCCGCATATCCAAGGAAGGATGTGCTGGCTCTGGACAGGGTCCAGTGGAGGTTTACAAGAATGATCCCAGGAATGAGTGGGTTAACATATGATGAGCATTTGTCGGCACTGGGCCTGTACTCACTGGAGTTTAGAAGAATGAGGGAGGACCTCATTGAAACTTACCAAATAGTGAAAGGCCTGGATAGAGTGAATGAGGAGAGGATGTTTCCACTAGTGGGAGAGTCCAGGACTAGAGGTCAGAGTCTCAGAATCAAAGGAAGTTCCTTTAGGAAGGAGATGAGGATGAATTTCTTTAGTGATGAATCTGGAATTCATTGCCGCAGATGGTTGTGGAGGCTGTCAATGGATATTTTTAAGGGACGGATGGATAGATGGATAGATTCTTGATTAGTACGAGTGTCAGCGGTTATGGGGAGAAGGCAGGAGAATGGGATTGAGAGGGAAAGATAGATCAGCCATGCTTGAATGGCGGAGTAGACTTGATGGGCCAAATGGCCTAATTCAGCTCCTATCAATTATTACCTTATACAGTGCCCTCCATAATTGGGACAATGACCCATCATTTATTTATTTGCCTCTACTCCACAATTTGAGATTTATAATTTTTAAAAATCACATGTGGTTAAAGTGCACATTGTTAGATTGCAATAAAGGCCATGTTTATACATTTTGGTTTCACCATGTAGCAATTACAGCAGTGTTTATACATAGTCCCCCCATTTCAAGGCACCATAATGTTTGGGACACAGCAATGTTATGTAAATGAAAGTAGTCATGTTTAGTATTTTGTTGCATATCCTTTGCATGCAATGACTGCTTGAAGTCTGTGATTCATGGACATCACCAGTTGCTGGGTGTCTTCTCTGGTGCTGCTCTGCCAGGCCTGTATTGCAGCCATCTTTAGCTTATGCTTGTTTGGGGGGCTAATCCCCTTCAGTTTTCTCTTCAGCATATAAAATGCATGCTCAGTTGGGTTCAGATCGGGTGATTGACTTAGCCACTCAAGAATTGACAATTTTTTAGCTTTGAAAAACTCCTTTGTTGCTTTAGTGGTATGTTTGGGATCATTGTCTTGCTGCAGAATGAACCGCCGGCCAATGAGTTTTGAGGGATTTGTTTGAACTTGATCAGATGGCCTACTCCTTAGTGTCCATACACTTCAGGATTCATTATGCTACTACCATCAGCAGTTGTATCATCAATGAAGATAAGTGAGCCAGTACGTTCAGCAGCCATACATGCCCAGGCCATAACACCCCCACCACCGTGTTTCACAGATGAGCTGGTATGCTTTGGATCTTGGGCAGTTCCTTCTCTCCTCCATACTTTGCTCTTGCCATCACTCTGATATGTTAATCTCCGTCTCATCTGTCCACAAGACCTTTTTTCAGAACTGTGGTTGCTCTTTTAAGTACTTCTTGGCAAACTGTAACCCGGCCAACCTATTTTTGCGGCTAACCAGTGGTTTGCATCTTGCAGTGTAGCCTCTGTATTTCTGTTTATGAAGTCTTCTGCAGACAGTGGTCATTGATAAATCCACACCTGACACCTGACGTATCACTGATGGGGATGAGTCAGAGTATAGAAGAGAGATCGAGCAACTGTCCATATGGTGCCAGCACAATAACCTGGCCCTCAACACCAGCAAAACCAAGGAACTGATTGTGGACTTTGGAAGGAGTAGGATGGGGACCCACAGTCCCGTTTATATGAACGGGTCGATGGTTGAAAGGGTCAAGAGCTTCAAATTCCTGGGCGTGCACATCTCTGAAGATCTTAGCTGGTCCGAGAACACTGATGCCATTATTAAGAAAGCACATCAGCGCCTTTACTTCCTGAGAAGATTACGGAGAGTCGATTTGTCAAGGAAGACTCTCTCTAACTTCTACAGGTGCACAGTAGAGAGAATGCTGACCGGTTGCATCGTGGCTTGGTTCGGCAACTTGAGCGCCCTGGAGAGGAAAAGACTACAAAAAGTAGTAAACACTGCCCAGTCCATCATCGGCTCTGACCTCCCTTCCATCGAGGGGATCTATCACAGTCGCTGCCTCAAAAAGGCTGGCAGTATCATCAAGAACCCACACCATCCTGGCCACACACTCATCTCCCTACTACCTTCAGGTAGAAGGTACAGGAGCCTGAAGACTGCAACGACCAGGTTCAGGAATAGCTACTTCCCCACAGCCATCGGGCTATTAAACCTGGCTCGGACATAACACTGAACTTTATTAGCCAATACTGTTATTGGCACTTTATCAGTATATTGATTCATGTGTGTATATATTTATAGAATGCCTTGTAGTCAATGCCTACTATGTTCTGTTGTGCTGAAGCAAAGCAAGAATTTCATTGTCCTATCAGGGACACATGACAATAAACTGACTTGACTTGACTTGAAGAGTGTTTCTGATCTGTCGGACAGGTGTTTGGGGATTTTTCTTCATTATAGAGAGAATTCTTCTGACATCAGCTGTGGAGGTGTTCCTTGGCCTGCCAGTCCCTTTGCGATTAGTAAGCTCACCAGTGCTCTCTTTCTTCTTAATGATGTTCCAAACAGTTGATTTTGGTAAGCCTAAGGTTTGGCTGATGTCTCTAACAGTTTTATTCTTGTTTCTCAGTCTCATAATGGCTTCTTTAACTTTCATTGGCACAACTTTGGTCCTCATGTTGATAAACATTTCCAAAGGTGATGCAAAGACTGGAGGAAAGACTAGGTGCTGAGAGCTCTCTTATACCTGCATTAAGGAGGCAATTAAACACACCTGAGCAATTACAAACACCTGTGAAGCCATGTGTCCCAAACATTATGGTGCCCTGAAATGGGGGGGACAATGTATAAACACAGCTGTAGTTTCTAC
The DNA here is from genome assembly GCA_038087875.1 of Malacoraja senta. Lineage (NCBI taxonomy): Eukaryota > Metazoa > Chordata > Chondrichthyes > Rajiformes > Rajidae > Malacoraja > Malacoraja senta. Next base: position 220,195,434 of record CM075977.1, on the reverse strand, counting down.
ATGGTGAAACCAAAATGTATTAAACTGGCCTTTATTAAAATCTGACAATGTGCACTTTAACCACATGTGATTTTTTTCTATTGCAAATCTCAAATTGTGGAGTACAGAGGCAGATAAATGGGTTTTTATCCCAAACACTGTATAAAATAATGAGAGGCCTAGATAGGGTGGATAGTCAGAATCGTTTTCCCAGGATAGAAAAATCTAAAACTAGACGGCATAGCGTTAAAGTGAGAGGGACAAAGTTTAAAGGAGATGTTTTTTACAGAGTGTGGTCAGTGCCTGGAACGCGCTGGTTGATTAGGGTTAAGGTTAGTGGCATTTTAAAGACTTTTGGACAGGCACATGGATATGCAGAGAATGGTGGGTTACGGGTTATGTGCAGGTAGATAAGTGATGGTCTTGGCATCATGTTCGGCACAGACACTGTGGGCCGAATGGACTGTTCTTTCTTGTGCTGTACTGTTCTATGTTCCATGTGTGGAAGGAATGAACAGATGACATTTCGGGCCACCTCAACAATCCTGCATCGGTGGTGGCTGATGAAGAGTATTTGCACACAGGACCTCTGACTATGATGCCTAATGATGGGGTAGTCAATGGCACCTCTCACTGAGACGGCTCATATGAATAGCAACACTGATTGAGACGGAAAAGATTCATCGCTGCTTGTGAGAGTAGGACAGGAAGGAAAAGAAAAACACCCAAAATAAACACATTACAACCAGTTCATCTTGAGCTAACATCATAAAATAAAGAGACAAGAGATTGCAGATGGAGGAATCTGGAGCAAAAAAACAAGCTGCTGGAGGAACTCAGCGACCCAGACAGCCATTACAGGTCAGAAAAAAATTCACATGCACCTCCTCCAACCTTGTCAACTGCTCTCGACGTGGCCGCCTCACAAGGCATAGTTTCTTAACCCTCGTTAATATGTTCATTGATTTTACAATTATTTGACCCTTCTGCAAGTTTATTAAAATCCACCTTTACTTTGTTGCTGTCCTCCGTATCGACTCTCCTTCCCAACTTGTGATCCACAGATTTAGAAATTGTATTTGATTCCAGAGTCTGAATTGTCAATCCATCATATTCCTTTGCCAGGAGCTTCCCTTTGCTCCCACTCTCTGCTCTATCCTGGAGCATCCTAGTCGGCATGGACGAGTTGGGCCGAAGGGCCCGCTTTCTGTGCTTATATAAGTAGTAATAGGAGTAGATCATCGAGAGCATCCTTACTAACTGTATCACAGTGTGGTACGGCTACTGCTCTGTCTCCGACCGGAAAGCACTGCAGAGGGTGGTGAAAACTGCCCAACGCATCACCGGTTCCTCACTCCCCTCCATTGAGTCTGTCCAGAGCAAGCGATGTCTGCGAAGGGCGCGCAGCATCATCAAGGACTGCTCTCACCCCAACCACAGACTGTTTACCCTCCTCCCATCTGGAAGGTGCTACAGGTCTCTCCGTTCCCGGACCAGCAGGTTCAGGAACAGCTTCTTCCCTGCGGCTGTTACACTACTTAACTCTGCACCTTGGTGACTGCTAGTCACCCCCCCCCCCCCCCCGGACACTCCTTCCCCCAGTGACTGATCTTCCCCCCCCCCAGAAATTTGCACTGCTACTACTGTATATACATATATATATTTTGCTGTTCCATTATTCTGTTCGCACTTCTGGGTGAGATGCCAACTGCATTTCATTGTCTCTGTACTTGTACACTGCACAAGACAATAAAGTTTGAATCTAAATCTGACTTCTTGACCCAAATCAATAATCCGTACTATCCTTCCTAACAATTTAATTTCTCTGTTCTTATGCAGCTGAAAGGTTAATTCTGTTTACATAGAAACATATAAAATAGGTGCAGGAGTAGACCATTTGACCATTCAAGCCAGCACCTCCATTCAATATGATCATGACTGATCACCCAAAATCAGTACCCCGTTCCTGCTTTCTCCCCATATCCCTTGATTCCGTTAGCCCTAAGAGCTAAATCTATCTCTCTCTTGAAAACATCCAGTGAATTGTCCTCCACTGCCTTCTGTGGCAGAGAATTCCACAGATTCACAACTCTCTGGGTGAAAACGTTTTTCCTCATCTCAGTCCTAAATAGCCCATACCTTATTCTTAAACTGTGACCCCTGGCTCTGGACTCCCCCAACATTGGGAACATTTTTCCTGCATCTAGCCTGTCCAATCCCTTAAGAATTTTATATATTTCTGTAAGATCTCCTCTCATCCTTCTAAATTCCAGTGAATCCAAGCCCAGTCGATCCATTCTTTCATCATATGTCAGTCCCGCCATCCCAGAAATAAACCTGGTGAACCTATGCTGCATTCCCTCAATAGCAAGAATGTCCTTCCTCAAGTTAGGAAATTAATTCTATTTATTTCCCTAGCTGTCGCCTGAACTGCTGAGTTGTTCCAGCATGTCCTATTTTTATTCCAGATATTCAGGTTTTGCAGCCTGTTCATTTTCCATACAGTGTGATTTTCTTTGTCACCTGACTCCACATTCTCTAACCTTCTTGGTCAGTTATGGGGGACCATGTAAAGGCTATTTGAGAACATATATGTAAATTGGGACTGGGACGAAGAAGGGATGAGTACTTTTTGTAACTTTGTCACTGCCTCTTTGGCGACTCTGAGTACGTTGTATGCAAAAAGAAAGACACTCACTGCACCTAGCCAGGTTCAAGTGACAAAGTATTATCATCATTATGATTTCCTAACACACGCTCAAAAATAATTAGTAATAATGGTCAACCAAGACTTTCTCTTTATAAATTTTGCTAATTGTTTATTGTCAAACATTTCATGTCTAGATATTCTACTCTTTTAGCCTTTGTGAGATTTCATTATGTTTCTAACAGCCAGCGTGTAATTTTTTGGATGTTCTATCCTCAACTATAGTTATTATTGGTAGGATTTTCAAATTCTCCAGCATTACAGCTTTTTGTAATGAAAAATTAATATAGTAAGATAGACAGAAAGCTGGAGTAACTCAGCGGGACAGGCAGCATCTCTGAAGAGAAGCAATGGATGACGTTTCGGGTCGAGACCCTTCTTCAGACCATATTCAGAATTAATATAGTAATGTGTCTGATCATTTTTCCTTTAGTTCTTTTACACAGTTGTATTCCATTCCATTGCTAATGGGAAAGCATCCCATATACCTTTATTAATCATTATCCTTCCAGCAAAGACCTGTTCTGACATGCCCCTTGGTAGAGTTCCATTGAATTGTTTGGCTTTGCCTAGAACTTGATGTTGTGGTATTTAAAGCTGCATTAAAAAATCCAACTCGCACTAAAAAAACTCCTTGTACATTCTCAATGCGAACCTCCTCACCTACTTGCAGAAGCTAGGAAAAACAGTGTACTAATGTAGTGCTATTGGATTTTCATTGCCCCTGAAACTTGTTGATTTGACATGCATTTACATCTCGCTTTTGAATTATATACAGTATTGTACCATATTTTACAAAATGAAATACTAAATGGAGTCATGAAAAATATGTAAGATGCATTTATTTGGGTCCTATCACAAGAATGTATAGGCACCACCCTGCAAAGCATTTATTTTGGGCCTGCGGCAAAGATGACTTGCAGTGAATGCATTGTGTGTTAGAACATGTGTGTTTACCGTTCCAGCACAGCATTCAGGCAATGTAAATGTCAGCTTCCATGCTTGGAATTTCTGAAACTTTGTGATGGAAGTACTTTTAAGGAGGCATCCATCGGTCATTACATTTCAAGGAGAAAAGTGTTTGCTCCAGATCTCAGCACCTGCACTCTCCAGTGGGTCGTGTGTTTATGGGTTATTCTGAGGTCTTTCTTCCTTCTCCCCGCTCCTGTCAGGCGGACGTCAAGTCAAGTCAACTTTATTTGTCACATACACATACAAGATGTGCAGTGAAATGAAAAGTGGATTGTGCAAAACAACAGAACAGAACCAGTATTTACATTTTAAAAAAAAGACACAACAGTAAATTGGTCCCTGGTGAGATTAGAGTTTACTGTCCTGATGGCCTGTGGGAAGAAACTCTGTCTCTTTGTTTTCGCAGCGTGACAGTGGAGGCGTATGCCTGACCGTAGCAGCTGGAACAATCCGTTGCTGGGGTGGAAGGGGTCCCCCATAATGTTGCTGGCTCTGGATCTGCACCTCCTGGTGTATAGGTCCTGCAGGGGGGCGAGTGTAGTTCCCATGGTGCATTCGGCCGAACGCACTACTCTCTGCAGAGCATTCCTGTCCTGGGCAGAGCAGTTCCCAAACCAGATCGAGATGTTGCCGGAAAAGATGCTTTCTACAGCCCCAGAGTAGAAGCACTGAAGGATCCTCAGAAAGACTCTGAATTTCCTCGGTTGCCTGAGGTGGTAAAGGCGCTGCCTTGCCTTACTCACCAGTGCGGCAGCGTGTGACGTCCATGTCAGATCCTCTGTGTTGTGGACTCCCAGGTATTTAAAGCTGCTCACCCTATCCACAGTAGCCCCATTTATCCCCAGTGGCGTGTACGTCCTCGGATGTTGTGCCCTCCTAAAGTTACAGAACCTAGGAAGTGCGTGCTTCCAGACTCAGGAACAGCTTCTTCCCCTGATATCAGACTTCTGAACGGTCCTTCCACAAGCTAGGGTACTGTCCGATTCACCTCTACCCCATTGCGGACATTGGACTTTGTCTCTAGCACTGATGCGCTACAATGCTGAGAACTATATTCTACACTCTGTACCTTCCCCTTCACTATCTATCGTGCTTGTGTTGGACTGGACTGTTACGTATATCTGATATGTTTGGATAGCATGCAGAAACAAAGCTTTTCACCCTACCTCGGTACAGGTGACAATCACAAACCTTGGCCCTGCCTTGACGACTGGCAGCAAAATCACAAGATATTGATACTTATTGAAATGTCTTATTTTGTAGGATTGTGGTTGATTTGAAGAGAGAAGTCTGGTATCAGAAATGTTACGATCCCGTGTGCCGAGCTCAAAGATTCAGGTCTGAAAGTAAGTAAGAAGAAATCTTATTCTGTAGAATTTTAATTTACTGTTAAATCCTAAAGGCCAATTACAGACTAATTTACAATGAATTCTTTTGAATTCTAGGCCACCCATTACCCCATGACTGCTGTTTGGATTTTCTCATTGATATGGTAAGGATTAAAAGAATGAATCAAAGCTTAGTCTATCATTAAAGCCACTTTTTCCTGTAATAATGGCGCATTTCCTATGAAATGGGAAATCTTGATGTTATTCTCCCAACCATATTTTTGTGGTTGATGGTATAATCAGTTGTATTTGTGTAAAAAACTCATTCGAAAATATTAATTTCTGCTGGCATATCTATTTTTACAAAGTACTGGAAAGAAACTCAAATGGTTCAGGCAGCATCTGTGGTGGGAAATGTTCAGATGACGTCCCAACTCAAAACATAGTCTGACAATTCCCCTCCACAGATGTTGCCTGACATGCTGAGTTCTTCCTGCTCTTTTGTTTTTTTTTACTGAACATCTGACCCAATTTAAAAGGCAATTTATCAATTATCAGAAGAAATTAGATTTTATTTTGAACAGCAGATGCTTGAATCTTGTGTAGAACACAAAGTGCTGGAGGAACGCAGCAGGTCAGGCAGCATCTGTGGAGGGAATGGACAGATAATGTTTCCGTTCAAGACCCTTCCTCAGACTGATTGTAGTAGGGAGGAGAAAGCTGTGAATGAAGTGAAAGCAGGACAAAGCCTGTCGAGAGATAGATGGATAAAGGTGGTGGGGGGGTTGATGGCAAATAGATGGACGAAGGCTAAATGAAAAGGATGCAAAAGGCTGTCAGATAGGTGTCAAAAGTAAAGCCAGAGGGAGGGATAGTGGGAGAAATGCACATTAGGATGGGGGGGGGGGGGCACAAGAAAAATGCGGGGAGAAAAGGTGTTACCTAAACGAAAGAATTCAATGTTCACCTTTTGTGAAGTGCAACATAAAAGTAACATGGCAATGAATAAATCCCTGTTTAAATTGATTGGGGAGTGGGCAGGAACCTCTTCTATGATTAAAAATTATTCACCGAAAGGTAAAACAAAGTAAGATTACTGAAAGTAAGATCCATGACATAAGACAGTGCAGCAGTTGGAAACCAAATCGTCTTCCATCTTAGATAGACACAAAATGCTGGTGTAACTCCGCAGGTCAGGCAGCATCTCTGGAGAGAAGGAATAGGTAACGTTTCAGGTATCAAGTCAAGTATCCTTTATTGTCATTCAGACTTTTCAGTCTGAACAAAATTTCGTGCCTTGCAGTCATAACATAGAATAAAATAACAACACACACAATAAACACAGATTTAACATCCACCACAGTGAGTCTACCAGGCACCTCCTCACTGTGATGGAAGGCAAAAGTCTTAAAGTCCTTGTCTCTTCCCTCCTTGTTCTCCCTCTGCGTTGAGGCGATCCAACCTTCCGATGTTGTGACCCCACCAGGTGATGGTAAGTAAGTCCCGCGGCCAAATCTGAACTCCGCGAACGGGCCGGTTCAAACTGCGCAGCCCTGGGTGGACGAAGCTGCCGCCCTCCAGTCCAGCGGACGAAGTTGTTGCGGGAGCTCCGGAGAACAGGTCAACAACCTGTGACCTGCGAGCTCCCGACGTTGTCGTCCACTGGGCCCGCGGCCGAGCCTCCGAAGTCGGGTCGCCACCGCCGCAACAGCCCCGAAGTCGAAGTTGGTAAGTCCTGGCTGGCTCTGCCTCCGGAGCCTCGAGGTCGGTCCCAGTTGGAGGCCGCCAGCTCCGCGATTAGGCCTCAGCGCAGACGGAGACGGGGGATACAACAAGAAAAGGTCGCATCCCCCCGAAGGAAGAGACTAAAACAAGTTTCTCCCCCCCCCCCCCCCCCCACACAACTAAATAAAACTGAAACAAACTGTGACAACGGGACGAGAAAACAAAAAAAAAGAAAAAACAAACGGACTGCAGGCGAGCCGCAGCTGCTAGGGCAGCGCCGCCACTTCCGGAAATAACGAGACCCTTCATCAGATCTTTTTTGAGCAAGTATATGGGTCAGTTATTAGTCATCCTTATTTCAAAAGAAATGTAGTTTAACTATCCACCATAGCAAATGTAAGAAGAGTTAAGGTTGATTATCATACCTGAACGATATACAGAAATTACTTTTTACTGCACTAGTAAAGTGGGGTTTCTGTTAGTGATTTATCTAATCTGCCCAGTGCAGGTGTTTTATAGGAAATAACTTCAATGTATTATACATGCAGTTAGAGGCATTGGCAAGGTTTTTTTGCTGATGACTCAACACATACAAATATCAGTATCTGAAAATTAACGCCCCAGCTGGTTGTGCCAGCAGATGAAGGTATACAAATTCGCAAATAAGTTTACACCAAATCAGAAACTAAATGAAACTAACTTTTGCAGGATAATGAATTTGTTTTTACCATGGATGAAGACGGAAATATCGAGGCAAGTCAAAGCGGAGCACATGCAACACAAAATCCTCTCCCAGCAGAAAGTGTGAACACAGAGTTTGACAATGATGATGATGCGATGCTGTTAGAAGCTGCTGAAGACAGTGAATTTCTTGTTGAGTTCCATTCAGAACTGAGTAGTGAGGAGCAGTCAGACGATGACTTGCTGGCTGCTGCAGAGGAACTAGAGGCTTCTGTAAGTGAAGATACCTGATAACGTAGTGAGTTGTACCATGCCTCAGATTTGAATTTGTCCGAAACAATGCAGTATTTACATTCTATCCGCATCAATAATCTGTGATTTCATGATCTTCAAGCATTATTAATATGATTCTGCTTTTAATTTTAAATCATTTTCTGATTTTAAATCATTTCTACTTTGAAATAAATGCTGCTATTTTATGTGCTATTATTTTTATTTAATATTAAAAGACTATATCCTTCTGTTTAAACGTCTGTCACCTTTTATATTCTTCTCAGGCTTCAAGATTTTTTTCTATGAATATATCTTTATTTATATATATTACAAAATGTAATAAAATACATTGTCAGTACAAGCCAATTAGCAAATTTGATGCTTGACCACTAAAACATTAGCAGATTTAAGAGAATGCACACAAATCCATGGCAAATCATGCAGTTAGCATTAGATAGACGCAAAATGCTGGAGTAACTCAGCAGGACAGGCAGTATCTCTGGATAGAAGGAATGGGTGACATTTTCGGGTCGAGACCCTTCTTCAGACTGAAGAAGGGTCTCAACCAGAAACGTTACCCATTCCTTCTATCCAGATACTGCCTGTCCCGCTGAGTTACTCCAGCATTTCGTGTCTATCTTCAGTGTAAACCAGCATCTGCAGTTCCCATTAATTGGTTAGAGGATCTAAAAAGCTTATCAACTCAGTCCACCTCAAAGTGTTTTTACAGCCACTATAGAAAAGTATTCATTATAAGGTTAGATGCATTGCATTCAATCCATTAAAAAAAAGGTACACAAATGACTGGGTAACACCACTCATTTTCTATACTGCAACTGTTTTGAAGTTCTCTGGTAAAATGCAGTTCACTTCTTGGCCAGTGACTGTTCTAATTTTGTGTTTATTACGTGAAGCTGTTTCTCAGCTCCCAGAATTCCTCGTGCTTCCAACAGAAGGGCCGGAAAGCTGGAAATATCGTACTGCAGGGAAAAAGGGAAAAATTAAATCAATCTCACACAAATAATCTGCATTTATTCTTACTTTGTTGTGTCTAAGAATTAAAATTTATATCGTTGAATTCTTATGTTTTTGTTATGTCATAAGGAATAGGAGCAGATATAGGCCATTCGGCCCATCGAGTCTACTCCACCATTCAATCATGGCTGATCTATATCTCTCTCCTAACCCCATTCTCCTGCCTTCTTCCCATAACCTCTGACACTCTTTATATCGGAAATCACAAGAGAACACCGTAATACCATAATATTTAGTTTTGGGAAATGTGGGTCTAACTTTGGCCTAACTAGATTCATTTTCCTCACTTCTTTAAATTAATTTTTTTATCGAATATAATTGTTTTATATGGTAACAGTAGTTGCATTTCTGTATTGATAAGCAAGAGACCAGGACTATTAATCAATAGGCAAGTAGGGAATTTAATTTCAATTAATTTCTAAAGCTGAAGGGTGGCACAACAGTAGAGTTGCTGCCTTACAGGGCCAGAGACCCAGGTTGATCCTGACTATGGGTGCTGTCTAGTTTGTACGTTCTCCCCGTGACCTGCGTGGGTTTTATCCGGGATCTCTGGTTTCCTCCCACACTCCAAAGACGTACAGGTTTGTAGGTTAATTGGCTTTGTATAATTGTAAATTGTCCCTACTATGTAGGATAGTGCTAGAGTACGGGGATCGCTGGTTGGCCCAAGCTCGGTAGGCCGAAGGGCCTGTTTTGCACACTGTATTTCTAACAAGAATACCAAACTATCACTCAAAATGCTGACCCCAGTTTTCAGAATGTTGAAATCCATCTAGACCATTAGTGCCCATTAAGATTAGAGATTTCCTTCCTTGTCTTGTCTGCTCTTTGACTCCACACCATTCAACTGCCCTCAAGAACAGCCCAGTAACCCATTCAGTTTGTACCACATCAGGCTACTAGCCTGATCTTAAGTGCTACATTTAGCTGACATCGGCAGTCCGCCAAAGGATTAAACAACAGCCTGACCAACCCGTGGAATTATATTTCAGCCAATGTTCCTTCACAATCTCAGGCTACGTCATAATAAACAGATCCACAAAGTGGATACTTGCAAGCAAATTATTCAACAAGTCTCAGGAAATCAGTTTAAGTGTAGGCAAGAAAGGTTGTTGATTGCTATCCACCATTATCAATAACTGATGAATCAATACTTCAACATCTTAGAAACCATGTTAAAGTACCAAGCTCTTTTGCTTGTGGGTAGTTATACAGCTCCCAAGCCTATCCAAGTAGCAACTCATTTAAACAGATGAACAGCACAAATGGACACGGCAAACAGATCGTACCGTTTCTTCCTCACTTGGGTTTTCATCCCTGTGTTCAATGTACTGTGTGTGCATTTGTTTAAAACCAGAGAGAAACTGCTTCACACGCTGCAAATCTGTTTTCTTTTGGCTCAGTTCTGAATGTTCCTTCTGCAAGCGTTTAAGTTCGACTTCCTGCCTAGAAATAACAAAATATTCACTTCACAATTTGGGAGTTTAAAAAAAAACCAGTTCAACTGGGCTGAAGTGACTTGACTATAAAATGATTACAGGTCCACCACCGATTTTCCGGCACCTCCTTTAATCCAGGCAGACCTACGAGAGCGTAAATCTTTTAGGATGTGCGCCTCCATGCTGAAAGTGTTAATTGTTTCCTTCTTTGTTAATTGTTAATTCTTTATTTAAGTTTCTAGTTTTAGTCACGAGAGGGGTATAATTAGTGGGTCAGAAGTGTATTGTGGGATTATTATTACATGGCCTCTGTTTGTCTGGCAAGATGGATAATCCGCCACGGCTCTGGAAGCAAGAGTGCCGGAAAATCAGTGGTGGACTTGCAGCAACATTTCCATACTGCCATTTGCTGCAAAAATCCTTTGTCCGAGTCCCCCCCCCCTCACCCATAACATTTTTGGAGATTTCAGCTTGTGAAAAGTGCCCAGCAAGTTCTCTGCTGTCTGTGCTCCAGGCCTGTTCATTTTCCAAATGGTGCACAGTGCAAGAAAACTGGTTACCCAAATAACAATGCTTCGAAAGCAGAACTTCACATGTGCACCTTGAGATTAATACATTGTGGGAATTAAACAGTCAGTGCAGGGAAACAGGGCTGAGGTGAATGATCTCCAGAGACCTGAGGAGCTCGATAGCCCGTCCGCTTGTCCATTTCTCGCTGCCCGTGGATATAGGAAGAGGTATCGCAGTTTGGCAGATTTACTGGCATATAGTGGTCATAGAGTCATACAGCATGGAACCAGCCCCCAACTTGCCCACACCGACCAACATGTCCCATCCACACTATATTACAATATTGCATATTGTACTGGGGTAGAAGTTTCACCCTCTCCCCCACATCTTTTCCTTCTTAAGATTCCGAGAACAATCAGCATATAACCTGTTTCAGTTATATTTCATTCCAATGGAACTGTAGTTTAATGGCCTAAAATCATCAAAAAGGTTGCACTACTTTCAAGTAAACATGCACTATGCAGGATTTGATAAAAGGTAACATTACTCATTTAATTCCTTTTGAGCAACTAGGAAGTGCTTCCTTGTCTTGTTGAAGGTTGCTGTCACCTGCAAACATTAAAGGAGTAGTTAACTTCAACGTCCATATTTATTCACCAACAACAGCTTTATAAATGTTTAACCTTGTGACACTGCTTTTAAAATATATATTTACCTTTGCGTTTCTTCTTTCCATGTTCTTCACATCTTGTAGTTGATTTAGCTTTAAAGAGGAGTAAAGAAAGAAAGCACCTTTTGTCAGTCCAGATGGATATGAAACACAGAGTCAAGAGTGTTTAATTGACACATGTACCGAAATTAAACAATGAAATCGAAACGGAACAAGAATTACTGTGGTCATTTTTAAGACTGGATTTTGGAGAAATGGTTACTTGCTATCAAAAATTACAGTTACCCAAGAGAAATTGTACAGGCAAAAATAGGTTTAGGGTTATTGGCAGCCTATATTTAAAATAATTGCCTGCTCCTTTGTGCCAAACTACGTCTCAAATCAACAACCTGTTCAATATTATGTTAAATATACTGGTAAACCTTCCTGATGGCTGGACTTTCATGCAATTATAAGGAATCCACAACATTGTGTTTCCAATGCTGGAGACATTCATCAGATCAAGAAACATCAATGGAAAGAGAAGCAGGTCACGGATCCTTTGTCAAATGTTAACTCTTTCTCTTTCTTCAGATGCTGCCCAACATGTTGAGCATTTCCAACATTTTATGTTTATGCTTCAGTTTCTATACCTACATTATTTTTGATTTTCGCAGATTTTGGGCAGCTGAGTGGAAGATGTCCAACAACGGCACGGTGGCGCAGCGGTAGAGCTGCTGCCTTACAGCGCCAGAGACCTGGGTTTGATTCCGATCACGGGTGCTGTCTGTATGGAGTTTGTACGTTCTCTCCGTAACCTGCGTGGGTCCCCCACACTCCAAAGACGTACAAATTTGAAGGTTAATTAGCTTGGTATGAATGCAAATTGTCCCTAGTGTATTATATTGTTAATGTGCAGGGATCGTTGGACGGTGCGGACTTGGTGGGCCGAAGGGCCTGTTTCCACGCTGTATCTCTAAACTAAATGGTATGATAGTAGCCGTTCCACCACTGCAAATCACGCTCAGAACGTAGTAAACACCCCAGACTATTTACATCTTATGATGTGAAAGTCACCCCATCTTTATGTTCCAGTGAGTTTTGTTAAATATGACCCGTATTAAGTTAGATCAGCCCCACCCTGCCAATTATGCTTTAAAGACCGGATTCAAGATATACAATCCAAACCAGTGGGTGTAATAATAGCAATGGCGTATCCTGCAGTACTTACAGTTTCAATGACTTGCTCCTTAAAATTAATGAAGAATTTGTTGACTACTTTTTCACAAATGACAGATTCCACAGACTCCCTATCAAATTGAGTAAAATAGCATGGTATTAAAATATAACATATTGCACACTCCTGGGGTCTAAAGTGCTGCAAAGAACTCAGATACTATATACAATTAATCAAATTACTTTCAAACTATGTTCTTAGACAATAGACAATAGGTGCAGGAGTAGGCCATTCGGCCCTTCGAGCCAGCACCGCATAAGTATCTTAAGAGATACTGGTTAACAAAACTGCAAATAAAGATTTTCACAAGTCACACTCTTGGGTTTTTTTGTTCTCACATGATCAAGTTAACAACACCAGTTGTGGTAGAAAAACTGTTCCCTCATCAGTCAGTAGAAGGATGGGTATCTAACTGGCTGTGATTCCCCAACGCATTTTATATGACCCATCAGATCAAAGGAATAACTTTAGACCGTTTTAGATGCAAGGTGTTGCAATTTCTGGACCATGAGGAGACTACAGGCTGAGTCTCACCAGGGAACAGCAGCGTCTGGGTCAGCAACTTCTGCAGCAGCATCTTTGCACAATGGAAGTATGCAACACACCAAGGTTAAAAGCCCCAGGTGAAGTTATTCATAGGAGAGATATAGGTTATCTCTGTTCTCTTGCTCTGGAATAGTGACGGGGGCACTTTCTTGAACTGCAGCAATTCTTATGGTGATGGGACACCTACAGCATTGGGTTTTTGCCCATAACAACAAAAGAGAGGCAACATATTTCCTGGCCAATGTGCTGTTAATCTTAGAAAGGGAACCATTGTTCTGGAGCATGTCTTCAGAGCTGTAGATATCTTGTCATGTCCCATAAATATCATGTCAGTTGTTTATTTCCATCATAAAGAACTAGCCTTTGATACCTGGGTCTCAAAAGGAGACGAAGATGAAGCCTCCATTTTGTAATACTGGCTGGTATTTGCTATAAACATTTCATCATTGTGTTTGTCCATGCCTTTGCCATAAACTGAAAAGACACACCTTGTTGGAGCGTACTCCCCTTGTGCCCCAATGTTTGGTTAATTATCAACCAATACACATGTTCAATGGGGGACCACCATCGACTCCACAGTCAAAAAGGCACAACAGAGGATGTACTTCCTGCGGCAGCTGAGGAAACACAATCTGCTGCAGGCAATGATGGTCCAATTCTATACGGCCATCGTAGAGTCTGTCCTCACCTTCTCCATCATGGTCTGGTTTGGCTCAGCCACCAAGTATGACATCCGGAGGCTGCAGCGAATCGTCTGATCAGCTGAGAAGGTTATTGGCTGCAACCTTCCCTCCATTGATGAACTGTACATTGCAAGGGCCAGGAAGTGAGCAGGTAAGATCATCTCTAACCCCTCTCACCCTGGCCACAAACTCTTTGAATTACTTCCCTCTGGAAGGCGACTCCTGATTGTCAAAGCTGCCACAGCCAGACATAAAAACAGCTTTTTTCCACGAGTAGTAGCTCTACTCAATAACACTTGAGTCAGTTTCACAACCTCCTCTCTAACCCTCCGGAGACAGTTTCACAACCTCCTCTCTAACGAAGTTCTCCTCAATAACCAAAAGTCTGTAGCCACCTTTTGCTCTGGTATTTTATATAATTCACATGTTTAATCAAAAATGTTTTATTATTAATGTTTTATGTGTCATTCCTAACTGTCACTGCATGTCGCTGTCACCTGCGGGTGGAGCACCAAGGCAAATTCCTTGTATGTGAATACTTGGCCAATAAATAAATAAATAAATTAATTAATTCATTCAAGTAGCGGCACATACAGATTGGATCCGATTAGTTGCTGCAGAGTTACTTAGATCAATGGAATACTCTACTTTGAGACATACTTGGGGAACGGCTGCTAAACAGCAGCCGTCCGTTAAATGCACTTTTTTCTTAGTTTTTAGTTTTTTAATTTCTTTGCCTGTTGGGGAATTTGGGCTTTTAATGTGGGGGGGGTAAGGGGGAAACTATTTCTAGGTCCCTACCTGGTCGGTGAGGCAACTTTTTCTCCGGGCTGCCCCGTCGACCCGTCCTTGCGGCCTACCAGCGGGCGTGAAGCGGCGTTTTCCTGGCGGGGACTGCCCAGCACCTTCAGCTTCGGTCGCGGCACAGCGCTGGAGCGCTATCGCGGAGCGGGCGATGGCTTGCCTGGGTCGCCGCGCTGGATCGACGCGCTGGCGCTCCGGTGAGCTGCGACCGCCGGGCTCATCACCTCCGGGCAGCAGGACTGCGGAGCGACCAGCTACGGGCGGCGGCGCCGACTCCAACATCGTGAGCCTTTGAGCTTCAAATCGGCGCAGCCTTGTCGGCTTCAGGTGCCATGGACTCTGGTAGGAAATCGGCCGTCCCAGCCGCTGTGAGGACTCTCCCGACGCCGGGACAACTGCACCTGGCGAGAACGGCCAGTAAGGTGTCCTTTAAGAGGGAGTTAGATGTGGCCCTTGTGGCTAAAGGGATCAGGGGGTATGGAGAGAAGGCAGGTACGGGATACTGAGTTGGATGATCAGCCATGATCATATTGAATGGCGGTGCAGGCTCGAAGGGCCGAATGGCCTACTCCTGCACCTATTTTCTATGTATCTATGTAACATCGGGCCTCCGTAGACGCAACTGTGGAGGCCTCAATAGGCCTGACTTTGGGTGAACTGGCGTTGGGGACTGGACATTGTGCCTTCCCCCACAGTGGTAATCATTGTGGGGGGATGATTTTGTGTGTAATGTGTAGTGTCTATGTTAGTCTATGTCCAAGATGGCGGTCGGAAGGGAGAGTGGACGCTGGCGCCCTTTAGCAGCCGCTGCTCTCTCTTCCATATTGTGTTTTTGATTTTTGTTTTTGGATTTAATTCTATCTTTAATTTGTGTACTGGTGATGTCTTTGCTATTTATTTCATTCCGCTTACATGTTTCTACACTATTTGTTAAACTTTGTAAGGTGTCCTTGAGACTTTTGAAAGGCACCCATAAATAAAATGTATTATTATTATTATTATACTTCTGCGGTTTCACATGTATGCAGTCCCACGCAATAGCTGCACCAAATCAGCTTTAAATATTCCTTAAATTGAATCAGGATCGATAGCCTGTCTCGATGATGACGGTAGAGAGATATATCAAGGTTACACTGCTCCTACTGCCTCAAAGCATCGCATGAATGCCCAATATTTTGCAGCTGGGTCCAAACTGAATCCTTGCATCTATCTACCTGAGGGCAACGTTACACAACATGATGGGGTACTGTTTTCAGCAAAGACAGAACTTGATCTCAAAAAGATCACCATACCCATCAGTACTGTATTCCACAGATGCAACTTGAACAGTAGACTGGCAGGGACCAAGTAGGTAAACCCTCTCTCACCACCAGCCACAGTCCCTCTCTCACCACCAGCCACAGCACCATAATAATTAAGGTCATTAAAACTGGTAAAAATGCATGACGACAATCAAAAGAAAATAGGAGGAATCACATTATGTAGTTGGAATATAAGGGGGATTAATGAACCTATTAAAAGGGGCAAGATACTAGCTCAGTTGAAATCATACAACACGGACATTGCGTTTCTACAGGAAACACATCTTAAACAGCAAGATCAGACAAGACTGAGGGCGAACTGGATAGGCCAAACATTTCACTCTTCATTTACCTCCAAATCTAGAGGTACTGCAATTATTATTCGTAAAGGAATTCCATTTAAATCAAAGAACACTATTTTAGATAAGGAAGGGAGATATCTTATAGTAGCAGGGGAGATCAATAATATGCCAATTACGCTGGTAAACATATATGCGCCCAACTTTGATAACCCTCAATTTTTTAATAAAATTCTGAATATAATTGCAGAATCTAATTATCAAAATGTTATAATCGGAGGAGATTTTAATTGTGTTTTAGATCCTTATTTAGATAAATCGATGCAAAAACAAAAAGGTCAGACGAAATCTAAAACCAGTGAACTCTTACACACATATATGGAAAACACAAATATAACAGATGTATGGAGGATTGCAAACCCGACGGGAAGGGATTACTCGTTTTATTCAATGGTGCATAAAACATATTCACGGATAGACTATTTTCTTGTGGATACAAAATTAATTCCGCAATCTCTGAATCCTAAATATCATATTAATGCGATCTCAGATCATTCTCCGTTAACTTTTGTTCTAAAACTAGAAGGAATGTCTATGAATAAACCGTTCTGGAGGTTTAACTCACAAATTTTAAAAGACACTCAAGGGAGTATCTATCTAAAAAAACAGATGGATCTATTTTTTGAGTTAAATGATACACCAGAGATATCCCCCACGTTATTATGGGAATCCTTCAAAGCATTTATAAGAGGAGTCATTATTTCATTTCAAGCTTATCAAAATAAAAAGAATAAGAATGAACAAAGACACTTAGAAGATCAAATAAAACAGTTAGATATAGATAATGCTAAAGACCCAACTATGGATAAACATAATAAAATACTACTACTGAAATTTCAGTTAAATAAATTACTGTCAGAGAAAGTTATAACATTATTTCAAATCACAAAACAAGAACACTTCGAATTCGGGGACAAACCCCACAAACTTCTAGCACGACAACTTAAAAAACGGGAAAAAGAGAATGCAATATTAAAGATTAAATCAGATAGAGGGGAAGTATTAACACTACCCAAGGATATTAATAAAAGATTTGCTCAATTTTACCAGAATCTATACACATCTAAAACGTCAATAGACAATAATAAAATCTCAGAATTTTTAGATAATTGTAATCTACCACAATTAGAACGCAGGGAACAAGAGGAACTGGGAGCACAAATTACTTCTAAGGAGATAGAAGACACAATAAAAACACTAAAAAATGGAAAAACACCAGGACCAGACGGATTCAGTAATGAATTTTATAAATCTTTTTATGATATAGTTACTCCACGATTACAAAAAATGTATACATATGCTTATAAAGAGCAAAACCTACCTGAAACACTAGCGGAATCAACGATCATATTAATACTTAAAAAAGATAAAAATATAGAAGAACCAGGATCATATAGAGCTATTGCTTTGTTAAATACGGATCAGAAAATAATAGCAAAAACATTAGCCAATAGATTAAGCAAGTATGTTAGTAGACTAATACATGAGGATCAAACAGGATTTATACCTAAGAGACACTCATTTAATAATTTGAGACGTTTGCTTAACATAATGCATTCACATAAATCTTATGACCAAGAGTTAGCTATCATCTCACTGGATGCAGAAAAAGCGTTTGATCAAGTAGAATGGGACTATATGATTAAAGTATTGCAAAAATTCCAATTGGGAGAAAACTTTATTGCATGGATAAAACTACTATATAACAAACCTACGGCTAGAATACTAACTAATAATATATTATCTTCAAAATTCGAATTATCTAGGGGCAACAGACAAGGATGTTCACTATCACCGCTGTTATTTGCTTTGGTAATTGAACCCCTTGCTGAAAAAATAAGAACACACTCGAATATTCACGGTTATAACACAAAATATTCAAACAACAAACTATCCCTATATGCTGATGATGTACTACTGTACATCACAAAACCACAAATTAGTATACCAAATATATTAAACTTAATTGAGGACTTTGGATCCTTTTCAGGATATAGAATAAATTGGAACAAAAGTGAAATTATGTCGATTAAACCAAAAGACTCAACACATCTCAGGAAATTCCCTTTTAAAATAGCTATGGAAAAATTCAAATATTTAGGAATTGAGATTACTAGAAATTACCATGATATGTTTAAAGCTAA
Organism: Malacoraja senta; assembly: GCA_038087875.1. Taxonomy (NCBI): domain Eukaryota; kingdom Metazoa; phylum Chordata; class Chondrichthyes; order Rajiformes; family Rajidae; genus Malacoraja; species Malacoraja senta. Next base: position 220,177,062 of record CM075977.1, on the reverse strand, counting down.
TTATAATCCCCTACTTAAGAAATTAAATAATTTGATTAAATTTTGGAAAACACTTCCGATGTCCTTAATAGGTAGGATAAATGCTATAAAAATGATTTTCTTACCACAAATCCTTTACCTATTTCAATCAATACCTATATATCTCCCAAAAAAGTTTTTCAAAAAACTGGACTCAGACATTACAAATTTTATATGGGATTACAAATCCCACAGAATACAAAGAACACACCTTAACAAACGAAAAGAGTTGGGGGGTCTAGCGCTCCCTAACTTTATGTATTATAACTGGGCAGTAAATATTAAAAATATGATTCACCTGCTGGACAATTCTGCCCAGCAGGTGGACTGGATTATAATGGAAAAAGGGGATTGCTCCCCGAATAATATAGGAGCGATTATTCTCTCTCCAATAAATTTGAATAATAAAAATTATAATAAAAATCCAATTATATATAGCACTATTAGAACATGGAAGCAAATAAAACAGAATCTAAAATTAAGAAACCTATCTCTCTTAATACCAATAGTCAATAACCCATCGTTTAAACCTTCAATCATAGATAAATCATTTATACAATGGGAAAGAATGGGAATCAAAACGCTCGAAGATCTGTATGAATTAGAAAAATTACTATCATTCCAACAACTACAACTGAAATATAATTTGAAAAATAATCAATATTTTAAATATCTACAAATCTGTGACTATTTGAAAACACACACAAAAGATTATTATAATATGCCTTCCGACTTACTAGATGAAGCAATGAAGACAAAGGCGGAATCAGTTAATTTAATATCATACTTATATAATATCATCTTAAACATAGAAATACCCACAACAGATGGAATTAGAAGAGATTGGGAACAAGATCTAGGTATAAACATTTCAAAAGAGAGTTGGGATAATCATTTATTACAGGTGCATAAATGCTCGATCAACGTACGACATACGCTTATCCAATTTAAAACATTACATAGATTATATTATTCAAAAACCAAACTAAATAAAATCTTTCCTAACGTCTCACCAATCTGTGATAAATGTATATGTCAAGAAGCTACCATAGCACATTCTTTTGTTTTTTGTACAAAAATCCAAAAATTCTGGTTTGAAATATTTGATATTTTTTCAAAATTAATCAAAATAAAACTGGTACCAAAACCAGAATGGATTATTTTTGGAATATCGGAAGGTATTCCTGAATTAAACGTGTATCAGAAGAATTTACTCAATTATGGGCTAATAATGGGAAAAAAGCTTATACTTAAATTCTGGAAAAATGCGCCCACACCAACAATAAAAATGTGGACATCAAATATGTTGGAAACATTACATCTGGAAGAGATGAGATTCCTACTAGTAGGCAAAGTAGACCAATTTCAAAAGACGTGGTCTACGTTTTTGGACCTATTACAAGCATGAGGTACAATAGTAATTTAGAAAAACAAATAAATAAATAAAAGGTATCTGGACCTGGTAATGGGAGGTAAAACAAAAACAGACTTGGTTGGTAGTTCCTTCTCTATGAAGTATGTTATAAGAGTTATAATAGAGCGATTGTTCCTTCTTTCTCTCTCTTTCTTTTCTAGGGTCTATTTTCTAACTTTACTTCCTTCTCTAACTTCTTTTCTAAGGGGCTTTCTTTTCCCAACACTCTTTTGCACTTCACAACCTTTGCGCACTTTCTTCACTTTTCTTACTTCTTTCTTTTTCTTTCTTAAAGTTTAAAAAAGTGAAGCGGTACAAAAAATGTATTAATATATACGTGTTGTACATTACTGTAATCTACCGTACTTCTATTAAAAAAATTAAAAAAAATAAAATAAAAAAAAAGTATCTATCAATCCCCGCCTTGAAAATATCCATTGACTTGGCCTCCACAGGAGTCTGTGACAATGAATTCCACAGATTCACCACCCTCTGACTAAAGACTATGGCCTGTATTCTACTAATTGTAAAGTTAGACTTTCCTTAAACTCACCTTAAACCTGCCGCTTGGTCTAACTAAACCCGATGCTCGGTTTAAGAAAAATTTGGTATTCTGGTATCGAGGTTTAGTTAGACTAAAGTCTAAGGTGAGTCTAACTTTAGACTTTGGTTTTAGCTGAGTCTAAAGTTAGACCGTGTTTTAGTTGCCATGGTGACGATGTGCAATGCAATAGCAGAAGCACGAGCAGATGACAACTTCAACATGGCTGACATAAAGAAACAGCGGAAAGGAAACTGGGACACCAGCGAGAAAGAATTTCTCCTGACGTTACTAGCCGATAAAATTACAATTATCGAGAAAAAAAGGTGCAATTTCCAGGCAACAATGGAAAAGAACAAGGCATGGGATGCGATTTATTCGCAATTCCGGTCGCGGTTTGGCAGCCGCACAGATCTTCGTGACCTTTGTGAGCAATGGAAGAGAATGAAGTTGCAAGCGAAGGTAGAGTGGTCTTCTCACAAGAAGAGCGTGAGGCAAACGGGTGGAGGCCCACCGTCTCCCAACCCATCACCCATGTGTATGCTTATCAGGGATCTAATCCCCCATGATTTCTTACAGATCAGAAATCCATTAGATGAAGATGCGGACATTTCTCAGCAAAATCCTTTCGATCTCATCAAATCGTTCTGCTCTCCGCAGTGCTTCCAGCTCGTCGGCCATTTTTTCTCTCAGTAGCGAGCTTAAACCTTCCTTAAACCTGCCCCCAGCTGAGTCTAAATTTTACGGCAAGTTAGACTCTAGCCTAAGATCAGTCTAGGTTTTGGCGATTGGTAGAAAGACAACAGAATTTAGTCTAAATATCAGGGATTTAGACCCGCCGTCGAGTCTAAATTGCAGTTAAACCTGCTGTTAGGTTTTAAAAAATTAGTAGAATACGGGCCTATCTGTCTTGGGCTTCTTGCCTCCACAGCTTTACTGAGTGAGACCAGATCAGATGGCAAACTCCCAAATTTGTATGCTACTAGTTTACAAATTTTCTGTATTCATCATTTTTTTTTAAACACACAAACCGTTTACCATCATCTCTCTCGTCAAAGACTGTAAACCAGTTTTCCTTTAAAGAAATATACACATCCTCTCGATGCTTCAATGCATTTAATATATTCTTTGAATTGCTTTTTAAACTAGTCACTGCTGTCATACAAGCACAACACAATGGTTCATTGTGAAAGCAGCAATAAATGGTAAGTTAAAGGAATGCCCATAAAATGAGGCTCTGTTGCTGCTCACCAAGGGAGAAATGGTGACACTGGCACCACAAGTCTCCATTATTCTACTGTTGGAATATTTCATGTCTGAGTACACAGACATGTGTTTATAAGACTAGGTTCTACAATGATTCATAATCATATTAAATACTTCTTCACGTTTACAATGCCAGTCTTAAACTTACTGATATTCTTGAACAATCTGCTCAAAATTATTGAGGACTACATCCAGTTCAGTGACATCTTTTGATGACCTCTTGATGCCTTCAGGGCACCAGATTTTCATGGTTAAAGGTCCATCTTTTAAAAGACAAAAAAAAACCCACAATTAAAAATTGATTCTTCAATTAAATACATATTTTTAGGGATTTCCAATAACTACTTTCTCCTTACTTTAAGGAAGAACTGTGTGTGGTATATAATGTAATTAAACAAATTCCAATCAAGGTGGCAAAGCAATTAAAATCTAATCAATTGCCAAGGTATATAGGCAGATCTGGTAAATCTATGCTTACCTAGCTTGTTACTAACTGCATTAGTAAAATCACACATATACTTGGACAAAATAGTAAAGAATGGGCCAAACGCAGGCAGGTAGGACTAGTGTAGATGGGACATGTTGGTCAGTGAGGGCAAGTTGGTGCGAAGGGCCTGTTTCCACGCTGTATGACTCTATGACACAGACAAATCTGACAAATGGAAACCACATTCTAACTGAAACATTTCAGCAATAGATATCAGTTATATTTTTCAGGTCAAGTTAAGAACCCACATCAGTACTTCCTCTGCTTATTTTGACATAAATAAAAAGGAAGGATATTAGAAGACGCTTCTTTTAGCAGGATAATGGGAATAAAGACTGACAATCTATTTAAATACAATTTAAACATTTACTGAATCTAAATATTTTTAGGCCCATTGTTACTTGACAATTCTGCACTGCACGATCCAAGGCTGGAACATCCTTCTCAAGATATGATGCCCAGGACTGAATTTTGCACACCAGATATGGAACAACGATGTAGACCTCTTGGCTATCCCACATCTTCCATACCTTCAAGTTCCCAGATGTCCGTGAAACAGTAGGCTATGCGGAAATCTATATTACTAAAAGTCTGATCTTGACCGCTTTTGGCTCACTGTGCTGCGATTTCCGAGAGAACGCTGCCACCTACGGCCATCATTTTTGGCCACCTCGCTCAGAGCCCCCCTCCGCCTTCCGGGACCAGAGTATTTTTCCCATCGATGAAAAATTAGAGAGATATTAATGTTATTAAAAAATTAGCCATTCTCTCTGCTGCCCCTGCTGGAGGGAGGGGGAGGGACTATAACACCAGGAAGTGGTGTGCCTCACTCAGTGTCTGCAAGATGGAGGAAGCCAGAGGGTCACGTCACGTCACTCTGATCTCTGAATAACACTGAACACATGTCTACTCAACTGTGAGTGGCCTTAATGTGGTTTGAAAATGAAAATATTGTTGGTTTAAAGTAAAAATGCACTGCAAATGGTTGTTTGGGTTGAAGTAAAAATGCACTACTAATGGTTGTTTGGGTTGAAGTAAAAATGCACTGCTAATGGTTGTTTGGGTTGAAGTAAAAATGCACTGCTAATGGTTGTTTGGGTTGAAGTAAATATGCACTGCTAATGATTGTTTGGGTTGAAGTAAAAAAGGACCTGCTAATGGTTGTTTGGGTTGAAGTAAAAAAGGACCTGCAAATGGCTGTTTGGGTTGAAGTAAAAATGCACTGCAAATGTTTTTTGTTTTTTTGGGGGGGTTGAAGTAAAAATGCACTGCAAATAGTTTGGGGGGGTTTTGGGTTGAAGTGAAAATGCACTGCAAAGGGTAGTTTGAGGTTTTTTGGGTTGAAGTGAAAAGGCACTGCAAAGGGTTGTTTGGGCGGGTTTTGGGTTGAAGTTAAAAGGCACTGCAAAGGGTTGTTTGTCTAAACTTGACAACTTCCTGTTTGCACTATATTGATTTTAGGTAAAACGCTACCACTTACGGCTGTGATTTTTTCCCATCTTACTCAGTCCCCTTCTGCTGATCAGGTGCAAAGGATTCTTCCCATCAATGAAAAATAAAAGTGTTATTAGTGTTTAAAAAATGTTGAGAATCTCCAGAATGTTGATATACTTACCAAAGATTTTTTTTTTTTAATTGGATGCTGATATTACAAACTTTATATGGGACTATAAATCCCACAGAATCCAAAGAAAACTTTTGTGCAAACCTAAAGAATCTGGCGGATTATCACTCCCTAATTTTTTATATTATTACTGGGCCACAAATGTCAAAAATATGATTCACCTGTTGGACAATTCGGCCCAGCAGGTGGATTGGATAGTAATGGAGAGAGAGGATTGTTCCCCTTTTAACATAGGAGCGATCCTTCTCTCACCAACAACAATGAAGAATACAATATACAGTAAAAAACCAATTATTCATAGTACAATTAGAATTTGGAAACAAATAAAATTAACTTTAAAATTAAGAAATCTATCGCTTCTCTCACCTATAATGAATAACCCTTCCTTTAAACCTTCTATGATAAATAAATCTTTTACAAACTGGGATAGATTAGGAATTAAAACGTTTGGAGATATGTATGATAATGGAAGTTTTTTAACATTTCACCAACTACAACTTAAATACAACTTGAGTAGTAATCAATATTTTAAATATTTTCAAATATGTGACTATTTGAAAAAATATACACGAGAATATCAAAATATGTCTCCAGACTTATTAGACGAGACAATGAATATAAAAGCGGAATCAGCTAATTTAATATCATACCTGTATAATACCATTCTAAACATAGAAATTCCATCATCTGATAGGATTAGAAGAGACTGGGAACAAGAACTAGCTATAAAAATCTCGAAAGAGAGTTGGGATAAACACCTGTTATATGTGCATAAATGCTCGATTAACGTAAGATACTCTAATTCAATTTAAAATTTTACCTAGATTATACTATTCAAAAGCTAAATTAAGTAAATTTTACCCAAATACCTCTTCTATCTGTGATAAACGTCTGACACAAGAAGCAACTATAGCACATTCTTTTGTTTTTTGGATAAAAATCCAAAAATCCTGGAATGAAATTTTTGAAATTTTCACGAAATTATTTAAAATAAAACTGAAACCGAATGCAGAACTAATTATTTTTGGAACAATAGAAGCCAGTTTGGAGCTGACTTCGTTTCAAAGGAGCTTTCTTAATTATGGCTTAATAACGGCAAAAAAACTTATACTGAAATTTTGGAAAAACGCTCCCACGCCAACGACAAAAATGTGGATTTCTAATATGTCGGAATTGTTACACCTAGAAGATATGAGATTCCTCTTAGCAGGTAAACCAGACCAATTCCAAAAGATTTGGTCTCCATTTATCGACTTATTACAAACATAGGGTGCAACAAAATGTTGATAATAAATGGTTTCAGGACCTGGCGAGGGGTGAGTAAAGATATGAAGTAGGTACATCCCTTTCATATTATCCTATCTTATCTTATTTTTTCTTTTTTCTTTTTCCTGCTTTTGGTTTTTCCCTTTTTTTAAAACTATTTCTTGTGGTTTAGGGCCATATGGGTGTTCCTGGACCACTCTTTCAATCACTCACTTACTACTAACTCTTTCTATCCTTTCTCTTATTAAAGTTTAAAATAAGAAGTGGTACAAGAAAAGTATAACCTTATGTTTATTGGAGATCACTGTACTGTACAATACTTCTAATATATAAAATAAAATAAAAATAAAAATAAATTTAAAAAAAATTAAAAAATGTTGAGAATCTCTCTCCTGTCAATCACGCCATGAAGGCCACACCTTTTCCGGTGGAAGGGGGAGGGATTATAAAACCCGGAAGTGTGGGTGTGGCTCAGTCTCTGTATGATGGGGGAGGGAGAGGTCACAACTCTGAGCTGTGAATCAACTGAACACACTGAACGTCTACTGAACTGTGAGTGTGGTGTTTTGTGTGGTTTTATGGTGGTTTCACCTTGCTTGAAATGGTATGAAACTGCATTTGAATGTGGTGGCCTTGCACCCTGCATGAAATGGTATGAAACTGGATTTGAATGTGGTGTTGTTGCACCCTGCATGAAATGGTATCAAACTGCATTTGAATTTGGTGGCCTTGCACCCTCCTTGAATGGTATGAAACTGCACTTGAATTTGGTGGCCTTGCACCCTGCTTGAAGTGGTATGAAACTGCACTTGAATTTGGTGGTCTTGCACCCTGCTTGAAGTGGTTGGAAACTGCACTTGAATTCAGTGGCCTTGCACCCTGCTTGAAGTGGTAGGAAACTGAACCTGAATTTGGTGGCCTTGCACCCTGCTTGAAGTGGTATGAAACTGCACTTGAATTTTGTGACCTTGCACCCTGCTCGAAGAGGTAAGAAACTGCACTTGAATTTGGTGGCCTTGCACCCTGCTTGAAATGGTAGGAAAATGGATTTGAATTTGGTGGCCTTGCACTCTGCTTGAAATGGAATTTCAAGGAATAGCCGTGGTCAACTGCCAGCCCTCCAGCCGTGAGTGAGCTGCCAGCACATCAGGCTTGAGGGACTGAGCTGCCACCCCAAGAATTCATTTGGCCCACAATGTCCATACTAGCCCTCTGGAGACCAGTAGTCCCTGCAGCCAACAACACCCATACCAGCTCTCCAGAAAGCCCCCCCCCCCACCCACCCCCCACTGGCCACCAATATTGGAATTGGTGGAGAGGTGGAATATTGCGTCGGGGGACCAGACACAACGGGTCCCACTTAGTCGAGTAAATTCTAGCACAATCACTAGGTGGGGAGGGGGAGTTTAGAGACAGGCTGGTGGGTGATAGGTGGAATCAGACAAGGGAAGAAAATTAAGTGGATGGAGTCATGTAGAGAGTGGATGGGGGAAAGTAGAGATGGAGGCCGGCAGGTAATGCAGAACCAGATAAGGGTGGGCTGATTGGCAGATAGAACCAGATGGGGTAGGTGATGACCCTCGATATTGGGGGTGGGGTTGAGGTGGAGATGGCGAATAAAGGCAGACTGGTCTCATCCCTAACTCTACCAACACCCAAATGACCCGATCTCTTGATTTAGAACGTAAATATTACTAAAGTACTTGCATTTCAAGTCATAGTCCCTAATCGTAGAAAACCGTCAACCCGACCTATTCTTTATTACCTCCTCAATGGCTCTGACAGAAGAGAAGTTGTATGCTATGGTTATTTTCTGTAACTGGTTATTCCATTCAGAAAGCCTATACCACATTATTCATATTCTAACCTGGAGTAGCAGGTCTCGATGTAGACGGAACAGGAGAGGCATCAGATTCACTTGATGTCCTGACTAGGGTTTTCTTTTTTTTCTTTCCAGAGGTTTCACCTTTATTCCTCGGGGAAATTTCCTATCACAGAGATTTGATTTATCAGTATACTTCTATAGCGAGTTTAACAAAGTAGAGGTAGCAAACTATTTAAACCGCAGAGGAACCACAGCAGGATGACGTAGAGTAACAAGTGATTACACTCATGGACAGAACATGCAAACTGAACTCAACACCATACCTTTTTTTTAAATTCCCCGTTTTTGTCAAAATTTCTCCTAATCTGAAAATTATTACTTTCTTGCAGGATTAAAGTAATTTGCAGCAGATGCACTCCAAAACCAGTATCAAGTCATCTAGAATGAGTCTATCTGAACCATTTCAACCTAAATGCTAACTGGAATATTGCCAAACTGATTAGTGTTTACTGCCAAAGCTAGACAAAAATGCTGGAGAAACTCAGCGGGTGAGGCAGCATCTATGGAGAGAAGGAATAGGCGACGTTCCTAGAGGGGTCTCGATCCGAAACGTCGCCTATTCCTTCACTCCATAGATGCTGCCTCACCCGCTGAGTTTCTCCAGCATTTTTGTCTACCTTAGATTTTTCCCGCATCTGCAGTTCTTTCTTAAATAGTGTTTACTGCCAGGTGAATTCAAACCATTCATTAGACAATAGACAATAAATGCAGGAGTAGGCCATTCAGCCCTTCGGCCCTATTCAATGTGAGCATTTCAGGCTCAAAATGTTTCAACGAAGGATTTAAGACTTGAAACTAACTCTGCTTCTCATTCCACATATGCCCTGTTGAGTGTTTCCAGAATTTTCTGTTTTAATTTTGAGCAATTACACCTAGTCAAGGAAAATATGAAGAAAAAATGGAAAATGGAAAAAATGCAAATGGTAGCAGAATCAGAATTTCATTATGAATAGAAGACCTGCACTAGTGTTTTTCAAACCATTTTTAGCATTTTGTCCAAGGACAGCACAGAAGAAATCGCGGGGTTGAGATCCAAGAAGCATTTTGCACTTAACGCACTGAGGTGGTTCTCACTCAGTGTTTCTCTGGTCTGGCCTGATAGGAAGAATCCCACGTGAATGAGAAAACATGTTATTTACCGTGCAAGGTGCTGTAAGGGGAGAGTCCCTTCTGGAGTCTGATGATGAATCCTCTTGCTGCTTCCTTCGTTTTTTGTGTGTGGAAATAGATGCACGAGTATTACCCAATGACCTCTTTCTAGCACCAGCACTAACAGCCCTCTGCTGAATTCCAGGGCTCCCATCACGGGCGATTTTTCCTGCACTTTTTCTCGCTGGAACGTCCTTAGACAGCTTGGAGGATTTTCTGGACCGTGAGCTGGATGCGTTTTTCACCGTCTTTCTCTCAAGCTCCGACTGCAAAACACTTGTTTTAATTAGATGAATCAATCAAAGGTAAATGGAGACATGACTTCAGGCATAAACAATCATAAATTAGTATTTTCTCTCGATTTCTGTAGAGTTCCCCCTCCGCCACCAATTTGCAACAGCCAGTGTGTAAATTGCCAACAATTTTCTTAACAGAGGGGGAACAGTAACAGTTTGGAACATGTTTGGAACAGATTATTTGATTTTCGAATATTTATCCACAGTTGTTTTTATTGTTTGTAAGTGTGACAGATTGGGGAGAGCCAGGTGTTGCTCAATGAAACTCCAGTCATCATTGTAATACTTTTAATAGAACAGTTTGGTCATCTCTTCAGCTATGTCCACTTATCTTTATAAGTAGACAGGGAATTAAAAGAAGTAGTGCAACAGGGGAGATTGCTGCTCTATGCTTCTATAATCTTGGATGTCATATTTAGTTTCTTCTCCCGTGTACTCTCCTCTCCAGTAGGTATAGTTGACCAGGCCCAATGGGTACAAGACACAATGTGCTGGAGTAACTCAGCACATCAGGCAGCATCTCTGGAGAATATGGATAGGCGATGTCACCTATTCATGTTCTCCAGAGATGCTGCCTCACCCGCTGAGTTACTCCAGCACATTGTATCTTTTTTTGCAAACCAGTATCTGCAGTTCTTTGTATCCACATGGTCAATGATTTGCAGGATTGGCAGTAGCAGGACAAAACCAATGTGCCCGTGCCAGTTATTCTGGGTCTTATCCAAAGAGTCAGTCATTAAACAGAAACACATTCTTCATAAAACAAAAACAGATTCTTCAAGCTGTTTGAAGACGTTCGCGATGGAACATCCTTAGACAGCTTGGAGGCTTTTCTGGCCCGTGAACTAGATGCGTTTTTCACCGCCTTTCTCTCATGTTCCGACTGCGAAACACTGGTTTTACTTAGATGAAACAATCAAAGGTAAATGGAGACATGAACTTATGGCTTCAGGCATAAACAATCATAAATTAATATTTTCTCTTGATTCCTGTAGAGTTCCATTTCCTTTTTCGTCGGTGCCCAACTATCTATACTAACAGACCAGCACTTGGGCTGGAGCCTTGTTCTGATATTTAAGCATTGCCTCTACAACCTCAAGCAGGACATTCCAGATAGCAAACATCTACATGTGAAAAACATTCTTCCTCAGATGCCATCACCTTTAACCTATGCCCTCTGGTTTTAGATACTATTGCCACAGGAAAAAGTTTCTTACTACTTCCCGGATTATTTTTTTATGCCTCTATCTCGCCTCCCCTCAGCCTCCTTTACCACAAGGAAAATATCCCAGAACATAGAAGAGTGCAGCACAGGAACAGGCCCTTCACCCTTCTGGTGAATCTCCACTGCACTCTCTCCTGGTAGACAACCCCTTCCATGTAATCCTTGCACTAAAGTTACCTTAATTCCATAACCTTTTTGTATTCTTTAACACTGATGTAGTGGTGGAGGAGGTGGTGCCGTTGGGAGGAGGCAGCATGCAAAAACCTTTCATGGAATTATATTTAATGGAAAAACAAACCTTTGACTACAAGAGAACAGATATTGGTAATATAGTAAAATCATGTAAAGACCTATTCCCACATGATTTTGCAGGACGTACCTTTTTAGCAGTTTCCAAACTACTCTCATTTGATTCCTCACTGTTATCTTCTGTGTCCATCTCTCTTTCCGTTCCTCTCACACCTTCAGATATGCGAGCAAGGGCGCCAAGTCTACAGATATACACAGAAATTGAATCAAGAGGGTGAAGAGTATCAAATCTTCAAAACAACAGTCGATCTGACAGCAGGGTTTCTTGCAAACTGGTGCGTTGAGGAATAGCATATAAAAACAGGGATGTAATGCTTTATAGGGCACTATAAGGTCAGGGTCAGACCGCATTTGGAGTACGGTATGCAGTTTTTGCCCTTAATCAGAGGAGAGATGTGCTGGTGTTGGAGAGGTTCCAGAGGTGGTTTACATGAATGATCCCAGGAATGGTTGGGTTAATGTATGATGAGCATTTGATGGCACTAGACCTCTACTCACTTGAGTTTAGAAGGATGAAGGGAGACCACATTGAAACTTACCAAATAGTGAAAGGCCTGGATAGGGTGGATGTGGAGAGTATGTTTCCACTGGTGGGAGAGTCTAGGACCAGAGGACACAGCCTCAGAATTAAAGGACGTATCTTTAGAAAGGAAATGAGGAAGAATTTCTTGAATCAGAGGGTGGTTAATCTGTGGAATTCATTGCCACAGATGGTTGTGGAGGCCAAGTTATTAATTACTTTTAAAGTTGACAGATTTTTTAAATTGACAGAGTCTTGATTAGTACAGGGCCTGTCCCACTATACGAGCTAATTCAATAGTTCTCCCTAGTTTCCCCTGATTCGAACGCGGAGAATTATGGTAATAGCCGCTCGTAGGTACTCGGGGCTCTCGTGGACATTTTTCAACATTTTTCAACATTCTTCACGAGTCTTCACGAGCTTACCGCATTTCCCGAGTACCTGCCGTTAGCGTTACGAGCCTCTAAGAGACGACCCGAGATCCGACGTACCCGCTACGTACATTCTACGTGCTTACCACGAGTTTGATTTTTTTTTTTTAACTCGGGAGAGCTCTTGAATTACCTCGTACAGTGGGACAGGCCCTTAAGGGTGTCAAAAGTTTATGGGGAGAAGGCAGGAGAACGGGGTTGAGAGGGAAAGATAGATCAGCTATGATTGAATGGCAGAGTAGACTTGATGGGCCAAATGACCTACTATGACTTATGAACTTATTGATTAATATTGAATTAAATGTATCGGTTACTAGTAACAGCATTGTGAGTGAATGCACATCTCAAGGACTGCAGTGGTTCAAGGCTGCAGCTCACCAGCACTTTCTCAAGAGCAGTTCGGGATGGACAATTACATGCTGTCTCAGCCTGTGAACCCACTTTCCTTGAACAAATAAAAAAGAATCATATTGTTCGGATGAGGTAACTGACACTTTCTCTACACAAGATGTGTAAGACTCGAAAACGAGCATTTTTTTTCTTTAAAAGGCAGATATAAATGCTGGAGAAACTCAGCTGGTGAGGCAGCATCTATGGAGCGAAGGAATAGGTGACAGTCTGAAGAAGGGTCTCGACCCGAAACGTCACCTATTCCTTCGCTCCATAGATGCTGCCTCACCCACTGAGTTTCTCCAGCATTTTTGTCTACCTTCGATTTTCCAGCATCTGCAGTTCCTTCTTAAACACTTTGTTCACTTTCCATTTCAACTATTTATATTTGTTGTAGAAACAGATTTTGCCATCTAGATTTTGACAGCTGTCCATAACACCAAAAAGAAAATAGCAAAAAGCAAAAATGAACAAAATAACCTTTAAAAAGTGCTGAAAATAAACCAAGGTAACATTTCAGGTTAACAAGCGAATAAAAACAAATAGAAATGTTGAGGTTAGTGGGACTTCTTCGAGGAGCTTTCTGGGCTCAGAAGTGATACCGATTACTCACTCACACTTACTAGTAACAGAATAATGGTTATCGACCTAAAATGCCTCATTAACTGACATTCTCTCTACTGACGCAGACTGACTTGCTGAGTATTTTGATTATTTTTTTACATTTCATTTCAGATTTCCAGCAAGATTTTAATGTCAAAAAGTTTCAAATGTTTTGTCAATAGGGATATAGAGAACAGGCATCATGAAGGCAGGATGCTTACATATCGTAAATGCAGGTTGAAACGAAAAGGATTGAGATTTTTTTAAACTGCTATGTCAAGAGCGACTTCATCACTGAGCTGATCAAAGGTTCAAATCAGGATCAGAATTCTGGAGATAATATTGAAGGTGAAAAGATTGTACGGTTATGATGAGAAAAGGAGAAACATTCATTTATAAGAGGCATGAATTGTGAATCGATGTACAGTGAGGCACATGGATTGTGAGCAAGCCAGCAAGACTTTGAAGAAAAGGCAATTACGTCTTTGCAAAGAACAGGATACCCATGGCAGAATACTCGACAAGGAGCTGATGAAGAATGAAAGGCAAGAGGCCAGAAAGGAGAACACTGAAATAGATGGACACAATAGAAGTGCGTTTGTGGTTTACTGTCAGAAAGTCGAGGTACGCATGAAGACACAACATAATAAGGATGAAAGTAGGGGTGATATTGGATGTGTTGGCCTTAAAGATCAATAAATGCAAAGCCAAAAAAACACAAAAGATTGTAAACTATCTGGTTCAGGTTCAGGACTGGAATCTGTGGCCAGTCTTCAGCCTTCTGAGTTGGGAGAAATTAAAGGTAGACAAAAGTGCTGGAGAAACTCAGCGGGTGAGGCAGCATCTACGGAGCGAAGGAATAGGTGATGCTTTGGGTCGAGACCCTTCTTCAGACTGATGATTAGGAGAAATTAAAGATCAGTTCGGATCTGCAGGCACACTGGCAACACCAAGCAAAAAAAGGTTTCAAGAAGCCAATTTCAAGTAACTTGTTCATTCTTATATATTCATCTGAACAGTACATATTGGCAGGTTTCAAAGTGGTTGTACCCTAGCTGTGTCATTTATATCCTTATTAAGCATCCATACAAGCTCTTTAGTAAGTGTTAAGAAATCATAAACAGAAACAATGGTTGATTGTTCCTCTCCCCTCCTGTGTGAATGACATTTGCCATGCCCTCACTTTTACCTTGGCCAAATTCAACTAACTCAGGAGAGATTAAAAAAGGCTCAGCTAAGTGCCTCA
>CM075977.1:220102239-220162192 GCA_038087875.1 Malacoraja senta | reverse complement strand
CAGTTTTGGTCTCCAAATCTGAGGAAAGACATTCTTGCCATAGAGGGAGTACAGAGAAGGTTCACCAGACTGATTCCTGGGATGTCAGGACCTTCATATGCAGAAAGACTCGGCTTGTACTCGCTAGAATTTAGAAGATTGAGGGGGGATCTTATAGAAACTTACAAAATTCTTAAGGGGTTGGACAGGCTAGATGCAGGAAGATTGTTCCCGATGTTGGGGAAGTCCAGGACAAGGGGTCACAGTTTAAGGATAAAGGGGAAATCCTTTAGGACCGAGATGAGAAAAACATTTTTCACACAGAGAGTGGTGAATCTCTGGAACTCTCTGCCACAGAAGGTAGTTGAGGCCAGTTCATTGGCTATATTTAAGAGGGAGTTAGATGTGGCCCTTGTGGCTAAAGGGATCAGGGGGTATAGAGAGAAGGCAGGTACAGGATACTGAGTTGGATGACCAGCCATGATCATATTGAATGGTGGTGCAGGCTCGAAGGGCCGAATGGCCTACTCCTGCACCTATTTTCTATGTTTCTATGTAAGCCGAGCCTACAATGCGGGTCCTCCAAGGTCGGTCGCAGCAGGCAAGTCGGGCCTGCTTGCCAGGAGTGACCTGTCCCGCTGCTGAAATTATGACTGAATTATGTCAGGAACTGCAAAAAAACTCCATAAAACTATGCAACAAAGAGTATAAAAACTCATGTACAATACCAGTGATGAGATGGTTGAAATACTGAACAGGCAGTTTCCTTCATCTAAATATTTGGAAGACCAAAGCCAGTGTCAAGTGGCTGAAAACCAGAATAACTTTATTGTCGTCACTGATTCCCTACACAATTGTTAAAGCAATCTATTTCTATTTATACATCCAATTCTGTTCTCCTTCAGCTCATTTGCTCTTGAAAACCAACATCTGTACCTTTGATAACTTTGGACACAATTCTCCCAACATGCTGCTCGTCGCTGATTTTCACATGGTGGTACCCAAACCTGCTGCTCTGCTCTACCCCATTCACAACTGTCCATCTTGACGTTAGAATTCTTACCCTTGTTTTCAAGTCCTTCCAGACACAGCATTGCCCCCTTCATCATCTGGCCTCTTGACTATCACCAAAGAAAATTTCCTCCCCTGTTGGCGAGTGCCGTCAGCTGAGGAGGCTTCAAACTCTTCTCCAACCTCCCCAGCTTTCTTTCTGTCTTCACCTTTAAAGAATCATTAAAACCAAATTTTTTGGACAAGCTTTATGTTACCTACATTGATATCATTTTACACGAGTCAAGTCCAAATTTTGTTTGACAGCTCTACTTTGATGCAGCAAGCAGTTGTTGCTATTTGATAAGCTCAACACTTGGGTTAGAATCTGGCAATTTACATCGCAACATCTGTGAAGTCTTTCTCAGTCCATTGTTGATGCTGTGCAGTGATCTGTATTATATTTCCGACACACAAGATGCTCCTGCCAGTTGCAAATCAAAGAAGCAGCACAATTTGTACATCACTGCACAGAACTTAGCAACTATATTGTATTCCCCAATCATTAACACCTTACCATAAAAATCATTTTGTTCATCATCTTCTTGACTTCCTGAATTTCTTAAAATGATGGATAGGTCTGAGGAAAACTGTAGCTTCCTTTGATCCGACAATTTGGCTTTAGTGTTATGAACAGGAGTCTTTCCTTTTTTTGTTTGATTTCGTCCTTTTTTTTTAGATCGTGCAGATTTAGAAGCCTGTAAAAGAAGAAATGTCAGAACTAAATTCATTTTTTCAATGTTAATATGGTATACAACAAAAAAATGTCTGAAAATAAATAATCATAGAATATATTAGTCAATAGTGCTAGACTACAGAAACAGGTCATTCAGCCCAACTTGTCCATGCCGACCAAGATGCCCTTTTACATTGGTCCCATTTGCCTACATTTGACTCGTATCCTTCTGAACCTTTCCTATCTATTTTGCTTGCCAATAAAAATGTATTTTAAACATTTTTATTGTACCTGCCTCAACTATTTTGTCTGTAGCACGTCACGAACACCACCACCCTGCGGCGAAAGATTTCCCCCACTTATTCCTTTTAAAACTTTCCCCTTTCACTTTAAACTAATTCTTGATTCCCAAATCCTGGGATAAAGATCTGCATTCACCCTATCTATGCCACTCATTACTTGATACTTCTCCTACATTTCTAGGAATAAAGTCCTAACTGCCGAAACTCTCTCTATAACTCTGTCCCCCGAGTCCCGTAACATCCTTGTAAATCTTTTCTGCACTCATTCCAGCTTTAAGGCATCTTTCCTTTAGCTGGCCGACTAAAATTGAACACGGCGCTCCAAGTGCAGGCCTCACTCACATCTTGTACAACTGCAACATAACATCCCATCTTGTACACTTAACGATGACAACCAGCGTGCCAACAGCCTTCACCACATCAAATCGTCATCACACTAAATCATCAATAGCACAAGGGGCTTGATAATTTATTTTACTAATCCCACATGTTGGTTTTGTATTTTCTAGAATCGGCTATTTTACCCTTCAAAAAGCACAGTAGCATTGTTATACTTGCAAATCCTACAGTGTGAAGTTATTGGCAAGCAAAATCTGAACAAAGCATTCAAGCAAGGACAATGGATCTCTTATTTGCCATCAGTTTCCTTTTGTGAAGTTGCAGCTTAGAAATCATAGCGTCTTTAGGTGATGTGGGAGCTCATGGGGCCACATTATTGTTCTCCCTTTTGTATAGGGAGCATAGAAAGCATTGAGCTTGTCTGGGGCTGTTGCATCGCTGTTACTCGGGCTATATAGTTCTGTAGCTCAGTGATGTACAGAGTAGTTTTATAATAATAAATCACCATTATAATGGACGGGTGCTTACAAAAGAGAGCGCCTGGAAAAGCACTGGCATAAAAACTGGAAAAGTATGTAAAGGAAACATGTGGCAAGAAAGTAAAGTGGGAAAATTGGCAGCAAGGATGATGCAAAGGAAGAACGTTTATATACAGTTAGAGATATCAAAAATCAAACTGCTGAAGGAACTCAGCACGTGGAGGGAAATGAACAGACAAGTTTCTGGTCAAAATTCTTCTTGATACCAACTGTTGTTACGCAGCTCATTATTATTCCCGTGGCAAAAAGACTGGCCAGCTATAATTGATAGTTGAGTGGTAGATAAAGGAAAAGTAGGCTCACTTTCATATAGCTCTTTGCATGATGGTTTCAGCAAAGCCAAAGAAGTACTCCTGTAATGTTTTCAAAGATGTGTGGCAGCAAGTTCCACAACCAGCAATGCAATGACAGGCGCAGAACTTATCTTACCACAAGAATAAAATAGTGGAAATACTGAAAATGACAGATAGCATCAATGAAAAGAGAAGACCTAGAGTGTGTCGAGA
Organism: Malacoraja senta; assembly: GCA_038087875.1. Classification (NCBI taxonomy): domain Eukaryota; kingdom Metazoa; phylum Chordata; class Chondrichthyes; order Rajiformes; family Rajidae; genus Malacoraja; species Malacoraja senta. The sequence goes on along the minus strand of CM075977.1, from coordinate 220,158,801 downwards.
AACTATTTTTCTCCCTCCACAGATACTGCTCGACCTGTTCAGTATCACCAGCACAAACTGGTGGCGTGGACTTAATATCCGGAGCGGGATCCCTCGCCGGGGATCCCCAGAGAAGCTCCGACCACCGGCCTGTGGCCTACAACATCCTGAAGCCGCGGTCTCCGGTAGGGAAGCGCCGATTCAGGACTTACCGTCCCGACGAGAGGGCCTGTACATCTGGCTGCCCGCAGCGGCGACTGCGGAGGTTTATGGCCCCGACCACGGGGCAACAATGGAGGAGGACTGACTGTACTTTGTGCCTCCCACCACAGTGAAGAATGCTGTGGTGGATGTTTGTGTTAAATTTTTATTGTGTATTGTGTGTTCTTTTTTGATTATACCGCTGCTGGCAAATTCATTTCACTGCACTTTATTGTGTATGTGATGAATAAATTGATTGATTGATTGTTCAATATATCCAGCATTCTCTTCTTTTTTTAAAATTTCAGTTTCCAACATCTGGAAATCTTTTGCCTATTTTACAAGTGTTGAATGATGGATACATTTTGTTCAAAATCCCCAGAATAACTCTTCAAAATAAATGTAATTTCACTTGAGGGAGCAGACATAGCCTGGGAGGGAATCTACCCCAAATTATCTGCATGTCAGTAACTCTTTTTCCATTTCTTTTGATACTCAATGCTAATAGAATTTCATTGCCATAACTATTAGCAATCACAAATGCTGCATGGTGTCAGCAAAAATATGTCAATACATAATATTATTCATATTTGAAATGTTATGATAATCAATTAATATTTTAACATTAATAATACTGTGTGTATGTTTGGGCATTTTCATATGAACACTAAGGAAACTATTTTATATTTGATTAACTAGCATTTGGTGACAACTATCACCAAAATAACAAGGCAAGGATCCAATATGATATCTCCCTTATGGTACGTCAAATACAGCAAATGAAACATGAAGCCTCACATACCTCAAGCCTTGTGTTTTGCATTACCTGCAAGTTCGATGCTTTAGAAGTGGAAGCAACTTTTCTTTTTGCCATTATTGCTTGTCTCAAGTGCTTTACATCAGGATAAAATCTGTAAAATGAAAAAGTAAACAGAAAAAACAAGTCAAGCATTCTATTACAGCCTTGATGCAGATCACAAAATTAATGTCATGCATTTTAAATGACTTGAAGTACTTTTCTAACAAATTACAGACATTCATTCATTCAACTGTCTGTCTCTCTCTCTCTCTCTGACAAAGTCAGCCATGCATTTGAAGATGGTACCCTGTCTCCAAGTCAGGAAATTATTTTTACACAGAATACTGAATGGATTTGAGAATTGGCTGGCACATCACTTCAGCCGTGAGCACAGAACCAGTAGAATAGTTTTGAGGATAGACAAAAAAAAGCTGGAGTAACTCAGTGGGTCAGGCAGCATCTCTGGAGAAAAGGAATAGGTGACGTTTCGGGTCGAGACTCTTCTTCAGACTGACCCGAAACGTCACCCACTCCTTTTCTCGCGAGATGCTGTCTGACCTGCTGAGGTACTCAGGCTTTTTTGTGTCTTTCTTCGGTTTAATCCAGCATCTGCAGTTCCTTCCTGCACGGTAGAATAGTTTCCTCGTGTATGAGGGAGCAAAAAGAAGTCCATCAGAAACAGATGGAAAATAAAGAGACCAATTCAAAGGAAAAGCAGGAGAGTTATTAAAATTAGAGACATAGGAGACAGCCGATGCTGTAATCTGGAATAACAAACCATCTGCTGGGGGAACTCAGCAGGTCAAATAGCAATTGTGGGTGGAAAGTACCTGTTGACATTTTGGTTCGAAACCCTGCATCAACTCTACTTTTTCATATGTGCAGAATGTCATTTTTCTACATTATATCGCATAGGCCATGTTTCTGCTCTGTTATGGCTACATCCACGTAGCCTTTTTACAATCCTACCTAGTTTATCAGCAGCAGCAAACTTGTAAATGTGACATTTGATTGCCTCAGCCAAAACATTATTAGAATTCAAGAATAGCTGGTACCCAAGTACTCTGCAGTACACCATTAGTCAGCCTGCCAAACTGAGAAAAAAATATTTCTGTCCAATATTCAATTCTCAAATCACATTGGTATATTTCCGCCAACTCCACATTTCTGAAGCTTGTGGAGCTACTGTGCAGGACCTTGTCAAAAATCAACAAATACACTGTCCACGGTTGAGTCTGAAGAAGGGTCTCGACCCGAAACGTCACCCATTCCTTCTCTCCAGAGATGCTGCCTGGCCCGCTGAGTTACTCTAGCATTTTGTGTCTATCTTTGGTAAACCAGCATCTGTAGTTCCTTCATTCACACTGTCCATGGTTCCCCATTTTCTATTGCATGAGTTATATCGTCAAAGAATTCCAGCAAATCAATCAAATATGAATTTCCTTTCATAAATCCATGCACTCTGTTCAATCTTGTTTAACACTTTTTGTTATAACATCCTTGGATGGAGTGGATGTGGAGAGGATGTTTCCACTAGTGGGAGTCTAGGACTCAAGGTCATAGCCTCAGAATTAAAGGACGTTCTTTTAGGAAGGAGATGAGGAGGAATTTCTTTAGTCAGAGGGTGGTGAATCTGTGGAATTCATTGCCCCAGAAGGCTGTGGAGGCCAAGTCAATGGATATTTTTAAGACAGAGATAGATTCTTGATTAGTACAGGTGTCAATAGTTTATGGGGAGAAGACAGGAGAATGGGGTTAAGAGGGGAAGATGGATCAGTCATGATTGAATGATGGAGTAGACCTGATGGGCCCAATGGCCTAATTCTACTCCTATCACCTTATGACCATATGACCATAAAACACTCTTCTCTTAACTCCTTTTAGTTTAGAGATACAGTGCGGAACGAGGCCCTTCGGCACACCGTGCCTGTGACCACCAGCAATCACCCCGTACACTAGCACTATCCAGAGATTTTGCGGGTTGGGACCCTTCTTCTTCAGACTGATTATTATGTGCATGGAGTTGTTAAAATATATAACAATAGACAATAGACACATGAGTAGGCCATTCGGCCCTTGGAGCCAGCACCGCCATTCAATGTGATCATGGCTGATCATACCTAATTAGTACCCCGTTTCTGCCTTCTCCCCATATCCCGACTCCGCTATTTTTAAGAGCCCTATCTAGCTCTCTCTTGAAAGCATCCAGAGAACCAGCCTCCATCGCCCTCTGAGGCAGAGAATTCCACAGACTCACCACTCTCTGTGAGAAAAAGTGTTTCCTCGTCTCCGTTCTAAATGGCTTACTCCTTATTCTTAAACTGTGGCCCCTGGTTCTGGACTCCCCCAACATCGGGAACATGTTCCCTGCCTCTAGCGTGTCCAAACCCTTAACAATCTTATATGTTTCAATTATTTTGATTTGTTATAGTTGAGACCATTAACCACAAACACGAAAGTACAGTAGGTAGAGAGAAATACTAAGTGTTGATTATAGTTCTCAGCAATGGGGTGCAGGTGAATCAGATAATAACCTAACTTGTGGAAGGACCGTCCAGAAGCCTGATAATTGGGGAAGCAGCTGTACCTGAATCTTTAGATGTCTGCTTTCAGGCTTCTGAGTACTCATTCAACGGGAGTGGGAAGATGAAATTATGAGAAAGGTGATGATAGGAAACAACCTCTCCACATCCACCCTTGCAAGCCTTTCATTAGTCTGTATGTTTCAATGATGTTCCCCTCATTTTTCTAAACTCCAGGCCCAGTGCTGACAAACGCTCATCATAGGTTAACCTACTAATTCCTGGGATCATTCTTGTAAACCTCCTCTGGACCCTCTCCAGAGCCAGCACATCCTTCCTCAGATATGCTGCCCAAAATTGCTCACAATATTCCAAATGCGGCCTGACCAGCGCCTTACAGAGCCTCAGTTTTTGTATACAAGCCCTCTTGAAATAAATGCTAGCATTGAGTTTGCTTTCTTTGGTACTGATTCGACTTGCAGATTAACATTTGGGGAATCCTGCACCAGCACTCCCAAGACCCTTTGCATCGATTTCTGGATTCTCTCCCCATTTAGAAAATAGTCTATGCCTTTATTCCTACCAAAATGTATGACTCTACACTTTGCTACACCATATTCCACATGAACAATGAAATTCATACTTGCAGCAGCGCAACATAATGTGTAAACATAGTACTCTGTAAATATAAAAAACGAGAAAAAGTTCTGTGTGTGTATGTGTGTATCTCTCCATATATATATATATATATATATATATATATTATATACACACATTCACAAAAGATGTTGTCAAGCTGGAAAGAGTGCAGAGAAGATTTACGAAGATATTGCCAGGTCTCAAGGGCCTGAGTTACAGGGAGAGGGTGGGCAGGCTCCGTATTTATTCCTTGGAGCGCAGGAGGATGAGGGGTGATCTTATAGAGGTGTATAAGAACATGAGAGGAATAGATCAGATAGATGCACAGTTTTTTGCCCAGAGTAGGAGAATTGAGAACCCAGAGGACAGGTTGAAGGTGAGGGGGGAAAAGATTTAATAGGAACCTGAGGAGTAACGTTTTCACACAGAGGGGGGTGGGTATATGGAACAAACTGCCGGAGGAGGTATTTGAGGCAGGTACTATCACAACGTTGAAGAATCATTTAGGTACATGGGTAGGGCAGGTTTAGCTGCCAAATGCAGGCAGGTGGTACTGGTGTAGATTGAGCATGTTGGCAGGTGTGGGCAAATTGGTCCATAGAGCCTGTTTCCACGCTGTATGACTCTATGAGATTTGCAGGATATTTTTTTATTTACGCAGAGGGACGTTTTCATAATCTGAGGAAGGACATTATTGCCATAGAGGGAGTACAGAGAAGGTTCACCAGACTGATTCCTGGGATGTCAGGACTGTCTTATGAAGAAAGACTGGATAGACTTGGTTTATACTCTCTAGAATTTAGGAGATTGAGAGGGGATCTTATAGAAACTTACAAAATTCTTAAGGGGTTGGACAGGCTAGATGCAGGAAGATTGCTCCCGATGTTGGGGAAGTCCAGGACAAGGGGTCACAGCTTAAGGATAAGGGGGAAATCCTTTAAAACCGAGATGAGAAGAACTTTTTTCACACAGAGAGTGGTGAATCTCTGGAACTCTCTGCCACAGAGGGTAGTCGAGGCCAGTTCATTGGCTATATTTAAGAGGGAGCTAGATGTGGCCCTTGTGGCTAAAGGGATCAGAGGGTATGGAGAGAAGGCAGGTACGGGATACTGAGTTGGATGATCAGCCATGATCATATTGAATGGCGGTGCAGGCTCGAAGGGCCGAATGGCCTACTCCTGCACCTAATTTCTATGTTTCTGTTTCTATAACAATTACAATAATCAGAATCATAGCCAGTCATACAGCGTATCTCTAAAGTAATCTAAAAGGAAGAAAGACTCAAAGTGCTGGAGTAACTTAGAGGGTCAAGCAGCATCTGTGGAGTAAAGGAAAAGGTGATGTTTCAGGTGGAGACCCTTCTTCAGCCCTTTTCTAGAGATGCTGCCTGTCCCACTGAGTAACTGCAGCATTTTGTGTCTTATCTCCGGTGTAAACCAGCATCTGCAATTCCTGCTGATTAAATGTTAGATTGTATGCCTCCTTGTCACCTTCCCGTCAGCTAACAACGAACCTCCTTAAGATTGGGTTTGGACACGCTAGAGGCAGGAAACATGTTCCCGATGTTGGGGAAGTCCAGAACCAGGGGCCACAGTTCAAGGATAAGGAGTAAGCCATTTAGAACGGAGACGAGGAAACACTTTTTCTCACAGAGAGTGGCGAGTCTGTGGAATTCTCTGCCTCAGAGGGCGGTGGAGGCAGGTTCTCTGGATGCTTTCAAGAGAGAGCTAGATAGGGCTCTTACACATAAAGATAGCGGAGTCAGGGGATATGGGGAGAAGGCAGGAACGGGGTACTGATTGGGGATGATCAGCCATGATCACATTGAATGGCGGTGCTGGCTCGAGGGGCCAAATGGCCTACTCCTGCACCTATTGTCTATTAACATCGTCTGCTATAATCTGTGTTTTCACACTTTATCCTTAATCGATGTTTTATTATTAATGTTATGACAAATTAATTAATGACAAATGTTATATGTCATTCCGAAGTCTGTCACTGTGCGTCATGTTGTCACTTGTGGGCGGAGCACCAAGGCAAATTCCTTGTATGTGAATACTTGGCCGATAAACTTATTCATTCATTCATTCATATCCTCCCACAACTGGTCCCCTCTCCCCTGACTCTTCAGTCTGAAGCAGAGATTATATACTGCTCTAGTATCTTTGGTCTGAAGAAGGGTCTCGACCAGAAACGTCCCCCATTCCTTCTCTCCAGAGATGCTGCCTGTCCCCGCTGAGTTACTCCAGCATTTTTGTGTCGGTCTTCCTTACAGTTGAAGGTGTGGGAAGGAACTGCAGACGCTGGTTTATAAACACAGACAGACAAGAGTAACTCAGCGGGACGGGCGGCATCTCTGGAGAGAAGGAATGGGTGTGAAAACTAAACGGCGGCGGTGCTCACCTGAGTGAGTGAAGGAGTGGATGGCGATGGCAGCCCCGCGCTCTCTCCCTCTCCCTTTCTCCCTTTCTCCCTCCCTTTCTCCCTCACTTTCCCTCTCTCTCTCTCCCTCTCTCTTTCCCCCGTCTCTCTCTCTTTCCCTCTCTCCCCCTTTCTACCCCGCTCTCTGTCTCTCTCTCCCTTTCTCTCTCTCCCACTCTCTCCCTCTCCCTCCCTTCCTTCCCGCTTTTTCTCTCCTCGCGCCCCCCCCCCCCGCCCCTTCCCGCCAAAAACAAACCGCTGTCAGACTTCACCATCACAGAAAAAAAAGGGATGCTGGAAACACAGCCGAAGCCACCGGGGCAATTAAAGCAAATTCGAACTCCTAATATTAAATATGAGCATATATCGAAAATATTCGAAAGCTATTTCCTACAATGAAATCCCTAAAGTGATATTCATCCATGTGAATAGTTGTGTGGTGTTTACTGTCTACCCCCATGACGGGACAAACCATTGGCAAAGGAGCCGCCGGCGCCCCCATGTGTCCAGGAGGAGCAGCGCATCTGGGGTGTTTATATTTGAGAAGGAACTGCAGATGCTGAAAAAGTCTGAAGAAAGGTTTCGGCCCGAAACGTTACAATACAATACAATACAATACAATACAAAGCACTTTATTCGTCCCCGAGGGGCAATTTAAAAGGGCGCATTACAGTAGCTTCTAAAAAAAGAGACACAATCAACAAACATAAGCAGCACGCATACTGCACAATCAACCAACACACGCATCTCACAGACACACTGCACAATCACACAACACACACAGCACATCTACATTCAACACATAGTAATAATCTTCAACACATAGTAACATCCTCTAAAGTGCTTCCTTACTGCTTCAACCAGAAAGTGCCTATAGAAGGCCATTTCACTTCACATGTTCAAGTCAGTGATCAGCATTAAAAAGCAGGACAGCCCTGGGGATGAAGGTTGCCTTCCTCCTCTGTGAAGGTTGCCTTCCTCGCTGTCCGGCGAAGTCTGCGTCCTGAGGGGAGCCACTCAAACTCAGGAAACAGGATGTGAGAGGGGTCCTGAAGAATCCTGCGTGTCAACCTCCCAGACTGTTGGTCGCATAGAGCAGCGAGAGTTCGGACGGGCAGCTCAATGATTTTTGAGCAGACCTTGACCACATTCAACAGGCGGTTTCTGTTTTGCAGGGTGATGGAGTGGAACCAGCTAGTGAAAGAGAAAGTTATTACATTTTCAATGAATGCGTAGTAGAATGTGGTGAGAATGTCTTTGTTAATCCCAAATGACTTCAGCTTCCTGAGTAGGTACTGTCTCTGATGGCACTTTTTAAGGATTTCCTCTGTGTTAGAGGAAAACCTTAGCAGGTTGTCGAAGGCTGTTCCCAGGTATTTGTATACCTCCACTATCTCCACTGGCTCCTGCTGGATGATAGTGGTGGCTGCCTCAGCCATCTGTCTCTGTTGGGGGGAAAAGGTCACAATCATGTCCTTGGTTTTGCTTATATTTAGCTCAAGACAAGACTTTTCACACCATACTATAAAGTCCTGCAGGGCTGAGCTGTGATGTTGTGTATGGCTGGGAAGCAGAGACAGGAGGACTGTGTCATCAGCAAATTTTACAAAGTGGCAGTTTGGCTGGGTGGATCTGCAGTCATCAGTGTAGAGAATGAAGAGAAGTGGGGAGAGGACACAGCCTTGTGGAGAGCCAGTGAAGGTGAAGAGGGTGTCGGACAAGGTATGGTTCACCAACACCCTCTGTGATCTGTTGGTGAGGAAGTCTATAATCCACAGAATTACCTATTTCCTTCGCTCCATAGATGCTGCTGCACCCGCTGAGTTTCTCCAGCATTTTTGTGTACCGCTGGAAAATCGAAGGTTTTGGAGGTGGCAAGAACGACAACTAAGTTTTATAACTTATTTTATTCTCAAAATAGCTTCTTAGCTCACAGGTTCTTACAACACGTCTGGCCACAACGGTGGTCAGCACTCAACAGCCGCGCGAAAGCGAAACCGCGTGAAATACCGGGGGCGAGCGTAACAGTAGGGGCCGGCAAAACAGAACTGGAGGGGCTCGACAAACGTGAACGAGGGACGGGCGTAACAGAGGGGACCGGTGAAACATAACCGGGGGTAACAAGTGCAGAGGGTGGCAAAACGGCCGGCGGACGCCCTCTACGCCGCGGAGTGGCCACCGCCACCGGGCTATCCTCGTCGACGTGAGCTGGCTTTAGGCGGCTGACGGAGTCGAAGTCCTTGCCACCCATGTCCAACGTGAACGTCGAGGTACCAGTCCTCAGCACCCTGTACGGACCTTCGTACACCCGCTGTAACGGCGAGCGGTGAGCATCTCTACGAAGGAAAACATAAGCACAATCCCGTAACATAGTAGGCACATGCACTGCGGACGACCCGTGTCGGGAAGTGGGAACCGGGACCAAAGCGCACGCCCGCTCGCGAAGGTCAGCTAACACCGCCGAAGCAGGGACCTCCTGATCCCGGGGGACTGGGCAGAAAATCCCCAGGTACCCGCAAAACCAAGCTGTAAACCAGCTCGGCCGAGGAGGCGTTGAGGTCCTCCTTAGGCGTGGTTCTGATGCCTAGGAGAACCCAAGGCAACTGGTCAACCCAATCGGGGCCGGTGAGCCGAGCTTTCAACACCGACTTGAGGTGTCTGTGGAAACGCTCAACCAAACCGTTTGACTCTGGGTGATACGCGGTGGTCTGGTGCAGCTTTACACCACACAGCTGCGCCATACCACGCCACAGGGAGTACGTGAACTGGGCCCCACGATCAGTAGTGATATCTGAAGGGACCCCGAAACGAGCGATCCAATGTGAGACAATAGCCCGCGCACAAGCCTCAGCGGAGGTATCAGTTAACGGTATTGCCTCCGCCCGCCTGGTGAACCTGTCCACGACAGTGAGTAAGTGAGTGGCCCCGCGCGAACACGGCAAGGGACCTACCAGGTCGACATGAATGTGCAGGAACCTGCCGTCTGGAACAGCGAAATCCTGCACGGGCGGGCGCACATGCCTCTGCACCTTGGAAGTCTGACAGGGGATACAAGAACGGGCCCATGCTGCGACCTGCTTTCCCTGTAGCTCAGGTCCTTGAGACCTGGCAATATCTTCGTAAATCTTCTCTGCACCCTTTCCAGCTTGACAACATCTTTTGTGGATGTGTGTATATAATATGTATATATATATACACACACACACACAGACGAACTTGGCCGCGACCAGGGCAGAGGTGGCGCAAATGGACGGGTGAGCTAGGCTGTGGATGGTGTCGAAAATCCGACGCCTCCAGGCAATCGGGACAATGGGGCGGGCATTGCTCGTCGAGACATCGCAAAGGACCCGCACGCCGGTGGCGCCGCAGGGCACCTCAGCCAATTTAAGGCCCGACTCAGCCCGACTTTATCTGATGAGATTTATCCCATCAGATAAAGCATAAAAAGAAGTTTAATTTGACACCTAATTCACTTTCATATCTTCAGTATTAAAAAAAGTTATGGCCATTTTCATACTCGGAAATTAGCATCTTGTTCCCTATTGCTTTTCCATTGACTTAACACAAAAGCTGTGATCGAGGATAGTCAAAAGCCCATAAATTTCTTAAAAATTAAGAGAACTGAATGAAATTTTCAGTTATTATAGATTGAAGCATTCTGAAACAAATATAAAACATCTTACTTGGATGACCTGAAATTAAAGCATATAATTAGTTCGTTACCTAATTGTAGCTAATTACAAAATTGACCGTTGTGCCGGAAATAGTAATGAACACCCAGACTGCCTTGAAAATTCAAAAATGTGATATTCTCAAGATCAGAACTTTAATATTAATGTATTATATGCTGTAAGTCTGTAACAGATAGGTAAATAAATTACAATTTCTAGCAATAGACCAAGTCTTTATGGAAAAGATCAGTTGCTAGCTGGTACATTGGCATATCATAATCAGTAGCATCATCATACTCCTCAGATTGTAACCAATAAGCAACTCTGTACATCTTGTTTTTCCTCAACTTTTCAATTTTGGCATTGTAAACTACAAGTTTTTGCTCTTCAAACCACGCATGACATGCCTTTCTGCCCACTACTTTCCCATTAAGAATGTCCTGTAGCGGCGCCTGCTGGCGCACGCAGGTATCGAACCCGGCGTTCGGAAGCCGTGATCACGTGAGACGGGAGCTGCTGTTTTTCGCACGGTTTTGCTTTCGCGCGGCAGTTGAGTGCTGACCACCAGAGTTGTGGCCAGACGTATTGTAAGAACCTGTGAGCTAAGAAGCTATTTTGAGAATAAAATAAGTTACATAACTTAGTTGTCGCTCTGGCGACCGCCAAAGTCCTGTAGATTCCATTTCTTAAGAAAAGGATATATTTTTTAAATAGCCTAAGTATCCAAATAACAAACTAATCCCATTCACACCAGAATTCACAATATAACATGATTTTTAAATCTCACTATCATGAATTTATATGTCAGATGGAAGGAATTTCATGTTTAATTCCCATAAATTAATCTAAGAAACATCCACTCAAAATATAATCAAAATTATTGTTTTTTGCACGACTCAAACTGTTGTGAATATTTAGTTTAAAAATAATGATCATGGAGAGAGAATAACACAAAATATAGACAATTTAGACGGCATGACATGATTGACCAAAAAAAAGAGCATTTTAATCATCTTGCGAGGGGGTGATTCTGGAACGCGATCAATTGGAACATTGCATTTGCGGTGTATTTAAACCTCATATCGGCAGGAAAGACACTGTAAAATTAGATTAAAGCCATCCCAAGAAGCAAGATTATATGTAAAATAGACGACTTACCTTTGTTTTGTCCCGTTCTTGCGATCCGTCACGTTGTAGGCGTTGAGGGCATTAGAAGTCGCTTTTTATTTTAATCCAATTATTAAATTGTCCAGCGAATTTTTTTTTAAATAAACCGGGAACGGAAGTCCGATCTATTTTTCTTCATCAGCTAGCAGCCCGTGGAAATCCGCCTCTGACAAGCGAGACAAATCTGCATTTTATTCCCCCCCCCCTCAAAGGCGCCAGAGTCGCACGCACGGCCAGTGGCAGAACTGCAGCGCCGCTGAAGGTAGGTTTTGTAACATCGCTAATTTTTGTCCACCTGGGGTGTTTATATCTTTGGTTTATATTTAGTTCATTCTGGGATCATTGATAATGGCAGTAGTTATTGTTCATCTATTTCCCTTTGTGATAGGGCCTTTTTGAGCACCACAGTCCTGCTGGTGAAGTTACTACCACCATGATGTTTGGCAGGGAGTTCCACTTGCCCATGCTGACCAAGATGTCCCATTTACCCCTGTTTACCCAATATCCCTCTAAATCTTTCCTATCCATGTACCTGCCCAAATGATTTTTAAATGTTGTTATAGCACCTGCCCTGACCACCTCCTCTGGCAGCTCGTTCCATATACCCACCACCCTCTGAATAAAAACATTGCCCCTAAGGTTCCTATTAAATCTTTCTCCTTAAACCTATGCTCCCTAATTCTCAATTCCCCTACCCTGGATAAAAGAACCTTTGCATCCCCTTCTTGCCTTAATACACCTCTATAAGACCACCCCTCAATCTAATTGTGCTCCAAGGAATAAATTCCTAGATTGTCCAATCTATAGCTCAGCTCCTGGCAACATCCTCATAAATCTTCTCTTCACTCTTTCCAGCTAAATGGCATCTTTCCCAAGACTGGGTGATCAAAACTAAACCCAAAGTGATGGCCACATCAATGTCTTGTACAAGTAGAATGTAATGATCTAACTTCTATACTAATTTGCCTTATTGATGAAGGACAGCATGCCAAAGGCCTTCTTCACTACCCTCTCTACCTGCGACACTGCTTTCAGGGAACTATGTGCGTACTCCTAGCTCATAAGACATAGGAGCAGAATTGGGCCATTCGACCATTGCTGATCTATTTTTCCCTCTGATTGACAACACCGTCAAGGCCTTACCATTCACTGTGAAGGTCCTGCCCAAGTTTAACTTCCCAAAATGCAACACCTCACTTTTATCTGAATTAGATTCTATGAAGTTTAATTCATAATGTTTAATTTAGACCCAACCATGAAGGAACAGCAACAAATTTCCTAATCAGGATGGGAGTTTACTGTAGGTGCATCCTTTCCCGTTCCCCTGCTGTCCTTGTCCCATGCTGGGAGACGTCGTAGGCTTGCGAGGTTCTGTCAAATGGGCCGGGAGGGTGGATTTTGTATATGGTACACAGCTCCCACTGTGTGGAAGGAATTAACGTTGAGGAAATGGTTAATTGGGTGCCCAAGAAACAGTTACTTTGTCTTTGCTGTTGTCAAGAGTTTTGACGTTTCCGAACCTGCACCGTTGCAAGTCAGTACTTCACCTTATGACTTTTTCGTTGTGGATTGGGACAAACGTTTAGTGTCACCTGCCACAATATGCCCAACATTTGACTACCTTGGAGACAAGATATTAAAGTGGCTGATCCAGTTGAGTTTCTGGTTAACAGTGACCCTTGGGATGTTTATAGTCAAGGGTAGGGGATTGTTAAGGGCTTGGACACACCAGAGGCAGGAAACATGTTCCCGATGTTGGGGCAGTCCAGAACCAGGGGCCACAGTTTAAGAATAAGGAGTAAGCCATTTAGAACGGAGACAAGGAAATACTTTTTCTCACAGAGAGTGGTGAGTCTGTGGAATTCTCTGCCTCAGAGGGCGGTGGAGGCAGGTTCTCTGGATGCTTTCAACAGAGAGCTAGATCGGACTCTTAAAAATAGCGGAGTCAGGGGATATGGGGAGAAGGCAGGAACGGGGTACTGATTGGGGATGATCAGCCATGATCACATTGAATGGCGATGCTGGCTCGAGGGGCCAAATGGCCTACTCCTGCACCTATTGTCTAGACTTTACCTTGATGAGATAATCATGGTTGGAACTTTTGTAGATTTTATTCAACACCACCTCTCGGTCTATCTAGGTCTTGCTAAATTCAAGACGGGCTGCTTCATTGGATGAAGAGGTGCAAATGGAATGTAAAATGATAGCGAACACCATCATATGAAGGACCATCATATATCGGGGCAGCACCGTGCTGCAGCGGTAGAGTTGCTGCCTTACAGCGCCAGAAACCAGGGTTTGATCCTGAATAAAGATGCTGTCTGTACGGAGTTTGTACGTTCTCCCCATGACAGCATGGGTTATCTCTATGTGCTCTGGTTTCCTTCCACTCTAGAGCTACTGCCGTACAACGCCAGAGATCCTGACTCTGTGTGCTTGTTCACAAGTTCTATGAGTAGAATTAGGCCATTCAGCCCATCGAGTCTATTCTGCCATTCAAACATGGCTGATCACTGCCTCCTAATCCCATTTTCCTACCTCCCCATAACCCTTGACACTCGTTCTGATCAATAATTTGTCTATCTCTGTCTTAAAATATCAACTGACAGCCTCCACAGCCCTCTGTGGCAGTGAGTTCAACAGATTAATACCATCTGACTAAAGAAGTTCCTCCTCATCTCCTTTCTAAAAGAGCGCCTTTTAATTCTGAGGATGACCTCTGGTCCTAGACTCTCCCACCAGTGCAAACATCCTTTCCACATCCACTCTATTTTTGCCTTTTATTATTCTGTAAGTTTCAATGAGGTTCCCCCCTCAACCTTCTAAACTCCAGCGAGTAGGGGCCCAGTGCTGCCAAACGCTCATCATATGCTAACCCACTCATTCCTGGGATCATTCTTGTAAACCTCCTCTTTCACACAGAGAGTGGTGAATCTCTGGAATTCTCTGCCACAGAAGGTAGTTGAGGCCAGTTCATTGGCTATATTTAAGAGGGAGTTAGATGTGGCCCTTGTGGCTAAAGGGATCAGGGGTTATGGAGAGAAGGCAGGTACAGGATACTGAGTTGGATGATCAGCCATGATCATATTGAATGGCGGTGCAGGCTCGAAGGGCCGAATGGCCTACTCCTGCACCTATTTTCTATGTTTCTATGTCACCTATCCATGTTCTCCAGAGATGCTGCCTGACCTGCTGAGTTACTCCAGCACTTTGTGTCTTTCCTTAGTTTTCAGCATTAGGTCAAACAGCATTTTACATATGGTGACTGCATCCATACAGCAAGTCAGCTTTTGATGAGCGACGAATAGTGTTTCGAGCAGTAATGTACAAAAATACAGAAAACGTACCTTTTTATTTTTATTTTACTGACAATTTTGCAAATCCTTTTTTGGTTCTGTATACAAAAACATCTACAATGGCAAGCCTTTTAAACATAATCAAATATCAAACCTCGGGGAGATATAAATTAAATATGTAATCTTGTTAAAGCTTTCAGTATTAATTTTCATTTCATTTTGAGACATTTGTGCAACAGTTGCAGCAGACATAGATATAAAAAGAATGTTATTCAATAGTGCATTTTGTGACAACTGTACATCCTTCCATCTAAGTGCAACTTAATTTGTGCTCCCGTTTCATTTCAAGTTTGCTCTGCCATGCCCCCATGAGGGAGATGAGATCTTCAAATATAAGGCTTTTTTTGGAAATCAACAAATATACTTCAAGTGATATGCTGTGATATTTTTTTGGCTCATGAGGCTTGTTGTACAAAATAGGAATATATTTATATATATATATATTCTGATAGATCATTGCAAAGCATCAGTTATTATCAAATGAACAAGACATTAATTAGTTTTGCTTTGAAAATGTGCACTGATTTATACAGCATTATTTGCATAAAGTTCAGCAATTTGTTTATGAAAGAATTTTCTCATTTCCAATCTCTTTGACTTGAATGTTGGGGTCAGAAGGCCACTTTCAACAGTCAGCATCTCGGGATGGAGATGAATGTCCTTCACCTATTTAAATAGAAATGGGCACATTATTAAAAATATTGGGTCATTTTGACAATTTAATGTTAGTATACATTTGTGATGTAAATTGTGCTAAGGATACAAATAGCAACAAAAATATGGAAACTAAAACTTCAATTAGTCTAATTCAATTCACAAATATTTGCTCTCATGCCTTGGGCTCACCATTTATGTCATCTGTTTCACGATACAATCCCAATCTCCAAATTACCGGCAGAGGTACACGTACATTGAGGGGCAGCACAGTGGCAGAACGCAACTTGGTTTGCAAACAGCTTCATCCAAGACCGCAAAAAATTGCTGCAAATTGCCCAGACCATCACACAAACCAACCTCCCTTCCATTGACTCCATTTATATCTCACGCTGCCTCGGCAAGGCCAGCAGCGTAATCAAGGACGAGTCGCACCCTGGCCACTCCCTCTTCTCCCCTCTCCCATCAGGCAAGAGGTACAGAAGTGTGAAAACACACACCTCCAGATTTAGCAACAGTTTCTTCCCAGGTGTTATCAGGCAACTGAACCATCCTACCACAACCAGAGAGCAATGCTGAACTACTATCTACCTCATTGGTGACCCTCGGACTATCCTTGATCGGACATTGCTGGCTTTACCTTGCACTAAACGTTATTCCCTTATCATGTATCTGTGCACTGTGAATGGCTCGATTGTAATCATGGTTTGTCTTTCTGATGACTGGTTAGCACGCAACAAAAGCTTTTCACTGTATCTCAGTATGCGTGACAATAAACTAAACTCAACTGAATTGCTGATCTACAGCGCCAAAGCCCCTGGTTCCAGCCTGACTATGGATTCTGTCTGCACGGAGTTTGTACGTTCTCGCCATGACTGCGCGGGTTTTCCCCGGGTGCTCTGGTTTCCTCCCATTCTCCAAAGATGTACAGGTATGTAGGTTAATTGGCTTCTGTGTAAACTGTAAATTGTCCCTCGTGTGTAGGATAGTGCTAGATACAGGGATCGCTGGTCAGCACGGACTCGCTGGGCCATGGGCCTGTTTCCACTCTGTATCTCAAATCTAAACAAAACTATATCCGGAGGAGGCGCTGTCCTGAACGGCTGCCTGTCCTGCAGCTGTCCTGTTTTTCCCCTTCTTTTTTATTATTTTTAGTATGTTGAGGGTACAGTCAGGGGGCCTAATCTTTTTATGTGTGGGGGGTGGTGGGGGGGAAGGGGGAAACTGTTTTTCGAGTCCCTACCTGGTCGGAGGGGTTGCCTTACTCCGAGCAGCGCCTTCGACCCGTCCTCGCGGCCTACCAGCGGGGCATGGAGCGGCGTTTCCTGAGGGGACCTGGCCAGAACCTCGGCTTCAGCGGCGGCACAGCGCTGGAGCGCTATCGCGGAGCGGGCAATGCCTTGTCTGGGTCGCCACGCTGGAACTCCGGTATGCTGGGACCGCCGACAAAAACATCGTGGAGCGGCCAGCTGCGGGGACCGCCGATAAAAACATCGCGGGTCTGTGGAGCGGCCAGCTGCGGGCGGCGGCGCTGACTTTAACATCGCGGAGCCTGGGATCTCTCGCCGAGATCGCCAGTATGTGCAGCTCCGTCCAGAGCGGCCTGTTGGCTTGGAAGCCGCGGTCTCCAGTAAGAAGGCGGCCGTTCCTGGCACCCCAAGCCGCTGAGAGGGTTCTCCCGACGCCGGAGTACCATCACTCGGCGAGAACGGCCAGGAACATCGAGCCTCCGTAGTGGCGACTGTGGAGGCCTCAATAGGCCCGACTATGGGTGGACATGGGGATGGGGACTGGACTTTGTGCCTTCCCCACAGTGGGAACCATTGTGGGGGGGATGTTTTTATGTTTAATGTTAAACTTCTTAATGCTATGTTGTATTTTTATTAGTGTGCTGCAAGGACATCAGAATTTCCCCTGAATAAGGGGATTAATAAAGTAAAAATCAATCAAATCAATCAATCAACTAAACATTCTGCAACAGAAGGGCAGTCACATTGGCGCAGTTTCCTGACGGTTGAATCGTAGCTGAAACCATCTGTACTGTGATCTTACTCTGGCTACTCAAATTATAAAATATTTTGAGTTGTATTTTGAAATGTTTTACTTTATATCATTTTCAAATGCTTTTCCGTCACAAATGGGTGGTTCCCGCTGTTGAACGATGTTTTGCTGTTACTTTGTGCCGTTTAAATCACTCATCATTTCCCAGCAGAGACGGACCAAGACAATGCAGCGCCACAGACCCGGGTTTGATCCCGACTACGGGTGCTGTCTGTATGGAATTTGTACGTTCTCCCCGTGACCTGCGTGGGTTTTTTTTCCGAGATCTTAGGATTCCTCCCACACTCCAAAGACGTACAGGTTTCAAGAGTTCAAGTTCAAGAGTTCAAGAGAGTTTATTGTCATGTGTCCCAGATAGGACAATTAAATTCTTGCTTTGCTTCAGCACAACAGAATTATAGAAGGCATGAATACGGAACAGATCAGTGTGTCCATATACCATTGTATAAATGGTAGGTTTGTAGGTAGGCTTGGTTTATGATTTTCCTACGCTGGAAAAAAGTTGGCTTGGTAAATATAAAAATTGTCCCCAGTGGGTGTAGGATAGTGTTAATGTGTGGGGATTGCTGGTCGGCGCGGACCCGGTGGGACCAGGGGCCTGTTTCCACTCTGTATCTCTAATCGAAACAAAACTAAGCATTCTGCAACACAAATGACTGCTGAGACACATGTTTTTCAGTCATCTGCAATAAATGTCACATCTTTAAAAAAAAAAATAGACAGAAGACTCCACAGTCTGCTCAACTACTAATCACTTCTTCAGGCCTGCTGTCTAACCATTGCTGTAGTTCAGAATAACACCAATGCCCTCTGGACATTGTTTACTGATATAATTTAGTCTGTTCCAAAACATTTCCCCTTCCCCCCCCAACAGTCTATTCATATTGGTACTCCTCTTCTGCCTTGGAATTCAGCTCCTTCTCACCAGGGAATGGGGTCAAGGAAAGAGCGTCCACCAATCTTTCCACCATTACACATAAGAAACATATGAAGCGCAAGACGCCATTGTATACAGATGCCAAGGAGTGTGTTCAGCTGCTGTGGCTGAACAATTTCTAATCTTATCATGTGGGGAATAATGTTCTAACCATAAGTTTAAGTTGACACTCCTACATTTCTGTTCAGTTAATTCCGACATTTTACATCCTTCCTTCCACCGCAAACCATCATTCCCAACTGTGGCCCCTGGTTCTGGACTCCCCCAACATTGGGAACATGTTTCCTGCCTCTCGCGTGTCCAATCCCTTAATAATCTTGTTCAAGAAGGAACTGCAGATGCTGGAAAATCGAAGGTAGACAAAATTGCTGGAGAAACTCAGCGGGTGCGGCAGCATCTATGGAGCGAAGGAAATAGGCAACGTTTCGGGCCGAAACCCTTCTTCAGACTGATGCAGGGTCTACCCTTAATAATCTTATTTGTTTCAATAAGATCCCCTCTCATCCTTCTAAATTCCAGAGTTATGTCAACAAAATAGAGAGAGTACAGAGGAGATTTACTAGAATGTTGCCTGGGTTTCAGCAACTAAGTTACAGAGAAAGGTTGAACAAGTTAGGTCTTTATTCTTTGGAGCGCAGAAGGTTAAGAGGGGACTTGATAGAGGTCTTTAAAATTATGAGCGGGTTAGACAGAGTGGACGTGGATAAGCTTTTCCCATTGAGAGTAGGGAAAATTCAAACAAGGGGACATGACTTGAGAATTAAGGGACAGAAGTTTAGGGGGAACATTAGGGGGAACTTCTTTACTCAGAGAGTGGTAGCTGTGTGGAATGAGCTTCCAGTGGAAGTGGTGGAGGCAGGTTCGATGTTATCCTTTAAAAATAGATTGGATGGGTATATGGACTGGAAAGGAATGGAGGGTTATGGTCTGAGTGCAGGTAGATGGGACTAGGGGGAAGTATTTATTTTTCATTTTAAAAAAATGTTCGGCACGGACTTGAAGGGCCGAGATGGCCTGTTTCCGTGCTGTTATGGTTATATGGTTATATGGTTATACAAGCCCAGCTGCTCCATTCTATCAACATATGACAATCCCGCCATCCCGGGAATTGACCTTGTGAACCGACGCTGCACAATTAACCTTGTGAACCTACCTATGCTGCACAAGGCGTAGGGGAAGCCTGAGGAGCAAGCCTTTCACTCAGAGACTGCCAACTGGATGGGGAAAGTGGCAGAGGTGGTGCAAAGATATTTGGACAGGTTTATGGATGGGAAAGGCGTGGAAGGACATGAACTAAGTGTAGGCACATGGGAGATACAAGGACCTGCAGGTGCTGCTTTACAAAAAAAAAAAGACACAATGTGCTGGAGTAACTCAGCAGGTCAGGCAGCATCTCTGGTAAACATGGATAGATGACGTTTTGGGTCGAGGCCCTTCTTCTTCAGACTGCAGAAGAGTCCCGACCCAAAGCATCACCTATCCATGTTCTCCAGAGATGCTGCCTGACCCGTTGAGTTACTCCATGTTCTCCAGAGATGCTGCCTGACCTGCTGAGTTACTCCAGCACTTTGTCTTTATTTAGTCTGCATGGGACTAACTGAGGTAGGCATTTGATCTCCATGGAAGATAGACACAAAACGCTGGAGTAACTCAGCCGGCAGGCGGCATCTCTGGAGGAAAGGAATGTGTGATCAAAATCAAAAAGGGCCACTTTTCAACATAATTGTATAAGGGGTAAGAGCGTTGTAAAAACAAGCCTGAAGGCTTTGTGTCTCAATGCAAGGAGCATTCGTAATAAGGTGGATGAGTTGAACGTGCAGATAGCTATTAATGATTATGATATAGTTGGGATCACGGAGACATGGCTCCAGGGTGACCAAGGCTGGGAGCTGAACATCCAGGGATATTCAATATTCAGGAGGGATAGAGAGAAAGGAAAAGGAGGTGGGGTAGCGTTGCTGGTTAGAGAGGAGATTAACGCAGTGGAAAGAAGGACATTAGCTTGGAGGATGTGGAATCGGTATGGGTGGAGCTGCGAAACACTAAGGGGCAGAAAACGCTGGTGGGTGTTGTGTACAGGCCACCTAACAGTAGTAGTGAAGTTGGGGATGGCATCAAACAGGAAATTAGAAATGCGTGCAACAAAGGCAAAACAGTTATAATGGGTGACTTCAATCTACATATAGATTGGGTGAATCAAATTGGCAGGGGTGCCGAGGAAGAGGATTTCTTGGAATGTATGCGGGATAGTTATCTAAACCAACATGTAGAGGAACCAATGAGAGACCAGGCTATTCTAGACTGGGTATTGAGTAATGAGGAAGGGTTAGTTAGCAGTCTTGTTGTGCGTGCCCCCTTGGGCAAGAGTGACCATAATATGGTTGAGTTCTTCATTAGGATGGAGAGTGACATTGTTAATTCAGAAACAACGGTTCTGAACTTAAAGAAAGGTAACTTTGAGGGTATGAGACGTGAATTGGCCAAGATTGACTGGCAATTAGTTCTAAAAGGGTTGACGGTGGATATGCAATGGAAGGCATTTAAAGACTGCATGGATGAACTACAAAAATAGGTCATCCAAGTTTGGCAAAAGAATAAATCAGGGAAGGTAGTGCATCCGTGGATAACAAGGGAAATCAGGGATAGTATCAAAGCAAAAGATGATGCGTACAAATTAGCCAGAAAAAGCAGCATACCAGAGGACTGGGAGAAATTCAGAGACCAGCAGAGGTGGACAAAGGGCGTAATTAGGAAAGGGAAAATAGATTATGAAAGAAAATTGGCAGGGAACATAAAAACTGACTGCAAAAGTTTTTATAGATATGTGAAGAGAAAGAGATTAGTTAAAACAAATGTAGGTCCCTTGCAGTCAGAAACAGGTGAATTGATCATGGGGAATAAGGAAGGTACACAAAAATGCTGGAGAAACTCAGCGGCTGCAGCAGCATCTATGGAGCGAAGGAAATAGGTAACGTTTCGGGCCGAAACCCTTCTTCAGACTGATAGGGGGTGCGGAGAAGAAAGGAAAAAAGGACAAAGGCGGAGGAGGAGCCCGAGGGCTGGGGGAGGGGAGGAGACAACCAGATGGCTGATGAAGGGGAGGGGACAGCAAGGGCTAGCAGAATTGGGAGAATTCAATGTTGAGGCCCCCAGGATGTAGACTGCCCAAGCGGAATATGAGGTGCATTTCCTCCAATTTATGGGGAATAAGGATATGGCGGACCAATTGAATAACTACTTTGGTTCCGTCTTCACTAAGGAAGACATAAATAATCTGCCGGAAATAGCAGGGGACCGCGGGTCAAAGGTGATGGAGGAACTGAGTGAAATCCAGGTTAGTCAGGAAGTGGTGTTGGGTAAATTGAATAGATTAAAGGCCGATAAATCACCAGGGCCAGATAGGCTGCATCCCAGAGTACTTAAGGAAGTAGCTCCAGAAAAATGGATGCATTAGTGATAATTTTTCAAAACTCTTTAGATTCTGGAGTAGTTCCTGAGGATTGGAGGGTAGCAAACGTAACCCCACTTTTTAAGAAGGGAGGGAGAGAGAAAACGGAGCATTACAGACCAGTTAGTCTAACATCGGTAGTGGGGAAACTGCTAGAGTCAGTTATTAAAGATGGGATAGCAGCACATTTGGAAAGTGGTGAAATCATTGGACAAAGTCAGCATGGATTTACGAAAGGTAAATCATGTCTGACGAATCTTATAGAATTTTTGAGGATGTAACTAGTAGAGTGGATAGGGGAGAACCAGTGGATGTGTTGTATCTGGACTTTCAGAAGGCTTTCTACAAGGTCCCACATAAGAGATTAGTATACAAACTTAAAGCACACGGTATTGGGGGTTCAGTATTGATGTGGATAGAGAACTGGCTGGCAAACAGGAAGCAAAGAGTAGGAGTAAACGGGTACTTTTCACAATGGCAGGCAGTGACTAGTGGGGTACCGCAAGGCTCAGTGCTGGGACCCCAGCTATTTACAATTTATATTAATGATCTGGATGAGGGAATTGAAGGCAACATCTCCAAGTTTGCGGATGACACTAAGCTGGGGGGCAGTGTTAGCTGTGAGGAGGATGCTAGGAGACTGCAAGGTGACTTGGATAGGCTGGTGAGTGGGCAAATGTTTGGCAGATGCAGTATAATGTGGATAAATGTGAGGTTATCCACTTTGGTGGCAAAAACATGAAAGCAGACTATTATCTAAATGGTGGCCGATAAGAAAAAGGGGAGATGCAGCGAGACCTGGGTGTCATGGTACACCAGTCATTGAAAGTAGGCATGCAGGTGCAGCAGGCAGTGAAGAAAGCGAATGGTATGTTGGCCTTCATAGCAAGAGGATTTGAGTATAGGAGCAGGGAGGTTCTACTGCAGTTGTACAGGGTCTTGGTGAGACCACACCTGGAGTATTGCGTACAGTTTTGGTCTCCAAATCTGAGGAAGGACATTATAGCCATAGAGGGAGTGCAGAGAAGGTTCACCAGACTGATTCCTGGGATGTCAGGACTTTCATATGAAGAAAGACTGGATAGACTTGGCTTATACTCGCTAGAATTTAGGAGATTGAGAGGGGATCTTATAGAAACGTACAAAATTCTTATGGGGTTGGACAGGCTAGATGCAGGAAGATTGTTCCCGATGTTGGGGAAGTCCAGGACAAGGGGTCACAGCTTAAGGATAAGGGGGAAATCCTTTAAGACCAAGATGAGAAAAAACGTTTTCACACAGAGAGTGGTGAATCTCTGGAACTCTCTGCCACAGAGGGTAGTTGAGGCCAGTTCATTGGCTATATTTAAGAGGGAGTTAGATGTGGCCCTTGTGGCTAAAGGGATCAGGGGGTATGGAGAGAAGGCAGGTACGGGATACTGAGTTGGATGATCAGCCATGATCATATTGAATGGTGGTGCAGGCTCGAAGGGCCAAATGGTCTACTCCTGCACCTATTTTCTATGTATCTATGTGATGTTTTGGGTCAAGACTCTTCTTCTGACTGAGAGGTCTCAGACTGAAACATCACCTATTCCTTTTTTCCAAAGATGCTGCCTAGCCCGCTGAGTTACTCCAGCATTTTGTGTCTATTTTCAGTGTAAACCAGCATCTGCAGTTCCTTCCTACACATTTGATCTGCATGGACAAGTTGGGCTTGTTTTCCATCCTGTATAACACTATAATATTTTGACTATGATTCATCAGACAGTGGCTCCTAAAGCAACAAAAAAGGAAATCTATATAACTAAAAGTCTCATCTTGACCACTTCCTGTCTGCGCTGTATATTGATTTTAGAAAAAACGCTACTTTATATCGCTATGATTTTTGGCTATCTTATTCACAAGTCCTCCTCCGCTGAAGCAGCCCCGAGGATTTTTTCAGATCGATGAACAATAAAAAAGTTATGTGATGAGTGTTTAAAAAATCTTGAGATCAGCTGATTGGCCCTCTCGCCTGTCAATCACCATGATAAAGGTAACGCCCCTTCTGGGGAGGGGGGGGGGAGGGGCAGGACTATAAATCCCCAGATGCCTGGACGTGAGTCAGTCACTCTGGAAGATCGCGAGAGTCCACAACTCTCATTCTAAGCTGTGAATCATCTGAACTGTGAGTTTGCAATGTACTTACAATGAATGATTTGTTAGCCCTTAATGACAATGCAATGAGTTGTTTGGCAAATTGGTGGCCTGCACTCTGCTTGAAATGCTATGAAAATTGAATGTGGTGGCCTGCACTCTGCTTGAAATGCTGTGAACTTGAATGTGGTAGCCTGCACTCTGCTTGAAATGCAATGAAATTGAATGTGGTGGCCTGCACTCTGCTTGAATGGAATTTCAAGGAATAGCCGTGTGGGAACTGCCAGCCCACCAGCCCTGAGTGACTGATCTGCCAGCCCACCAGCCCTGAGTGACTGAGCTGCCAGCCCACCAGCCCTAAGTGACTGAGCTGCCAGCCCACCAGCCTTGAGTGACTGAGCTGCCAGCCCACCAGGCCTGAGTGACTGAGCTGCCAGCCCACCAGCTGAGTGACTGAGCTGGCAGCCCACCAGGCCTGAGTGACTGAGCTGCCAGCCCACCAGGCCTGAGTGACTGAGCTGCCAGCCCACAGGCCTGAGTGACTGAGCTGCCAGCCCCAAGAATCCATTCGGCCCACAATGTCCATACTCTAGCCCTCTGTAAACCAGTCCCTTTGGCCCACAACACCCATACTAGCGCTCCAGAACCCCCCCCCCCCCCTCCCCACTGGCCACCAATATTGGAATTGGTAGAGAGGCGGAATATTGAGTTGGGGGACCAGCCCTCCCGTGTGAACATGGGACCCAACGGGTCCCACTTAGTCTAGTTATGGATAAAAACATGGCATTCCCAATGAAACAATCACATGCTTACTTGTTCAAATGTTTTCAGCCCAGCTTCTTTTCCAACTTTTAGCATATTTGCTAAAATAGCATCCTTTAAAGCCTAGATGGAAAATAAAAGAGCAAATTAATAAACAGAAAAATTCATAAGGCAAGAGGGAAAAATAAATCAGTGATGATTGAACAGTGCAGTAGATTTGATGGGCTGGACTCTGCTTCTATGTCTTCTGGTCTTATGGTACAACTAAAGCTTGGCTCAATGATTCTTATGTTTAGATTTCCATGAGCACACCACCCAGGCTGATTCTTCAACGCTAGACATAAAGTGCCGGAGTAACTCAGCGGGTCAGGCAGCATCTCTGGAGAAAAAAGATCCGATTTCTCCAAAGGTATACTGCCTGACCCGCTGGGTTACAGCAGCACTTTGTGTCCATCTTTGGTATAAAGCGGCATCTGCTTGACTGAGGGTCTCGACCCGAAATGTCCCCTATTCCTTCTCTCCGTAGATGCTGCCTCACCCGCTGAGTTTCCCCAGCATTTTTTTGTCTACTTTCATTTATCATATCACCTGTTTCTGGGCTCTTACTATGTGCAAAGTAGCAAAACTAACAGCATTCCCATCACGATAAAGCAATAGACAATAGACAATAGGTGCAGGAGTAGGCCATTCGGCCCTTCGAGCCAGCACCGCCATTCAATGTGATCATGGCTGATCATCCCCAATCAGTACCCCATTCCTGAGAAAGCATCCAGAGAACTGTGGCCCCTGGACTCCCCCAACATCAGGAACATGTTTCCTGCCTCTAGCGTGTCCAAACCCTTAACAACCTTATATGTTTCAATGGGATACCCTCTCATCCTTCTAAACTCCAGAGTGTACAAACCCAGCTGCTCCATTCTCTCAGCATATGACAGTCCCGCCATCCCGGGAATTAACCTTGTAAAGATAGATAGATAGATAGATAAACATTTATTGTCACATACACCAATTGGTGCAGTGAAATTTGACTTGCCAATGCAGCACACCAATAAAGATTACATCCAAGAATTTAA
Source organism: Malacoraja senta (assembly GCA_038087875.1). Classification (NCBI taxonomy): domain Eukaryota; kingdom Metazoa; phylum Chordata; class Chondrichthyes; order Rajiformes; family Rajidae; genus Malacoraja; species Malacoraja senta. The sequence goes on along the minus strand of CM075977.1, from coordinate 220,132,993 downwards.
CAACATAAAAACATCCCCCCACAATGGTTCCCACTGTGGGGGAAGGCAGCAAAGTCCAGTCCCATCCCCAGTTCACCCATAGTCGGGGCCTATTGAGGCCTCTGCAGTCGCCGCCACGGCAGCACGATGCCTCAGGCCCTCTCGCCGGATGATGGAATTCTGGCGTCGGGTGAACACTCTCAGCGGCCCGGAGTGTCTGGAGCGGCCGCTCCCTCCCAGTAAACCTGTGCTGCACTCCCTCAATAGCAAGAATGTCCTTCCTCAAATAAGCAGTGAGATGCGATGGGATAGCTTGGGTTAACAATGCAATACACCCCATCTACCATTACCCTTCCATAATTTTCTGAACAGTGAACCAACAGAAGTGAATAATTGTAACGTGAACTGCATTTTCAAACAGCTGCTATCATTTCATATGAACGGGAATGACAATATTTGCATGTAATTTTTTGCATTTCAATGAACTCAATGCCCAAACACAGTTTATTTAGTTCACGAAACTTGCCTTGCTTTTACATAACTCTTCATATGATCCTTTCATGTTCCTCTTGTTTGCCCAGTCAGGTAACACTTCAGGATCAGGTACCACAATTCCTACCAGAAAGGCCTGCAATATAAGAATTGTATCCGTGAATTCCACGATTTCATCATTAGGCAATTAATAATACAACATGGCGAGTTAGTTTGCCTAACTAACAATAGGTGAACAGATAGAATGTATGTGGAGAGGATGTTTCCAGTAGTTGGAGAGTCTAAGACCAGAGGATACAGCCTCAGAATAAAAGGACATACCTTTACAATGGAGATGAGAAGGAATTTCTTTGGCTAAAGAGTGGTGCATCTGTGGAATTCATTGCCGCAGATGGCTGTTTAGGCCAAGTCGTTTGGTATTTTTAAAGCGGAGTTTGATACGTTCTTGAACAGTTAAGGGCCTGTCCCACTTGGCGATTTTTTTCGGCGACTGTCGGCATCACCGACTGACTTATCAGGTCACCGAAAAAGACGCGGCGTGACGACGTATTGACGCGCGGTGTTTCCGCAAATGTCGCAACAACTTTTTTGTTTTGTCGCCGCTGGATTTTGAACTGTTCAAAATCTTTCGGCGACCCTGATACGTCAGTCAATGACGCTGGCAGTCGCCGGAAAAAAAAATCGGCAAGTGCGACAGGCCCATAAGGGTGTCAAAAGTTACGGGAAGACGGCAGAAGAATGGGGTTGAGAGGGAAAAATAGATCAGCCATGATTGACTGACGGAGCAGACTCGATGGGCCGAATGGTCTAATTCTGCTCGTATGTCTTATGGTCTTATGTTATTGAGACATGGATATGCGTTCAAAGGGATGGGAAAGTTATTTAACTTCACTGGCCTCTGCAATGGATTAGAATTAATTACCTGCAGACCATCACCATGTATGAACACCTGGGCAATTAGCTCACATCGCACATAAATGTTCTCAATTTTTTCCGGGGCAATGTATTCTCCCTGCGCCAGTTTGAATATGTGCTTCTTTCTATCGATTATCTTCAGAGTGCCATTCTGTTATTTAAAAAAAAAAACACAACATAATTCAGCTATTTGTTTCTTTATTCGAGACAATTACGTATTCTGAAAATGAATCAAACTGCAGGTGCAGGACACTGAAACAGAAACAAATGATGGTTTTTAAGTTTAAAACGTTTGGCATTCTGCCCCACTACGACCACCTCACCGGCACCCCTCACACAGTTCCTTGCAATCTGAGATCACACTGGGAAAATGACTGCAGTATCAGAATGGGCCAACAGAGCCGAGGTCCCAGACAGCCGAGAGTCACGTGATCAATGGAACGTCAATGGAACAATGAAATTGTCACTCGCTGCAGTTTTCATCATCGGCGGTCACTTGAAACGAGTATGACTGTCCTCGTGCGTGTCACTTTGTTTTACTTGGGGAGACTGGTGCACATAGTTTAAGAATAGCCTCAGCCATAGTTTAAGAATAAGTGGTAAGCCATTTAGAACGGAGATGAGGAAACACTTTTTCACACAGAGAGTTGTGAGTGTGTGGAATTCTAGAAACATAGAAAATAGGTGCAGGAGGAGGCCATTCGGCCCTTCGAGCCAGCACCGCCATTCATTGTGAGCATGGCTGATCGTCCCCAATCAATAACCCGTGCCTGCCTTCTCCCCATATCCCTTGATTCCACTAGCACCTAGAGCTCTATGTACGTAATTCTCTCTTAAATCCATCCAGTGATTTGGCCTCCACTGCCCTTTGTGTCAGGGAATTCCACAAATTCACCACTCTTTGGGTGAAAATGTTTTTTCTCACCTCAGTCTTAAATGGCCTCCCCTTTATTCTAAGACTGTGACCCCTGGTTCTGGACTCGCCCAACATTGGGAACAAATTTCCTGCATCTAGCGTGTCCAGTCCTTTTATAATTTGATATGTTTCTATAAGATTCCCCCTCATCCTTCTAAACTCCAGTGAATATAAGCCTAGTCTTTTCAATCTGATAGTCCCGCCATCCCAGGGATCAATCTCGTGAACCTACGCTGCACTGCCTCAATCACAAGGATGTCCTTCCTCAAATTAGGAGACCAAAACTGTACACAATACTCCAGATGTGGTCTTACCAGAGCCTTATACAACTACGCCCTCTCTGCCTCAGAGGGCGGTGGAGGCTGGTTCTCTGGATGCTTTCAAGAGTTAGATAGAGCTCTTAGGGATAGGGGAGTTAAGTGATATGGAGAGAAGGCAGGAACGGGGTACTGATTGGGGATGATCAGCCATGATCACATTGAATGGCAGTGCTGGCTCGAAGGGCCGAATGGCCTACTCCTGCACCTGTTGTCTATTGTCAGACAGCCACCACACGGTCCTTGACAGATCAGGGTCAGGATCCAGTGGCATGGAGTCCAAGACGACCGGAGCCTTCATCCGCCTTCCCAGCCGTTGTGACGCTCCACTAAAGTCAGCCATCGTCTTCCGCCTGTTCCACCGTCGAGGTCTTGGTTGGATTGCTCTTTGTCAGAGACCTCCCCCTCAACCTTACGGCCATGGGTGGCCCTACCAGGAGCATAGCTCCAGACGGCATCGCTCTCAGGATCTCAGGTCCACACAAGCTTCTCCACCACGACAAGGTGACACTCCATGGAGAAGCCTACAGTTTTACAGGCCTGTAAACACATATAATATCTAATAATCAGAAATAGAATAATTGTATAACCATATTAGGTATTGTACAGCTTGTAAACATCCCCAAAACTTTAAAACAATGTGGAGTACCATAATAAAAATACATCCTTTCTTGAAATGAAGGCAAATAAAATAAAAATAAAAAATCTTAATTGCGTTTTCTAATGTTTAAAAGAATATGGTTAATTCTGGGTATTTCTGCTTTAGAGTTTTAGACTTTAAAGGAACAGGCCCTTCGCCCCAAGAGTCTGCGCCAACCAGCGATCACCCCGTACACTAGTCCTAGACTCACCCACTAGTGGAAACATCCTCTCCACATCCACTCTATCCAGGCCTTTCACTATTCTGTATTTCAATGAGGTCTCCCCTCATTCTTCTAAACTCCAGCGAGTACAGGCCCAGTGCAAATGTTAATATTGGCCAAAATAGAGATATATAAAACGGAGGATCATTGCATCTGCAAAACCTGTTTGGTCAATTTCTGTGCAAAACTGAAAGCTGCAAATTGGCACCAGCTAGTCTGGGTCCTAGATTGAGCTATCAGATAAGGTGAGGTCCAGATGTCCTCATAATTGTTAAAATGTATGAGTACTTTGCAGAGAAACCCAAAGGTGTTGCAAGTGCATTAGAAACATAGAAACATAGAAATTAGGTGCAGGAGTAGGCCATTCAGCCCTTCGAGCCTGCACCGCCATTCAATATGATCATGGCTGATCATCCAACTCAGTATCCCGTACCTGCCTTCTCTCCATACCCTCTGATCCCTTTAGCCACAAGGGCCACATCTAGCTCCCTCTTAAATATAGCCAAAGAACTGGCCTCGACTACCCTCTGTGGCAGAGAGTTCCAGAGATTCACCACTCTCTGTGTGAAAAAAGTTCTTCTCATCTCGGTTTTAAAGGATTTCCCCCTTATCCTTAAGCTGTGACCCCTTGTCCTGGACTTCCCCAACATCGGGAGCAATCTTCCTGCATCTAGCCTGTCCAACCCCTTAAGAATTTTGTAAGTTTCTATAAGATCCCCTCTCAATCTCCTAAATTCTAGAGAGTATAAACCAAGTCTATCCAGTCTTTCTTCATAAGACAGTCCTGACATCCCAGGAATCAGTCTGGTGAACCTTCTCTGCACTCCCTCTATGGCAATAATGTCCTTCCTCAGATTTGGAGACCAAAACTGTACGCAATACTCCAGGTGTGGTCTCACCAAGACCCTGTACAACTGCAGTAGAACCTCCCTGCTCCTATACTCAAATCCTTTTGCTATGAAAGCTAACATACCATTCGCTTTCTTCACTGCCTGCTGCACCTGCATGCCTACTTTCAATGACTGGTGTACCATGACACCCAGGTCTCGCTGCATCTCCCCTTTTCCTAGTCGGCCACCATTTAGAAAATAGTCTGCTTTCCTGTTTTTGCCACCAAAATGGATAACCTCACATTTATCCACATTATACTGCATCTGCCAAACATTTGCCCACTCACCCAGCCTATCCAAGTCACCTAGCAGTCTCCTAGCATCCTCACAGCTAACACTGCCCCCCAGCTTAGTGTCATCCGCAAACTTGGAGATATTGCCTTCAATTCCCTCATCCAGGTCATTAATATATATTGTAAATAGCTGGGGTCCCAGCACTGAGCCTTGCGGTACCCCACTAGTCACTGCCTGCCATTGTGAAAAGGACCCGTTTACTCCTACTCTTTGCTTCCTGTTTGCCAGCCAGTTCTCTATCCACATCAATACTGAACCCCCAATGCCATGTGCTTTAAGTTTGTATACTAATCTCTTATGTGGGACCTTGTCGAAAGCCTTCTGGAAGTCCAGATACACCACATCCACTGGTTCTCCCCTATCCACGCTACTAGTTACATCCTCGAAAAATTCTATAAGATTCGTCAGACATGATTTACCTTTCGTAAATCCATGCTGACTTTGTCCAATGATTTCACCACTTTCCAAATGTGCTGCTATCCCATCTTTAATAACTGACTCTAGCAGTTTCCCCACTACCGATGTTAGACTAACTGGTCTGTAATTCCCCGTTTTCTCTCTCCCTCCCTTCTTAAAAAGCGGGGTTACGTTTGCTACCCGCCAATCCTCAGGAACTACTCCAGAATCTAAAGAATTTTGAAAGATTATTACTAATGCATCCACTATTTCTGGAGCTACTTCCTTAAGTACTCTGGGATGCAGCCTATCTGGCCCTGGGGATTTATTGGCCTTTAATCCATTCAATTTACCCAAAACCACTTCCCGACTAACCTGGATTTCACTCAATTCCTCCAACTCCTTTGACCCGCGGTCCCCTGCTATTTCCGGCAGATTATTTATGTCTTCCTTAGTGAAGACGGAACCAAAGTAGTTATTCAATTGGTCCGCCATATCCTTGTTCCCCATGATCAACTCACCTGTTTCTGACTGCAAGGGACCTACATTTGTTTTAACTAATCTCTTTCTTTTTACATATTTATAAAAACTTTTGCAGTCAGTTTTTATGTTCCCTGCCAGTTTTCTTTCATAATCTATTTTTCCTTTCCTAATTAAGCCCTTTGTCCTCCTCAGCTGGTCTCTGAATTTCTCCCAGTCCTCTGGTATGCTGCGTTTTCTGGCTAATTTGTACGCATCATCTTTCGCTTTGATACCATCCCTGATTTCCCTTGTTATCCACGGATGCACTACCTTCCCTGATTTATTCTTTTGCCAAACTGGGATGAACAATTTTTGTAGTTCATCCATGCAGTCTTTAAATGTCTTCCATTGCATGTCCACCGTCAACCCTTTTAGAATTAATTGCCAGTCAATCATGGCCAATTCATGTCTCATACCCTCAAAGTTACCTTTCTTTAAGTTCAGAACCATTGTTTCTGAATTAACAATGTCACTCTCCATCCTAATGAAGAACTCAACCATATTATGGTCACTCTTGCCCAAGGGGGCACGTACAACAAGACTGCTAACTAACTGTTTTGCCTTTGTCGCACGCATTTCTAATTTCCTGTTTGATACCATCTCCAACTTCACTACTACTGTTAGGTGGCCTGTACACAACACCCACCAGCGTTTTCTGCCCCTTAGTGTTTCGCAGCTCTACCCATACCGATTCCACATCCTCGAACCTAATGTCCTTCCTTTCCATTGCGTTAATCTCCTCTCTAATCATCAATGCTACCCCACCTCCTTTTCCTTTCTCTCTATCCCTCCTGAATATTGAATATCCCTGGATGTTCAGCTCCCAGCCTTGGTCACCCTGGAGCCATGTCTCCGTGATCCCAACTATATCATAGTCATTAATAGCTATCTGCACATTCAACTCATCCACCTTATTACGAATGCTCCTTGCATTGAGACACAAAGCCTTCAGGCTTGTTTTTACAACACTCTTACCCCTTATACAATTATGTTGAAAAGTGGCCCTTTTTGATTTTTGCCCTGGTTTTGTCTGTCTTCCACTTTTACTTTTCACCTTGCTACCTATTGCTTCTACCCTCATTTTACACTCCTCTGTCTCTACGCTCACACATTTAAGAAACCCTTTCCCTTTAACTCCATCCTCCACTATCCCATTCGACACCCCACCCCCCTTATTCAGTTTAAAACCACCCGTGTAGCAGTGGCAAACCTGCCTGCCAGAATGCTGGTCCCACACCTGTTAAGATGCAATCCGTCCCTTTTGTACAGTTCCCCCTTACCCCAAAACAGATCCCAGTGATCTAAGAATCTAAATCCCTGCCCCGTGCACCAGTTCCTGAGCCACACGTTCAGGTCCCGTATCTCCCTGTTCCTGCTCTCGCCAGCACGAGGAACTGGAAGCAAACCGGAGATAACAACCCTGGAGGTCCTGCTTTTCAGCATTTTTCCGAGCTCTCTAAAGTCACGCTGCAGAATATTCATCTCCTTCTTTCCGACATCGTTTGTGCCGACATGCACTACCACTTCCGGATGTTCACCTTCGCCCTCGAGGATTTTCTGCACTCTGTCCGTGACATCCTGGATCCTGGCACCAGGAAGGCAGCACACCATCCTCGCATCCCGTCTGTTGCCACAGAAACCCCTGTCCGTACCTCTCACAATCGAGTCTCCCACTACAATGGCGTTGCCTGCCTTAGGCCTTTTTGGTTTTGGCTCAACAGCCCTATTCGCATCGCAAGCCAGTCCGCCGCTCAGTGTAAACACGTCTTCTGTCCCAACAGCTTCTAAGTGGGTGAACCTGTTCACAAGAGGTACAACACCCGGGGACGTTGGCATTCCATGCTTCCCTCCCTTTCTCACCGTCTCCCACCTTCTCTCTTCCAGTACCTTAGGTGTAACAATCGTACTGTAGGACTTGTCGAGGAACGACTCCGTTTCTCGGACGAACCGGAGGTCATCCACTTGCTTCTCCAGTTCCCCAACACGGCCCTTCAGGAGCTGTACCTGGATGCACTTCTCGCATTTGTAGCAGCCAGAGGCACCAGCGGTGTCCTTGACCTCCCACATACTGCAAGCATCGCACTGAATCAGCTTGCCTGACATCTCCTTCTTTCGTCTCTACCTCTCAAGCGTATTGCGTGGTCTCCTCGCCGCAGCCTCCTCGCCGAAGACTCACACTTTACTCACAGGGCACTTCCCTCACAAGGCCGCTCACTCACTGCCGCTCGCTAAGAGCCGTCTTGCTTAAATTGACGGATAAATTGCCTGATTTACCAATTTACAAACAAAATTCCTCAGTTTTCAACTGTTTTCCCGGCACTGACTCACTTCTCTCCTCCCACTCGGGCTAGAGCCAATCAGTCGTATCTCTTGCTAATCTCCTGCTGCTGTTGCTCCCAAATCTACAGCAGTTCTGAATAAAGTCTGCCTGTGCTTGGCTTCTACTTTTCAACTGTTTTCCCCCCCTCTGACTCACTTCTCTCCTCCCACTCGGGCTAGAGCCAATCAGTCGTATCTCTTGCTAATCTCCTGCTGCTGTTGCTCCCAAATCTACAGCAGTTCTGGCATGATAGGCTGGCTGCAGAAGGATTGTAAATACTGTTAATAATGTTGCAAGGTGTTTGTGTTACTGTTTGATGATTGGCTGAAGTGTGAAGCCTTGTTTGAGTTGTTTATACTCCCCAGGAGAATGTTGCACTACTTGATTGATTGACTTCCTTCCAGAAGCTTCTGTAGAAACAATGTAATGGGATGCTTTGTAATTGGGTTGGGGAACTGTCAATAACACAATGTAATCGACATCTGTGATTGGTTTGTAGGGCCACCCCCCCCCCCCCCTTGTAGATCAGCCCCACAGGATTCGATGACCTATAAAAGGTAACCCCCATGAGGTTCGTTGTCGATCTTCTGGAGGAGCGCTTGGGACTGCGTAACCTTTTGGAAGTATCTGCTTACACGAGGCTGACGGGCTTGGACAAGGATCGATCTCGCGGTATGGTTAGGTATCGTATAGGGAATTCGTTATTGTGTCATAAAATAAGTTTAGTGGTCCAGTGCTTGACTTGGTGTTTTACTGAACTGGACTTAAGCCCCTGTCCCACTGTACGAGGTAATTCACGATTTCTCCCAAGTTTTCCCCTGATTCGAACTCGGAGAATGTCCGTAGCGGAGTTCGTGGATGTCTCGTAGCGGCTCGTAATGCTAACGGTAGGTATAAAAAGTAAAAGAAAATTTCATCACGAGTATTTTTTTTACTCGTGGACATTTTTTGCAGGGATGAAAAAACGTCACGAGTTTACCGGATGTCCCGAGTACCTACCGTTAGCATTACGAGCCGCTACGAGACATCCACGAACTCCCACGGACCCGCTACGGACATTCTCCGAGTTTGAATCAGGCGGAATCTCGGGAGAACTCGGGAGTTACCTCGTACAGTGGGACAGGGGCTTTAGGGGGTTAGCTCTAGGAGCATAATTACACAAACGCTCAACATGGGTTAATCTACTAATCACCTGCGATCATTCTTGTAAACCTCCTCTGGACCCTCTCCAGAGCCAGCACATCCTTCCTCAGATATGGCGCCCAAAACTGTTCACAATACAAACGCTGCCTTACCAGTGCCACATAGAGCCTCAGCATTACATCCCTGTTTTTGTACCCATTAGTTGTGGGTATTTCCGTTCTATAACAATGCAATTTCACTGAGGCATTAAAGGATGATAATTGAAATAGGTTGTCCTTACAGGCAGCCACTTTCCGATATCCCCTGTGTACAACCAGCGATTTCCATCCAGAACTTCTCCTGTTTTCTCAGGATCTTTTAGGTAACCAGAAAAAACGTTTGGTCCCTTTACACACACCTGAAAGATTAAACACAAATTTTCCAATTGTCAAATTTCCCAAAAGACCTGCACATATTACCTTGCAGCTTGAAGTCCACACCACCCCCTACTTTAAGTCTGACGAACTATACACCAGCAGGTGCAACTCCAGAGCCAATAAGATCATGGGAGACCCCTTCCACCCCAGCAACGGACTGTTCCAGCTGCTACGGTCAGGCAAACGCCTCCGTTGCCATGCTGTGAGAACGGAGGATGAGAAAGGGTTTCTTCCCAGAGGCCATTAGGACTGTAAACTCCTATCTCTCCAGGGACTAACTTTACTGAACCAATGTTACTGTTGTGTGGTGTCTTTGTTAAATTGCTGTTTTTTTCCTTTTTCTTCCCTCCCACGAATATGTAATATAATAATAATAATAATAATACATTTCATTTATGGGCGCCTTTCAAATCTCAAGGACACCTTACAGATTTTACAGTAGAAACATGTAAGCAGAATGAAATAAATAGTAAAGACATCACAAGTACACAAATTAAAAACAGAATTCAATCCGAACACAAAAATCAAAAACACAGTATGGAAGATGTGAATATGTGATTCTGTTCTATTCTGTTTGTAGTTTGTTTGTTTGTTTTTTTTGCACAATTCGCGAGCATTTGCCACTTTTCATTTCACTGCACATCTCGTATGTGTATGTGACGAATAAACTTGACTTGACTTGACTTGATGAAGGGTCCTGACTCGAAATGGATCTTAAATTATGAAGGGATTGGACACTCTCGATGCAGGAAACATGTTCCCGATGTTGGGGGAGTCCAGAACCAGGGGCCACAGTTTAAGAATAAGGGGTAGGCCATTTAGAACTGAGATGAGGGAAAACTTTTTCACCCAGAGAGTTGTGAATTTGTGGAATTCACTGCCTCAGAAGGCAGTGGAGGGCGATTCATTGGATGCATTCAAAAGAGAGTTAGATAGAGCTCTTGGGGCTAGCGGAATCAAGGTGTATGGGGAGAAGGCAGGAACGGGGGGGGGGGGGGTACTGATTGTGGATGATCAGCCAGGATCACATTGAATGGCAGTGCTGGCTCGAAGGGCTGAATGGCCTACTCCTGCACCTATTGTCTATGTATCCATGTACTGTATCTAAAATGTCACCTATCCTTTTCCTCCAGAGATGCTGCCTGACCCGCTGAGTTCCTCCAGCACTTTGTGTCTATCTTTGGTATAAACCAGCATCTGCTGTTCATAGCATCTGCTGTTCATTAAAGATTTAATGTTTACCTTGTGAGCCACATTGTTAGCCCGATAGTTTTAGTTTAGAAATACAGTGACCTTCGGCAGACCGAGTACGCGCCAACCTGCTATCCCCGCACACTAACACTATCCTATACACAGTGAGGACAATTTACATGTATACCAAGCCAATTAGCCTACAACCCTGTACGTCTTTGGAGTGTGGGAGGAAACATAGAAATATAGAAAAATAAGTGCAGGAGTAAGGCCATTCGGCCCTTCGTGCCAACACTGCCATTCAATATGATCATGGCTGATCATCTAAAATCAGTACACCGTTCCTGCTTTTTCCCCATATCCCTTGATTCCGTTAGCCCTAAGAGCTAAACCTGGCTCCCTCTTGAAAACATCCAGTAAATTGGCCTCCACTGCCTTCTGTGCCTGTGAATTCCACAGATGCACAACTTAGAATAAAGGGGAGACTGAGGTGAGAAAAAACTTTTCCACCCAGAGAGTTGTGAATTTGTGGAATTCCCTGCCACAGAGGGCAGTGGAGGCCAAGTCACTGGATGGATTTAAGAGAGAGTTAGATAGAGCTCTAGGGGCTAGTGGAGTCAAGGGATATGGGGAGAAGGCAGGCACGGGTTATTGATTGGGGGCGATCAGCCATGATCACATTGAATGGCGGTGCTGTCTCGAAGGGACAAATGGCCTCCTCCTGCACCTATTGTCTATTGAAAACTAATTCTTTATCTTCTTCTTCCTCTTGCGTATGGCGTGCGCAGCCTAAAGTTGTAGGACAACTTGTTCTATTTGATCTTATTTGATTGTGCACGCCGGGTTGGTTGCATTCGTCGAAACAGGGCGGACCACGTGAAGGTTGCAATCTCCCACCCCCATTGTTTATAATATGCTGATATTTAGGCTGAAAAAACATTGCCACTTACCTCACCCTCCCCTTTAGCAGAAAAATAATTCATTTCATGTACATCAATAAGTTTAATCAGATTGCAAGGCATCGGTGCACCAACGTGACCTGCGGATGAAACAGAAGACCCACCTTTCAATAGATTAAAATACTCGGAATCTATCTAATTAACCAAGAAGAATTCACGTAGGAAAATGGACTTTCTTTGGCATTTTAGCATGAATTTGATATTTGGTTTTGAGTTTGAGTTTAGTTTATTGTCACGTGTACCGAGGTACAGTGACACGCTTTGTTGCGTGCCAACCAGTCAGCGGAAAGACAGTAGATGATTACAATACTTTTGATTACAAGACATGGTTACGGTACAATTACAAAGACAATACTTTGAATCACTTCCCTCTGGACTGTCAAAGCTGACTCAGCCAGACATAAAAACAGCTTTTTCCCACGAGTAGACGCTCTACTCAATAACCAAAAATCTGTAGCCTCCTTTTGCTCTGGTACTTTATTCAATTTACATGTTTAATCAATACTGTTTTATTATTAATGTTTTATGTGTCATTCCTAACTGTCATGTTGTCACTTGTGGGCGGAGCACCAAGGCAAATTCCTTGTATGTGAATACTTGGCCAATAAACTTATGCATTCATTTATTCATTCATTCAATCGATCGATCTACAATGTACAGACACAGGGTAAAGGGAATAACGGTTAGTGCAAGATAATGCCAGTAAAGTCCAGTCAATTATAGTCCGAGGGTCTCCAATGAGGTGGATTGTAGTTCATGACTGCTTTATAGTTGTTGGTGAATAGTTTTGATTTAGAGATACAGCATGGAAACAGCCCTTATGGCCCACTGAGTCCACTCCGACCATCGATCACTCATTCACACTAGTTCAACGTTATTCCACTTTCTCATCCACACCCTTCAAGAGCAATGGGCAGAGGCCAATTGACCTACAAATCTGCAAGTCTCGGGGATGTTTACTTTAATTTAGAGATACAGCATGGAAACAGGCCCTTCTGCTCACCGAGTCCACACTGACCATCGATCGCCCGTTCACACTATTTCAACGGTTATCCCACTTTCCCATCCACCCCCTACACACTAGGGGGCAATTCACGGAGGCTAATTCACCTACAAACCCACACGTCTTTGTGGGATGCGGGAGGAAACCGGCGCACCCAGAGGAAACCCACATGGTCACAGGGAGAACGTGCAAACTCTGCACCAGCAGCACCCGAGGACAGGATCGAACCGGGGTCTCCGGCGCAGTGAGGTAGCTCCTCCTTCACAGAACGTCGACATGGGATTTGCTGGAAATATCAGCCCATTGCTGACTGCCCCCGAGCTGAAAAGGCCGTCAGGCCGGGGGGGGATGGATTTACTTCCCTGTAGGTCATCAGTGACCCAGATAGTTCTTGTGACATTCTAGTTATGACCACTGTTAATAGGACAGTGGAAATTGGCAAACGGGACTTCCTTGGATGGGGAACCTAGAACAACTTGGACGAGTTGGGCCGAAGGACCTGTTTTCGCTCTATAGCTAGAATAGCTCTATAGTTCTAATCAATTGAATTTACACTCCCTATCCAGCTGTCCATCCTGCTGAGTTACTCCAGCTTTTTGTGTCGTTATACTTCCGTACAACTGGTTGTTCTAAATCTTTCAGATAACCTGACTGGAATTAGTGTAGAAACGAACTGGAGATGCCGGTTTAATCCTAACTACATTTTATATCTGTTTGCTGTGAACTGAGATTAAAAAAGCAGCTAACTCCCAGCTAACCACGATCTATTCTACATTTTCCTTGATCTCTATTCCCGTTGTCTTATTTACACACCTTACACTTCCTTATCTATGTATCTCCCTCTGCCCTGACATCAGTCTGAAGAAACGTCACCCATTCCTTCTCTCTAGAGATGCTGCCTGTCCCGCTGAGTTACTCCAGCATGTTGTGTGTATCAAAGATCCTACAGCGAGCAAGATAGATCACTCGACGAAAAAAACGTAGTACGGTCATGGGCAGATTCATGGGTAATTTACGGCCCCATTTCCGTAACCGGCTTCCGTCTCCGCACCAAAGATTCCATAGCGGAGCAAAGATACTAGTCCGGAGACGGAAGCCGGTTACGGAAACATCCTCGTAAAAATAAAAGTTGTTTGGGAAAAATCTTCTCCTCATTTTCAGAATTATAATTTATTAACACAAACTGTTCCCCCGCAACGTTGATTACACTGCGAGTCGGGTCGGGTCGGGTCGGGTTACTGAAATGGATGAAAAAAAGGCCCACGTTCCGCTCCGTTGCGTACTACACGTCAGCCCATTGTTAGCAGGAGTGGTCTATCTTGCTTGCTATAGGATCTTTGGTGTGTATGACTGTAATTAGTTCTCCTTTGTAACGCATCCAGACAATTCATAGCAACAGCTTCAAACGTCGCAAGTGAATTAAACCGGTGGCTTTTATCTCAGCTCACAAAATAAACATGTCAGAAATCTATAAAAAAAAACAATATGTCACTGTTGAGTTAAAGCTAAAAATACAGCGCTGGCAGGAACGACAGAAACGAAGGTTTCTGTATTCAAAGTGAAATAATGGCTCGATCACATAACACCATGAACGTTTAATTACACAGTTCATCAACTCAACTAACAAAGGAGAAACCCGATCTAAAACATCCGCATGTTTTACAAACAATTAAGTGACAACTGCGAAATCCTCAGATGACAAAATTGGAGCAAACACCAAAGAAAATCCTCATTTTCAGCGTAGAATTTGGATCAAATAACTTTCAAGAAGCAGCATATTAGGTAATTATTCAACCAAGCAACCAATCCAGTATCAAATATTATTAAAATTGTGGCACCAATATGGAATACTACCGATACTTCACATCACGAGTATTGGTTGGCAAATTAAATGTAATAAAGACAATAGACAATAGGTGCAGGAGTAGGCCATTCGGTCCTTCGAGCCAGCACCGCCATTCAATGTGATCATGGCTGATCATCCACAATCAGTACCCCGTTCCTGCCTTCTCCCCATATCCTCTGACTTCGCTATCTTTAAGAGCTCCATCTAACTCTCTCTTGAAAGCATCCAGAGACCCGGCCTCCACCACCCTCTGAGGCAGAGAATTCCACCGACTCACAACTCTCTGTGTGAAAAAGTTTTTTCTCATCTCCGTTCTAAATGGCTTACCTTACCTAGGATTGCTGACTGGAAATTAACTATGGCTGTGCTGACTTCCTCTAAAGATGGAATATCAGTCCATTTCACTGAAAACACCTTATCATGCCAAGCAGGCCATTCAGCCCCTCATACCTGCTCTGCCAATAGAGTTTAGATTTTTCTTCAACAGGGCAGCACAATACCGTAGCTAGTGGAGGTGCTGCCTCACAGCGCCAGAGGGTCAATCCTGACCAAAAATGTCGCCTATCCATGCTCCCCTGATTCTACACTGCCTCTTGACTTTATAGAAACATAGAAAATAGGTGCAGGAGGAGGCCATTCGGCCCTTCGAGCCTGCACCGCCATTCATTGTGATCATGGCTGATCGTCCCCAATCAACAACCCGTGCCTGCCTTCTCTCCATATCCCTTGATTCCACTAGCCCCTAGAGCTCTATCTAACTCTCTCTTAAATCCATCCAGTGACTTGGCCTCCACTGCCCTCTGTGGCAGGGAATTCCACAGATTCACAACTCTCTGGGCGAAAAAGTCTTTTCTCACTTCAGTCTTAAATGGCCTCCCCTTTATTCTAAGTGTGGCCCCTGGTTCTGGACTCGCCCAAAATCAGTGCCCCTTTCCGGCTTTTTCCCCATATCCCTTGATTACCTTAGACCTAAGAGCGTACAAACTCCGTACAGACAGCACCCATAGTCGGGATCGAACCCGGGTCTCCGGTACTGTAAGCGCTGTAAGGCGGCAACTTTACCGCTGCGCCACCGTGCTGTCCTTATCTTATTTTTGATCTGAAATATTTATCTCTACTCCCTCAAAACTGACTTTGGCTAAAATAATTTGAATTATTCAGGCTGGAGATCCGATTCTATATATATTCTGGAGGAAGGGTCTCGTCTGATGCCTGAAGAAGGGTCTCGACCAGAAACGTCACCTATTCCTTTTCTCCAGAGATGCTGCCTGACCCGCTGAGTTACCCCGACATTATGTGTCTATATTCTTGAGGAAGTCTACCATGAATCCACTAGTTGGTACCCCGTTTTCACTTGATAAAATAAATTGTCATATATACTCTGGGTTAGCACCCCAGTCTGTGTCTTTCGTGAGAAAGACCCAATAAAGCTACGGAAAGGCCTAATGAACCACCGTGGCCTAAAAATCCATCAGGCGAGAATGAAATGCTCGGAGAGGGAGAAAGAGGTGCAGCGCATGCACAGGCCTTGAACCTGGTGAGACGCAGGAGCCCGGCCTGGACTCACCCCCTCACAGAGACCAGTCCCTCCACGCACTAGAGTCTCCCAACCCTGCAGAGTGGTTACTAAGATGGCCGATCCGTGGGCGGTTGCTGCTGGGACATAAGTCGGGGCCTGATCAACCCCGACTGTGTCGCCTGGGCAGAGGGCGTCTGATGTTGTGAGACCCGAAACACCCGATGATCCCAGGTCACATCATTGAGGATGCGTCCAGTGCATCTAGAAGATGTATCTTTTCACACTGATGAATGAGTTGTGAGCAGGCAGCAAATAAATGGCAAATGGGTAGAATGTATGTATGTCATACAAGGAGAATCAGGCCATTCGGCCCATCGAGTCCTACTCCGCCATTCAATCATGGCTGACCTATCTTTTCCCTCTCAGCCCCATTCTCCTGCTTTCGCCCCCATAATCCTTGACACCATTACTAATCAAGAATCTGTCAAGCTCCTCCTTAAAAATACCCAACGACTTGGCCTCCACAGCCTGACGGAATATGTTGCAGTAAGGGTCAGCTCAAGATCAAAATAACTGGAGAAGGTTTGTGTTCATGGACCATAGAACAGTACAGGGACAGGCCCTTCGGCCCACAATGTCTGTGCCAAACGCAATGTCAAATTTAACTAATCTCCACAGCCTTTCCATTCCTTGCAAAGTTAAATAAAGTGCATGTGGAGGTCAAAGGAAAACGGGCCAAGGTGCAGTTGGATTTCTTTGGTAGACAAAAATGCTGGAGAAACTCAGTGGGTGAGGCAGCATCTCTGGAGCGAAGGAATAGGTGACGTTTCGGGTCGAGACCCTTCTTCGGAATGATGTGGGGGGAGGGTGGGGGGAGAGCGGGAAAATGAAAGGAAGAGGCGGAGTCAGTAGGTTGTGGGAGAGCTGGGAAGGGGAGGGGAAGGAAGGAGAAAGCAAGGACTACCTGAAATTGGAGAAGTCAATGTTCATACCGCTGGGGTGTAAACTACAATTTCAGGTAGTCCTTGCTTTCTCCCTCCTTCCCCTCCCCTTCCCAGCTCTCCCTCAGCCCATTGTCTCTGCCTCTTCCTTTCTTCTTCCCGCCCCCCTCATCCCCACATCCGTCTGAAGAAGGGTCTCGACCCGAAACGTCACCTATTCCTTCGCTCCATAGATGCTGCCTCACCCGCTGAGTTTCTCCAGCATTTTTTGTCTACAAGCGAAATATGAGGTGCTGCTCCTCCAATTTGCAGTGGGACTCACTCTGGCAATGGAGGAGGCCCAGGACAGAAAGGTCGGATTCGGAATGGGAGGGGCAGTTGAAGTGCTGAGCCACCGGGAGATCAGGTTGGTTCATGCGAACTGAGCGGAGGTGTTGGGCGAAGCGATCGCCGAGCCCGCGCTTGGTCTCACCGAGCAGCTGAATGAATGAATGAATGAAAACTTTATTGTCATTCAGATATACACCTATACACAGTGCACCTAGAACGAAATTTCGTTGCATTTGACTCTCCAGTTATTTTTTTAGAAGTGTCGATATTTAAAAAGTTCTAGCCTCGGTTTAATTGATTGTTCAATAATCTTATGGCCTGGGGGATGAAGCTGTTGCAGAACCTGGTTGTCCCGCTCTTCATGCTGCGGTACCTCCTCCCAGAGTTAAGCAGTATAAACAGTCCAAATTGTGGGTGTGTGGGGGCTTTGGTAATGCCCTTAGCTCTACTCAGACAGCGCTTGTACCCCATGTCCATGATGGAAGGAAGAGAAGTCCCAATGATTTTTTCCGCTGTCCTCACCACTCTCTGAAGGCACTTCCAGTCTGCAGCTGTACAGCTGCCGCACCACGTAGAGATACAGCCGGTCATGACCGACTCAATTGTGCTTCTGTAGAAAGTGGCGAGGATGGGAGGGTGGAGGTGTAAACTTCTCAACCTGCGGAGGAAGTACAACCGCTGATGTGCCCGTTTTGCCAGAGATGTAATGTTTGTGGACCAGTTTAAGGTGTCCGTTATATGCACCCCCAGGAACTTGATGCTTTTCACCTGCTCCACTGCTGAGTTGTTGATGCAAAGTGGAGTGTGACTGGGCTGAATTTTCCTTCTGAAATCGACTACAATCTCCTTGGTTTTGTTGCCATTTAGGAGAAGGTTGTTCCTGCTGCACCAGCTCACCAGCTGTTCCACCTCCTCTCTATATGCCTGGTCGTCGTTATTGCGGATGAGGCCCACTACTGTTGTGTCATCCGCGTATTTGATGATATGGTTAGTGGTGGACCTGGCGACACAGTCATGTGTCATCAATGTAAAGAGCAGCGGACTCAGGACACAGCCCTGAGGGGAGCCTGTGCTCAGTTTGATGACAGAGGAGGTGTTCTTCCCCACCCGCACAGACTGGGGTCTTTCGGAAAGGAAATCCAGGATCCAGTTGCATAGTATGACACCTAGAGCACCGGATGCAATAGATGAGGTTGGAGGAGGTGCAGGTGAACCTCTGCCTCACCTGGAAAGACTGCTTGTGTCCTTGGATGGAGTCGAGGGGGGAGGTAATGCGACAAGTGTAGCATTTCCTTAGTTTCTTTGACATATCAATAATGTTCCATCTACTTTGGAGAAAATTCCTGGGTTGCCCTGGTGAAGGTTTCAAGGCAAGTGCAGTGGGCAGGAGTGAGGCAGTAGGTGCGGCCCCGATGCTGAGTGAATCAAGTCAATTTTGGCCTTCAGGTTTCTTATAACAAACCAAAGCTTTGAACCGGATTCCGGAAGTGTCGGCGCTGCCAAGAAGCTGCGGCTCGCCTGCAGTCTGTCTGTCTTTTCCTTTTTTTTAGTTTTCTTTTGTCTTGTTAGATGTAAGTTTTAGTTTATTTTCAGTTGTGTATGTGCTGGGGTGAAACTTTTTTAAACCTCTAATGTCTACAGGGATGCGACCGTTTCCTTGTCGTATCTCCGTCTCCGTCTCCATCTGCGCTGAAGCCTAATATCGTGGCCTCCAACTGGAATCGACCTTGGGGGCTCGGGTGGCAGAGCCTGTGGACTTACCATCGCGGAGCTGGCTGTGGTGGCGACCCGACCTCGGAGCTTCGGAGGCTTCGGCCGCGGGCCCTGTGGACGGTAACATCTGGAGCTCGCAGGTCCCAGGTTGGTGGCAGATTCTCGGGAGCTCCGGCAACAGCAGCTTCGTCCGCTGGACTGGAGGGCGGCAGCTTCGTACGCCCCGGGCCGCGGAGTTTGAACCGGCCCGTTCGCAGAGCTTGGAATCGGCCGCGGGACTTACCATCACCCGGCGGGGGCTTCAACATCGAGAGCCTCGATCGCCTCGACGCAGCGGGAGAACAAGCAAGGAAGAGATAAGACTTTTTGCCTTCCATCACAGTGAGGAGGTGCCTGGAGATTCACTGTGATGGATGTTTGTGTTAAACTGTGTTCATTGTGTGTTTTGTTCTGTCATGAAAAATGTTCCCAATGTTAGGCGAGTCAAGAACCAGGGGCCACAGTCTTAGAACAAAGGGGAGGTCATTTAAGACTGAGGTGAGAAAAAACGTTTTCACCCAGACAGTTGTGAATTTATGGAATTCCCTGCCACAGAGGGCAGTGGAGGCCAAGTCACTGGATGGATTTAAGAGAGAGTTAGATAGAGCTCTAGGGGCTGGTGGAGTGAAGGGTTATGGGGAGAAGGAAGTAACGGGTTATTGATAGGGGACGATCGGCCATGATCACAATGAATGGCGGTGGATTCAACATTTGGTTGGATGTAGACCTTACCTGCTGACCAATCTCCAGGCATAGTCATTGAGCAGCCCGCCGTGCATTCCGTTTGCCCGAATCCTTCGTAGAACTGTAAAGACAAAAGTCTACAGCTTATTGAATTTAAAAAAGTTACCCCAGATCAAGTAAAACCATTGAAAAGAATTGAGCAAAACACAAAGTGCTGGAGTAACTCAACAGGTCAGGCAACATCTCAGGAGAACATAAATAGGTGATGTCCTGGGCCATGAAAGATACTATATAAATGCTCCATGCAATATTATATAGGTCAATCTGATACCAACCATGACTTTCCAATCTCTGATAAATTTATTTTTCACACAGAGAGTTGTGAGTCTGTGGAATTCTCTGCCTCAGAGGGCGGTGGAGGCCGGTTCTCTGGATGCATTCAAGAGAGAGCTAGATAGGGCTCTTAAAGATAGCGGAGTCAGGGGATATGGGGAGAAGGCAGGAACGGGGTACTGATTGGGGATGATCAGCCATGATCACATCGAATGGCGGTGTTGGCTCGAAGGGCCGAATGGCCTACTCCTGCACCTATTGTCTATTGTCACAAGAAGTAAGAATTTCATCGTTCTATCTGGGACATACAGTATGACAATAAAACACTCTTGACTCTTGACAATAACAAATGGTGCAGGTTATTAGTCAGTGCTGCGATGTCTGTACAGGTGCAGATGCAAGATGGTGCCAAAGAAATCCAGTACATGAGAGGGAAAAGGTCTAGAGTCCCCTACAAGTTTCTAGAGGGTCTCGGGTTTCCCAAGAACTGTTATATAAGATGTTGGCGAGACCGCATTTAGAGTACTGTGTTCAGTTTTGGGCACCGTGTTATAGGAAGGATGTCAAGCTGGAAAGGGAGCAGAGAAGATTTACGAGGATGTTGCCAGGACTCGAGGGTCTGAGCTACAGGGTTGAGCAGGCTAGGACTTTATTCCTTGGAGCGCAGGAGGACAATAGACAATAGGTGCAGGAGTGGTCCATTCGGCCCCTCGAGCCAGCACCGCCATTCAATGTGATCATCCACAATCAGTACCCCGTTCCTGCCTTCTCCCCATATTCCCTGACTCCGCTATCTTTAAGAGCCCTATCTAGCTCTCTCTTGAAAGTATCCAGAGAACCGGCCTCCACCGCCCTCTGAGGCAGATAATTCCACACTCACAACTCTCTGTGTGAAAAATAAATTTATCAGAGATTGGAAAGTGATGGTTGGTATCAGATTGACCTATATAATATTGCATGGAGCATTTATATAGTATCTTTCATGGCCCAGGACATCACCTATTTATGTTATTAAGAAGTGTTTCCTCGTCTCCGTTCTAAATGGCTTACCCCTTATTCTAAAATTCTAAAACTGTGGCCCCTGGTTCTGGACTCCCCCAACATCGGGAACATGTTTCCTGCCTCTAGCGTGTCCAAACTCTTAATAATCTTATACGTTTCAATATGATTCCCTCTCATCCTTCTAAACTCCGGAGTATTGGGGTGATGTTATAGATGTGTATACGACCATGAGATGGATAGATCGTGTAGATGCACAGAGTTTCTTGCCCAGAGGAGGGGAATCGAGAACTAGAGGATATAGATTTAATGGGGAGATTTAATTGGAACCTGAGGGGTAACCTCATCACACAAATGATGGTGGGTGTATGGAACGAGCTGCCGGAGGAGGTAGTTGAGGCTGGTATTATTGCAACATTTAAGAAACATTTAGATTCATGGATAGGACAGGTTTGGAGGGATATGGGCCAAACGCAGGCAGGTGGGACTAGTGTAGAGGGGACATTTTGAGGTGAATAAAATATTAAAATGAACTAAAGGAATACTTCCAACAGATACTGTAAGATGATGCACTGTCCCATTAGTGGCATGGAATAGATTAAGGGTAGACAAAAGTGCTGGAGAAACTCAGTGGGTGAGGCAGCATCTATGGAGTGAAGGAAATAGGCAACATTTTGGGCCAAAACCCTTCTTCAGACTGATGCAGGGTGGGGGGGGGGGGGGGGGTCTACCTTCGATTTTCCAGCATCTGCAGTTCCTTCTTGAACATGGAATAGATTAACTTCTTGGGTACAATGAAACTGCAATCATTTAATTTTGATTGATACGGATGGCATCATTATGTACATGAGGTACCAAGGTCTAAGCGGAAGCTCAGAGGGGATAGAGCTTTTTCTGTTGCTGCTCCGGCACTCTGGAACACCTTGCCGCTGCACATCAGACAGGCCCCCTCACTGTCCATCTTCAAATCCTCCCTAAAAACATATTTTTATTCTTTGGCTTTCGACACTGGCTGAGGCATTGCCCCTGTTTTTAGTGCTTTTAATGTCTTTTAATTTTTAGTGTGTTTTTTATAGTCCTTCGTTTTACGGTTTTTAATGGTTTTTAATTGTTTGTAATAGCTTTTTGTTCATGATTTCTCATGTACAGCACTTTGTGGCTGTGGTTGTTTAAAGTGCTTTATAAATAAAGTTATTATTATTATTATTATTATTACACTGGCTTGTATACTCCGGATTTTAGAAGGATGAGAGGATACCTTATTGAAACATATAAGATCATTAAGGGACTGGACACGCTAGAGGCAGGAAACATGTTCCCGTTGTTGGGGGAGTCCAGAACCAGGGGCCACAGTTTAAGAATAAGGGGTAAGCCATTTAGAATGGAGACGAGGAAAAACTTTTTCTCACAGAGAGTGGTGAATTTGTGGAATTCCCTGCCACAGAGGGCAGTGGAGGCCAAATCACTGGATGGATTTAAGAGAGAGTTAGATAGAGCTCTAGGGGCTATTGGAATCAAGGGATATGGGGAGAAGGCAGGCACGGGTTATTGATTGGGGACGATCAGCCATGATCGCAATGAATGACGGTGCAGGCTCAAACGGCCGAATGGCCTCCTCCTGCACCTATTTTCTATCTTTCTATGTTTCTATAGCGGAATCAAGGGATATGGGGAGAAGGCAGGAACGGGGTACTGATTGGGGATGATCAGCCATGATCATAGTGAATGGCGGTGCTGGCTCGAAAAGCTGAATGGTCTACTCCTGCACCTATTGTCTATTATATCCAATCCAAAATGTGCTCTGAAAGCATAAGTTTTTTGGTTTTTTTGAAAATATTTTTTATTGGAGATAAGTACACAACATATTATCATCATTACCAGTCTTACATTTTTAAATTGATAATATTGTCAATTATTATTACATTGTCTCCAATACCGTTTGCCTTTTTTTGTTTTTTTTAAACTAGATAGAACTAAAAAGATAGATGAAGTAAAGAAAGAAAAGAGAGAGAAAGAAAAAAACAAAACAAAGAAAAAAAAAAACAAAAACAAAAACAAAAACAAAAAAAGAAAACAGAAAAGAAAAAGATAGTTAAAGAAGAATGGAAAAACTTATTAAGATAAAAAACTTCGTTCGAGATATATTCGTACATTTCAGAGTATAACATTTCATCCATTCTTTAGCCCGAGTGTTAGTCAGGTTCCTGTGCTGAGTTAACTAAGCATAAGTTAATGGTAGGTTATTTATGAGGTTTGGGTTTTACCCCGAGTAGGTAAATCAAGACCAGGGGACATAGGTTTAAGGTGATCGGGGAAACTGAGAGACAACCTTTTCACACAGAGGGTGGTGGCTATATGGAATGAGATGCCAGAGGAGGTAATTGAGGTGGATACTATATTGACGTTTACAATTTATTTGGACATGTGCATGGATAGGAAATGTTTAGAGGGATAGGGGATAAATGTGCGCAGGTGGGGCCAATATAGATGGGGCATCTTAGTCGGCATGGACAAGTTGGGCCGAAGGGCCTGTTTCCGTGCTCTATGACTCTATGATTCCATGGTAGGGTTATCACCGGATTCACTGAATGTATTCAAGAGAGGTAGATAGAGCCCTTAGGGCTAGTGGAATCAAGGGATATGGGGAGAAAGCAGGAACGGGGGTACTGATTTTGGATGATCAGCCATGATCATATTGAATGGCGGTGCTGGCTCGAAGGGCCGAATGGCCTACTCCTGCACCTATTGTCTATGTTTCTATTACAGACTGTATCAACATGAAAAGATAAGAGGGTTTGATTTGGCCAGATAGTGGACAGTTGGACAACCGTCCCATGATTTATTTTTGTTTGGAGATTCAGCGGGGAAACAGGCCCTTCGGCCCACCGAGTCCGCGCTGACCAGCGATCCCCGCACACTAACACTATCCTACACCCACTGGGGACAATCTTTGTTCACATTTACCAAGCCAATTTACCTACAGACCTGTACGTCTTTGGAGTGTGGGGGGAAACCGAAGATCTCGGAGAAAACCCGCGCTGGTCGGGGAGAACGTACAAACTCCGTACAGACGGCGCCCGTAGTCGGGATCGCACCCAGGTCTCCGGCGCTGCATTCGCTGTAAGGCAGCAACTCTACCGCTGCGCCACCATGACCGCTATGCTGATGCTGACCAATGACGCTCAAAGTCGCCGGGCATTCTTCCATAATTCACTCTCATATTTCACGTACAAAAAGACAAATTAATTAAAAAAATAATCGTGTAAAGAAATTTAAAAATGCAGCTTACCTGACAGCCCATAGCTGCCCTGACAAAGTTAAGGACAATATCAGATACCGGCGCAGCTCCAATCACCATCAATTTGACCTGACCGCCCAGACTGTCCTGTGGACAAAATAGATTGTAAGTTATTTAAGAAGGAACTGCAGATGCTGGAAAATCGAAGGTACACAAAAATGCAGCATCCATGGAGCGAAGGAAATAGGCAACGTTTCGGGCCGAAACCCTGCCTATTTCCTTCGCTCCATAGATGCTGCTGCACCCGCTGAGTTTCTCCAGCAGATTTGTAAGTTAGTTTGGTAGGCAAAAGTGCTGGAGAAACTCAGCGGGTGCGGCAGCATCTATGGAGCGAAGGAAATAGGCAACGTTTCGGGCCAAAAACCCTTCTTAGTTAGTTAGTTTAGTTTATTGTCACGTGTACCGAGGTACAGTGAAAAGCTTTTGTTGCGTGCTAACCAGTCAGCGGAAAGACAATACACGATTACAATCGAGCTATCCATAGCATACAGATATATGATAAAGGGAAAAACTTTTAGTGCAAGATAAAATCCGATATTCATAGTCCGAGGGTCTCCAATGAGGTAGATAGTAGTTCAGCACTGCCCTCAAAGGCTGCCTACCCCCCACGTTGGATCCCTATCAGTTTGCCTACCGCAAGAACAGGAGTACGGAGGATGCCATCTCAACGGCACTTCACTCCGCCCTCTCCCACCTCGACAACAGAGACACTTACGTAAGAATGCTGTTCATCGATTACAGCTCAGCATTCAACACCATCATACCCTCTAAACTGATCACCAAACTCGGTGACCTGGGCATCGACCCCTCCCTCTGCAACTGGATACTGGACTTTCTAACCAACAGACCCCAGTCTGTTAGGTTAGACAAGCACACCTCTTCAACCCTCACCCTGAACACCGGCGTTCCACAGGGCTGTGTGCTGAGCCCCCTCCTCTACTCCCTCTTCACCTACGACTGCACACCTGTACATGGTACTAACACCATCATCAAGTATGCAGATGATACAACGGTGATTGGCCTCATCAGCAACAACGATGAGTCGGCCTATAGGGAGGAGGTCCAGCTCCTAGCAGCATGGTGCGCTGACAACAACCTGGCCCTTAACTCCAAGAAGACCAAGGAGCTCATTGTAGACTTCAGGAAGTCTGGGGGCGGCATGCACACCCCCATCCACATTAACGGGAGGGAGGTGGAACGTGTTTCCAGCTTCAGGTTCCTGGGGGTCAACATCTCCGATGACCTCTCTTGGACCAACAATACCTCAACTCTGGTCAAGAAGGCTCACCAGCGTCTCTTCTTCCTGAGGAGACTAAAGAAGGTCCATCTGTCTCCTCGGATTCTGGTGAACTTCTACCGCTGCACCATCGAGAGCATCCTTACCAACTGCATCACAGTATGGTATGGCAACTGCTCTGTCTCCGACCGGAAAGCACTGCAGAGGGTGGTGAAATTGCCCAACGCATCACCGGTTCCTCACTCCCCTCCATTGAGTCTGTCCAAAGCAAGCGTTGTCTGCGAAGGGCGCTCAGCATCGCCAAGGACTGCTCTCACCCCAACCACAGACTGTTTACCCTCCTACCATCCGGGAGGCGCTACATGTCTCTCCGTTGCCGGACCAGCAGGTCCAGGAACAGCTTCTTCCCTGCGGCGGTTACACTACTCAACACTGTACCTCGGTGACTGCCAATCACACCCCCCCCCCCCCCGGACACTCCTCCCACCAGGATTTATTAGATTAGATTTATTTATTTACTGCTCATATTTATGTCGCTCTTCTAGGGAGATGCGAACTGCATTTCGTTGTCTCTGTACTGTACACTGCACAATGACAATAAAGTTGAATCTGAATCTGAATCTGAATCTGAATCTGGTAGGATGATTCAGTCGCCTGAAAGCAGCTGGGAAGAAACTGTCCCTGAATCTGGAAGTTCTGTCTGAATCAGTCTGAAGAAGGGTCTCGACCCGAAACGTCACCTATTCCTTCGCTCCATGGATGCTGCCTCACCTGGAGTTTCTCCAGCATTTTTGTCTACCTCTGAATCTGGAGGTGCTCACACTTTTTTTCACACTTCTGTGCCTCTGGACTGATGGGAGAGGGGAGAAGAGGGAGCGAGACTTGTCCTTGATTATGCTGCTGGCCTTACCGAGGCAGCGCGAAGTGTCGATGGAGTCAATGTTAAACAGTTTATGGGTTGAATCATGTTTTTTGTGTTGTGTGTGGGATTCTGCTATGCATTAATCAAATCCTGCTTTCCTATATCACAAAGCAAAACACATGAGACATCCTTAGACCATGAAAGATGCTATATAAATGCCACATGCAACATTATTTGGGTCAATAGACAATAGACAATAGGTGCAGGAGTAGGCCATTCGGCCCTTCGAGCCAGCACCGCCATTCACTGTGATCATGGCTGATCATCCACAATCAGTATCCCGTTCCTGCCTTCTCCCCATATCCCCTGACTCCGCTATCTTTAAGAGCCCTATCTAGCTCTCTCTTGAATGCATCCAGAGAATCGGCCTCCACCGCCTTCTGAGGCGGAGAATTCCACAGACTCACAACTCTCTGGGTGAAAAGTGTTTCCTCATCTCCATTCTAAATGGCCTACCCCTTATTCTTAAACTGTGGCCCCTGGTTCTGGACTCCCCCAACATCGGGAACAATGTTCCTGCCTCTAGCGTGTCCAAACCCTTAATAATTTTATATGTTTCAATAAGATCCCCTCTTATCCGTCTAAACTCCAGAGTATACAAGCCCAGCCACTCCATTCTATCAACCTGGTCAATTTGATACCAACCATCACTTTCCAATTACTGATAAATCTGTAAAAAGACACAAAGAGCTGGAGTAACTCAACAGGTTAGGCATCAATCTCTGGAGAACATGGATAGGTGGTTTTGGGTCAGAACTCTTCTTGAGTCTGAAAAAGGGTCCCGACCCGAAGCGTCACCTGTCCATGCTCTTCAGAGATGCTGCCTGACCCGCTGAGCTACTCCAAAAACGTTGTATCTGTTTTGTAAACCAGCACCTACAGTTCCCTTTTTCTACTGACAAATCTATAATAGTCTTTCTGCTGACCGGATAGCACGCAGCAAAAACGCTTTTCAGTGTGCCTCGGTGCATCTGACAATAAACTAAACTTAGAGTCATACAGCGTGGAAACAGGCCCTTCGGCCCAACTTGTCCACGCCGACCAACATGTCCCATCTGCACGAATCCCACTTGCTTGCGTTTGGCCCATATCCCTCTAAACCTGTCCTATCCATGCACCTGTCCAAATGCTTCTTAAACGTTGTGATAGTCCCTGCCTCAACTACCTCCTCCTGCAGCTCGTTCCGTACACCCACCGCCCTTTGTGTGAAAAAGTTACCCGTCAGATTCCTGAAAAATCTTTCCCCCTTCACCTTGAACCTATGTCCTCTGGTTCTTGGTTTCCCTATTCTGGGCAAGAGACTCTGTGCTTAAGAAAGACCTGCAGATGCTGGAAAAGCAAAGTGTGTCCACCCAAGAGACTCTGTGCCTCTACCTGATCTATTCCTCTCATGATTTTATACAACTCTCTAAGATTTTTATACACTGCCATAAGATGGCTAGGTCAAGACTAGATGACTAAGATTGTTAAGGGCTTGGACACACTAGAGGCAGGAAACATGTTCCCGATGTTGGGGGAGTCCAGAACCAGCGGCCACAAAGTTTAAGAATAAGGAGTAAGCCATTTAGAACGGAGACGAGGAAACACTTTTTCTCACAGAGAGTGGTGAGTCTGTGGAATTCTCTGCCTCAGAGGGCGGTGGAGGCAGGTTCTCTGGATGCTTTCAAGAGAGAGCTAGATAGGGCTCTTAAAGATAGCGGAGTCAAGGGATATGGGGAGAAGGCAGGAACGGGGTACTGATTGGGGATGATCAGCCATGATCACATTGAATGGCGGTGCTGGCTCGAAGGGCCGAATGGCCTACTCCTGCACCTATTGTCTATGGACCACGTCTATAATAGACTAAATCAAATTCCACAAGAGCACAAAATGATCACAATCTCTGCCCACCCTGTGAGTATAGGCGGCTACATTCCTGTCACTCCCATCACCCAGCCCCAAAACGGCTGAAGTCGAGGAAGAGCCTCCTTCACACAGTCCAGCCACTGTCACAGTCTCCTCAAGCAACCAAAGTAGCCTTGCGGGAAAAGAAACGCAGTGAAAACCACCACCACGTAAAGATGCCAATCCCAACCAAGGAACAGCTCCCACCTGGTCACAGGTGTGACTGGAAGACCTGGAAGTCCCTCAATAGGCTTCGTACAGGGATGGGCCGATGCAAGACCAACATGAGCAAATGGGGGCTATGCAGATGCGGCAGACACAGAATGTGAATGTGGAACATCTGTACAATCCGCGCCACGCCTACAAAGATGGCCACTTCTCGGTGAACAATGCAGCCTGGAAGATCCAGCGGTGGCAAACGGGAAGGCTGTCTACCGTGCAAGAGGCTGGCCGAACATTTGAAACATAGATGATGGACATGAAAGAAGAAGACTCACGTGGTTCTCAAAGTTGAGAAACTCTCAAAGTTAACTGACAAGGATTCTTTTCTGAAATGTGACAACAACCCAGCGGTTTCACCCATAGGGGGAGCAGCTGAGGCACTCAAATAGCATAGTGTCGCAGTTATGTTACAGAATCTGCCACTGTTGGACTGTTAAGGGCAAAGTTAGCACCAGGAAGGAGATGACAGATGACAGAATTAAATGGTGAAATCAGAGTTAGAGTCCCATTATTCGCTGATTTATATATTGTATATATTCAATTATAAACCCAGGGATGCTGCCTGACCCGCTGAGTTACTCCAGCACTTTGTGTCTATCTTCAATTGTATAATTCCATCGCCTTCCATCACAGTGAGGAATGTGGAGGAGTCACTGTGGTGGATGTTTATGTTAAAACGTGTTTTGTGTGTCTTGTTGCTTTTTATTGGTATGACTGTATGGCAAATGTATGGTTAAAATTCATGGCATCCAATAGGAGTACACCGATGTATCAATATAGTGATCCTGAGCAACTATCTACCTCATAGGACAATCTTTAATGGGACTTTACTGGACTTGACCCTGCACTAAACGTTATTCCCTTTATCACGTATCTGTACACTGTGGACGGCTCGATTGTAATCATGCATTGTCTTTCTGCTGACTGTTTGGCACGCAACAAAAGCTTTCCACTGTACCTTCGGTCCACGCGACAATAAACTAAAGTGAGATCAAGACATTATCTCACCACCAACAACGTAAACTGTCTTCAACTATTGTTCTAGATTTTGCAGCTTTTCCTTTCCCAGCCCTCAGTCAAATGCCAAGACCCTTTCTAAATTATGGAGCTTAACATAGAAACATAGAAAATAGGTGCCTGAAAGGCCATTCTAGCCAGCACTGCCATTCAATATGATCATGGCTGATCATCCAGAATCAGTACCCCAAATCCTGCTTTTCCCCCATATCCCTTTCCTTTAGCCCTAAGAGCTAAATCCAAGCGTGGAAAATAACTCCCACTTGAGAAATAAATGGTTAAAATTCTACTTTAATATGCCTCTGCCCTTTTAAAACAAAGAAGCAAAATAATAAGTATCGACTGTTTAGTGAAACTAGAATTAGATGCTATGTTAAAACTGCAGCATACGCAATAAAACCTCGCATACGAAAACGCATTCAATCTACATGTTGAAAGGGAAACAAAATAATACCAATATCATTCATTACTTCGAAGATAGTCACAAAAAGCTGGAGTAACTCAGCGCATCAGGCAGCATCTCTGGGGAAAAGGAATAGGTGACGTTTCGGGTCGAGACCTTTCTTCAGACTTCAGTCATCAGAAGAAGAGTCTTGACCCGAGACGTCACCTATTCCCTTTCTCCAGAGATGTTGCCTGACCCGCTGAGTTACTCCAGCTTCTTTTTAATTTATTTTTTTTGTTTTGTTTTGAGTTTTGTATAGTGTATAGTGTTTTATTTCTCTTTTTCTTTTTTTAAACTGGGTATGTGTGGGGGGGGGGGGGGGCGGGGTGGGGGTGGGGAAACGTTTAAAATCTTTTCCCTGCACGGGAGACCCAACCTTTCTCTGTCGGGTCTCCGTTGTCGTTGGGGCCTAGCACCGTGGAGCGGCCTCCAACCGGAATGACCTGGGGCTCCAGTCGCGGAGCCTGCGGACTACTCACCATCGTGGAGCTGGCCGAGTTCGGAGCGGGAGGAGCTGTGGTGGCGCGCTGCTGCTACCCGACCCCGGAGATTCGGAGGCTTCAGCCGCAGGTCTGGTGGATGGTAACATCGGGAGCTCGCGGTCCATGGTGGGAGACCGCTTTTCGGGGCTCCCGCAACGGCAGCTACTCACGCCCGAGTTGCGGCGTTGAGGATGACCTTGAGCGGGGTCTGGCATCGCCCGGCGCGG